>CAXIWN010000002.1:825859-1425859 GCA_964036215.1 Oscheius sp. DF5033
CCCAAGTAATTTTTTATAGATTACGTTTTTCTTCGGGAAAAGACGAAATCACTAGGTCATATGAAGAAAAGCAGAGATCAAAAGTTCAATAAGAGTGTAATCCAATAACATAGGTATTCTCAGCATACCCTTGGCTAGAGTTCGTGGCTCTTCGGTGCTCCCTCCATCGGATTCGGCAGCATAGCGAAGGGGATCTCTTTTTCTGGCTGGAAAACAACCACAACAACGGTCTAATGTTGTTTTCATGTCGATGGCATGCTGTAGACGAGCGAAATGGGTATGGCACGGGAAGAGGCGGGCTGTTGGCACCAGTGAAAACATAGGCAAAGTGGCGGAAAAGGGGAAAATCTGTTGCCTTTATGTTATAGCCAACCGTAACTATAAATACAGGACGAGACATCTTCAAGTTCTTCGATTGTCTCCGTTACTCGTAGTCATCGATCTTTAGGCCTTACCTTGTCGTCTCCTAATCTTATAGGAGATGGGAGGCAGGGGAAGACAAGGGCTAGCTTTAATTGTCCTTGAAGGCAGATCCGGACTTGATCGACCACTGGGAAGTGAAGAGGAAATAGTGATAGAACAAGTGGCATTTGGATGTTTTGGTAGGGATACTGTAGGCTTAGAGCTTGTTGGGCGAAACTCGCAGAAGATTCTGTTGTTTATGGGTTTCATACCTGGAATTCTTCGTGATTTGGTTATGATTCTTTTTTTAGAACTGATAATTGCAAAAATATAAATTTAGCCAAAGTCGGGATGGGAAAAAAAGTATCACAGATTGAAGCGCTAAGATATTTGCTATTGCCGAAATATTAGCTGTTAGTTCAATGCCAGAAAAAAATATGCTTTTTCCCTAGCGGAAAATGACGAGGCCGTATGAGCTCTGAGCTGGAAAGACTAATGACTCCTAATTTCCCAGACGCCATGGAAACAGCGTGGGTAAAATCATTTTGAATGATCATCGAAGAAAGTATGTGAGAGCTACTCCGAAAAATGGAATTCTTTTCTTCTGTCAATAATGAAAATACACATGCTGTCATATATAATAGCAGGCTCACTTGCGACAACAATTTATGAGAAATGAAAATGAACAGGAAAAAATAAATTGGAACAGTACGAAAATGTCTAAAATTTGAAGTCTTTGTATTTCTTTTCTGGTTTTGAGGAAGTGCTTGTTGTTTGCTTCTTCTGCTCCTGGGCTTTGCGCTTACGCTGAAAATTCGTCATAAACATATATAAATAGAATAAATTACATTTTGTTTTGCAGAATGTTCGGCTACCATGTCGGTCAGATCTTCCTGATCTTCATTAGACCTAGTTTGCTTTCTTAATTGTTCTTCATATTTCTCTGCAAGGGCGCTGTCATCAAGTTCCATGTTAGACGGGTCCAGAGAAATTTGTACGCCATCCTCATTGACCGCTTGCTTCTTCTGTAAAATGATTTTTTGAGAGAGAGGAAGAGCAAGCATCTTTCAATATTACAAAATACTTACGGAGAGATCATAAACATGTGTAGAGCCCATCATCGAACTGCCAATACGTTCATTCTTCTTTTCCGGAATAATATGGTATGCAGCCGCCGCCGGAGTATCAACACCAGCCACGCTTTCTTCAGCACGTTTACCTTTACGAAGTTCAATAGTTTCAGGTGTTTCTAATCCAGTAATTCCGCTGGTCATTCCACTTGGAGTAGCTAGTCCTTCAACCATCGGCGTTGTCATACCGTCTGCAATAACTAAAAGCAACTGTATTAATAAGTTTTAGGCGAACTAACGTTTCTCAGGAACTGGTTCTTCATCTTCTTCGATTTCACTCTCGACGTCTGAATCATCATCAGAACCAATTTCTCCCCAATATCGTCGTTCAATTCGAGACTCGTCTTCCGGCTCCAATATAGAGGATTGCTGAACAGTTTCAACAATTAGGATTTAAAAAAAAATGGTTAACCTCTACGCCAAATACGTCTCCATACATCGGTTTTCCATACTCATCAACAGGTGGTTTTCCCCATCCTCCGGCGTGATATCCAAAAGCGCATCCCTCAGGAATAGGTGCACTGAGACCAGGGATTTTAATATTGGGATAACTAGGCGGAGGTCCATAACGTTGCATAGCGATGAGCCAGGGAGGAGGGAATTTATGCGCATTCTGCAACCAAATGAAGTTTTATTAAAAATGCACACTACCGGTCCAACTGGCATACCAAGTGCAATTCGTAGGTTATCTGATAATTGGCCTGGCTTCTTATCACGCATGAGCGCTTCTAATTCCTGTACATTGCATTTAGAGGATTTTATAAAACTAAACCAGACCTTTCCTTCAAAGTACAATTCTCCCATCATGGTCATTGCGGGTTTTGTTTGCCACTTGAAGAAGGCGTCGTGAAGTTTCTGGTAATCGATGTCAATTTTACCTAGTTTTGGACGAGCCATGGCACGCATTTTAGATTTTAGGCTTGAATGTTCTTCCTTAATGGGAGGTTATCATCATTAGATTACATCGTACCTTTTCCCACATTGCTTCACGTAGATCTTGGATACCAGTTCTTCGAATAAAATCTGGAAGCTGGAACGGCTGCCTTTCCAATCCTCGTTTTCCGGCCAAATACTTTCTTTTTGCATTCCAGTGTCGAGGCACAGGAACTGTATTTCTGTACGCTTTAAGGGCAACCAAAAGAAATGGATCGCGCGAAGTCACATCCGCCCATTCAACGACATCGGGACGATAGGTGCTCTTCAAAATGTGATAAAAATGTGACATGTAAAACAAAAACCTCTTTCAGTTTGGCAATGCTCGGTTGCATTGCAATCCGAAGCTTACGTCTTGACATCTTTGCTGGAGCATCATCTGGAGCTGTTTCCTAAAATTACAAAATAACATTACATATATACCAAAAATTCACTCGGTAGACCTCGCTAAATTATTAAATAAAACATACCACCATGCTGTATCGACTTTCAACGTCTTTCTTTGCTTCGTCATACTTTCCAGAGCTCACGGGAAATTTAACCGCATCTGGATCTTGAACCTAAATTCATCTGTACGTGAAGAAACTTGTTTGAAGTACTTTGAACGCATTGAAAACCGATTGGAAATATTGGAAATTTGGATCATTTTCGTCTAAAATTGGATTTTCTCCTACATACTCTATTTCAACAGCAATATCATCCTAAATAATAACATTTCCGTAAACTAATTTTAGTAAACCTCGCTATCTTCTTCTTTTTTTACAACGTCTTCCGCTGGAGGAGCTTCATTTTCATTAGATGGCAGAGCACCGGTTTTTTCTTCCACTTTTACAGGTTCGTCAACCTTCTGCGCCTTCTTCTTCTTGGATTCTTTCTTCTTTTTGTTTTTCAGCCTCTTCCTTTCAATTTCCTAGATGGTAAATTATAAGATAAGTATTGTAATAAAACTAACCAGCAGCTCTTTTTTGCTCAAACGGCGAAGATCGTCATCTGAATCAAATCCTTCTAACTCAGGCATTTTTAATTGAAGGAAAAATGCCTAAACACTTTGGTTACACATTAGAATAGAATACGGCAGGGAAAGTAAATGAAGAGACTATTAGCGATGACGATGTTCTTGATCTAATTATATACCTCAGCTACGGTGCAGATCAGAGCCTGGCACAGTAAGGTTTTGGCCGGATTTTATTTATCCGCACTAGTATTTGGCCGCGATGAGTTTGGGCGTCATAGAATTCCGCCGTCAACGTTTTGGCCGTTTTTTTTCTGCAATCCGGCTTTTTTGGCTAACGTCGAAAATTTCGCTATTTCCATAGACTTATTTTGCACTCGTTTTCATGGTTTTTCCATTATTTTTTAGTTATTTCTCCACTAGAAGCATATAATAAACATTAGAAAACCAAAAGATGCTTTATTTTCGGAAAAAATAAAAATAATGCAGATTTTCCAAAAAAAATTCAGACGTGAATGAAAAAATGCCGGATTGCAGAAAAATACGGACAAAACGTTGATGGCCAAACCCTGAGCGGCCAATTCGTAATGCGGCCATTCTAAAACGGCCAAAACATATGACGGCCGAACCCTTACTCACAACCCGCCGCGGTGGACAGTTTGAAGGACTGTCGCGCGATCGCTGCAGGAGCCTAACTTATTTAAAACAAGGTTTTTAAGCTTTTTTAATGCTTTCTCGTGTTTTATCGACCTCAAATTAGTATAAGACGTGAGAGAAATACACCAATTAATGATAAATAAAGCAGAATCGAAAATTGGCTTGGTTTTGTTCAGCTGTTTAGCTGTCTGGTAGAAAATATATTTTTTCGAACGTTTACGTGTCATTCTTGGTATCAAAATGTTGCTCAGGATGTAACTAGTCGTTTGCAACTAAAATTGGACATTACCAAAGTCTGATCATAGAGTAAAATATTTTTTAATGAATCGATCACTATGCCCGCGAAAACAAAATTCAAAATTTTACTAGGAATTTCAGCGACTGAGCTGGCTGCATCAAAATCTCGAGAAAGACTCAACATTTTCAAATTCTGTTTTTTGCATTAAATTGCTCATACGGAGTTGTCTTAGAATGAGTTTTTTGGAAGTGCTACGAGTATTTTTGAATAAATGGCAATCATTTCCATCTCAATTTTAAAATTAAAAATGAAAATAACAGTCGGATTCAGGTGCCAAAACTCATTCTAAGACAACTTGATATGGGGAATCTGTTGCAAAAAACAGAATTGAAAAATATAATGTCTGCGTCGAGATTTTGATGCAGCCAGATGCGACGATTTATATCAGGAAAAAAGTACGCAATGTCCAGATTTTGTTCGGGGCGGCGGGTTGTGTACTGTGGGCCAATGCAAACATACACCGTACACCAATACACCCGGTGTATACACCGGTGTATACACCAAGTACACCAAATGCTATATTTTGCTTATTTCTGCTGTTTTCTTTTATTTTTTACTATTTTCTATATCAGAAAATTACGGAGAACAATAATATCATTTATGCTTCCGAAGGCTCGCTTCGCTCGCGGAGCTAGGGGGTATCCCTCGGGAGATTTGGATTCTTTAGTTTATAGAATGTCCGGGAGAAGAGGCGCTGGGAGAAGATGGGAAAACAGCAAAATATCGTTACTGATGGCTGTTTTGTTCTACCAAGCGATCTCTTCCCGGTATTTCTTCACCTGGACATTCTATAATAGTATTGGTGTATACACCCGGTGTATTGGTGTATACCGTACACCGGTGTATACCGTAAAAACTGAATTCGAACCCCATGGGGCGCTAAGTTTCAATACCCCCCTTTCCCCTGGGGCAATAAAACAAGAGGGGTTTTATTATAGGGGGGGGGCGCTAAGTTTCAACGTGGTTTTCAGGCCTCAGATATCAAGAAAATGCAACTTTTCTGAGAAATTTTAGCGAAATTTTTCAAAATTTTTTCAATTTTTTCTCATTTTTGACCGCTTTTTCTCTAATTTTGTGGTTCGAAATTTTAAAAAATCTTATTTTTTATGCGGTTTTCTGTCGGAATCTTTGCAGAAAGCCTGGCTAACCATGACTAAATTGGTTGTATCGTTCGGTTTAACTATTCCTACAGACAAACGGCTGTTAGACGGTGGAAATAGACAATCATTATCAATTCTTGACCAGTTTTAGCCTTATCACCACAGATATTCGCGCAGTACTTCACTGTTGCGAACATAATTCCGCCTGCCCAGGCCGACAATTACTCCGCCCACGAAATCGTTCGCCGACCCTGAGGCGACTTGCGTCCCGAGGGACTTGACGTCCCGTCCCGGGACGGGAACGTCCCGCTAGAGGTACGGGCACCTTTGGGGCGGGATCTGCGTCTCGTTTTCGTCCCGCCCGGGGGATCCTCCGGGACGGGACGATACGGGACCGGGACCTGCTCTCTATGTCCCGTCCCGCAGGCAACCCTAATCCCAGGTTGAGCTGTTTGAACCGTGTAGATCAAGGCGTGCCATCATATCGAATCGAGATATGGTCAAAACCTTGTTCGATTCGGTATCTTCGCCCTTTTCCGAGAACCCGGATCCTTCCGAAAATGGCCGGATTCGGTCCGGATGTGGGCAAATGATGGATACGTTCGATCTAAGCCGGCTGTAAAAGGAAAGATCTGTGCAGCCTTGCTGTGTACCAGAATCGCATCCTGATTCCAGCGGTCACCTTGCAAAGAGGCTCGGAGGCGTTCGACTCATTTTGCATTGCAGTGGTTGAAAGAGTACCGATGAGTACAAGGAAAATGTATTTTCTGGTGTACTGATGCTGCATTTCTCTGTACTCCTTCATACAGAACATAGAACGATGAGCAGTGTCATCTGTTTCGTCTAATATTCGTGGAAAGAAGCAATTTTGCTAAGCTATAAAGACAATTTAGAGCTCTTACATTATGAAAAATCGGATTCTACGTCTAAAAATACCCAGGAAATGTAGCCAAATTCGGTATGAAATGAAGTGTGGCGAAAAATCGGGGGGCTATAGCACAAGGAGGGGCACTTTTGGGGGAGGGGTTATATCTCAGGGGGGGGGGCCTTAAGTTCCAATATACCCCTTTACCCTGGGGTTATACTAGGGGAGGGGTCTTATTATAGGGGGGGGGGGGGGGGGGGGGGGTTCGAATTCAGTTTTTACGGTAGTGTATGTTTGCATTCGCCCTTACTGTGCCGGCACTGGTGTAGATTGTGGAAATAAAAAATACGCAAAGATTTTGAATGAACGCCCAATAATTCAAGGAAATTCAGGGACAGCATTCGGGGAAGCGGGATTCGTGTTCCCCTCTTTTTGGTTATACACGTTACATATTTCATTTTTTTTTCTACAGAAAACTTTTTATTTACAGTAGTTTCTGAAGAAAGTGCATCTATATTTTATTCACAGCAGCAATGGCTTGAAATTTTTTGCGCTTTCATGGCGTTCTCCGTTAATATATTCAGAAACAGTTGGAGAATCGATCTTATAATTTTTCTGTCAAAATGTTATTGCAAAATTTTTCGCAAGTTCCTACGTTAGAAATGTACAACAAATAAAAATTGAGAAGAAGCCAAGAAGTGAAAAGTCGAAATGGCGTGAAGTTTTTCTTCAACACCTAATCTGAAATGTGCGCCGTAAACAGCACACAGCGATATTTTTGAATGACCTTCGGATAAAAAGTAGATAGGAGTTTTTACACTGACTTTTTTCGGGGGTTTGCTGAAATAGTGTTCAAACCATTCCTTGCGCTAAGCGTTCTGCTTTTGTTTTCTTCCATTCATTTTGTTTAGTTGTTGTTTATAGGAGCCGGCTTCAAATGGATAATCAGTCAGCCCCAGATGGAATGGATAGCACACGAGCACAATTATTCGGTGATGAAATAAATGTGGAGCTTCTTGATTCCGTATGAATTAACACAACACTTCTATCTCGGTATTATAGATTATGGAAGCGATGCATAGTAATCAATCAGAAGCTCGTAAACAAGCAAATATGTTACTTTGCGAGCTCAAGATGCATCCTGGCTCTTGGTTGAAAGTAGATACAATTTTGGAGAAGTCCAACCTTGTCCAAACAAAATATTTTGCGCTACAGATACTGGAAGACCTCATCACAACTAGGTTCATTTTTATACATGATATTTGTTGAACGGCAACTTTAGATGGCGTACATTACCAGCAGAACAACGGACAGGCATTCGAGATTTTATTACCGTTAAAATTAATGAATTGGCTACTGTTGATCCAAAGTCTACTTTATTAAACAAAATGAACGTCGTTCTTGTACAGGTAAGAATAGTGTATTTTGGTCTTATAATTATTTTTAGATTCTGAAAAAAGATTGGCCGAGACGTTGGCCCATGTTTGTCACGGAAATACTGGAGTTAGCTACCCGAAATAAAGGGATGTGTATAAATAGTATGCAAATTTTTTCACTCCTCAGGTATGTCATATTTCTTCTATTATTATTCCTAAATAGTGAGGATGTTTTCGACTTTGGGAGTCAAACAATGACCCAGGCAGAAGAACGCTATCTCAAGGAAAATTTCTGTCGACAATTTGAAGAAATTTTCCAATTCTGTCTACGTTGCTTGGTTTGCGTACAGTAACTTCATTTCAAGGTTGATTTAAGATTGATTGCCCAACGGATGAGATAGTGACTTCCGTACTTAAAACAATACGCCGGTTTTTGACATGGATCCCAACTCCAACCGTTTTTGAGTCTAGCATTATACCTCTTATGACGGATAAAGTAATCAAGGCATATAAATAACGTAATTTTTTTCAGTTTCTGGGAATGGACAACTATAGAATATATATTCTCCAATGCTTAACTGAGATAACAGGTATTCCTGTTAAAAATTGCGAAGCGTATCTTCCTCAAATCAAATCGATGTTTATAGCTGCAGTTAAACAAGTTGGGATAAGCCTGCGAGTTTGATAATTTTACAATTTAGATTGCGGAGTATGTGGGAGAGACACCCGATTTTGCTCAGGTTTATAAGGCGTCAAACTCTGAACATGATCGTATCTTTCTTTCTTCCCTGACTAACTTTCTTGCAACATTTTTAAAGGAATACGATACATATTTGGAAGAGAACAGGGAGTCGGGAGATGTCGAAATTCATAATTATGCTTTGATTTTGCTTATAAAGCTCAGTCTTGTCGATGATATTGAGATGTGGAAGGTTAGTTTTTTAATGTCTTATGCACGTTTTATCTATGCGCGCTCCCGCTATATGTTTTGGTTTGAGTAAAATTCCATTTCCCTGGTTTGAAATTCGCATTATAGTTTTTGAATTTTTATTTATGGTCAACTAATTTAGATATGCTTGGAATACTGGCTACAACTAAGTAGTGAACGTTATCGTGCAAATCCCTATGAACATATGGATCAGAAGTCATTATTTCCATTTCATCTTGGATTAACCGGTGGAAACAGCAGAATCCGAAATGATTCAAAAACTTCGTTTTACGAGTATTCTTATTATTTAATTTAACGTTATCGTGGTTGTAGTCCTATTTTGTCGCAGCTGAGAGATGTGGTGATTTCAAAAATGGCTCGTCCAGAAGAAGTAACCGTGGTGGAAAACGACTCTGGAGAAGTTGTCAGAGAGATAATACGTGACACAGACAATATTAATCTGTACCGCTCAATGAAAGAAACACTGGGATACCTTACACATTTGAATAATCAAGATACAATGGACAAAATGACACAACGACTGACACAACAGGTAACGGATGTTTTATTGAGCATTATATGATGAATTTAGATGACTCCTGACGGGTTTGACCGTCCACAATTAAATACACTTTGTTGGGCAATTGGCTCTATTTCAAATATATTACAAGAAGACGACGAAAAACGTTTTTTAGTAGTAGTTATTCGTGATCTTCTGAGTCTTTGTGAGATGAAGCGTGGTAAAGACAACAAAGCTGCGATTGCTGCAAACATCATGTACGTCGTCGGGCAATATCATCGCTTTCTTCGAGCTCACTGGAAATTCCTTAGAACGGTGAGTTTTGTTCTTTTACAAATTTTGAAATTTGTTTAGGTTGTAAATAAACTTTTCGAGTTCATGCATGAATCTCATGAAGGTGTGCAAGATATGGCTTGCGATACTTTTATTAAAATAGTGCTAAAATGTAAACGTCACTTTGTAGCTACTCAAACTGGAGAAGCTGTTCCGTTCCTTGAAGATATGCTGGTGAACCTTAGTGCTAATACGTGCGATTTAACTAATGAACAGGTTTGAATTTTATTCTTTCGATATCTTAGGGCGCCTGTTAATTTGTACCAATAAAATATTTTCAGCAAGGTGTATTTTACGAAGCAATGGGTCATATTGTTGCTGCAGTACCCAATGATGACCAACGTTTGGTATATTTAGAGCGATTGATGGCTTTTATTAATGATACATGGGATCGGTGTATTCGACATATTAGCTCTCAAGAATCTCCGCTTGGTGCACTCATAGATATTGACGTTAGTTAATCAATATTTTATTGTTCTTTTTAACTATGATAATTCCGTCCTTTTTTTAAGATTTCCAAAGAGATCCTCCATTGTGTCAAAATCAGTTCTTCTGTGTGCCGATCATTTGGATTTCTTTTCCATGTGCAGCTAACACCCAAATTTTCTGATATGCTTGCCGTATATAGGCTAATATCTACCGGTTTGAACAGTGAGGATTTCAGCAGAGTCGATGTATGTTTTGTTTTGCGTTTTTTCGAATATTTTTAGATACAAATAATCAAAAACGTTCGTGCTTATAAAAAGGAGTTTCTTATATTAATGTCTACATGGATTGCCCAGGAAGATGCACTTGATGTATATATAAATGCAACTTCATAATCTCATCTTTGTAGATCTTAAAAAGGGACTTCTTTGATCCTCTTATGGACGCCGTATTATTTGATTATCAGAATAATCAACCTGAAGCTCGTGATTCGAAAGTCCTTTCACTTCTTGCAATAGTAGTTACGCGGATGGAGGTTAATTTGGCTCGTGTAAAACAAACTAGTCTACTTTAGGATGAAATTAGTCCATTTGTACCTGCTATTTTAGATGCTGTTCTTACTTGTACTGTGGAAATGATTACAAAAGATATGACAGTAATTTTTTTTTCTCAATCGTTTCTAATCGATATTTAGACGTATCCTGAACATCGAGTAAACCTGTTTCAACTACTATTAGCAATGTTTACGGAGGTATTTAACAGTCTTCTCTGTTTGCCAGGAGATCGCCTGGAGTTTATATTGGAAGCTATCTACTGGGCTTTCCAGAATTCCCAACGCGAAGTAGCGGAATTAGGTTGCTAAACTGTAAGAGAAAACGACTAATTTATTTTAGGGCTGGATATAACTAAGGAAATCCTAGACAAGATCAGCGATATGGCTGTGCATGGAAATTCTGAAGGTCACCGTGTCTCGCAAGCATTTTACGAACAATATTTTATTTCAATATTAGAACATATTTTTGCTGTAGTTGCGGATAGTAACCAAGTTCATATTGCAGGTTTATTGATTTATTTCATATGTCACAACATTTTCAGGCCTTACTCGATACTCCGAAATACTCTGTTTGATGTTTAACTCTCTTGAAAATGCCATTGTAGTACCTTTGAATCCTGATAATCCACAAACACCAAATCGGGATTATGTTTCAGAATATCTTGCGAAAATATTTTCAAAGCATTATGCTGATCATCTTAACACGTATGTGTTATTTGCTTCTGGTAGCTAGTTGCAATTTTAGGGAGCAGATACGGGTGTTTATTATCGGATTTTTCACATTCAGCACCGATGTTAATTTGATGAAGAACCATTTGAAAGATTTTCTCGTCAAACTAAAGGTTGCCATTGTGTAAACTCATTTCTTAATCTTTTAGGAATTGCAAGATGAACATGCGCTGGATCAAGATCTTTTCCTTGCAGAGCGAGAAGCTGCAATTTCGGATGTGATGCGTACAAAACCGCCGGATTCCCGCTCTTCAATGTCTAATTCGTAATCATTTTACGAGAGACGTCTAATTTGCCCGGTTACGTGTCATAGTCATAATTAGTTATCTCGTGAGTTCAAACGCAAAATGCGAAATTTTCCTTTTTCAAAACTTTTTTGTGAATTTTGGTTTAAATTTTTGAAACCGGTTTAACGTATGTAAATGTGATGCAATAAATTTTTTTTCAAGCAACATTTATTCGTCGGAAACAATGACAACAATAACAAGGTAGTAATAAGGCAGTTTACTTCTTAACGTTTTTGTTCTTCCTCCTTACGGTAGCCTGACGATGAAGACCTCCTTTAGTTTTTTTAGTGATCTTCGATAACCTTTTCTCTTTCTGCGATTTGCTTATAGGTTTGGCCACGTTTTCCTCGTAGTTTCTCAGCTTAGATCTTCTAAATCGATGCAAGTTATCACGAAAAAAATCAACCATACTTCATATCTTGTTTGAATTTGTGATTTTCTTTTTTAATGTCTTCTGCGAATTTGGCTATCTTTTTCTGGGCCTCAGCAATATCCGTTGATCTGAGAACAATTTTCGGTTTCCTGGTTTCAGTATGTAATGGGTCAGCATCAGTAGCCGCAAGTTCGAATCTGAGGGAATTGCTACGCGAAGCTTTTAGAGTACTCACTTCTTGACAACGTCATATATTTTCTTACGCCTTTCGGAAGTTATGTGAGGCTGCTTCCCAATGTCAAATAGCAACTTGCCAAGAGCACGGTAGCTGAACTGTAAAGGAAAGCTTTTTTTTGTAAAAAAAAGGAAAATAATCAAAACAAAGAAATCCTATAGTAGTGCAGTAGGAAAACATTTCGGTAAAATTAAAGCGTACTGAAACGTTCGGTTGAGCAATATCTTCACCATTATCCATTTGAGAAGCGATCTCTTCAGATCTTTGGTGTAAAATAGTGATGAATATTTCTTCGAGAATGGAATCAAAGAGATAATCACTAAAGCGCATTTAATCATATCAGACTGGTCTACCTGATTTGTTTAAGAGACAGCAGTTCTGCAAACGGAGAAAGACAAATTGTCATCTGTTTTTTTGTTAGTCCCCCGGCGTTATCCAATTCATCAAGGAATATAGAAGCGAAATGAAACTTTAAACCTTCCGAAAACGATTTATCTGTAAAACGGTATGATATAATAAAACGATACTACCTGCAGAAATTGTTGTTTCCTTAAACATGTTCCAATATGGGGTACGGATACTCTTTTTCCAGCCGGAATTTTTCAGATGAAAGAAAACTGAACGAAGCAACCGACGCATCAACTGAAAATAGGCTATTCCAAATGCAATATGATAAATTTACCATAAGAAATTTATCCATTCGCCAACGATCAATCTTATGCCATTCTTTAGAAAGACACATAAGTAAGGACTTAACAAAAAGTGTTCTTTCCTCGTCACTTTGAAATATTGTTAGCAAACCAGCAATTTTATCGGCAAGTTCTTCCTTTAAAAAAAATAGAACAAGAAATCATTCTTACTTGTAGTAGCATTTTATCTTGCATCCACATAACATAGTGTAACCCTTTGCAAAGACGCATCATATCTTCGTCTCCAAATGCTAAAATAAGAAATAGTTCTTTGAATTGTGTGCTCCTGACCTCTAGCCTGTGATTGCTCTTGTATCCATTCGTGTAATGCAGTTAATGCCCTTTTGCGTGTGATAGGTTCTCCAGAAGCCAGTTTCTGTGCAAATACAATTTCCACGCCGGCTAGATTATCACCCATTGCGATAAATTTCTGCAAACTATCTATGCAAATCACCAAAGCCAGAAATGTAAAAGCAAAAAGAAGCAAGCAATATAATGATCGAGCATACCGCAGCCAAATTTTTTTGACGCCCATTTACGTACTGTAAATAGAACACATCTTTTTTTGAAACTTCTCTCAAATCGAATTTCATCAGAACCTCTCATTTTGAATCAGTTTTATCTTCTACATTTCTTTCTGGCTAAAACCGATAAACAATTAGCAGAAATGAAAGTGAAGTGCATATCAAGGAATCCAGATGATTATCAGCGTGAAACAAAACGGGATATTCCAAAAAGTATACTTTTTTTAAATTTACAATCATACATTTTAGTGGTTCGTAATTGGAATGCTCCAGAAGACCCATTCAGAGCTCAAACAGAATACACAAGAGCTTTAAATGCTACAAAATTGGAAAGAGTGTTCGCTAAACCTTTCGTCGCTTCTCTCGATGGTCATTTAGAGGGTGTCCATATTATGGCTAAGCACCCTGGTAAGATATTTTTATGACTGTTTTATTTATTGCGTAAATTCTGCACTTCATTCCTTCCAAACAATTTTCTTGACATATATAATCTTCAGGACGACCATCAGTAGTACTTACCGGAGCTGCAGATGGCCAAGTTAAATTGTGGGGTTTAGCTAATCGACAGTGCTTAGCCACAATTCAAACACATCACGGACCTGTAAAAGGTAAAATGATTTGTAATTTCATTTATTTTATTGTTTTTAGGGATATCAGTCGATGCTGCATCTGGAGACGGCTTCGTCACAGTAGGTCTAGACGAACAATTAAAATATTGGCGCTTACCACATCCAATCAGTGGTGATATTTCTGAACCAGCCCATTCCATATCTCTCGATGGTTAGTTTTTTTTAATAGAAAGATTGTGATTTTAAAATTTTACAGGAGTCTGTCACGCTGTGACGCATATTGCAAAATCATCTGACTTTGCTACTTGCGGAGACGATGTTTGCGTATGGAAGTTGAACAGGTATCTTGAAGTTGTAGTATAATTGTATGTTATTAAAGGGATTCACCAGTGCGTACGTATTCTCTTGGACCAAATACAATTCATTGCCTAAAAGCAAATCCTATTGAGGAAACGGTGATAATTGGAGCAATGAGCGATAGATCAATTTTTGTATTAGATACGAGGCAGAAAACTGCTGTAAAACAGGTAATTTTTATAAAATACTATTCATTTAATGATTTTAAAGGTTACCATGAAATTGCGGCCAAATTCTCTCTGTTGGAATCCCATCGAAGCGTTTACTTTTGTTACAGCGAGTGATGATTACAAGTATTACTAATGTAAGGCATAACTGTTTTATTTTAGTTTGTACACTTTTGACATGCGATACATTTCTCATCCAAAGTTTCTTCATCAAGGCCACACTGCAGCTGTTATTGATGTGGACTATGCTCCAACAGGACAAGAATTCGTTTCCGGATCCTTTGATAAGACCGTTAGAATATTTAATGCTACAGAGAGTCGCAGCAGGTTAGAGATCCATGTATCTTTCTTAAAATTTGATGATATTCAGAGATGTCTATCATACAAAAAGAATGTCAAACGTGTTATCAGTACTCTGGTCCATGGACAATAAATTTGTTCTTTCTGGAAGTAATGAGATGAATGTTAGAGTGTGGAAAGCAAGAGCAGCTGAAAAAATCGGACCGGTATTTCATTATTTATTCCCCTTCCTTTACCGCTTACGTTTAGTTAGCCCCACGTGAAAAGGCAGCGTTTGAATATAACGAAAAACTCAGAGAACAATTTAAAGAACACCCAGAAATAAGAAGAATTGCCCGTCATAGACAAGTTCCGAACAGCGTTTATAGGTCCGTTATTAGTAAATATTATCTAATAATTAATTTAGCGCTGCAAAAGAACATGCTACAATACGTAATGCTCAATCACGAAAAGAATACAACCGTCGCCGTGCTGAAAACATTGATGACGAAGATGTTGAATTCGTACCACAAATAAAAAAGTCAATGGTTACATTATTAGAGCAGTAAGTTGTAGTGTAAATATTGTTATTGTTACCCAACTCGTTGTTTTGTTTTTGTTATATCAATAAACATTCGTCTAACAATTATTGTGAGTAGCCGACTGGATCTTTTCCATGAAATTTATGCGCCCAAGAAATTGACTGAGAGATAGTCAAAAAAAAGTTTATATAACTTACTTAGTTTATGTTCAGGTAGTGCCCTCTCGCCGTTCCGTAGGTGTAATTATTATACAGCATGTCAACTCGTGGTCGTGGTAATGTAACTATCAAGAGAGGTACACCAAATCTTGCCCAGGCTGGAAAGCGAGAGTCCATAACAAATGGAACCCCAATAAGGTATAATCTTCGGTTTTATGTTTATATATTTTGTTTAGAAAAGATGGGCGGGATGGTTCTCGAGGTGGGAGAGGCGGAAGTCGAGGTGGACGAGGAGGGAAAAGATCGCTGCGGAAACCCGAATTTATCCAAACTGAAGGTATTTTTTCTGAAGGGCTACATACCGAGATTATCAAGAAAAATAGAGACAATGAAAATATCTGTAAGAGCTGTCAGTTCTCTATAAGTCTTTTGTTCAGCTTTTGCCAGAAATTCTAGGAATGGCGCGATAAAAAAAGACGATGGATCACAAATGGAAATTACCAACGGAAAAGCAAGTTTTGGCGGATGGGATGCTGTATGGAGAAGCGATTCGGAAGCAGAGGATGAAACTCTGGAGAAGGTTCTCTCAGGCGATGATGTAAGCTTAATTCTTTTGCAAACATTTTTGGTTTTAGTTCATCGTTGACTATAAAAAAGGAGATCGATTACCAGTTGTTTTGCCTCAAAAAGATGAGCAACAGTATAAAAAGGTTTTAAAATTTCTATTTATATCAAATTCCGATAATAGTTGCTGGCAAAACAATCGAAACATGAAACCATTAAAGAAGGAGAATCACCTGAAGAGAAGTATTCATTGTAAGTGATTTTTCTTTTTAAATTTTTCTGCCAGAGAAAATATATCCAATCCGACGGATTTTTTGAGTAAAGAAGCAGGTGGAATTTTGACTAAAGCGGTGGAAGGTAAGGTATTCGCCATTAAATAGATGTTGTTTCCCAGAGGGTTCGTCTGATTCACTTATTCTGTTGCAATTACCAAGTGTCGTAAATGTATTAGCGGGATTAACCGATGATAATTCTTGTACGCAAGATGTAATGACACATGGTTCTAGTAAAATTTTAATTAAGAATCCTGCCGGAGAAAATTCTGGGTCTAATAATCCTCTGCCCAATTTGCCATTAGGGAAAACAATCGGAAAATTACAGGTTGTCTTTTTCTTTTTCTTCTTTTTATTTATTTTAGATTACAAAAGGGGGTAGAGCGTTATTACGAGTAGGAAACACTGTGATGGACGTTATAAAAACGGCTCCCTCGGATTTAAGCGAAGTAAATTTGTAATTTTTCTTAATTAAGATTCCGTTTAGAATGCTGTCTTATTGGAAACTAAACCAGAATCCTCCGCGGAAATTTTTAGAAAACAAGATACTGGAAATTCGATTTATCATTTAGGAGAAATCAGGCACCGTCTTGTAGCATCGCTCGACTGGAAAGATTTCAAAGCAACCGCAACACAAGTATGTGCTCTTATAAGGTTTCTCCAAACCGTTACTGACAGCTACACGTTTATTTACGTGATTATTTCACAATTTTTATAATGATGTTTACAGGAAGAGGTCCCACTACCGTTGTCTCAAAAAGGGCAAGATTCTTCCATAATACGCGAATTGCGAGCTTTGGAAAAAGAAACCGAAAAATGGAAAATAGATGCCGAACGATGGGCAAAACCATAAATTCTAGCAACCGTAATTTGTTAGTTATTCCTTGTTATGTTTTGTTATAAACGGGTGTTTCGCATACACGCTCACGAAATAAATCTAAAGTTTTTGCGGATATTTTGGATAAAACAAATCGAAGATATTATGCAACCCATGCAGCTAATTATTGGAGAGGAAATTAGCTGGCGCCCTTGTTTTCTATTCCTCCCAATTTGACACTTCATAACATTTATAGCGAGCATTTCAACAGTTTATAGATAAAAAATTAGGCATTAATTAATCTAAAAAGTAAATCGGTCATCTTAAAGGAGTCCTCGTAGCTCTCTTCAGTTATTGTTATGCCCCACTTTTTGTTTTAATCAAGGCGTGCTCAATGGACTCCCGTGCCAAAGGGCGAATCCTGCGAAATAAGAGACTGATCGCAACAGTCGAGAAGAGCAGTTGTCGCTCATAAAGCAACGTTCAAACGAGCTTTTGCAGTCAATTTATCCTTGTTCTTTTGCCTTTCTCTTGGATTATTGTCTCTTCGAACATCCTTATTGCGTACTTTGTCTGGTTTGACTGTTTGCTTTGATCTTTTCTCTCCGAATGTTTCTTTTTTTTCTCTGCTGATATTTCAAGTTGACAGCTCATCAATTCACTCATACGAGTCCAGCTCCAACAACCATTTTCCTCTCGGAACCCGATCAAAGAGCACCACAACGGATTATGCCAGTGATATTTGCTTGGTAGGGCGACTACTCTTGTTTCTTATGCAATGCGCGTGCTCCTGTTCTCCCCGACGGATCCCCTTGCACACCGTGGACTTCTCTTTTGTTCCGGGATGTTCCTTCACTTGTGACATTTGTCGTCAACTTTTCCTTTCATCCATCTTTTTCTCTTTATTTTTCTTACGAAAGTTCAAAGTTTTCTCTGAAAATGGCATTGGATTACGGATGCCGTTGGTCGGCGGCTTCACTTGCGAGTACTTATTCCATTGGTTGTTTTGAGACGGACTCCGTGTACTCGGCCGTCTCCATCAAAATTCCCGGATGACGCAGGCGACAGCGTAAACTTGCAGGTGTCAAATTATGCTAATTTTGGAAGAGTCCTCAGCAAATACTGTAATTTGAGAGAGCCAGAGAGGGACGAAAAGAAGATCAATGCTCTTCCCCAATAAAAAAAGAAAGGCTACGTGGGTCCGTCTCCAGGAGAGGAGTCTCCCCGGGAGAACACCTGCTGGCTGGATGGTTCATTAGAGCCGGCAATCTGCCTAAGATTAACGACACTTCGGCAGCATTATTCCGTTTTTTTGTCAATCCGTCGATTCCCTTCTCCACGTGGCCGGCATGTCTTTTCTGTCGACTCTTTTGTCTCGATGGGTGCATATGACAGCAGGCGCAACTTGTCAAGATCGAGTCTCTGTTTATTCAGTGCTCGTTAGAGAGGCAGATTCCTTCGATAGAAATCCCATCTTCTGGCCAATTCTAATCGGATCTTAGCTGGTCCCGAGTTCATTCTCTCGTCGAGTTTGACCCCTTTTCCCCCTAATTTACGCACATTTGGAATGTCGTCGCCCTCGTCGATGCTCTCTGAGTGTGGCCACTTAGTTGTTGCCCGCCGTTCCCCCGCATACCGAATGGAGCAGCACGGTCCATTGCGATCCATCCATCTCTCCAGAGGGGATCTCCCTTCCCCAAGTTCCGTGTCATTTTTGTGCTCCTTTGGCCTGCCAATCATCCGTTGTACACCCGAATGACGTATTTCTATGATTGGGTCAATTACCGTCGTCTTCTTTGCCGACTGAAACACAATGCCCGTCTCCCATAAAAGTGGCCTCGAAATATTCCCCCTGGCGACACCCAAACGAGCAGCTCGAATCAGTCCCCTAACGTGTTTTTGCCCATATAAGTTCCTGGTGTCCTTGAAGGCATCTGTCCAGAGGGCAATCCCCTTCCTTCGTTGCGTCAATGTCGCCCTTAAATAGAGCCGATTTCTACCGGATTCTCCAGGTGGAAAACAGCTTCGTCCGACGTCTGAATCCCCAAACTTCTTATTTTCGCTGTTTTATTTTCAGACGTCTAAGTGAAATATCAGCAGACGGTACTCTCAAAAAAATAGCGACGACCTCATAAATCAGAGGAGCATTTCATTATGTGTCAGGATGGCGATCTCATGAGGGATGGCGTGTCGTCGCCTTACCGTGCCCTTCATTGTATCTCTTCTTCATCTTCTGACGTCTTTCTCTTTTTTTTGTAGTCGCGTGTCCTCTGCCTGTATTTGTCTCCTCCTCCTCTCAGATTCCCCTTCCTTTTGATAAGGGATAAGTGGCTCTATTTTTTGCTGTCTTTTCTCTTTTCAATCGAGCTAAATGAGTCCGTCCTCGAGTTGTCTGATTTGCTGTCTGCTTCCATTTCTATTTTCCCCCCTTCTCCGAGAATATTTTCTGCGTGTAGAGAGGGCAAAATTTTTAATTTGGTTAATATCTGAGAAGGATCCGATAGTACTACGGTACTCGGCCAGCTGAAATGAAAAGAGAAATTGGTAAATAGACGGCAAAAACAGCCAGTCTACTCAAGATTGAGGAAGTTCTCGCCTCTCTTTTGTTTTTATCCAAGGATCATTTAAAGAAGAAAAGATTGGGATAAATGACAATATTCGCCCGAATTTCCTCATTACCGGGTTGCATAATGTCAGCGAACGTCATCCCTCATGGATATGGAAAGGGAGTTCTAATGAGTCGCAGCTGTGCCATTGACAGGGGTCCCCTTCCTCGTTTTCTCCCAATGTTTCCTCTCTTGGATTATTCTCCCCATAATTTTCTGGGTCCGCCTTCCGTTCCCAAGTGACCCCTTGTTCCCATGGATATTTATTCTTAGTCTTTCCCCTTTTTTTCAGAAATGTCGACGACCGCAGCTCCTTTGCTGTCGACGGCGGCTGTCGCTGTCTTCAAAAATGTCACCGAATCACCCGAGCTCATCGTTAAAATGAATTTTCTGAAAGGCGTCTATCAGTGGGTCATCCCCGTCATGATTTTCGTCCTCATCGTCAGTTTCCACCTGGTTCCGTTTCCCAACAAACAAGAATTCAGGTGGCGATTGTCGGAAATGGGATTATTTGTATGGCTTCGCCCTTTATGGTTTCACCTGTTTCTCCGTACCTTAAACTGTAAACTAATTTAAAGGGAACAATCTAAATGTTTGCAGATGTGTTTCCTTGGCGGCAGCCGACCTTTGGGCAGCAACTTTGCTAATAATAGGTTCGAGGAATATGAGAATGTTACGTGTTCAGGTCTCTTGGTCAACAGTTATTTCCCCGTGGTTCTCGGCTATCCGAAACATTCTTTTTGTCCTGATGCTTGGCTCGAAGTCTTCCGGGTCGCCGGCATGCTCACTTCCGATCTTCATCTTTTCGCTTTGGCCATCAACCAATTCTTTGGCACAATGTGGCCTCTCAAGTACAAGGTATCCCCCTCTCCTTCATTCATTGCTTATTTCAGGTAATGATAACAACTCGTCGGATTCGAGCTTTGATTCTTTCTCTTTGGCTCGTCCCAATGGCCATTCTCATTGTTTGGTATGTTCCAAATTTCGGGCCTTTCCCTAATCTCAGTTTACATGCAGAGGGCGTCGTTGGGATTCACATAACCATAATTAGAAGGAGCAACCAGAGTATTTGCAGGTTTATGGCCGATCCGAATGATGGTCTCCGTCAAGAACATTGTCGTCTTATTTTCTACAATCGTTTCCCTTTTCGTCTGGGTATTTTCTTAATTTTCATGGCTCCTCTGATTGCCACCCTTGGAATTTATGTCACAATTCTCATCAAACTGCTCAAAGCCAAGGCTGAATTTGATAATTCTTGTCATGCCGAAAGGTCGATCACTCGATGACAATCATCTGATTATTTTAGGCGTTTAAATTGTCGTCGATCGAATGTTCAATCCAAATTGAAATTAGTCTGGACGACACTTTTAATCGTCTCAACATTTGCCCTCAGCTGGGGTATTTTCCACAAAATAACCAAAAATAAAGATAATTATTTTAGGTATATGTGTTCTCTATTTCGTCCTTGTCTGCCAGGATGGTTGCATGTTCACCTATCTGGTGGATGTCGACTTTTATTTGGGACTTTTCCTCAATGCCAGTGTACAGGCTATGGTTTGTCCGGGTATTCCCCTAAAAAATTGTCTCTGTTCAGGTTATGCTGAAATTGGCGTCGAATCCATTCCTTTATACTCTTCGAATCAAGGCAATCCGGGCAAGTGTCAATACTCTCCTGGGTAATTGTTGGAAAAGACGACGATATCCTGTAACAAAAAGATACAAAGGCGGAGTGACCTCGACCAATTCAACAGGTCCAAGCAGCGTCTAAAATTGAATTTTACAACACAATATACGGGTATTTCAAAAATGGGTTGTATAAAAGGAATAAATATTTCTTCGATCAATAAAATTAGTAATTGGATGAAAGAGGAGATAATATTCCCAATCTACGATGATAGTTTTTATTTAAAATTGATACATTTATAGGTTAGACTGTAAAACATGATAAAACGTTACAAATTATTATAAAAAATGCAGAATACAATAAAAAAGAAGCCTAGATAGGTGTTGACTTTTCTGATAATTTACTATGGGGAAGAATGCTAGCTCGAGAATTTTTTGGCCGAAATGTTACATAAGTATACAGGACACTTCCAAATACACTGAAGAACTGAATGATCTATAGCAAAAACTAGAAACAAACCTGATGTTAATTCCAGCAAAGTTTAGCCACTGAAATACAAAATCACCGCTGGAAAACATACCGATGTAGGTGACGATTAAGTTCTGAAAATGGATATGAAACGAAGTCAAGTCAAAAAATATTGAAAGAGGATCTAACCTTTATAGGACCAATACATGTTGTAGTCAGAGCCGAATTGCATTGCGTGCAGAGCACTAAGGAATAGTTGAGAATAAATCCACAAACGCAGGAAATTAAAAAACAAAGCCAAACATTAATTGTCATCTGCTCGCTGGTTATGAATGGAACCACCTAAATAATATATAACTAAATTATACAATATAAACAAATGTACCTTTTCAACTTCTCCAGTGAACAAGCAGAATACTAAAAAAGGGACAGAGATAAAAAGGCAATTATAATACATGAGCCCATATTTTCCTAAATCCTGAAAAATACATGCGTTTACTCAAAATAAATTATATTCTTTATATCTGCAAAACTAACTTTAGCGTCGAGTTTTTGTTTTGTGTAAACACCTAGAGCAGCTGTGCATAAATTGTTAACAGTAATATAAAGATATCCGTAAGCATCGAAAGTAAGATCATATATAGCTGCAACAACAGATCCAACAATCATTAACCCAACAGAGACACGTACAGCTTTTGTTGCCGAAACCCTATGATTGTTTAATATAAAAAAAACATGTGAAAATACCCCAAAATATAGTATTCGAGAATCATAGTCATTAGAATGGAAAAGCGTCGTAAAACTGTGAACATAGGAAGACTGAAGATAATAAGCAATTATTTTTTATTATGACTTACTTGATCAGCTGCGTTCCACCAAGGCCAGAAACAAGATTGACACCGTAAAAAAGAGGTAATGGGAATATTTTTCCAGGGATTGATGAATCCATCGTTGGAAATTTTACAAGATTTAGTAATTTTGCCAAACGTAAAATAATAATTATGCCGAAAATTTGTCCAAGAGCTACTATTTGAAAAGATGGAAACCTAAAATGTTATGTATATTATTATGGTCACTCACTTATAGTTGGTTAGTAGAATTTTATTGACGAGTACAATAATAATTGATGTCAGGCCATAAAAAATAGCTGAGAATATTTTTGAGAATCTACTTCCTTCCGACATCTGTAATGAAATTTACAATACGAATAGCTAACTAATAAAAAGAACTAAAAAGGCAGTCTTCCATGTATAGTACACCAGAAAAATAAAATGTAAAACTTTATAAACATGACAACGTTGCAAAAACGTTTTTATAAAAAACGCAGAATACTTTAAACACAAAATTTTGATCGGTGCTGACTTTTCTGGAAATTTACTATGAGGAAGACTGCTAGCTCGAGAAACTTTTGGCCGCAATGATAGGTGAGATGGATACCTTAAATGGTAACGTAATGATAAAAAAATATGCAAATTACAAGTTCATGGCGCTCATTCAGACTATTTCCTTTCCCGCGAAACAATTTAGCGACTAAGTTGAACAAGCTATCGTGGTCATCAGTTTTGTACAGCTTTTCATAAATACGTTTAGCATTTTGTAGAGATTGCATAGCTTCGTCTATCATTCCTTTTTGCCTATAATATACCGAAAACTAACTCAATATTTGAACAATCATACATATATAATTTGTAGAGTTCTAATAAGACATTCCCAATGTCAATATGGTCTTTACCATAAGCGTCTTCAAGTCGAGGAATCATTATTGTACATAAATTTATTGCTGCGTCCAAATTTCCTGAATCCGCATTGTATCGTATCTAAACATAAGAAGTAGAAGAAAATAAATATAACAAATTTACTGTTTGGAGCATTTTCTGCGCAGTTGTTCCTCCGCTCCTCGGAGAGTATAGACTTGGACTGCATAGTGTAAGTGAAATAGATTGTTGGTCATTAACTAACTCATTCAAAGTTGTTTCCTACAAAAGATCACAAACTATCCGTAAAAGTGCTTACGAAGACATCCATCTGGAGATTAAATTCTGTGTTATGCAGTTGATCTTCTAATACGACGTTAGATTTACACAATTCAGAAATCTTTTCGTAACACGTATTTAATTCTTCCTTTGTTTCTGTATGCTTTTCCTCGACAATGTTTTTTTCCCATTGAACAGCTAACAGACTCGCTTCTATATCTTCTTTCGTTGCATGCAAGCGCAGCATATCCTGCGATTTGAAAGATGTTATTAAAAAGATGCAGAAAAGAACCTCGGTTTCACTGATAGTGTCGAGAAGATCGTTTTTTGATTCCATTAGCACTTCAAGCTTTTCTTGGGAAGCTTCATTAGAGGTTGTGTCTAAATACACTATTACGGACGGACAAAATGATAGCAACCTTCCAGATCAGCAATTTCAGCAGAAACTTCAACCAGTAAATCTTGAAGGTCCTAGCAACAACCATAAATAAAAATTTAAACACTTACTTTTAATTTGTATTCCATTTTCGTAATAATTTCCTTCATTGACATTTTTTCTGCAAAAAAGTGTGTAATAAAAAAAACAACAATAAGATCATTTATAAAAATTAAAACACCATTAGATACATATATACAATAAGAATAATATTTTTCATTTTTTTGCGGTAACGACAATTGAGGAAGTAGTGTACAACATCGTCGATATTGACAAACATATTGTTTCTCTAATTGAAATTAAAATAATGGAATTCCTACATTTTTTAGCTTTCTAACTTTGCTCTAGCGAATCTTATCAAATTTATACAATTATCGTACTCACAACTGAGAAGTTTTTCTCTCGCTCGATCACTCTTTACGTGTGGTTACCTGGTTTGGCTGTCAATTAAACTAAAATCATCGCGAAAAGTATCATGACGGAAAAATGCAACACAAGTGACCCGGGAAAACGCATTTCAGGCAACTGCCCGGTAAATTTGAAAGAACATAGTTGTTCATTTTCGCTATATTTAGCTCGCCAAATGAGGCCCGGGCTTCTTCGGTCTGGGTCGGTCCATGAACAACTATGGTGAGCAACAAAGAAGAACTAGAAACGAGAAGACTCCCAGCTCATCGGTACGAAAGGTGCTGGTAAAAATTTGCATCAAAAACCATCTGAAAACCAATTTCTGGTATAAATTTATTCTTCACTAAAGCACTGGGAATGGACAGGTATACACAGAAACCATAAAAGCAGAGCAAATTTGAGATATGTTGAGCTCGTTGCTTGAAAGAGAAGAAAGTCGAAGTAAATTACTGGGAATATTCCTTGTTCAGAGAGCGACCGATAATTAGCCTTCTAACCTAAAAACATTTTCTATTCCAACAAAAAAAATTAGGACAAACCTCGCTTGTTCCAGCACCAATTTCATAAAGTTTAGCATCGCGGAAAAGTCTACCCGTAGAATAATCATTGATATAGCCGTTGCCACCGAGAATTTGTATGGCATCCGAACACAATTGGGTACATTTCTCAGCCAGATAAAGAATTACTCCGGCACAGTCCTGAAAATCTTCTTTTATTTCGTCTCATCTCTTCAATTCTCTTTATTTTCCCCCGTTTCTTTTCATTTCCAAAAAATGGTCTTTCGATAGAAACGGCAAAGTCGAAAGGGCGAAAAGATAAGAGAAAAATAATAAAAAGTGTCACCTTGTTCGAGACATGTCCTTTGTCGGCCGCTTTGGCGACAGCATAGAGATAGGCCCGACTGGCATTGAGGGTCGTGTACATGTCGGCCATTTTGCCTTGCATCAACTGAATATTTCCCATGATTTCCACCAAAAAAAACAAACTTGGAATGTTCCGATTTTAGTGCCGAATGCTTCTCTCTGATGGGCATACTCGAAGGCAATATCACAAGCAGCTTGCATCAATCCGAGTGGTCCACCCGAGAGGACAAGTCGCTCGTAGTCGAGTCCCGTCATCAAGACGTAGACTCCTTTGCCCGTTCCGCCCATCACATTCTCCTCCGGTACTTTACAGTTCTCAAATACCAATTCACATGTGTTTGATCCTCTCATTCCCAATTTGTCCAATTTCTGAGAAGTCGAAAATCCCGGCATTCCCTGTAAAATTTAGGATCAAACTGATAAAATAAATTCGTACTTTTTCAACGAGGAAACATGTGATGCCATGTTGATGTTTGGATGGATCTGTCTTGGCGTAGACGACGAGAGTGTCGGCATCGGGCCCGTTTGTAATCCAGAATTTGCTGCCATTCAAAATATAACTAGAATATGACAATAAGTCGACTAGTCAGCAATCACTTACTGGTCGCCTTTCTTCTCCGCCTTCAATTTCATACTGACGACGTCTGACCCGGCGCCCGTCTCCGACATGGCCAATGCCCCGATGTGTTCTCCGCTGATGAGCTGAAACAAATTCCATTAGTCCCGTCGCCTGATCGTCTAACCTTTGGCAAATACTTTTCCTTCTGCTTCTCATTTCCATTTCTAACAATTTGATTGACACAGAGATTGGAGTGAGCTCCATAGGAAAGGGCAATGGAGCCGGAGGCACGCGAGAGTTCTTCCATGGCTATCACATGGGAAAAGTAATTCATTTCGGATCCACCGTATTGAGCTAAAAATAAGGGAAACTCGAAAAAAACGCGAATAAACCTACAGGGAGCGGTAATTCCCAGAAGGCCTTGGTCACCAAGCTTCTTCCAAAAATCGCGGAGACCATCCCAGCCGTTGTTCTTGTCGATGGCTTGAGCATGGGGAGCCAACTCCTTGTCGGCGAAGGTACGGATCGATTGACGAAGCTAAAAACAGAAAAATAGAAAAAAAGACGAGGAGACTGACGGCAATCTCATCCTCGGTAAGGCCGAAAACGGCGTCAGGGATCGGATAGGCGGACATGTGTCTCAGGGAGCCCACAGCTCGAGAAGACGCGCCTCGGAGCAGCGCCGACAAAGACATCTACAAAAATTATTATGGGAAAAATGAAAGAAAGGTAAATTTGGTTGAAGATGTATGGAAAAGTCGTAAAGGGGAAAAATGTACAGGAGAACTTGTGTTTTCACTAGAAAAGAAGGCAAAAGTATCATTTTGTCAATAAAAAATTATATTACGCTGAAGAAGAAAACGCAGGAGCAAAAATGGAGGAAAAAAACGGGAATTTATCGATGGAGCGAGACGGGCGAAAGGGCAAACAGCCACGGCATGGCAGGGAGGAGAAGCGCTCGACATGTGGCTGACTACGTCATTGGCGGGCCGACACGCAGTGTCAAGAGAAAAAGACTAATTAAAAGGTGATTAGCTGGATGGCCAAAAGAGAAGAAGAAATTGAACAGTATATTGAAAGAAAGGCGGGCAGAGAAAGCAGACCGTAGTCAATCGATCGTTGTGGGAAAGCGAAAGGATGGCAGAAGCGAAACGACCTGTTCAGAGAGCAGAAATCAGTCGAAATGATCTCGACAGACACGTCGAAGCAAATTGTCGAAATTAAAAATATTTTATAGACCAGTACAGAGACACTCGTATCACAGACAAAATGACCACTAATGAGGTGGCAATGGAGGAATAACAGCCTCTGGCGACAGTTGCAGTATTTTCTGTTTGTTCTTGTAAATTTCCCGAGCAATCTGCCTCTGGAGCGAGCTCAATCGATCGTGTACATTGTTCAATGTCTAAAATGTTCTTTTTGCCATCGTCCGACAGGGTATTTCCTACCTGGTCGACACCTTTGATCTTGCGTCCAACGTCGGCCAATTTATCACTGTATAGACTGAGATTGTAGTTCGGCTCGGACTCGTTGAATTCGTGAAGATAATTAGCCAGGGCTCCAGCAGCCGCGGTGAGTTCATCTTGAGCATCTTGTGTGGCTCGGATCTGCTGATGAAGTTGGTCGACTTGCGTCTCTAAGGATGACAATGTCAGAATTCCGGAGTCGATGGCCAGGGTGCCCTCGAGCATGACTGAAAACAAATGGAAAGGGTATAAAACGAGCGAAACGGGGACCAAGTTGCGAAAAGGATTATACCGCAAGGCGATTACAGTCGGCGTCAATGGATAACAAGCGAGAGAAGTTGGAGCACAGAGGGGAGAACATCCAAGGTTGCAGCTATCATCGAGACAAGATAGGCAATACGTGATTGCGTACTGTTGACAGATCAAAACTTGGGGCAAATAAAGGCAAGAAGTCTCAAATTTGAGTAGGGGAGCAGTTCTCCTGGGGCAGACGGGTGTACACGGTCACATTGCTATTCTTCAGTCTCTTGGAGCATCATCCCTCAACCATAAAAGGTCCATTATCCCCCTCCTCTGCCTTGGTTAAATATTATTTAATGAGTTTCCAGAGCTCGCGGGAGTGAAGAGGGAGAGACGCCCCGAGTGGGATGGATGTGTACATTACAGCCACAAACTGTAGGCGGGATCCGGACCCAGTCGCTCCGAAACATCTCCCACCATTCCTCAATTTTTGAGTCTTTCTTCCAACTTTAGCTATTCCATATTTTTTTGCCCATTTCCATTCGATATTTCCTGTTCAGATGTCTTGGGATATGGATAACCTCAGGTACGGTGGTGCCCAGGCAGCTCAGAGCGATGACGACGAAGAGGTAAGTCATCCTCAATCCCTACGGCTGATTTCCGTTATAAGGAAATGAGCCTTCTTCCCCTTTTGGATACTTTTCCCTCCCCTATCAGAAGTCGTGTTTCCCAAGGTAACAAAGGGGAAGAAGTACCGTGGGATCAAGTGTTTACCTTAGGCCTCCATGAGATTTTAGCGACAAGGGGGCGAGGGCGGATGTCTTCTCTAAAATTAGATAATTCAAGGTAACACAAAATGCTGTTATGTCGGCTGAGGTTGGTTTGATATATCTTGAGTTGACTTGAGTTGTTTTGGTTTTTTTTGGGGTTGTTCCTTCCTCTCGAAGACAATTCCATCGATTTCAGGCCAGAAAGGTGGCGGAGAGGGAAAGAAAGAAGGAAGAAGTACGCAAGCGACTTGAAGAAGCCAGCAGAATGAAGAAAGCCAAGAAAGGTTTCTTGACTCCCGAACGTAAGAAGAAGCTCCGAGTGAGTAGACGAGGCGGGAAAACAAGAAATACAAATTCAGAAACTGTTGATGATGAAAGCTGCCGAAGATCTGAAACAACAGCAAATGCTCAAGGAACAAGAACGTCAACGAATCCTCCAAGAGAGGATCATCCCCCTGCCAGATCTTGACGATTGCGGTAAGTTAAAGAAAAAAAGATGGGCAACAAGTGTTTATCCGCGAATTACAACAAGGTGCAAGTCTTCTTGCGCTCGGCAAAAGGGCCACTACGGGAGGCGACTCCATTCATCATAGGATCCTGCCTCTGATTTTCACGGATATACTTGATCAGACTAAATTCTTTGATTGAACGACAAAATTTAAAAAAAAACAAACTCGGTGGTTGTGGTCGAAGTCATCTCCCGAGTGACGAGTCGCTCTCTGTGATATTGTTGGATTTCTGTCTTCAATTCTTCAATTCCTCGAAGAGGTTTGGATGCGAAAGGGCGAGGTGGCGGGAGTAGGGAAGTCATCGGATGGCAATGGAGACTGGGGGGAAGGACAGATAATTACAGATACGCCTATTCAATATCCGACCTTTCACGAGGGTTGACATCCGGATATTCGAGAATACAATTTTGTTTCGATTATAGACGATCTTGGCAGCGTCTACGACCAGATGAGGGATCGGCTGATCGAATTGGAAAGCGAAGTCTACGACATCTCCTACACCGTCCGTCAGAAAGATTTCGAGATCAACGAGTTGACCATTGCTGTCAATGATCTTCGTGGAAAATTGTAACTCTCCTCCACTTTCAAATATCATTGAATTCAGCGTCAAACCAACGTTGAAAAAGGTCTCGAAGACTGAAGGAAAATTCGACAAACTGAAGAAGAAGGAAGTGGCCAAGGTGGACTTCCGGTCCAATTTGAAACAAGTCGACAAAAACCAATTCGCCTTGGAAGAAGAAGAAAAAGAAAAGGCCAAAGCCGACTGGGCCAAGTGATATTCCTCCCCTTTCTTTTGTATAATTTCTGTCTCTGTTGCCTCTCCTCTGTCATTTAGCCATTATAGTAAACATCTTTTCAAGAAGATTTTGCATTTATTGACCAGGTCTGGGAGTGACCCTTCGCGACGGCAATCTGCTGTATTGAATACGACGATCACCATAGACATTGACTATGGACAGACTGACCACTCCTAAATACATAAAAATATAAGGAGAATAGACCTACCAGCTAGGAAAAGAGCCAGAATTAATAATAATCGAATGGGAACAAGAGACATGGGCGGGCGACAAACTGGCCAGGGCGGGTTTTTGTCTCTCGAACAGGCCCAGTCTTTCGTTTCGAGAGTACGAGAAACAATACGTAAGACAATGACGCCCACTTTAAAGGTTGTGGTTTGGATATGAAGAGAATCACGCTGCTCACAAATTAGTGGGAGTCGATGTTGTTCGGTTTTTGAGTCCAATCAGAATAAAAAGGTTGCTACCAAGAAGACGCCGTGTTTATTTCAGTGGGGGAGGTGGTCATTTATCCTTTTCCGTCTAAACAAGGCGCCTCTTCTTCATTTTCTGACGGACTCATTGCTTCTTGTGACTGATGTCATCACTTGTACTTTCTGATGGGCGTCGGTCTCTGGACCCAATGGCCAAAGTGCTTACAGTATGAAATTCCATTATTCACCTGAAAAAAACCTGAATTCAGGTCAAAAGATAATCAGGACTGCAGGCGATCCAAGGCCACGTAGCCGCCGCCTTCCTTTTACCGTAATTTCCCCGTAAGATTTAGTTGTTTTTGTCTTTGTCACTTGTTCATTTGAATACAAAGGAATAACACAAAAGAAGGAGGATAGAATATATCGAAAGAGTGAGGTTGAACTGTTAAAGATCAGAGGAGGTAGACGCCATCTGTCCAACCGGGTTGGCTGTTCCAGTTGCACTTCTCTATTGGCTCTCTGGGCCCTCTCCAACAGACTTTACTATTTCCTCCAGCTGTACTTTCAAGTCTCACATTCAACAGGGCCGTTGTCCTTTAGGGCCCAATCACAATCGATACTCATTGCTTCTCTCTTGCTCTTCTTTTTCTCGTCTTTTCTTAATTTCCAGTGGATAATAGTCAGCACCATCACTTTCAACCATTTGTATTTTTTGATTTTTGATTGTTTGATATAATTTTGCATCTTTTGGATTCTTTTTCCGATCCTCTTCCCCCTCCTAATGCTTCGTGATCCCCGCCCGAGCTTCTTATCGTCTTTTTTTCCTAATCAAAATGCTTCCAGAAGTGGCGGAAGAGCAGGATCTCAAGCCGCTGGTGTGTTTGGTATGTGGCAGGGCATCCAACACCGGCCATCATTACGGTAGGTCACTTTCGCCTTCTTTCTCCATCTCTTCTTTTTTAGGTGTTACCGCATGTTTGGGCTGCAAAACATTCTTCAGGAGGCATGTTTTCCCTTCTTACTTTGAATTTCCCAGTTCAGAGTTGTCATCCAAGGCCGGTCTCCAAAATGCAAAGTCGAGGGAAGTTGTCCACTGCAAAAAGGAAAAGGCACTCGACGAATCTGCAGAAGTTGTCGATATGAGAAATGTAAGGAGATTGGAATGAAAGAAGAAGCTCTTCATCCTTGTCGAGATCTGATCGGCAAAAGGAAAGAGAGCGTCTCCGATTCGGGCGACGAGGTCCAATTGCCTTCGTCGACGACAGCTGATGTCAAATTGACTCCTGTAGAGGAGGAGGCACTAGGACTGGTACAAGAAATTCTAGAAGTAGATGTCGAGATAAGGTCAAGGACGTCAAACTGGGTGAGTAGAGTTAATGCCACTAATTGTCCGCTTTAGCCAGAAAACCCTCCTCTTAATGACGACTTGCCCTCTTCCCTTCGAGAAGACTTCAACCAACTTCGTCAATGGTCAGAGAGACTGCCAGATTTCATTCGACTATCCGCTCCTACAAAGGTTATTCCTGTCTTTCTCTGCCACATTCAATCTCTCTAGAAATGCCTTCTCCACAAGTTTTGCCTCCGTCATACCGTACTCGAAAGCGCCGTTTTGACATCTCGTATGCCTCTCCAAAACAATTTGTGGTATTTACCCGATGGAACTTGTGTTGTCAGAGATTTCGACTCCCTTCCGAGGCACCAGGCTTCTCCCGAGACAACCAAACAACATCGTCTTCTTTTGCCGTTGACTGAAATCATCCTCCAGGATGTCGTCGATCCAATGAGGAGATTGCAATTGTCAGACGACGAGGTCGCAGGACTGAAGAGCCTCATGCTCATGAGTAAGACTCTTCCTTTTTATTTTTGAGTGAAATTCCCAGAACCGGCCGTCCTCCCTCGCGATTTGTCGACAGAAGAAGATCGAAAACGAATACAACGATTCCAAGATCGGATACTTCGAGGTCTTCATGCTCATTACCTGGTCCGAGGAGAGGAACATCCAGAGCGGAGACTGGCTGAGCTCGTCTTGCTCACTGGATCAATTGAGGTCGAGATGGCCTTTACATAAAGAGACGAAAATTCAGATTTGTGCTGGTCAATATCTCGAGTACACGCACATGCTACGTTTCTTTAACCTGGGCACATTTGATCCCGACAGCGAGCTTCTAATTTTTGGTTCTTCGTGATTATTAGTTATTTATTATCAGATCCTTTTGCCGAGTGGAGCCGGACCAAAGCGCACCTGGACTCCTTTGGCTGCTTCTCCTTCGACCAGTTGGCTTGCGCTGAACGGGTGTTTTCACGTGTTTTTTGAACTGGTAAATATTGTTACCTCACTGTCTTTTTTGCTGTTCCATCCCCGATTCGAATGGGAATTACGTCCAAATTCTGATGGACTTTGCCTTTCCTGTCGACGAAGTTTGTCTTCAGCATCGATGTCACTCCGTAGTCGGCACTGGGCGGCAGAAGGAACGTCGACTAAAAGAATTTGATATTGACGAGAGAATATCTCACAGATGGGAGTGGTCGAGAAGTCGACGTCGTCGTGTATCGGGGCAGCTGCGTGACGACGGCGGCTTTCAGTTTCTTTCTTTTGAGTATCAGCGGCTGGGCTGGCAACGTCATCCGGTCCGACTTGACGGGATCCTACAACGAAAATGTTTCCAAATGTAGAAAAGTGGACATACAGAGTTCAAAGCGGCCATCATTCTAGACCGGATGGAAAGATTAGGCGGTGGCGAGGAGACTTCCTCATCCTAAAAACTCCAAGTTTTTTTTTAAATTGTTCTCTGGTGCAGTGATCATTCGAAATTTCTGTCAATAGTGGGACCAAAGTCCTCTGCTCCCTAAATTCCTAAAAGGACATTCTCCCCCGGTTCTGTCACCTTTTGACATGGTAATTCTTGTGCAAATAGGGAACTGGCAAATAATTACGACGACGGTACTGACCTCGCCGTCGAGCTGCTTGGCAGGTTTGAGGATGACACCCGGCGGTGGAGGAAGAGCTTGGATGAGGGGAAAAACAGCCACCAAGAGAAGAAAAAGCCGCATAAGCTGGGGGAGATGATAGGAGGCCGACTGACCCCGCGGGTCACTTTCACCCGGGTAGACAGGTTCATCCGGGAAAACAAGAGAAAGAAATGGAAGAAGATAATCCAAGGTGGGCAGGCAGCCGCACAAATCACATTTCCTGACGTGAGGGGAAGTGGACTCTCGAAGGAGGTGCCGCCACTTCTACTGGCTTTTATGCCACAAACAGCTTTTTCTCTCTCTCTCGTTCTTTCTCCATTCTCACGTCCTTTTTCGAGACTGTTTCCCTCTTTTTCTCTCCTACTGGCTACATTTTCTCCTTTTCTTCACTTGTTTTTTGTTGTTATTCGAGGGCACTTTTGAAGACACAACCAGTCCATCCTCCAAAGTCGTAAGGGATTTGCCCCTGCCAGCTAGTGTTTTTCCACGTCCCGATCAAATTACAGAATTAGATTAACAAGGTTCAGCGTACTTGTGCGTTCAATTTGGACGAGGGCTCTCTGGGCCACCCCGAAGTCGATAGGGAGAGAGTCACGCAAGGCAAGGGGAGAATCAGGTCTGGGGCTCTGTATCCGGGGGACTCTTCTCAAAAAGGTTGCGATCGATAGGCCCAAGTTGGCTATTGGAAGGGAGCTCCGGTTCCAGAGAGAAGGCCGATGTATTCCCACGGCCGTCACACGTGACCGTCTATCCGCCCCCCAAAAATAGACTCATCCTGGCCACGAATAGATGGTGAGTTATTTGAAAACGAAGATTTTCTTTTGTTTATCCAATTAGACCGAGGAATTGACGAGAATACTTGGATTTCAAGGGAAGAGAAAGGCACCTCTCCAGTCGTAATTACCCATTGTTGACTACCACCCAGATTTTCTTCTTACCAAACAAAGCGACTTCATCCTTCTCTTTTGCGTCAATCGAATGCCATAATCTGAGGATGATAGCGAGCTTTGGATGGCAGCCAGCGGGTGAGGGTGTTGTTGACGTCACGACACGCCTTATCCCCTTCCCTAGACAACGTGCTCTGTACGGCAGACCTCCCAAAAAAGGCACAAATATGGAAGAACTAAGGTCTTCTTTCTTCTTCTTTTCTTTTTGCTATTTCTCTCCCCAGGGCGTCTCTTATCAATGCGCATTGGCTAGTGGCCCAAAGAGCAGTGGCCCCCATGCGTAACCCGTCGCCCACCGGATTTCTCAAACTTCCTCCAGCTTCATCTTCCTTTTCCCATGAGTTGAAATAAGCTAAATTACATAATTCCAATAGATTTATGTTTCTTTTTTTGTCGTCTAGAATTGGTTTCTCTTTCGTTTTGCAGTAGACCCGTGGTTCATCTGAATTATTCATTGGCCCCGCTTCCAGGTGGATTCGTGCCGGTGTCTCTTTCTCCTCTAATTATCCGTTATTCCCATTGATGTTTTGTTTATTTCAAAGAATAAACTAAACTCTCTTTCGTGTCTAAACAATAGGGCCACTTCTCGACTTCCTACAAAGGGGTTTCCTAATATCGTGGAGGGCTTCCGTGAGCATGTCGCCATTTGCAATTAGCAGCCACCAGCTGTCCTCCCTTTCCAAGAGAGAGAGCGAGTTGCCTAACCTTTGTCCCCCTGATCTAATATAGACTCTTTCCCTCTATTTTCCTCGTCCTCCTCCTCCTAGTCGACCAATGTCAAAACAACTCTTCCTCCGGTCTTACGCTTAAATGGCAAATTTTGCCAATTTTAGAAGTTGACTTCCTGTCGCCGGATCTGTCTCAAGTAGCCACGTGTCTCTTTTGTTTTCCTTTCGGTTATCCATTTCGCAGCTTGTTCAGACTGTTTGACAAGTCTCTGCTCCTTTAACCTCTCCGTCACAATTATCCCTTTTTAATTATCAGCTTGTCTAATAGTTCTCTCGTCGACTCCAGATTCGCCCGTCTCTCCTGTCACATCCGACCCTGTTGGGCAATAATTTGTCCGCGTCGACTGCTCTTTTTGGGGGTTGTCTCCCTCTCCCTCTCTCTCTTCCTCGCCCTCCTGGGAAAAGGTCCACTTCCCACTTTAACATGTCTCCTTACAATGAAATGGTTGTAGGAGGACGATGACCATTTCCTGAGACGGCCACCGACACATTGGAGTTCATCCTCAAGGTTCTTCTTTTTTCTTTTTCTTTTTAGACGACCAAATTTTAGAAGATGCGTCTTCGACGCTCCAAAAAATCGCGTCAACAGAAGATTGACGAGTCCTTCACTCTCGCCGCTCGTCGAAAAATCTCCGAAAACCCCAAGTATGTTCCGTTGCTTACGTACGCGAGGCCATCTGTTTGTTCATACGCATAACCGCTTCGAGTGGTGGCTCCTCTCCTTTTTTTCGACTTTTACTCGATCATTATTTGAACTGCCTCCCTCCACGCGCCGGGTATCCGAGTTTATTCATTCCCCGTTTCTCCACTTGACTGATTCCACGAGAGGAGAACCATAAGGAAAAAGACGGGAAATATGTCGGTGGCTCGGATGGAGTAATGTCGCTTGAAAAGTCATTAAAGTGGAAACTAAATAACAAGTCGAATGGACAAGGAAAACTTTATTGGGACAAGAAATTCATGAAAAGAATAGTTTAAAAGAGGCGAGTCTTCCCTCCCGTTGCAGTGGTTTTTCATGTGAGCCCAAAACACGGCTGTCTGTCTGACATGTTCTGAAACGATTGCCGGAAGCATAAGTTGTAATAGAGCGAGTAGCCTCCCAGTAGATTTCCTTTCCTTTTCATTTGTCCTGAATGTTCTGTTCTTTTTTACGAAGACTGCCATCGACCATCCAGCGGCCGCTTCCAGTCATTCGACAGTAGGCGGACATTCGTGCAAATAGGAACGGCTATTGGCGGCTGGATTTCCTGGTAGTTTGCACGTAGCTCGACTCTTATGGGCCTAGGGTCATTTAGTCCTTCTGACAGCCGTTTCCTGTACCTGTGAGTGGGTGGACGAGGCCATCAACCCGATGAATGGGCCGCTAGGCGCTCCTCCTTTACACCGCCGCGTTCCAACTTCCAATTTTTCGGAAACCACTTTTCAAAAGTCATTTATTTCCTTACAAGTTTAAATTGCCTTTCTCATTATGCCTCACATATTTATAGGAGATATGCTAAGGTCATGGTGGGGGGAAGGGTGGGCCCAGCTGTGCCGTCGTCTACCAAATTTCAAGGCACAGCTGATGTTATGACTTATGTGCCTCTTGCCTTCCGGCTCGTTTCGATTTGTTGGCAGCCGGCTCACTGGTCAAACAGACTGTATCTTGGCAGTTCATTTCTTGGTAAAAATAGTCGAGAGATCATACATTGCCTCTTGCCATTATTCATGGCGATAACCAACATCTTAATCATGCAACCACAACACCTGGGCCAAACCCCGTGTCCTCCCCTCCAAGATGTTTGCTTCGTCACAAAGGCTCCTATCCGTAATTGAACAAAGCACAGGAAGTCACTCTTCCCTCGCGTGATTTACTAATGAAATGGAAAGAGTCAAAAATAACAACAGATCCATACAAAATATTCGTGACAACATGTCACCTCAAAGGCTAGAATTTTAAGAGGTCGATCATCGCCCTAGGCGCTGTTCTCCTGCAGCAGGGAACACGTTCTTTCGCACCCCGTGAGGATGATCACATAACTTTCGTTAATTACGGCCACCTGTCCCGGTCCTCTTTTCTTCTTCGGCCTCTTTCTATTTTCCCTCGTTGATCCCTCCTATCAATCGTCTTTTATCCAGAATAACAAAAAAAGAGTGGCGTCGCCTAAGCCCCGTGCATAACTCTGCCTAGCCATTTTTGGGTTCTCTTTCTAATAATTTTCGGGTAGGATACCCCCGAAGGACTTTTTCATTGTGTCTTCGTGTCCCCTCGATTGCCGTCGGCGAATGTGAATTTCCGCCCTAATCCCGCCCCGAATGCTAACAACGTCGCACGTTGCCCCTTCGGATGGACCGTCGACGGGCATTCCGTCACCGTATCCGCGAGCGATCCTTGTAATCTGCTTCCAATCGACATTTCTGTATCTCCGACCATTTTCAGCGGCGTCACTCAACCTCAGCTCCCGGAACAAGTTCAGCCTGTCCTGGCCAAAGGTACCTGTGTCCATATCGTCGGTGTCTTTCATTCGGCTGTCCCTCCTTCAAAGGATCCTCTTGGTGAGTCTGTCAACTTCTTTCTTTACTCGTGGAAAAAGTCATCGTAGTTGGTCATATGTCAGCCGAGGAAAAGAATTGTAGCCGTGTCGTGTAAGGACAGGACGAAGTGTTGACGTCGACGGCCAACGTCACACCTAGTCTTTCTTATCTTTCTAATGGCTGTATACTCAATATTACCATCGAAAATGTATGACAGAGAATAGAATCAAATACGGTCGAGGATCTTCCTCTTTGGCTCCACCCCTTCGACCCTCCCCATCTCAGAATCTCACTGCCCTTTCTCCAAGTTTTGTGTCTATTTTATCAGCTGTCGTTGTGTTGTTTCAAAAGGACATTATCCGTCGTTTGTCCTTTCCTGTCGACCCTACGGTAAAGTGCCCCGCCTCTCCCGCACCTGGGGTCCCGCCTCTTGCCGGCTAAGGTTCTCCAGACAAAATGAATAAACGTCGTTCAGCAGCCGGAGCTAATCGAGAGATGCACCGTCAATGTACCAACAATTCGGCCTCAACCGAGACAGACGAATTCACCCAAGAAGAATTACAAGAATTTGCCCAGGCCTTCAAGGTTGGTTTTTTTTCTTTTCCAAAGGGGCTCCCCTGTGATTAGCATCGTTTGCATATTCCCCCGCCCGTTTATCATGCCCTTGACACAGTCCAATTATTCCTTGGCCCATATCCATCTTCGAGCAAAAAAAGATAAGGAAAAGTCGGGGTGTAAATTCCCGGAGGAGGCCAATCCGCTCGAAGTCGAACAATTACAAAATAGAAATGTGGCCAGATCTAATTTTGTCGGGAGGAGGACCAAAAGGCAAACTGCTCAAAAACTTGAAATGACCTCTGCCAGAATATCCCCCGGGAAATATCCGAAAAATGAAAGAAACATAGAATTTCTTGGAATATTGCCATCTCATTTCTCTGAATTTGTTAAACTTTGATTTGTTTCTGTCCATTTTTTGGAGTTGAAATGAATTTTTGAGTTGGATTGCATGTGACCGCCTTTGCCCCCGTTGACCGATGCAAAATTTCCCCTAATAATCGTAAAAAATTTTCAGATGTTTGACAAAGATGGAAATGGGACGATGAGTATAAAAGAATTGGGAGTGGCTATGCGGACATTGGGCATGAATCCGACGGAAGAAGAACTTCAGAATATGGTCAACGAGTATGACATCGACGGAAATGGAAAAATCGACTTCAATGAATTTTGTAAAATGATGAAGGAAATGAACAAAGAAACCGATCAAGAACTTATCCGATTGGCATTCAAGTAAATCGAAAAACAAAAAGAAAAAAGGCAATTAATTGTAGAGTATTCGACAAAGATGGAAATGGATTCATCACTGCTCAAGAATTTAAACATTTTATGACAACGATGGGAGAACGATTTTCGGAAGAAGAAGTCGATGAAATAATCAAAGAAGTCGATCGAGATGGAGATGAACAGGTACGCGGCCATCTCGTAAATAATTGACAATGGCTGTCCTCTAACTGATGAACTCGACAATTTCAGATCGACTATGAGGAATTCGTCCAAATGATAGCGCCAACTCTTTCTGAGGGGACAAAAGATGATCCTTTTGCAGTAAGTTTTTGACTTTTTTTGTAACTCACCAGAAAAATGGACAGAAGATGCAATTCAATTTTATTACGGGCTAACATCATTTCTATAATTTTTGCTTCCATAAAATGTGATGGCTCGGGATTAACCTAACTTTATTTAATTTAAAATTCAGGAACCGACACCAGTTCAAAATGGCAAATGAGAAGTTGTACACACAAGCGCCACACATTCCGCTGCCACTTATTGTCAGCCTCATTTTCAACGGGGCTTTTGCTCACGGGATTTGATGTATGAAAAGAGAATATTTGTCAAAATAGATAGATTTTAATACACGAGAAAATAGACAACAAGATAATACATTCCGGCCGATCTCGCATTCCGGTGTAGTTCATATCCATCAATAAATTTCTATTTTATTTTGTTTTTTCCTATGAACAACACATCTCATCGTTTAACATATTTTTCTAAAGAATGCAGCGAATTGAACTCTAAAACACTAAAATTGAAAATAAAATATTTATAAAAGATTAAAAAAATTTACAAATCGTAAAAACTCTATTCGTTAGCCGTTACCGGCAACCCGTAATTTACAACAGCAGCTCCAGTCAGATACGGTAGTTTCGATTGTTCCCTCGCTTTCCTCATAGCCTCCATTAAACTTCTTAACCGCTTTTGGCCATCATTAATCGTGGTATTTGCGTCAGTCGAAAAACTAAGTTGTACCTATAACAGATGTTAAAAAATGTGTGAATTTCCGCTTTACCAGTGCCATAAAGAATCTATCAATTTCACCATCAGTTACCATCCATAAACAGCCAATAACGGCAGGACAATTAGCTATTGTATAGTCATAGACTGTAGATTTACCGTCTAACGCCCAACCATCGTGGTCAAGATGCACACTAAGCAAATGAATAAACAACAAAATTACTGCAATAAACAAACCTACTACAGCCCATCAGCACGGAAACCGCATTACACTTGCTTTCCTTTATCGTACGTTTCGGTAAATGTTTAGAACCGCTTCCATGGCCCATATAACTGAAAACACGTTTTTTTTTTAAATTTTAAAACAAGATGCAGACAATAATATATCCTTTTCTTGTAGAATGGTTTTCAACTCTGTAGAAGATGGAGCACCACCAACTATACCTTTCATAGAAAACTGAAACAGACTTAGAATTTAAAAAATAGAATGGTAACCTTTGCTAGAAATTCTGTCATTCTCTTTTGTGTCGCCACTAAATTATTATCAGGATCCAAGACGTAATAGGAATTACACACATTCACTTCTCTCGGGAGCTAAAAAAAGTATTTTTTATAGAATATCATTAATGCTTACCGATTTTGTAACCATTACCAAGCGAAACAAAGCGTGCACCGAAATTATTCTTCCAACGTGCGGTTTTTCGGCAAAAATATCCATCGACTCCAAAGGACAGAGGGATAGCATCTAAATTTAAAAAAAGTAATAAAATAAAAGAACTATAAATTACTGGGCAAATAGCGAGGAACGTATATGAGCAAGTTTCTTTGTTAATAATTCCTCTCTCTCGTAACTTACGCTGCAGTCTATAACGAATATTTAGGATTAAAAATATGGATTACATGGGATATTCTTTCTTGAGAATAGTGATTTTTTCTTCACTTAAATGATAGTATTGTCCTATGGCGAGTACCATTTCGTTCCATATTGATGATTTCGATATTTGTGGGCAGAGACTAATAAGTTCTTCGGCGATGTTTAAATCAAACAGGTCACTATCCATTGCCACTTTATCATGCAAGTCTTTGGCAATCTTGTTATGAATTTTAAATAATATTAAAACTGTCTAACCTCTTTTCCACGACGAGTTAACGATTGACTGGGAAGAAGAAACGGAGCAAAATACCGAAACAGATAAACTTGCATCCCTTGAACAATGCTCTAGAATTACAGTGACATCATTTTAAAAAAATGGCTACCTTTAATTTACTGTCAACTTCTCTTCTGTTCGCCCAAAAATCCGCTGGTGTTAAAGTTTGAAGAGTTTTGTCAACAGCTGCACTCGCCTCATTTGCTTTAATAATTTGAGCCATGCTACGACGAACTCGCCGAATCTATATTTACCACTTAAAGAAAGAAATTTGCGATTACCTTTGAAGAATGCGACAGTGGTAAAATAATGGGGGTTCTATCACAAAATAGCTTAATTAGAAAAAGGTTGTCATATTCATCTGTGGCAAGTTGTATTATTGTAAAATCTACATTGATAATAATATATAGTCGGTTTCCAATCTCGGGGGAGAAGTTAGCGTCCCCGAGCTGAACCCGGGAGTTTGAATTTCGAAAAAAATGAATTGGATCCACGATATTCAAACTCCCGGGTTACGGCTCGGGGACACTAACTTCTCTACCGAGATTGGAAACCGACTATAGTAGGTTGAAAAATTACCCCGTGGCAAGCTTTCAACTAAACTTTTGAAAGCACTACTTCTATTGAAAACAAGTTTGTCGACTTTACCGGAAAGAAGGCGGGAACTTGCTCTGAAATGTGACATTGCCGAGCTTTATTAGCATACCTAGTAGCGAGAACGGTTGACTCAGACCACATCATAGCAGCTAACCATGGGTCCTTCGAAAAACGCCCAATAAACGTGCACAAAGGAAAACGCCAATCTCTGTAAGAAAATAATCATAAGCAGTAGGAAAAAAAACCTGTACAATAAATGAGAGTAATATTTATAATCTTCTTCTGCTCCTTTGACAGCTTGTTCAACCTCGATAAATTCACATCTCGTACTGCAATTCTAAATAGAATATTTGACAAAACGGTGAAAACTGGAACCGATGTTGAGGCTATAGATTCCGAATCGTTTTCAGAAGATGGCTTCATCCAATTCAACGGAAAATAAGATGTATCACCGACATTGTCGTGTCGTTTAATTTGAGTACACGCTAAATAATAAGGAAGAAACCTTTGCTGTCCGTATTGGTAAAACTGAAATGCAAGCAAATATGACAACTAAAATAAATTACTTTTATAACTTGTTCAATCACAAGCTGTCTAAATTCGTTTTTCTTCGTATCCCGGAGGTAGTCGCGTCCTTGAAGATCACAGGAACGCAACCATCGAATTGCAGCTATACTGAAACTTTCGCACATCCACAGAGGTGGCTTCTAAAAATTCACGAATAAAGAAAATGAAATCGTTAACCATTTTTAGCCCCTTTTTATCTTTGCCTAGCAATGCGCACTGCTCCGCATTTACTTGTTCCCTAAGGGAAGAATATTTTGACAACATTTGTGAGAAATGTACCTAAAAAGATTTTATTATAAGATATTAACAAATTTATAAGAAAAAACCGTTTCAACATACTTCACTGTATCCGTGATAAATCAAGACACTAGAATGATAATCCATTGCAAATTCAACGTTGCTTATATAAGACTGGCACAGCTCGCAAAGACAACCTTTCTTAAAATCATGTAATCGCTTCATCGAGCTTATAGAACTGAACGGAAGTAGAGCACTTGTTTCACAGGACCTACTCAGTAGTTTTTAGCTCATCAAAGCTTTCCTGTAATTTTTGCAACACCTGTCGTGCTGGTGAATAACATCCTGATGAAGAATCAATGCGATTTTCCTCAAAAACAGAGATGTCATCAAATTCTTAAGAACTAACCGTTGAAAGAATGTAAAGCCGATTCTTCGCGACATCAATACTTATAGGAGACGATTCTGGGTTACATTCCAAAACAGCTAGAAGAGAAAAATTTGCCATTTGTACTGCTCTATAAGTAGGAAAAAATCAACCAGCGAAGTAACTAACCTTGTATAGCAACCTAATTTACACGCTACTTTAAATCCAAATTCGGCAAATCCATACGTTTCTCTTATGAAGCCAAGGTTAAAATGTTCAACTAGCACATCTCTTACTGAATCACTGTATTCCGCGTAAGTACTCATAACCTCTACTGAAATAAATATACGTTAGATCATGAAAATGTTCGTACAGCAAGTAAAAGGATCTTCAAGTAGCTCAGCAATGTGAATTCTTTGCTCGTCATGGTGTAATCCACGTAAGCGGTTTCTCAGGAGGCTGTCGCCTTTTTGATACCGTTGCTGAAGACACCACAGCGGATCCGGTGTGCTCTAAAACAGGCCATAATAATTGCATCTTGGTTACCTCAGAACAACCAGAAGTTTTACCAAAATGAGACATTATAAAATATAAGAAGCATTCCAATTCTACCGCTGCAAACGTGTTCTCCTTCTTTTCTTCTGTTTCTTTCAATATAGCAAGTATATCCTCCATGGGTTTGTCCTAATTCTCAGTACAACAATAGCAGTTAACCTACCTTTTCACTCTTTCTATAGAATTCTAGAAATGTTACACATACTTGAACAATGCGATTGAGCCTGTCTTTTGGATTGCCAGTTTCGATATATTTTTTGCTGAATTTCTTCTCAGCATCTAATCGGGCATCAACTATTTGAAATTCGCCTATAAATATACGCTATAATATATATGATAAGCAGATCACTTACCTAAAAAAACTGCCCACCGGAGAAGAAGACCACGCACTGCACAATTAGCAGGCTCCAAAAGTAGGCATGACTTCAGAAGATTACATGCCTTGTAATACTAAACGTGAGCTTAACACTTGATATTGTCATATCTTACATCTCCTGTATAAAACATAATAGCAGCCAATTTGAAAGGTATTGGTTTCATTTCCTCGGTAAGTACTTTATCTTGTTTCTTACAAAATATAGGGGCCATTCTTTCTAACCAATATGAGATACATTTCTAAAAAAAATATGAATAAGTATAATGTAGGCATTTACATGTATTTGTTGCAGAATTTGTCCCCACTTGAATCTTTGGATGGATGCCTTCAACGCTTTAGTAACTCTTTTGGTCTTTCTGTTCTCCGCTTCGCGTAAATCTGCCTAAGGATACATGTTTAAAACATCCCGTGACATTATCTTACTTTCGTCCGATAGGTTTCTTTTAGTTTTACTTCTTCCACGGCAATATTCTCAATAACAGAAGAGACCTAAAAGACTAGATAACATTACCGAATATTAACCTCTTCGTGGACAGTTCCCAATATCTTGATGGTTTCATTAATCAATCGTAAAATCTGATCTTTTCTTTCCTGTAGCTTCGATTTATCTATGGTACTCTTACCTATGAGAGGAGACATTCTGAAAAAAGACAGATGAACTTGACATTCCTGAGGAAACAAGAATATCTATAGCCACTTATTAAAGGAACAGTCCAGGCTAGGGGGACGCTCGTGCTCACGTGTGCACACGAACCGCGAAAATGCGTTCGAATTTGAAAAATTCAAAATTATTTTTATCATTTTCTCCGATTTTCTACAATATTTACTCTAATTTTTTTGCTGTTTTTACTTACAATATTATGGCAATTATTTTGCAAGTAAAAAAATGAGAAACGATGCATAAATAACATAATTCCAAAAATGCACGCTGTTCTAAATTGTAAAATACGTAATTTGCATGCTACGTATTCTACGTACGGATGCTCTTCCTACCGTAAGCCCGGACTGTTCCTTTAATACAAATTCTGAAGATATTTTTGTCAAAAGGAGATCTTCAAAACGATAATGCTGCCGCCGTGGTAATAGAGCAAAATTATGTATTGCACCCAGCCGTGGCGCCATGGGTTCCGATTTTTGAATTTTTAGCAATAGCGAAAAAAAAATAATAAAACATGTCTTAGAAAAATAAAAACTATCAAATAACCAAATGCTCAAAAGTTTCGGCAGTTTTTTGGGCAAAAATGAACAAATATGATTGAAATAACGAAACAAATAAAAATATGTAACACAAACGAGAAAAACGAAATAAATGGCAATTTTAGGGCATCTATGGTATCAAAATGCTAAAAAATCAGTTACCTGTCGATCAGGCGCTTTCAAAAAAGTTTGAAAAGTGGGGTGCTATTCTCTACCGCGGGCATATTTTCGGTGGGGTGTATTTGTATACCTTGTGGGGGGCCAGGGTACCGCGTTCCTGTGGGGGATCTTTGTATACGCGATTGTAAAATTATATCTATTTTTGCCGTCGAAAACTGCTGTACAATTTTCTTCATATACTGCCATACATTACATTCATACATTGCAGATTTATTTCTACTGTGTTACTACAAATAAAAACAATCTACAAATCTACATTGTGTACTAACAAAGAGAGCATTATATATCTATGAAACCTATTTTATTTGAAAAATTAATGATTGTGATTTGGTGTTTTATTTTTATTTGAAGTGAATAATCCTCGAAGACGGGCAACTATGCTTTGTTTGGGGACAAGTCCAAAATGATTACGATTTTCTTCAGTACTGGCTTCCTAAAGACGATATTTGTAAAAAATATTAAAAAAAAACCTGTAGCTGTTGGAGGTTTAAACCAAACACTCCTGATTTATAAGAATTTGGATACTGTTGTACTATTGAATTTTTATAAAGTTCGTCCAAAGCTATATTATCTAATTGATCGACGAATGAGTACAAACAACCTTGCAGTCTTCGTTCACAAAGGGCAGCATCTATCAATGTGCTGTTAGAAGGTAAAAATTGTCGTTCGATTTCCTTAGATATAAAATTAGCTATATCTCTACAATTTCCACAGGTTGAATTGATTTCATTAACATACACACGCACCTATCAGGATGTTTAAACTGATCTCTAGGCCATTTGGATATGATACGTATGTATTGCTTATAAAGATGCCGTGACATGCTATTATAGTTTTGTAAAAAAAGAATCCAATGCTAGTAATTAACGACACAACGACTGAAACCACAAAGGCGAAATAATGCAATATTTTATAACTGAAAAAATGTAACAACGTCAACAAGTACAACAAGAGTAATAAACCACGTATTTTATTTTATTCGACTTCATCATCGCTATCTACGCTGTCCGTATTATTTATAGCCATCAACAAAATGCGTCCGTTCAACTCAATTTCTTCTAAATCAAGGTTTACTTCTTCCTTTTCGATCTATAATGAAGATGGCTTAAGTTCAGCAATGAAACGAACCTTAATTTTATTGAGATTATGGCTAATTTTATCAAATAAATGGTTGTTTTCTGCTTGCACCCAGATGATTAAATCAGTTAAATATAAATCGTTGAATAGATAACGGAACTCGGAAGAACTGATCATTGTTGAATGAATATCACAAAGAGCGTGTACCAATGCTGTCTTACCTTTAAAACAAAGCTATTTATGCAATACATTAAAAATCACCTTTGTTAAAAATGAACAAGGTGTCTTCCAAGACTCTCTGAGACAATTCCCAATTTCGATAAAGAGGATAGCATAAACTTCTGCGAATCACTCCAACGCAAGCCTATATCTGGGAGTTGAAAATACACTTATTTACCTGTCTTAAGTTTTCCCATTTAACCAGAAAAGATAGCGTAGGTGAAAGATGCGCAATAGTCCAACCAGATTCACATGAACACTCCCAGCCATTCACACGCTGATCATAGACCCATGAAAATATGATATCAAATAAACTAAACGCGGTTGCATATTCATCATCGGTAGTTAAGCTAAAGGACTATAAGAATAATGTGTTAACAAACCTAGGCAGCTTTTTTTTAGGTAGATCTTTCAATTTTATACGATCTTGTTCTGTGAGTTCAGTAACAGCGGCAAAATCTGCATCAACAGCAGCACGAAGTTCATCAGCCGGCTCAAAATTATCTAACCTGTTGTAGATGATATAAATAGTAATTTGAAAGTCCTACAGATATCGCTCATAATCAAATTTTGTTTGATCGAAAGTCTCACAAGCATGAACTCGTTCAACCAAGGAGGTTGTCTCAGGTTCCTCTAGATCAATAAATTTTCCAATTTGTGGACGCAGTTGCTCTTTAAAATTATATAATTTTATAAAAATAATTCTAACCTAAAACACCAGATCTTCGCCATCCAAAACCATATCCGTACAGGTTAGCGGCATCATCTTTAATTTCAGCTTGTATATCTTTCATTTCCTGCTTATGATAATATTCACCGTCTATAAAAAAATATTTATTAGTACGAGAAATTAATCTCTCACCATTAGTTTCTTCATCTTCTAATTCTTCCACAAGTTTTTCAGCTGTAGGAGGTTTCTGTGGTGTGAGCAATTTGGTGATCATATCAAGATCCTCAAAATGTTGCCCTTTAACTAGTTTTGGTACAGTTATGGTAAAAATGCCTAAGATAAAGTGTTATATCTCTTGATACAGAAAACCTGAATCAACATCATATGTTGTATTATCTCCAGAATTTTCTTGCACATCATGTGATAAATGTACTCTAAAAGATATAATGTCTTCATATTTAAAAAAATATGCCTAAGGTAGTAAGGTGCACAAGAAAAGAGGAACAGCTTATCTGTGTAATCCACTTCGAGATCTCCAAGCTTTGCATATGGTGCTCGAATTTTGAATACCAAATTGCCCTCAGTTTGTGTTATCTCGAAAACAGGAGTAATCATCTATAAAATGTTAGTGTATTTGTGATTAATTAACCTTATATAAAGTATTTACTACTTAGTATGAGATAAACAAAGAAAAAATATAATGCTTTCATTAGAATAACAATAAAACGTAAACTTATGAAATAAATGTACAAAAATGAAAGATCTTTTTAGTTACAATTATGTTCTTGTACTCGATACAGCTCACGTATTCGATTTAGCCAATAATCACGGCTAGCAGAGATGTTATCAGCGACGACGTTTTTTAATGTCTGTGAATTATAAGCTCCTATCTATATAAAACTTATTAAGGGAGACTAACAGAAAAACCTGCATAATAGCCTTGCTATATTCACACACATAGACCCCACAATCCGAACCATTTTTTTGTTTAGCACAATGCCCTACATTAAAGTCTGGTTTTTCTTCCGTTTTTAAATAATCATATTTGGTAAATAAATTGTACATCTAAAAATACTTCATGATTAACGAACGTACCAACATTTTGTGCTCCATGAAAAGTTCCTGGGCTAAGAGAAGAAAGACTGTCCAGGTAGATAAATTCATTTGCCTTACGATCAAAAAATAACAAAGCCCAATGACTTCCTCCTAGAACACGATCAGCTTCATTATTGTCGTTCAGAACAAAAATAATCTAAACTGAATAAAAATAAATCCGATCCTGTTTCATAATTACGATATCTTTCTTAGTCAAATCAACGCCTTCAAAGCAAACTGGAAAAGAAGATCCATCTGTATCAAATTTTAATAATTCACACATAGCTGCATGTACCAAATATGTCTAAAAATATTTTCTACTGTATGCTTAAAAAATTAATGTTTTTTTCAACTTACACGCTCTTGGCGCAAAGAGTCTAATTCCATGAAAACCATCTCCAAAATAAAAGTAATTATATTATCGTTAAGCCATTGTCCTTTTATCAAGGTACGAACATCGTCACTATATACGTTGAAGTCATTTACCACTGCTAATCGTCTGTATTCTTTGGGGATCCAATCCACGTTATTCATTATCTTAAAGTATGTATTGGAAAGATAAGATTAAGATATGGATAGCAGGAATAGCAGCGAATAACACATATAAAAACCATATAAACCTTTACTCACTTACACTATACAAAAACCGGAAAGATCAATATAAAATCATGAGACTATCCATGTTTCCCCCATGCAATCCGCTTCCGTGTAATTTATATCACAAATCCAGGGTTTATCATTTGGTGAAAACCTGAATGTATTAAAAATATAGTATTATTTTGTACATACTTAACAAGTGGATAGTCATATGGAAGAAGAAACCTCTCAGGATCCACTATCAGAACTCCCATTTCGTAGGATCGAACCATCAATTGGGTACAATTTTTCTGGATTATAATTATAATATTTAATATTCTTACTTGCAGTTCTCCCCATGCTGCTTTTGAAAGATTTGCACTTGTCATTATGACCCACTGTGGAACACCATCTAGTAATTCTGTATAGGTCTAGAGAATGTGTGAATATTAAAAAAATACAACTAACTTTACAATGAGGCATAACCCGGCTTCTACCTAATTTTTCGCTTCGCCATTTGCAAAAGACTGATTGCATCCATGCTTGCTTCTGCGCTGTACTTTTCTGATATGGCAAAGATCCACCAGATGCATAACCTTGAATTGAATCCCGAACGTTCTCTACTGTTGGATAGATAACGAGTGTTCTTCCTCGGCCTATACTGCAAGTTTCCATTTCGCGTATTTACGTACTATCTTTTCCTCCCCGGAGAGACCTTGTGAATTGCGGCTCAATCCACGCTTGAAGGCTAGCTCCTAAGGAGCCGATTGAACTACATTGCAGTACAAATAGGCAGCTCTTATGCGTTTCTTCTGCTGCAGAACGAACTGCTAACTTTTTTCGTAAAGACAAATGGCCAACCTGCAATATTTCTATGTAAAGTGGCTAATCATCCTACTTTATTCATAATTTCACTTTTATGATAGCCCGGTACGGAATATACCTAAAGAACACGTGAGCACTTTGCTAAAAATAAAATACCAGTCTGTCCCCATTTTTAGGGAAAGTGAAAGAACTAAGCCGATCAACCCAAAAATTAACTTCTTCTAATTTATAGTAGCTAAGGTATTCAATCAGATCCGCTTTTAAATAATCGTCCCTAAATAAAAGAAACAAGTTTTGCATAAGTTTAAAAAATTAAGCATACCCAGTATCACATTCTGAGCGTATCAGTTTTCCTTTGGTGTAGTACACACACTGTGTTTTAGCTTCCCAATCACCTTACAGAATAAAGTATTTAAAACTCATGCATACTTTGTATAAGATTGGCTGTCGATATAACTACATGAAAGCATTCTTCATCATCAAATAAAGACAATTTCGTATGGTGCGTTCCAAACGGAATCGGCAAACGAGCGGAAGAAACTGCAACGTTGGTCCTTGAACCAATTGCCTGATAAAATAACGCACTATATACATACAAGATGAAAATTTACTCGTTTCAGTTCAGCTTTTGATGTGCCCATTTTCTCTCCTACTACTAGCCTCATAGGAGCTGACTTGCACAGATCAGGGTACTGCCTGGATTTTAAAAATGTACGAAATAAAAAACAGCTTACTGGATTAGCCATGCAAAGTCGATCATGAAATTGAAGTGAATAGAAGCCGTAGGTCGTATTTCCGCCAGGATTTCTTTTAGAGAAATAGCTTTTTCATTAAATTCATCGGGAAGTAAATGGATCTGCAATCATGACGAAAAATTTAATAAATAACGTTACCTTATTTAAATACATGCGTCCGGAGACCAACCGTTCTTTTCCAATTCCGATTTTTCCGACTTTTGCTGCTGGCGAAATTGATTCAGAAGAAGGCCCAGCTCGTTTCATATCTTGGAATATTATTATACGCGACATCAAAAGTTTGTTTAAAATACGCATTCGCTATACAATTTAACAGGAAAGATCATGAAGACAATACGTTTTATAAAAGGCTTAAAAAAGCTTATCCAATCATATCTCGTTTTCGTCCACGAAGTCGTATTTCATCAAGTTTCTGGATAACTGCTTTGCCATTTCTCTCATTTATTGCTAAATATCCAGCTATAATTTCGTCGAAAATAGGTTGAGAATCTATATGCGTGCTTATAAGTGCTCGTTCAAGCACATAGAGATCCACCCCCTTTTCTTCTGCTGTAACCTAAAATCAATTTTTAAAAATATATATGTATACATACCTTCCCCTGTGTTGATAAACCGAAATCAAGAAAAACCGGTCGGGATAGATCGTCATTCCGGAGTATAACGTTCGATGTTGTAAGATCGCCGTGAATTAGTCCTCCAAGATGCATAAGAGCTATTTTTTTACCGACAGTTTCGCCGAATTTTCGAGTAATTTTCTGCAATGGACAACTTATGTTTTTCAAAATCTAAAATGCTTGCCTCAAATTGACACTTATCTTTACAGCGACTCCGTTGATATTCAATCCAATCGCGGGCAGTACTACCAGATATAAGTTCCATAATGATTTTATTTTTATGGGAATCAATAAAGAAAATGGCAGGAGTATCTACACCTAGCTATTTCGAAATTAATATAATGATGAAGTAGCTCACTTGCTGTGCCTTCGCTATACCTTTTACTTCATTACGCAATCTTGATTTATTCAGTTGAGCATCCAATAATTCATGTCGATAATTTTTTTTAAATCTTAACTAGTAACATTACATTTAGGTTTAACAAAATTACCGTTCTTTCAAAATAGCCTCTCTTCCCAGATATACACATTCAAAAATCCTGGCTTCAGCACCCTGCTTTTTGTTTGCGTTTGACAATGTACAAGGAAAGGCCGAATCAATCTCTTCGAAAGTTTCCATCTAAATGCTCATAATAATGGTAGTAATGACATTGTAAAATAGTCAGCTCCACCTTCAAGGTAATTATAATATTACGCCTTTGAAATGAACATTTATCTTCCAACATAAAATTTCAACAATAACAAACCTTTATTCATCTTCGTCTGAAGAACTTCCTGAAGATGGTAAATCGATTTCTTTGGATCTCTCGGCGGCTTCCTTTTCTATTCGGTCTAGATAGTCCTTTTGGCAAGCAATAACTTCGTTTGGACTTTTACATGCTGCGTACAGATCGAGAAGCTCCTTATTCAGCTTTAAAAAATGTGGTCCCCAGGTGAACTTCTCCATCAACGCTTCAGCACCGTCAGTGTAACCGCAAATGTAAAGTCCGGCAGCAAGAGCCTCGGCACAATTTAAATGACACGGCCTTCCATAATTTACCGAATTAGCTGCAAAAGCCATAAATATTGTGAAGTAACTCAGAATTACCTGCTACCAGATAAGGAAGCAAACGATGCTCCGGTGCACGCACTTTGTTTAACGGTGTATTGTCTACTTCTTTCCATGAGCAATCAACAACACCGAGTCCATTTTGCATAATGAAATCCTTATCTTGTGGTGAAAGAGTAAGTGTACCCGTCGGACTTAGAACCAAACCCGGAAATCGAGCTCCTAATCGCACCTACTAACAGTATCATAAATTTTAAAATGAATCATACTTCTTCTATGAGGCCCATCCTCAACAGTTTTCTACCAGAACAGCGCTTTGGGTCACATTGGTTAAAATCGTACATTGCAAGTCTGAATGGTAGCTGAAGTCCTTCATCTCCGCTTGTGCACACTTCTTCGTCTGAATTTACTTCGCTGCTGGAATAAACTTCTTCTTCGTTATGTTGCGGAAGAGATTCATTGCAGTCTTTATGTGTTTTCCCTATTACAAAAAAATTATGCAAAAATTTATCATACCATTACTACGAGATCGCTGTGCTTTACCTCCACCGCGTTTAGAACCCTTCTGACGAGCCATATCTGAATTTTTTTTTAAATGATCGAAGACAACATCAAATATTTTTCGAAAAAATTGATAAATTGCTTTACCAGATCTAAAGGCAGGAAATGTTTCAAAATAAAGATGGATAAAAATTTCAGAGTGAAATGGAGCGCTGATGCTGGAGCGCACTTTTCTAAATGGTTTTCTTTCGGATGATATGACATGCACGCTTAGTTAGTCGGGAAGAAATAAATTCATTCGCTACGCGAAGACGTAGAAGATCATAAAATGCAACAAATCAAACATATTCATTTTCAATCTGATGTACAGAATTAATGGATATGATAAAATATTTCCTTAAAATCATATCACTTAACAATCGTCAGTAGTCAACTTGTTCAGAGCGAAAGATATTTCGCTGATGTCTTCTGCGTTAACTTGAACTAGTTTTGCAATTTTCGGTAAAAGCTTAGCTTAACTTGGGATTTAAAAAAAAACCCACATACCGTCTCTGCCAATTTGAAACTATGTACGACTGATACAGATGCATCCACAAGTCCTGCTCCTAATAGAGCATAGTCCGCTTTTAAGCAGGCAATGGATGCGCTGAAATAATATATAAGCAGCAAATATTGACGTACCTCGGTATGTTCTGTACGGTTTCATTTGGTTTAATTGAACTAAGCAGTATTTGAATATACTAGAATATAATAAATATTACTTTTGTAATTCGTATTACTTTATCGTGATATAGAAAAAACATATCCATAAATAAAAGAACATGGTCCCAACATAGTTGCATATTTAGTTCCTCGTCTATACCTAGTTCTTCAAGAGCATTTAGTGCTAAACTGCGTTATGACAATAAACAACTAAACTTGCACAGTGACTTCAAAATAGACTCTGGATAAATAGTTGGAGAATGGGGTAATGAAAAATTAAGTATTCGCGCCACCCGCAGTTCCGATTTGGCAACAGCTTTTAATGTATAGGCATGTCCAAGAGAGCGTAACATCGAAACAACATCTTTAGTAGACAAACTCTGCAACACTACTTCAAGAAACTTGCGTAAACCCAACATACTGTATGATATTGAAATTCTTTACTGGCTAATTGTATGCAGGAGCAAACTCTGAGAGGAATTTGTCTGCAAACAGGATAAAAACGAATTTCAGAAATAACCTTGAAAGATTTGCTTCTATTTTTCCCCATTCTTCATCTTTTTTTTTAACATCCATACCGCTTTTAGCCACAAAATAGTACAAGTGGCGTGTTTGCTTCCTCATAAAACTAATTTACAGATTCACTAAACACAGCAGTAATACCTATCAAAATACAACGCAGCAACGTAACGAATTTCTCCAGGAAGTCTCATCCTAACACACACAGTAAAAATATATTCAACGCTCTCCAGTGATAAAAATTCGAATAAATCCTCATCTACCTTACTGAGTCGCTCTGAATCTTCTCAATTTAAGGCAATACTATCTGCCAACCTTTATTTTCCTCCACTAAAATATTCATCCAATCGTCCCAATATTCCGTAGGTAAATCGCCATCAGTTTCATCGAACTTGGGATTAATACTTTCGGCATTACGGAGTTTCTATAATTTCTTCCTAAAATTTTTTTACCTAACATGACTAACTTTTTCCCATAAAGTTTCATCCATAACTCAGCTAGAAAATACAGGTTATATATGTCAATACGAGTAGCAATATTTTCGTGTAGATATGGGTGACTCAACTGACCATTTCAAACAGGACAAATATAAAGAATATATTTATTTTTAAAATTCTCAAAACAAAAATTAACATACAGGAAAACATGATTTACAGAAGTAATAATGTTAAAAAATCACTCTTTGTTCGGAGATAAACGGTCCAATTTCATAGATTTTCCAGGCGTCAGTTGGAGAGAAAGAGCTTCTAATGGTTCAGTAGGCGTGACTTCCCGAATTGGCTCGACTTCATTTGCCATCTTTCTTTTAGTGGTTCTTTCTGGTTTTGCTGAAAATATTATTTACGCTGTTCTTCTCCTAGCAACTAACAACCACGTGTAGTACGCTTCTTGCTTTGAATATGTTCACCCAATGTGATTCTTGGAGTAGTAACGGTGTCCTATTTTAAAAAGGTTAGACAATTATTATAGTGACAAACTTCAATCGTATCATATAAATTTTCAACCGAAGAAAAACTGCTGTTGAAGACAGATGCATTTCCGCAACTCGTGTTTAGTCTTTCGCTGCCGGCGAACTCATCGTCTAGATAAATGCTACTCAAACTAAGAAGTACTCTGAATGCAGATTGAATTAAATATGAAAGAAAACAAGCCCACTTGTGGTGGGCTGTAGCAGTTCCTGATACCATCATAGATCGTGCTTTAGGATCCAGGTTGTACAGCTCAGGATAGCATCGATAAAAGCCAGGAGCTTGATAACCCTTAGGAGTACCTAAAACATAAGAATAAGAAACTATAGCAAACTAACGGTCGGTGTACGTAATTCGGAACGTGGGAAATGCTCCGTCAGCAAGTGGCTGAAGAACTTCGCGGCAAAGCTTTCTAATACGGAGTAGCAATTGAATAGTCTGAGATTTGACACTTTCTGGTCCAGTATACTCGAGCTTTGCCAGAGCTTGATTAACACCGCTGTAATTTTTACAACCATATTTGAAAATAAGTGAGTATACGTAGAAAATGTTGCGATTGCTTGATTCGTACTGCTGTAATCCACAGACCACGTGAAAACTTCGATGGCGTCGTTGTAATCGTCTTCATTTGTGCTGACGACAACAATCAGCTCCTTGAGGTATCCTTGTCTCATTGCATCCGCGGCACCTTTAATTTTTTCTACAACTCTTCCTCCCGTAAGACACTTAGTGTCAGGAACCCAACATCGGCAGATATCTAAAGTATCTGTGGTATGAATAGAGATATTTACCTGAGATACTGCGCTTTTTAAAAACATTCTCGGGAAGCAGTTTTCTGCTTTGCAGAAGTTGAGAAATTCCTAGTAAGAAGCAACGCTCTATAAACTTTTCCGAGTCTGACAATGTTTCGAACTCCTCGGGAAACGTATTGGACCACTAAATAATAAATTTTAGAAGCATCTAAAAATCTTACCATAGGTTTTCCATGGCCAATTGATTCGCTCTTGTGAAGACGAGACGCCATTCTTAAATATAATACGTGAACGCAAGAAAAAAGATAAGACAAACGAAACTACACGTTTAGTATCTTGCCAAGTTACATTTTAGGCCAGCTTCCGAATTCAAAAAGAGACGCTCCCTGATTATCATGCGCGCCTATTCAAATCGCGAGAAATTATATTCCTGTAGGATCTACAGTATCCCTTACTACTAAAACGCTATGGTGTCTGTGAGTTTGTGTGTCTGTCCGTTGACATGTCGAGAATTTGTGGCCGAGTGGTCTAAGGCGCGCGCACCAAACAAACGACGCGGGTTCGATCCCCGCCGGTGACAAATGTGTTCAAAACATTTTTGCTTTTTTGTTTATGGCTCCACTATAATTATTTCGCAATATAAGTGTGGCTGAGTATCAAATGTTGCATTTGGCTGCGTATTTCTTATTTCTCATCCTTACACAGCGAAATTAGTATCATTCGAATGCTCTCGGTGTGGAGAAGATGAATTTCACACTGCCAACTTAGGAAAGCGGGGCTGAATATCAAAAAAGCATAGATTTGGCTGTGTGTATCACGGTTCGGATCCTCAGTAATGTCGCAGTTGGTTTTATCTAATTACTTTTTCTTTTGATCGCGTCATACGAAGCAATTGAGAGGAAGAGAACCATGTGGAGGGGTAGCGAGGTCCGGCACGAGCCGAAGGCGAGTGACGGGCCGAGTGGACTACAGTCCGGCGGAGCCGGACAAATATCCGGAGCCTTGGACTTCCTAGCCCGCGTAGCGGGCGTCCAGCCGAAGACCCCCCGCAGGGGGGTCGAAACGGCTGGTTCGACTCAAAAGGAGCATGCCAGGGTTGCACGAGGCGGAGTTTTTGAGAGCGAGAGGAGCCGGATTATCAGTCAAACAACCATGGTTCGACCCCCGCAGCGGTCAAAATTTTTTGCTTTTTCTTATCTTATTTCATTCTTTTTAGTAGCCACAAGTCTTTCTAAGGCTATTTTGGCATTTCCTGAAGCCTTGCCGGGGGTCACACATGCCTTTTCCTCTACTCAGTTGCATAGTTCTCACGTTTTCATGAACTGACCTCCGGATCGCCGTCTCGCGGGAAATTTTTTATTTTCCGAGACGAGACGAAGGGGTCGTCTCGAAAATCGAGACGAGCTTGAGCCCGTCAATTTTGGACCGAGACGAGATGAGCCGGTTCGCTTCGAAAAAAACGAGACCGAGACGAGACTCGCGCAACCCTGGAGCATGCGGTATTTTACCCCTGACAACGAGTAAAACGAGATCATAGAACCTCATCCGCATTCATTTGATTGCTGGACAAACACAACAGCTCACCAGAATAAAGTGATATTCTTAACCTCTTCACAATAGATAGACAATTTAGAGCGGCCCCACCCACTTTGCCTAGCTCTCAGTTTCAAAGGCCCAAGACTAATGCACATCTCTTTTAGCTATCTTTATACTCCGACTATATTTATACAATTAAGAAGAATCCTGTTTCCGTGTGGTGTAGAACTTGAGAATATGCGCATTATGACCACTCATTCATCAGCAGATCATCAAGCATGAAGGCCCCCGTAGTAGCGAATTAGTCTTTCATTCCATTCATTTAGCTTTCGCTAACGTTAGGAATTTTTCTTAAAATGTTCAGTCGGAATCGTCTTGGGGAAATTAAATTACAGCAGTCGGGAGAAGACAAAAAAAGAAGACTCTACTGAAGAAAACAAAGCGTTTGCAACTGACGTCTTTCCTTTTTCTCCATTTTTATGTTGCCATTAATTTTTTGTATAAGAAAGTATACGCCTTACTCCAAATTAGCTTAGCATAACTAATCAGTTTGCTCACTTCATCCTGCTAATGTTGTGCTCTTTGTGACTCCACTACTTGTGACGACGACAATATTTCTAACAAGGGAAGTCCACCAACTTAAAGTTCCCGATTTGGCTGGTTTTTTGCCAGGATGTAGGTCTATGTTAGTGATGCACATACCCAAAAAAATTAGGCCCCCAAACGTTGATTTGGAGGAGCTAGAGCGCTTTGCAGGTCAAAAACGTGTTTTGGAGAAGATTTTTGCTATATCATAACTTTTTATTCTTGCTCAGTGGATGCCTCCGGTTTGTTTCTAGGCATAGAGGACATCAAGCCGAATAAGCACGCATTGGAAGTAACCGTTATGTAGCTAAATAAAATAACAAAATAACCTCTCGGAAAAGGTGCATGTTCCTTAGCAGTTATCTCTATTATTTTAAGCAGAACCGAGGCCGTTCAACTATGAGCTGATTAAGCTTGATTGGCTTAATAAGTAGCAACAAAAATTAGCCTTCTATGATTTGAGGATGAAAAGTTATGAGGGCCTAAAGATGAGTTAAATTTGCACCTAGCTTTCTATCAAGTGACCTAGCGTCTTCAAATCATGTTGTAATCAAGCAATTTCTGCTATATAATTCATGTTTGACATCGGCCTACATTATGCAAAAGAATCAAGCAGAACTGCTGTCATCACTTCTCGAACCGCCATCGGCAGGCAGGGTAATTACTTGGATGCCAGGATGACAGTGTCGCCAGCGCCATGGTATTTGTGAATTTCCCTCATTTCGGCTGATTCTTTTTTTGTTCTGTGCGTGTTCAGCACATTATTTTACGTGGGAAAAACTAAACCGGACCCATCTACAAAGTGAATTTCTAAAGTTATTAGGGCGCGAAGTTGAGAATAAACGACTTTCAGAAGGCTCTAGCTCCTCCAAATCAACGTTTGGGGACCTAATTTTTTTTGGTATGTGCATCACTAACATAGACCTACATCCTGGAAAAAAATCAGCCAAATCGGGAACTTTAAGTTGGTGGACTTCCCTTGTAAGTTCTCCTGAATTCACTTCATGAAGTGCCTTCGTCATATGCACAAGTCCCTCATTTTTTCATTAGATTACTCTATATAATGAGACCCATTTTAGGCTGCGGCTATGTTGTGTAATGCCACCGATTACTTTTATATAAAGTAAGTTAGACTTCACGGAATCAACATCGAAAGAGTGAAAATTCGAATAAAGTATACTACTTGCAATCAAATTTCCTCTGTCTCTGATTTGAATGACGAGAAGAGGAAGCCAATTGCTCGGTGTACTTTTTGAAAAGGGGGAAAAATTCGGTTTTATAGCTGTGTTCTTGTTGTCTATGTCGAGCCTTGTCTTTGCTCAATCGGATTTCTACTAAATTGCAGCTGTATTGCTATTTTTCTGAGGTAAAAAGCAAAGAATTACCCGGAGTTCATCTATCATTTTAGCGTTTCCCGTCGAGCTTACTTTCGTAAGACATCTCTTTTGACATATCTGGCTGCCCTTTCGGCCTGTAATGCTCTGCAATTGCTCCTCTCCGTCTTTGTGATAATACTTCCAGCCATTGAGCAGGTAATTCGGCTCTCTGACAAAGTCTGTCCTCTATTTGAATGAGCATTTAGTCGAGTTAAATGCAATACTGCCGACTGGGCCCCAGTTCCGCGTGTTAGTCGCAATTAGTTTCGCGTGCGCGTGTGTCGACGACGAACTCGAACCAGACCGGCGAAATAGAGGTAATTTACGAGAAGCTGCCTTAATAAGTAAGTAGATCAGAGAGCAGTCAAGGGGGGTCTATTCGATGGGTCGAAATGTCAACATCATGACGGATGATGCCCGTTTTTGGCTGATGCCACTGACCACAAGAATCAAAATACTTTGCAGTTTATTCTGGACATTTACCCGACGACAGCTACCCGACTCCGCAATCTCAATTCAAAAACAGTCCGGCTAGGCTATCCCCTCCTCCTTTCTGTGAACTATGCCGCCATCTGGTTACTCACCCTGATCTGTGCCCAACGATTTCAGGTTCAAACTGATTTTCTCTCTCTCTTTACAATCATATTTTAGGCCATTTGCCACCCCTCAAATCCATGGAAAATGCGTCTGACATGTGTTCGTCGAAGTAAAGGAGCAGTCACCTTCATTGTCATCATCGCAATCTGTATGTATCCGATCTGCTTTATATGACAAAGTTTAGTGTTGAATGTGATCCGCTTTTGGGAATTGAGATGGGACGAGCAGCAGATGGCCATGGTCAGCACCGAACTTCGCGACCATTGGCTCTACAAAGTCATCCAAGAGGGTTTTCTCTATGGGGTCGTTGTCTACGGTCTCCCGATTATCTGCCTCTTTTGGCTCAATCTAAACACTGTTCGTCTTATATCATCTCGTACTGAGCAACTTCACGTGCAACCGAGTCGACGAAGTGCAGAGTTCAGGACTGCCTTGATGACCGTCTGCGTCTTTTTGGCGTTTCTCGTCTGTGCCACTCTCTCTGTCTCCATTCGACTCTTTATGCGAGTTTCCCTCGTTTTCTATAATTTCAAAAGTGTTCAGGATCATGGCAGGCAACATGTTGAATGTCCTTTGGCTGGTTTGGCTTGTCGATTTGTCGAACGTCTTGATGAATATGAATGCTTTCGTGACGCCTTTTATCACATTCGTCTTCACTAGAGGATTTCGGGTAATTTATTTTTATTCGGTAGCAATTAATTTTAAGGATCTCTTCTTTGTGATACGGTTCGCCCCTCCAAAAATGTCCTTCGACGACACCGGTCCATCCAAGCCAATGCTCAGTTTCTACGACTATCGATAAAAAATGTCGACACCAGACAAGACGAGTACCTGATCTGTTTCTGATCTGGCCATTAAACAGTTGTCTCATTTATTTTGTGAATTGTTCACTCGCTCGCCATTGCCGTCAAAACATCATCTTCATTCATCTAATGACACTTTTCCTCTTCGCTCACTTACCGTTGACATTTGCCGTTTTAAATGGAGTTCCAACCAGGTCTCCAGGTATATCCTCGTCCCATAAAGGGAATATCTCCTAGATGTCTCCCCTACCTTGTTCCTTTCTTGTCACTTCCCTTCAAGTCAAAAAAATATTTGTGGAGGTGTCGCGATTAGTCGGCAACTGGTGCTTACTTCCAAGCATTGCCTTTATCGACAGGGTATCAGGTAGGATAATTTACACGAAAAAACAAATAACTCTTCCCAGGGCAGATCAGATGCGAGTTGCTCGGATTGGTTACAGTGGGAGAGGGGAGATGTCACTGAGGAGCAACTCTTTTGTAGAATTCTCGAACAACGTAAGGTTGTCACTTGATCCGGACACGTCGAGTTAGGGCCATGAAATCAACGACGATCTTGCTCTTGTCCATCTTCAGCCAACTCTTCCTTTCTGCGACTTTCATAAGCCAAAAATAGCCAGATTGCTTCTCCCATGCGGTCACCAACAAGCCATCCGAGACGAAGAGCTCCAAGACGCCGTCTGTTCCGCCGCTGGTTGGGGAATCAACGAAAGTCTTTCTATTTTTTTGGATAGAAGTCTGAAATCAGCTTCAGGCAACAAGTATTCGAGCCAACCACTGACAGCTTATGTCCATTTGCATTTTGAGGAACATGGCTACAAAAAACCTGTGCTGGTAGCAACATATTCGAATCCGTCGACAAGATTCTGCGCGGTCGGTTATTCTCTCTTGTCTCATTTAAATCGGGCACATATCTCAGATTGACAATTGTCTAATTTCAGGGCGACAGTGGTTCTCCCGTCTTCTGTTGGTTACGTGGCTCGGCTTATTTGGTGGGGCCACTTTCGCTTTAATTATCAAACAAAAACACAGGTGGGACTGCTCTCAGAAATCGGCGGCCATGCCCGAATGGACTCCCAAAAGAACTCGACAATAGCCGACGAATGTGCCCAGCAGGACTATGTCCTGGTCACAGACCTTCGCCACAAACTGGCCGAGATGGAGACATTATTCCCTGGTCAACTATCCGAAGCGCAACATCTTTGTGGTTTCCTACCGTAATCCTGTTGATTGTGAAACATTTCGTGAGAACGGGCAATCCGACTGAATACGAAGTCATCGAAGATTCTGGCGCAAGCTGAGAATCAGTAACATAATCGTGAGAAACAGTGGATAACATTTATTTGACTAGAGGTGGTTCCATTATCGTCTTCTCTCCATTAGGACGCACTGGATTGGACTAAAGTAACAGTTTTTGAATTGGTTGAGGGCCCTCGTGTCGATGTTGTGCGGTGCCCGTTTCGTCTGTCGCATGGCGCTTCGTTCCAGCCTGAAAAACGTCTATCGTAGGAAATTGCCCCCGCGTGATTCATCCGATCCTTTGGATAAGGACCGGAAATACTTGTCACAAATGGCGGAGGTTGTATTTGTTTTGAGACAAAAACACGAAGATGTCTCTGCACGTGCCTCTCTTTCGGACAATCAGATAAATTAAAATTAGAAGCTGTGCTGCCCCTACAAATATCTCCCTTCCTCCCCGTCTTCTTCTAATTCCGTCGATGTGGTCTCGTGTGAATGATCATTTCGAATTCACGGATCGGCCGGATGTGCTCGTGTGCAGCTGATCTGCTGCATAGCAGTATATACATAAATAATGACGTGACAATAGGCTCAGGTACCCATTACCCTCGTAATCCTCTCGTTACTTTTACCCTTTGTCCCAGACGCGATGACTTTATGGGATGTATTTCAATTACCACCCTCTACTAGTCAGGAAAACCCTTTACGAAACAAATGTCGACTGCCAGAATATTAGAGGTCATCCCTGATGGCTCTGAAATTAGCAAAAGGCAAATTGACCACGGGCAGAAATGACCGTGAGAGAAGAAAGAAGACACTAACCAGGCTACGAACAGGCCATCCACTAAAAAAGAAAGCCTTCTTCGAGGATTCTTATGCCGAACTAGGCAAGCGTATGAAACAATTGCTTGTGATCGACATGGACCTTCTCCCATGAATTCAAATATCCCGGGTGGGCTATGAAGGGATTGGAAATCGGAGACGAGAGTGATTAGCTCCTTGAGAATGGGATTCTTTTGCAGAAAGGAAGAAAGATTGCCAAACTACGATAAGAGAGAGAACTCACACGGCCAACAGATCCCTGACTTCTTCTGGAGTCGCGAGGGTGTATGCTTTAGCATTGACACTGGAGAGACATCTGAACAGGACCAGAATGAGAGGAGAGACGACACCTACTGGAAGAAGAGGAGGGCTAAGAGAGCGGAGGACAGCATGGACGACGACATCTCCGAGGAATAGGAGGTGGGGGCGGGATCACACTTCTCACAGGGCGGTGCCGACGGCCTTGAGGTTTTTGTGGATTGGTGAATGGAGTTTCCATGGTCATTAATTTATTTATGGCCAAAATTGACGCCACGAGATAATGGGATAGGATGACCCCGATAAATAAATATGGTAGGGAGTCTTCTTTCGGTTGAAGTCTCACCGACGCCTAATTCTTTCTGGGCAAAACAATTCTTTATCTAAAAGTCGATGTGATTGTATACGCCTGCTATTCACAGAGGTATCTCTCAAACCCATTTTTCTAAAAATAGCTCAAAATAAAGGGAACCATCCGGAACTGCGTGTCCGCTACGTAGGCACTTCCAGGTAAATGTTCAAACAGCCCGCCAAAAGCTTGTCATGTCTCTTGTCATGTCTGCTAATCCAACTGATTTCTCGATAATCCCGTCATTCATAGATCTGCCTTGCCAGCAGTAAGAAGCTCATTTTACTCATGCTCTTCGTTGTCATTTCTATCGTCTCGGCACTTTTGGCCATTACTCTTCAGCCCGTTTTCTGCTCTTCGAAGAAAGGAAAAGGTCCCGATAAAGGTCCTGTAAAGAAAAAGAGCTCGAAAATACAGAGCAAGACGACTGTATCGAAGGAAATCAAAACGAAGGAGAGCACAGCTAAAGTGGAAAAGTCCAAGGAGGACAAAAAGGACGCAAAGTCATCCCCGAAAAAAGAAACCAAGACCCCAGAGACGGACGGAAGCAAGAAGTCAGGAAAGGACAAGAAGTCGAGCAAGTCGAATAAGTCGGGCAAAGAGAAGAAATCGGGCAAGGAGAAGAAGTCGAGCAAAGAAAAGAAGTCAAAGGAAGAGAAAAAGTCTGGCAAGGAGAAGAAGACCAGTTCAGCCAAAGGAGAGAAGAAGCCGGAAGAGGAAGAGAAAAAGGTCGACAAGACAATGGCTGACGAAGTCGAACCAGCTGAGACAAAGAAAGTCGAGCCGGGAATTGCTGCTGCCCAACCAGGCGTTTCTACTCCTGCTCCTGCTCCCGTTCCCGCCGCCGCTCCTGCCGCTGCACCGCCCGCTCCAGCAGCTGCTCAGCAACCACAGCCACCGGTGCCTAAAAAGGAGACTAAACCTGGCTTTATTCCCGATCCTTTGGTGACTCCTGTGACAGATGACTATCCGACGGACGAGGAAGAAGAGAAAAAGAAACAAGAAGAAGAGGAAAAGAAGAAGAAGGAAGAGGCAGAGAAAAAGAAGAAAGGCTCAGTGAAAACGGTAGAAAAGACGCAGGCGAAGACCGTGGAGAACGTCAAAACAAAGACTCAGGGATGAATAAAGCTACTGTTGTTGGCCGGCTGTCTCTCTTATTCGTTTATTCAAAAAAGAACAAAGACCAAGGCATAGAGCGTAGCGAAGAGGGCGCTTTTCGTAGCAATGTTGCACATCTGAAAAGGCCGAAATTATCCGGGATGGTCAGTCAGACTTCTTTCATTTGTTGTAAATTGTCTATTCTTCTGTCGACTGTCTGGTCCAGAAATTGTTCCAATGGACACATTTCTGAACAGTTCGGCAACTTCAGAATGTAAATATTGTCTGTCTCATTTTTGTATAGAAACTGAATCAATTGGTCATTTGATTGAAATCAAACCTTGACAAAGTATTTCTCATTCTCGAGATGTAATTCTGAGATGAGTGTGGCGGTATAAGGGATCAGTAAATGATTTCCAATTCCGAGACTATACATCAGCAGGTTCAAAGTGCCATCATGCTGAAGAAATTCGGATGATTATTGGCCACTTACTGCTGAATATAAAAAGCCTTTTCTCTGACGGTTTCCCTTGAATGTCGATTCCATTTGGATAGCCCAATCATTCAACAGAACCCCCGCTCTGAATTGCAGTTCTATAAAAGATGGCAGTCCATACTTTATCTGAGATTTTTCTCTTGTGTTAAAATTATTGAGTCTATTGATCCTTTTTAATTCCTTGATATGATCCAATATGGCGGTTCCATTCCACGTTTCATTGATCCATTCCGGCTGGGGAAGACCGTGATAAATCTGAATTCGTGACTAATATTAATTATAAATCTCACCTCCATACGTATTCCATTGAGCTTCTTGACATTTTTGAAATTGATCTCCGAAAAGCCCGTGTAGTTCTCCAATTTCCTGAATAGATCTGCATATTTGGTGTTGATTTCATGTTCCAGTCTATCTGTATCATTTTTGACGAGTCGTTTTGCTAGGGGACATTTGACTCCACTGGGACGAAGAAGCTGCAATACAGCCTTGTTTTCTGTTAATCTCTCTTCGAGTTACCGGGTCTTCTACTCCATACGTAGAAGTAAAAATGGGAAATGGTTGCCAGGACAGATTGGGAAGCACGGATTGATGGACAGGGAAGAGACCGATGGCTACAGATTGTGCACTTTCGATAGCTCTGTCTTCATTCGAACTGCGGAACAGAACCTTTAAAATGAATGTGATTATGAATAAAGGCAGAGACCATATCTCTGTTGAAAATTGGAGGAAGAAGAGCTTCGTCGACGATGTACCGTTGCCGCAGCCAAGATCCCAGGGCATAGGTCTGTTTTATTCCTTCATCTGTCAGTTGATCCCATCCTCGTGGCCAGTATGTCTCATTATAAGGATCTTTCGGATAGGGAAGTTCATCAGGAGCTCTAATAAAGAAAGACTGCCAGCAACAAAGAAGTATTCTCACCTGTCGCCGTGTCTCCATATCACAAAAACTTGTACCAATTCGGGCGTGACAGAGTGGAGAACAGTCAGAAATAGAAGCCATATTCTGCAGCATGGCTCTCCCAGATAAATAGAAGGATCCTACCGCATAATTGGAGGAAGAATAGAAGCAGGAGAAGGAGGCAACCGAATGACACCCTTGACTGAGTTTCGTAGAAGAGGCTTTAGTTTGATGAGCGGAGAGATTAGTGTCTGTTCGTTGATGGTCACTGCAAAATTTGGAACTTGCACAGCGATCCTTCTAATGTATAGCCATGTGATTTCCAGACAGATACAAAGGGACCATCCATATCCACCGAGTGTGCCGTGATCGCGGTTGGAATCCTCTTGGCGAGCGGCCCTCACTGGACAATGGCGATTCGAATACGCAAACAGTCCCATGAGTCAGGGCGGAGCAGTCTCTCGCTCTCTGCACTTGCTTTGCTCTCTTAGGCCTCCAGAAAATAGAAGCACTCGAGTCAACGGCCGAATTGGGACGATCTGGTTCTAGAGAGCCTCCGGGCCCCTTTGACCCCTCCCACCGCATAGGCAGCCACTCCGTCCGGGTTCCCTTTTCCAATGCGGAACATCCTCTTCTCACCTCTTTTTCTTCTTTGCTCATAAACTTCTTGTTCTTCAAAAGACGGTCACTTCGAGGTCTCTCCTGGCGCGCCAAAGATCATCGCCCTTTTAATTTTGCACGAGAATGGCCATTGCAAACATGATCCAAGAAGAGGGCCATCGGGAAATATTCCAAAGGCAGTACTGCTCTAATTTCTACAAGGAAGAAACCTAACCAAGTGCTGCCCTCAATTAGTTCCTAATTTGGCAAACTCCCAACTATGAGAAAAAAATCTCTATTTTGATCTGTGTAAATGTATCTGTTCACCGTTTGTTTTTGTTGTGAATCCATCCAGCCGATAGACTTTTGGCTGCTTCTTTGTTTGACTCGGAGACCCTGTTTGCGGTCAGCGGACATGGAGTCAGGCAGTGTGTAGCCTCAAATCCTGACTGTCTCGTACCAGTCTTTTTTCCTCTTTTTTCTCCAGTAATCATTCCATTTCAGGGTATGTTGTGGCAGTTGCCGTTTTTTCTGCCAGCTGTCGTCTGGTCTGCCAGTGTGGTCAATATCCCTCATACGGCAGCCGTCAGTGACAAAATCAAATTCGACGGTTAGATCTCCCCTCTCCATCCCAATATTGCCATTTTAGATTTTTCTGAACGTTTTCTCTCCCCAGATGATTTTGTCTACGCTTCTCGAAAACCTGTCTCCAAACCTACGGCGGCTGACCTCGATGCCATCCAGAATTCTCAACTCTTCGAGGGAGACATTGTGGGTATTCCTTCAGATGAGGAGGATATTCTCAAGCATCGACTACGGGACTCTCCTCTGGATGAATACGACCATATTTTCAAAAGACCAGTAAGTATCAGCCAGTTTAGTCAAGATCTCTTTACAGTATCATAGTTCGTTGAATCTGGTTACTTATCCCGACAAATTATGGGCTGATGGCCTCGTACCTTACATGTTGGAAGAGGGAATGACTGCCGAGTAAGTCTCCGAAATGTCTGGAATCCTTGGCTGTTTGATAAAAAAAGTTGCGATTGCTCCTCCAAATGGGCTGCTCTTCGCGCTTCCATTGTTTCTGCGATCGCACGAGCTATTTGTCCTTTCTCTTTTTCTTCTCACACCTCGCGTCTGTCACTGAGCGTGCTCTTAAGCAATTAAACGGGTCGACCAGGTGTCAAGAGAGCCATCCATGACTGGGGGAATCTTTTTCAGCCAACGAGCTGCCATTGCCCAGGCCTTCGACGAGTACAAAGAGAAAACTTGTATTCGATTCGTGCCCCGAACTGAGGATGATTTCGACTACATTTATGTCAAGCGGAATGTGGCATTTGGCTGCTCGTCTTATGTCGGACGGGCGGGCGGCAACCAGACCGTCTCCTTGGAGGTCGACAAATGTTTTTCCAAGGGAATCATCGCTCATGAGTTGATGCATGCCTTGGGATTCTTCCATGAACATTCGAGGACAGATAGAGACGATTTTGTGAATATTATCGAGGACAACATCCGACCAGGTGGGACTCCGACATCTCGGTCGACGGCCTTTTCTAGGAATGATGAGAAATTTCGAGAAATATCCAAAGAAGATTATCGATCCTCTTGGGATGCCGTACGACTACGAGTCTGTTATGCATTATCATAAATTGGCTTTTTCCAAGAATGGGAAGGTAGGTGGGCAGAAGAGAAAACAGTCGACTCACCCGGGTGATGGCTGATGACGATAATATCCCGGGGTGCACCATGCCATATTATAATAACCAGCCGTTTCGACCCCCCTGCGGGGGGTCTTCGGCTGGACGCCCGCTACGCGGGCTAGGAAGTCCAAGGCTCCGGATATTTGTCCGGCTCCGCCGGACTGTAGTCCACTCGGCCCGTCACTCGCCTTCGGCTCGTGCCGGACCTCGCTACCCCTCCACATGGTTCTCTTCCTCTCAATTGCTTCGTATGACGCGATCAAAAGAAAAAGTAATTAGATAAAACCAACTGCGACATTACTGAGGATCCGAACCGTGATACACACAGCCAAATCTATGCTTTTTTGATATTCAGCCCCGCTTTCCTAAGTTGGCAGTGTGAAATTCATCTTCTCCACACCGAGAGCATTCGAATGATACTAATTTCGCTGTGTAAGGATGAGAAATAAGAAATACGCAGCCAAATGCAACATTTGATACTCAGCCACACTTATATTGCGAAATAATTATAGTGGAGCCATAAACAAAAAAGCAAAAATGTTTTGAACACATTTGTCACCGGCGGGGATCGAACCCGCGTCGTTTGTTTGGTGCGCGCGCCTTAGACCACTCGGCCACAAATTCTCGACATGTCAACGGACAGACACACAAACTCACAGACACCATAGCGTTTTAGTAGTAAGGGATCGGGCGATGATTCACTTTGCCTGTCCATTTCCAGACTCATTTTCCAGGCGACCATCGTGCCGAGGGACAATAACGCGGAAGTTGGACAACGATACCGGCTGAGTGAAATCGACGCACGTAAGGTGGGCACATGAATCTACAAACAAATGTTGGCTCGGCTGAGAGAGAGCATTTTTGGAATAGATTGGGAAAACATTGAAACTGGTTGCCGCCGGAGAAAAAAGGGCAAACGAGAAAAAAAACGACGACTGCAAAAACTGGAATTTCAGGTCAATAAATTGTATCAATGTGGAGAATTTGCAAAGACGACGACAACCACGACGACGACAACAACAACAACCACAACAACAACAGAAACTACGACGGAAGAAGAGGAGACAATCGCCGAGACGACGACACCCAAGGAAATCACAACTCGTCGGACAACGTCGACCACCACACTCCAACCCAGAAAGAAAAGTTGACAGAAAACTTTAAACAGAATACTCCAAGATTTTAGAATGTGAGGATCTAAATGCCCATTGTGGCATGTGGGAACAGCTCGGACATTGCCAACACTCGACCAAATACATGTCCCATTATTGTCGCAAGTCATGTCGACTCTGTGACAGAGGCAAGTCTTTTTTGTCATCGATTGAAATTTATTTTTCAGAACCTGGAGAGGTCAAAGGAACAGAAAAGAAAGAAAAAGAGAAGGAAAAGCCGGAATGCAAAGACAAAAATCTTTTCTGTGGCTATTGGGCCAAGATCGGGGAATGCGACAGTGACAGCAAATTTATGAAAATATTCTGCAAGGCGTCATGCAAGCGCTGTTGAGGAAGAAAGGGATAGCATTCGAGGGGATACGGTATTCTGCCATTCGTGATTACTGACCGGGTATTTCATTTTTTTGTCTTTCGTAGCGACTGTGTTGCCAGATATAGACCAGAGTTCAATAAATCTGTAAATAACATTTCTTTGTAGCTCTTGAAGATTCCTGATGTATAAATTCCATCCCATGAAGTCGACTTTTCTTGAAAAATGTTCCCAAGCAGCCCATAACCTTGGAGACTACCCTTAGTGATACAAATAAGAAATTCGGCTATCTGACTATTTGAGAACATGTAAACAGTTCTGGAATGAAGTGTTCTTTTTTTCGAGATCTCGCACAGCTCTGGTATACGCTTACGTATAGTCGGTTTCCAATCGCGGGTACTCGATTGCACGAATATCGTCACCAAGGCGTTCAAATCCGAATTTTTCAATTCTGTAAATTTGCGATTTTTGAACGCGCGCGTGACGTCGTACGTACGTAAGTGGTGTAGTAAATGCGCTCCATTCGACGCTTTGCGTTCACTTTACTGATTCGAATTTTGGCTCAACAAATTTGCTGCAAATTATTTGCAACACCCAGCATACGTTTCTCATGAATATTTACTGTATTCGTAGTTTTTGACGTAGAATTTCATTATGAACTAAACAGTAGTTTAAGGTACTTGATGGTGCGACCTAGTAGGACTATTTCTCCTCAAAAAGAAGTGCGACGGTCAATACGCGAGAGAACAACAGTTTATCGCAGTTTAGCAGAAAACCATTTAGGAAACGATGTGATGCATCATGCTAGAAGATACAGCTCGAGGGTAAGGTACAAAACAGGCATGTGTTTTCCGTTTATCTATAGCATAATCTCATACTTTTTTTTCAGGATCACCATCACCCTTCTGCCTATACTCGTTCAGGAAGAAAAGTTGAAAATTACTGTGAATTGGATGATGATTTTGATCAACTTATTAGGAGAACGAGAAGGTATGTTTATAACAAAATTGTGTCTTTATTTTCCAGTAATTCTCGTCAAGATGATGAAGAGGAAAATAGTCCGGTAGATAGGCGAGTAAAACGAAGAAAGATCATAGTAGAGGAGGAGGAGGTACGTCTCTCTATTCAGCTTGTTTCTAAAGTAGTCATGTAGAGCGAGCAAGGAAGCCTGCCAAACGAAGATTCACGAGATGCTGAGTACAGTAATAGTAGTGTCAAACACCCTGAAGTGTAAGTGTTTTCAGAAATTTTATTTCCATTTTTAAAGTAAATCTCCGAAGCAAAATAAACAGTTACGGTTTTCCGAAGTACAAAGTCCAAGCACCCTTGTAGAAACAAGACTCAGAAAAAGAGGAATACAAAAGGAAGTTATTTGTGTCACGGGAGACTCTGGCAAAGCAGAGGAGAGAGAGGATGAAAATGAAACAAAGAGTGAAAACGATGTGCTTAGTGTCAATGAAACCAATGGAGACGCTGAGGAAGAACCCGATGAGCAGGTTCTAATCTTTAATATCACAATTGCATGCTTCTGCAGGAAGAGGAGATAACCCCAGAAAGCGAACAAGACGAAGCTGAGCCAAGACAATATCAACTTCGCCAAAGAACACCTATGCAAAAAAATAGCAAGAGAATGAGTACAAGAAATCAAAGTCGTCCATCTTACCGGGAAAGCCAATATATAGCCATAAGTCAGGAACGGCCAAAAAGATCAGAGTACAAGTGAGTTTCGTTTAATGGTGTCTATTTTTCTCTTCTTAGAAACCGAGTGTGTCGAAGCGACTCCTCTTCTACTGGAAGTGAAGATGAAAGGGAGATGAGAAGGAAAGTGAGGAACGACGATGCACGTTTTGAAAAAAGGAAAGAACGAAGTATGATAAAAGCCAGAAATAGATTTATACCCATCAATTTGACAGGTATTATGGCTTTATTTTTTTTATAAAATCACTGATAAATTTAGAAAAAGATCTGAGTTCCTCTCAGGCAGTTATTCGCGAAAGAATGAGACAGACTGGCGCGTCTTGTAGTGATGTTGATCCTATGTCTGTAGATAAAACGGTTGGATTTGAGGAAGTAAGCAAGTTGCTGGTTTACATTTTATCTAATTTTATAGATTGGAGGTTTGGGACCTCATATTCAAAGTTTGAAAGAAGTTGTACTTTTTCCACTTTTATATCCTGATATTTTTCAAAATTTCAATATTAACCCACCCAAAGGCGTTCTATTTTATGGTCCACCAGGTCAGTTTTTTTTTAAGTTTTTACAGGGTTTGATATAGGAACCGGTAAAACATTGGTAGCCCGTGCGCTGGCAAATGAATGCAGTCGTGGCAATAAGAAAGTTGCATTTTTTATGCGAAAAGGAGCTGATTGTTTAAGTAAATGGGTTGGAGAGTCGGAGCGTCAGCTGAGGTTTAGTTACCGGTTATGATTGTCATTTTATCTTTTAGAATTCTCTTTGATCAAGCATATGCCATGCGTCCCTCAATAATATTCTTCGATGAAATTGATGGTTTAGCTCCGGTTAGATCAACCAGACAAGATCAGATTCATTCCAGTATTGTTAGTACTTTACTGGCTTTGATGGATGGACTCGATAACAGAGGAGAGGTATGTGATTATGCTCACATTTTCAACAATTCTTTCAGGTAATAGTTATCGGAGCGACGAATCGATTAGATTCTATTGATCCTGCACTTCGACGTCCAGGCCGTTTTGATCGTGAATTGCGCTTTTCTTTACCGGACTCCGCAGCTAGATTACAAATATTAAAGATTCATACTTCCAAATGGGGCGACAGTAAACCAAATGATCAATTAATGGATTGGATTTCACAGCATACTAGCGGATACTGCGGCGCCGATCTAAAGGTTTTATTTTAGTCTAAATTTAAATATTTTTTGCAGTACCTCTGCACTGAGGCGGTGATGATCTCCCTTCGAAATCATTATCCTCATATTTATATGAGCCATGAACGCTTGAAGTTGGATCTAAGTAGCGTTAAGGTCACTAAACAAGATTTGTTTGCTGCTATGAAAAGAATAACACCAGCTTCTCGAAGAGGTTTGTATTTTGAATATTTCCGAATGTCATCGTGTTTTAGATCTCTCCATTCCATGTCGACCTTTAGATGAACGGACGTCTATTCTACTTGCAACTGGCTTGCAAAATTTACTTGATACCATCCCTGAAGCATACAAATGCTCGAGGAGTGTCGAAGTGACTGGTTCGTGCGAATTGGAAAAGATTGTTCGAGGATTAGAAGAGCAACCACCTATTAGCGCTGGTATATTAAAGTGTAATTTAATTTATTCGGAAAACGTTTAGTTCGAATGCTGTTAAACGGCCATCCAAAATGTCCTAATAGCGGTCAGACTTCATATGTTTTACCAGCAGTGCTCAGTAAGTTAGACCATCTTCCCGTTCATTGTATATCGATCAGTAAACTTTATAGTGACGGAAGGCCAGAGGTAATTTTTATATGGATGTTCGCATGCGAATTTTAAGGAATCCTTTGCAACAATCTTTCAATCAGCTTTGCGTTCTGCAGCTAGCGGTCCATGTATATTGCTTTGTCCTAGTATTGATGAATGGTTTAAGATTGTTCCGTTGAGTGTCATTCATATGGTATCATCAAAACATATTATATCTAACTTCATTTTCAGTTGAAAGTATCGTTGGATCAAATTACGGGGTTCACTCCTATTTTATTCCTTGCCACTATTGAATGCAGCTACAGTGACTGTGTAGAAGAGATAACTAAAATCTTTAGAGTACACACATCTTTGCAGTTCGTTTTATTTTCAAATAATTATAGCAATTGTAGAATTCCATTAATTCCCGTAGGAATACGCAGACAATACTTTCAACATATCTGTGCCCAGGCTTTGGAACCTCCAAAAATATTTGATCGTAAGTTTTTATGTAAGTCTGTGCTACTATGATTTAGCAACGAAATATGTGCAGCCTGAGGTTGCTAAAACAGACGATGCACCAGCTAGACGACTGAGTGAGAAGGAGGCCAACGAGTTAGAGAAACTTTACGAAAACCAATTAAGAGAATTTCGTATTTTTCTTAGAGACCAGTTAGGTAACGAAGCCTTGATCTCTTTTTTATTCTTTTTAAAAACATAGAATTATTATATTTGGCTATTATTTTGCAGGGAAATTATGCCGAGATCGTCGTTTTGTAGCTTTTATGGAACCTGTGGATAAAGAAGAAGCTGAGGATTATTATGAAATAGTAAAAGAACCTATGTGTTTCACCCAAATGCAGGAAAAAGTCGACAGGTTGGTAACTATAACGTTATTTAATAGCGGTTCAGACGCGAATACACTCATCCTGATCAATTTTTGGCTGATATTAAACTTATTGTGCATAATGCTTTGGAGTACAATCCCATTGGAGATTCGCACAGTAAACTAATACGTCACAGCGCTATTGCTTTGAGAGATATTGTGGAAGAATATTTTGAAAAAGAATTCGATGAAGATTTTGTTGATGATTTAGAGGTTTGTAATTTGTATTTTTATTCGATAAGAACATCATTTTAGACCACTGCACGTTTGTTGCTCGAAGCAAAAATAGTTCCCCAGAATGAGCAGCTGCTAAATTTACCTGACGGATATGTTAGAAAAGCACGGTGGAACGTTGTAACCGGTTTTAAAGGTTTGACTGATACCAGTAAAATAACATCTGTACGTTTTTTTAAAATATTACACTCAACATTTTAAGAGTGTTCTGCCTAACAGCCGTATAAGAATGTTCCGTGGTTCCACTTACAAGTTGAAGTCTAATAATAAAAGGCAGAAATCTCGCGCTATAGTCCAGTCAATAGCGCAGTCGCTAAATCAGTAATTAACGTACACACTATAAAGCGATGATAATTTTTAGAACGCCGGAAACACCTGAAGCCGGTGCAGAAATTTCAAGTCAAACACAAGAGGAATCTCCAGATCTTCTAGCAAAGGCTACAGAACATATGGTTATAAGCTTTTTGTCAGTTTTCTAAATTATCAATTTTAGGATACCTCTGAAACTATGAACTCGTCCCAAGAACAACTTAGCATCGATGAAATTGATGTGAAAAACATTGTTGATGTTGCTGTGCAAAAAACTAACGAATGGCCAATACCTGAATTAGAAGCGCTAGCTGCCGCAATTGTTAATATTATAGATCAATATAGGTAATTATAATTTTGCAACTTCTCAATTTCTTTTTTTTAGAAATACATGGGACAGAAGCTCGCTGCCAGGTGCTGCTATGGCTCTAATTGAGGGGTGGGAGTACGATCCACGAGCTTTTGGCCAGCCGACTATTTCTTCACCCTAGAGTGTCAATAAGCATGATTCTCAATAATACCGGTCAATTATTAATAACGTGTATCATCCGTCTTTCAAGTTTTTTTCTGTGTTTGCTGTTAATTGAAATTAAACTTCTGCGTATACTATTTATCATCATTTTTTGGTACAATCCTTTATTACCTAATTTATTATTCTTATTATAATACATAACTAAATTGCAGATGGACTTCCAGAACAGAGCTGGAGGTAAAACTGGAGGTGGAGGCGTTGCCTCTGCGCAAATGGCAGGCGTTGACAGAAAAGAACGTCTACGTCAATTGGCTTTAGAAACAATTGATCTATCAAAGGATCCGTATTTTATGAGGAATCATGTGGGTACATTTGAATGCAAGCTTTGCCTCACTCTTCATAACAACGAAGGTTAATATTCTGTTAGTTTTTTTAAAGTATTTTTAGCTTCATATCTTACGCATACTCAAGGAAAAAAACATCAATCGAATTTGGCCCGCCGTGCTGCTAAAGAACAACTTGATATGCCGTATTGTCCAGCTCCAGTGGTTGTTAAAGTTGAACCAAAGAAATTCGTCAAAATTGGTAGACCAGGATACAAAGTGAGTTACGTCTACTATAAAATTTTATGTTTAGGTTACGCGTGAAAGAGATCCAGGTACAGGACAGCAAGCGCTACTTTTTCAAGTTGATTATCCTGAGATATCCGATGGTATTGTTCCAAGACATCGCTTTATGTCTGCCTATGAACAAAAAATACAACCTCCTGATAAAAGATGGCAATATCTTCTTTTTGCTGCCGAACCTTACGAAACAATTGGCTTTAAAATACCTTCCAGGTTAATTTTATCATATTAAACTATTGTATAATTTGTAGAGAAGTCGACAAATCTGACAAATTCTGGACAATGTGGAATAAGGATACAAAACAATTTTTCCTACAAGTTGCGTTCCGTATTGAGCGTACAGCTGATGACGTTCCTGTTCCTCCAATGCTAGGCATGGGTCAACCAGCCATGTTCTTCGGATATTGATGTGTAAAAATTCTTATTTTCTCCGTGAAAGGTTGTTGAAATCTTTATTTTTGATAAATTAATTCTGCATTCCGTTTTTAATTTGAATGACAGGTATTAACCTACTTTGTTTCTTTATGGAATGGACAGGTTCCGAAATGGAATGGACTGTTTTCCCTTTAGATGAAGAAAAAAAGTAGCTCTGTAGTAAATGAGCCGAAATTTAAAAAAGCTAAAAGGGTAGCTCTAGAGGATGGAAACGTGACTCAGCAAAGAAAAAAAGGTACAGGTTCTAGTGTACATTTTTATGTTGAATTCAGATGAAAAAACACCATTGGCTAAAAAGGAGAAAACAGCCACTACAGTTTCAACACCATCCAGTTCGTCGGACTACAGTCGTTCACTATTTTCTTATTTATAGACGCATATACAATTGGAGGATTGTCTGACCAGGGAAGTGCACCAACTGGGGTTGACCTTTTTGGCTAATTCTTTTTTTATTATATAGATCTATACTAGTAATGTACAAAACAAAAGAGTTTAGCGGCTAAGCCGGCGATTCAGACGAGCTAGACCGCCTCGAAGTTCAGTTTTTACTAACTTCGCGCACTTATATCTTCTGAATTTAGCTTTGTAGAAGGGTTCGGTTTGTTTTTTTTCACGTAAAATAATGCGCTTAACACGCTCAGAACAAAAAAATATTCAGTTGAATAGGTCAAATTTTCAGAAATTCTACGGCGTCGCCAAATTGATCATTTTGGCACCCAAAATCGTTCCCGTCACAGCCGAGGGAGGGTCTTGGAATTTTGACAATAATTTGGCTCGATTTTCTTCTATACTGTAGGCCTATGTTAGACATGCATTATACAGCAAGAATTATTGATTCATGACTTGATTTGGAGACGCTAGACCTCTCGACAGGGCGTAATGTGCAATTTTACCTCATCTTTAGGCCCTCGTAACTTTTAACCTTTTCATCGCTGGAAGCTAAATTTTGCTGATATTTTTTAAGCTAACCAAGCGTAATTAGCATATGGCCAACGATGCGTGAAAGCGCTTAAAATGATCGAGACAAATATTGTCGAAGTTGCACCTTTTCCGGGAGGTTATTTTGTCATTTTGTTTAGGAGTGTGAAAGCTCTTTTTGATGTGAGCTTATTCGCCTTGATGTCTTCTATGCATAGAAACTAACCGGAGCCTTCCGCAAAATAAAAATCAAAAGTTATGAGGGCGCGAAAATGGTCACAAATCGCACTTTTTGACCGTTGAGGCGGTTTAGCTCGTCTGAATCGCCGGCTTAGCCGCTAAACTCTTTTGTTTTGTACATTACTAGTATAGATCTATACAATAAAAAAAGAATTAGCCAAAAAGTTCAACCCCAGTTGGTGCACTTCCCTGGTGAGTTTTTCAATAAACCAGCGACAGTGGACGACTCGGTTGTTGTGCCTGTGGGTGAAACAAGTATTGCACGGCCGTCACCGAGAACAGCGAAGAAAGAAAATCGCGAGCTTCAAAGGTATTTGTAAATCATGTTTTATTGTAATGTTTTTATCAGAGAAAACCGTAAAAAAGTTAAGAAAATGACACCTGAAGAAAAAGAACGAACCATTTTTGTTGGGAATATGCCTTTAGACGCCAATGAGAAATTGGTTAGAAAAATCTTCAGCCAATATGGAAAAGTAACCGAATTTTTGATAAAAATGATTTTTTCCTAGATTGAATCGGTTCGAATGCGTGGATTAATTCCTGAAAAAGAGACTTTAACTAAACGAATCACTCACGCTACAAAAGAATATAACGAGAAACAAAAGTCTTTAATTTTCTACGTAAAATTTGTGGAAAAGGAATCAGTGGACAAAGCACTAGAAAAGTAAGCTGCTAGTCTTATAAACATATTGATATTAAAGAAATGGCGACGACATTGATGGGCATCGAATCCGAGTAGATGTCACTAGCGCTAAAAAAGATTACGATAAAAATTACACGATTTTTGTTGGTAAGCCAAAATTTGTTGAACCTAAGAACCCTGAATGAATTACAGGAAATCTGCCTTTCAATGTAACAGAGAATCAAATTTCGGCATTTTTCGAAAAAGAGATAGGCCCAGTAGTGTTTTCACGGCTAGTCAAGGATAATGTCACAGGAAATAGCAAAGGAATTGCTTTTGTTAATTTTAAGGTGGATTGAAAATAATTACTCCAAATAATTTAACTGCAGGATACGAGTTCTACAGACATAGCTTTACACATGAATTCAATCGTATTTGAAGGTCGAGAACTTCGTATTTCCAAGACGTTGAAGAAAAAACAAATCGCGGTATAGTTCTATTCATTATAGGTATTTATATGGAACATTTATAGAAACGCGTAGAAGAGGCGAAAAAACAGAAGAAGAAGGCGGCGAAAGATGGTGCTTCTAAACAGCCCAGCAAGGTGGACAAATTCAAATTTTCCACAAGAAAGAATAGGTCAGTTTTTATAATTTTTGAGCGGTTATTAGCAATTTGATAATAATAGTAATGATAATAACACTTATATATTGCAGTGTATCATCGAAACCTGGAGAAAAGGTTAAAATCAAGAAGACTGCGAAGAAAGCAATTCTGAGGAAGAAGAACGGTGGAGGAAAGAAATCACTCATGAAGTGAAGTTATATTTTTGTTATTTGTTAATTGTTGATTTTGAGACTAAAGTTTATTAGTTAAAAATGTGTTAACATTGTACATAATAGTTACCGGCTGATATCTGAAAATTCTTCAATCATCTGTCTCCCACCTTACCCTGCACCAATTCCACATCAGTTGCACTTTATTTTTGACCTGAGCTCGAGTTGTGTCCGAGCGGAAGCACGGCCGGTCACCTGTTGTACAACGTTTCGCGAACGGAAGGCCCTGGTCTTGTTAAATTCACTACACCTTTTCGCCCTCTCCGATCCAATTAGCCGCACCGGGTGGTAGAGGTTTTTGCCATCGATTGACAAGCGAATTTGAGGAGTAGAAAAAGAGAAACATCTGAACACACAACCGCCGCTGGGTGGACTTGTTCATGTCACACCCAACCAAGTGTAATCCTCCCCTTTTTAACACGACATTCCGTCATCTGTCCACATTTTACAACTTTAAAAAATCAATTTTTAACACGCTTTCCTCCTCAATACAAGTTTCTCAATGGGCGCGTCTTCTCCCACGAGTTTGACATTCAACAGCTGACTTCAATTATTCTATCCGGGTCCTCTATTCCATTCCATTATACATTTTTCTTTTATAAAAAAGCGTATAAAAATTCTATCGATAATATTATTCTCTCGCTGTATTGTTTATTTCCGACCCCGTACCGAATAAGACGGAAGGAAGCTTATCGTGCGCGACATTTTGTGTCCTTTGGTCGCATTTCCTCGTCCTCGACTCATTTTCCCCTAGCTGATTCATTATGACCCATCTCCACCTCCTCATTTTCCTTTTCTTGAAATACAAAAACGATGAACAATTTTCAGAGTGAAATTAGATGGGTAGACAGATTTTATAGGACTCTTCAATATGCAGCCAGATCAACGAAAACGAGGTGATAACTTTCACTTGGCGATCCTCGACAAAAACTATTCAGACCACGGGGCGTCGACTGCAGGCGACACTTCCCTCACGAGGCTCGTCCAACAGGCCGACTTGACATCGTCAGTTTTGCTCTCTTATCATTTCAGCTATCAACCAAGCGGAAACCGTGGTGGTCTAGAAATTCCTTTTTTATTCCAAATATTCCATTTGTCGACTCATTACTCTCTGTCGCCCTATTGACCCAATATGACTCACATTCCCATGGAATTCTTTATGATTAAATGTTTTTTTGACTTCAGATACGAGTCGAAACTCCGGACAGATTTGAAGCTACGCAACGCCGAAGATTTGCAATATGTGGAGGAAGTCGACCTCACTGGAATCGGTTTGTTTTTTGTCTCAAAAGTAATTTGTCTCCTGGCAAGTACTCACAAATTCATTTCTTTTTTTGTGCCCTTTCCTCCCTCTTCAGCTCGAATTTTATTAAATATTTCAGGAATGAGTCGCCCTGAGCAGAAAAGACTAAGAAAAGAATACGAGAAAATGTATCCGCGAGGAGTTGTCGGCAAATTGAAAAATCTTTTTGGGAGGTCAGAAAATGACAAAAAGGAAAACAACAACACGCTCGATTTGGAGGAAGATCAACACATAATTTCCTTGGAAAGGTAAGGGTGATCCCTGATATTTATGATTGACATTTTGTAGGATATCCCTGTGTAAGGAGCTGGGTCGAGGCGAGTTCGGCTCGGTGTGGCAAGCCTCCTGGAAAAATCTGACATCCAACGACGTCGTCCAAGTCGCCGTCAAATGTGTCGACCCGGACAAATTCATCGCGACGTCGTCATCTTTTCTTCAGGAAGCGGCAATCATGACAAGAATGAGACACGACAATGTGGTGGGTGGTAGACGAGGACAGACGACCAGCCATTTAGGTCCGTCTTTTCGGTGTCGTCCTCGATACCAAACGGGTCATGATGGTCTCAGAATTGGCCACTTGTGGGTCGCTGCTCGAATGTCTTCACAAGCCGGCGCTCAGGGATTCATTCCCCGTCTATGTCCTTTGTGACTACGCCGAGCAAATATGCAAGGTCGGTGGTTCGGGTAGAAGATACTTTTTGTAGGGAATGGCATATTTGGAATCACAGCGACTGATCCACCGGGATCTTGCTGCTCGAAATGTTCTCGTTTTTAGTCCTAAAAAAGTTAGTTTTTTTTCAATTTAAAAATTCAAATTGTTCAGGTTAAAATTTCGGACTTTGGTTTGTCTCGATCTCTCGGTGTCGGCGAAGATTATTACCGGTCAGAATTCAGTCCCAACCTGCGGTTGCCCATCGCCTGGTGTGCCCCCGAATGTATAAATTTCCTCAAGTTCACTTCGGCCTCCGATGTCTGGGCATTTGCCGTCACCCTCTGGGAAATGTTTACCTACGGCCAAATGCCATGGAACGGGATGACCGGTGCCGAGGTTTGTCGTCTGTCCTCTACTGACGTGTTCTGTAGATTCTGGAGGCAGTCGACCGTCAGAGAAGAATCCTCCCGCGACCCGAATGCTGTCCAGAAGACATTTACGAGACGATGAAGGAATGCTGGGCCCACAATGCCCGCAATCGGCCGACATTCGCCGATCTTGTGGTTCAATTCCCTGAGAAATTGCCACAAACTGTCCGAGCTGTCTGTGATTTCAATGATAACGCGGCTGACCATTTATCTTTTAAGAAAAACGACCTCATCACAGTGATACAGAGGACGTAGGACATTTACATTGAAAAAAAAGTAATAATTCCAGACCTTCGGCCTATCCTGATGGCTACTATTGGTACGGATCGCTGAGAAATGGGAAGATTGGTTTATTCCGGCCGGCGGACACCGTGGCTCATTTGGGTTAGATCTCTTTCTTTTTATTTTTTATTGAGGGATTTAGGGGCGGAAAACCCTTCGACGGGCGAGATAATTGGCACCAGTTGCGTAGCGGTCGAGGCCAAGAAAGAAAAGAAGTCAGCGAAAAAGAGCAAAGAAGAAGAACGAGAAAAGAGAAAGGCGCTGATCAGTGAGCCGGTCGGAGATGTCCGTCATACGTGCCATGTGGGCATTGACGGCTACGCCTTCGGTCTTCTCCAGGTTGAATGACTCATTTCCTCGTCTATTGATTTGTTTAGCTGGACAAGAAAGAGATGACACTTCCGGAAACCTCGCCGGAAGGTCGACGCTCTTTGGGCAACAAAAGCCAATCATCTTTGAATGCGGCGGCAGTGGCGATGAGACCGGAAATGGGGAGAGATGGTGTCGCCCTTCGAGATACCTTCTCCCTCCGAGAGGTCGTTTCCACGGTCTGTTCACCCAAATCCAACTGAATGTTCCCCGGTTTTAGAGCACAATGTCTCCGCCCAAAATACGCAGTCACGGCCAGCCAGCTAAACCTCTCCGGTCGAGTCTACAGCCCTCTGCTCCGCCACTATCCGTTAGTATTTCGATCCTTTTTAAATAGAAAATAGTTCAGTCGTCTGCGGAGAATACGATGAGTCGACGAGACAATATGAGAGATGTCTTCGAAGAGTTGAACTCTTCTCTCCGCTCACTGGAGATGTCGACCAGTCCTCTTCTTCCAGAAGACAACAGTGCCGACTATCGACGACCTGGTCCCATCTGCGCTGTCTATGCTCGCTCTCCCGTGTAAGTCCACTTCCCAGGATTTAAGATCCCGTTAATTTATAGAAATGGTCATCGCTCACCACCGTCGACCTCCGACACCATCTTGGCAGCCGAAGTAGAACATTTAGAGCGAGATTTGACAGAATTCTCGCTCTCGTCGATGAGTGATCGACCGTTGATACCGAGGGAGGAAAGAATCGAGAAAAGTGTCTCTCTGCCCCAACGAGTCATCTCCACCGCGGGAGCGACTGTACGTCCGATGACACCGGAAGAAATGGAAAAATGGCAGAATAAACAGAACAAGGAACACAGAAAAGCCGACAATTTGTTGTCAGAAGTAAGAAGAAAAGAGTCTATCGCCTCTTCCGAAGATTTGGACACTTCTCTTATGTAAGAAATATAAATCGCTGAAAATAGACAAAATTTAGGTCGACGTTGAGGGAGAAACAAAATGAGTCGGTCGAATGGTCGCCGGAAGCACAGGAAGCCTATAAATTGTTGGTGGAATGTGGAACAAACTTGAAACAGACACACTCGCCAAGCCCATCTCCCTCAAAAATGAGTACTCTCGACAAAAAAGAGGTGATTTGTTCAGTGGTTCGATGATAATTTTATATTAGAAAAGGGTGACGATAATAGAAAACAAACAGACACCGCCAGCTCGACCGGCAACACCGCCACGGGAAGAGAGCGTCACCAGTTACACGCCACAGAAAAGGATACACATCATCGAGACAAAATTATTGGCGGGTCCAGCTGAGGTGAGCTCAAGAAAGAATATTCAATCTTTCTTATCTTCAGAGTAACATTTCACCTCCGACGCTTCCTCCAAAAGGCGGCTCAGACTCGAAAAAACCGCCAAGTATTCCACCCAAAGTTCGTCAAGTTCCAATAGCCGTCGATGGCCGAATGAACTACGATAATTTAAATGGATTCGGAGCGGGGAAAAATCCACCTCCTGTGCCACCAAAACCAAAAGTCAAGTAAGTTTCAATGAGAAGACAAAAGAGATAGAAATTTCAGTATCCAACGACCGTCAACCTCTCCACCCCCGTCGAATAACATAAATGGCGAGGGAGATTCGCCGGGAATTGCTCCCGCAATAGCCAGGACAGCACTCTTTATGGGCCAAAATAAAGAGGAAATTGTTAAATTTTAATTGATATTTCTCAGGTTTTTATCTTTCCTAGCCATAATATTATTGTCTTTTATCTCGTTTTCGCCGCATATTATACAGCAGGTGATTATCGGTGCTCATGATTTTGTGATGATTCGACACATTTTCTTGTATTGTTTATTCTTGCCATTTGTTTTGTAAATATGAATAAATTATTTATAGTCGGTTTCCAACTCTGGGGGAAACGGGCGCTGCGGGACCTCAAGACGTGAGCATTTGAATCCAATGAAAATTCGGAAAGTTTGCCTGATTTTCAAATGATCCTGCAACGCCTGTTTCCCCTAGAGTTGGAAACCGACTATATGACGAAATTGGAGTCCTATTGTTTTATTACAAAAAAGATGTAAATATCGACATTGGCGACCATCATTTTTGTTGGTCTTCGGCATAACCGTATCCAATGACTCCTACTTCGGGGAAAGTTACCTGAAATATTAGATAGAATGAAAAATCTAAATCATCTTTACCTTACACTTCGGAAGAGCTAATTTTAATTGTCGGAGAAAGCCTTGTCTATTTGAGACATACGGAAGGAAATAAAAATGGGCAGTACGTAGAGATTTCAACCTGCTGAGCCAATAAACAGAAGCATCCGATACGGCGGGATTTAATACTATTTCTATGTTTTTTAAAGTTGTTGCTGGCCGTCCTAATGCTAATTCTCGCAGTGCATCATCATCGAAATAATCACAAAAATTCAACTTCAGCGCTTCCAGCCTTTTTAGATCACGAAAATATTTAAAGCCTTCATTTGCAATTGCACTGTCGCTAGCATCTACCTATAAGAAAAAATAAAGATGACAATTGAAAAAAGACAAACCTTGACTAAATGTATTCTGGGAATGTGTTTCCATTTTTCTTCATAGGCTATATCGATAATGCTTCCATGCCCTGTGTTTGGAATTGATTTCGCGTGTGGTATAAATTCTTTCATTTCCCGGATCGAGGTTATTTTTGTGCCATCACTCATAGTTACTTCGGTGCACCCACATTCCATAAGCCACTCCAAACAAGTTAATTCCGGCCCGAGCTCGTTAACTTTTTCTTCATGATATTTATTGCTGAGTTTTTCTGCTATTCGCCTTCTCAATGAGTACAATTTCATAGGATATACACCTCCTTTACATCGTCTTGCAATAAATGTGCTTTCTATCAGCCGTAAAATAGGAAAGCGACTTCTACCTAACATCTGTCAAAAATATTATTTTTATTTTAGGCTTGGTATCAAATAAAGTATGACGATTACATTATCAATAAAAAGCTAAGTACCGAAAATATATATAATTTACTATAAACAACTAGACAATTACCAACATTATAAACGTATCCCATATATCACAGTTGGAGATCATCTTCTGGTTTCACGACGCGACCGCTCCTTCTGCAAATGAAATTATTATTTTGAATAACTATAAAATTACCTTTTCCGAACGTTCTTTATCTCTTCTTCTGTCTTCATCACGATCCTTTTCATTTTCTTTTTCTCGATCTCTTCGTTTTTCTTTTTCTCTACGTTCTTTTGCTTTTTCCCGCTTTTCTCGCTCTTTTGGATCGTCAATAAGATCATGTACATCCTTGCTAAAAATCTTATTTTAAAAGAGTACAAGTTTGTTTCTCACTCGATAGCCTTCAATTGTTGAGAAGATAACGTAGGCAGAAATTCCAACATTTGTTTTTTCATCTCTGCCGTTTTTTCTTCCCCATGATATTCCATATAGTCATTAAATTCTTCCAGATTAAATGTGGTCAGAATGGCCTGTACACGATATTATATGAAAGTTAGTAAATTACCCCAAATGCTGCTGAACGCAATTGTTCTAAAGACTTGAAAAGTTCCTTCTTATGTGTGAGGTCGTCTTTCCAACTTTTCCTGCTTACCAATTTATAAATTACATTAGACAGAAACCCATCCAATGACGGACACTGTAATAATAAATTAAAGAAAAATGAGAAAACAGACCTTTTTATAAGCGATAGGAAGAGTTTGGTAAAACAAAACAGGCGGCGGATCTGTTTCTAATAATCTTTCAACACCTGAAGCAATTGCATCTTTGGGCAAAGCATCGAGAAGACATTTTAAATCTAAAAATATGATCTGACATCTGAAAATATACAAAACGCACTGTCAACAAGAGTAGCCTTTTGTTCTGACGTAGCAGGTTCTATTTGATGATATTGATATAATAATTCTGCCGGTGTAAAAAGAGCTTCTTCATTAGCTACAATAGTAAATATTTATTTAAAAAATGTTCGCCATACTTCTTCCAGTTGTGAGTTTTTTATTGAGGGTTACGATAACTTTTGTGCTTATAGATAACACAAACTTAGGTAGAATTTTGATAACTTCATCCTAAATAAAATTTTAAACATGAAAAATAAATAAACTGACCTTTTCCATTGCATTTAATATCGGTATTAAAGTCCGTATATCAATTTGCCGTTCATCATGTAATTTTTTGAAAAGGACAACTAATTCTTTGGTTGCAGGCTCTGTAAACGTTATTATAATATTAAGATAGAAGAACGTTACCTCGTTCAGTAAGTATCAGCACAATTTTAGCAAGAAGCGCTTCTGCTCCGACAGGGCATTGATCGACGAGTTGAAGCATTTCAGTATTTTTCATACCAATAGCTCGAATAGGATTTTCAATATCATGAAGAAGAACCTAAAAGAATGTGAAGGAAAGTTGTATCAAAATTCTCACCTTTTTAGCTATCCTCGGTAACTGTGCATAGACAGAAGCTAGGGGAAATAGTAAAGATGGATCCATCGGCATTACAACAAAATAAAGATTTAGCGCTAATTTCACACAGCCTTCTGTCCATTCGTTATTATCACCCTCTTTTAGCGGCAAAAACCATGGTGGTGGCTGGGGCTGCGCACATAGTTCAATTAGATGAATAAGTTCTTGCTTTACATCGTTTTGTAAATACGGCACATCCATAAATTCTTTGATAGTATTAATACACAAATCACGGATCTGCGGTAATAAATGAAAAAAATTTACTTATTGTCAAACCTTTTTGTACCCAGCGTTTGGATCTGCAATACTTTTCTCGTCCATGTCGTAAAAAGGAAATTGGAGAAGCAGTTGCAACAACTCTTTCCTCTGCCGATTTCTGGTCATAATCAGCTCTCTTAAAGCTGTCAAACCATATATACCATAATTCTATTGAATGTTTGATGAATAAATATAAAATAAAATCTTACAACATCAACACATGCCGCCTTCAACCATTCTAAAGCTTGGGTTGTGGCCAGGGGAGAATCCAAAATAATTTTATAGTATATGCTGAAAAGACAATTTTTATACAAAACCACCTTACATTTCTTTATGCAAACCGTTCTGATACAACCGTCCCAGTAACCCGCACATAATTTTATTATAATGTTCATATCTTGCCAATTTCTTAGTTTTGCCATCCGTTTCCGAAAAATTGTAGCAAAAAGAAAACCTGACATTTTTATATAATTAATTAGTAATTTTTAAAATACCCGTGATACTGAGAATAAAGCTCGGCTAGCCACAACAGCGCCAAATCAGTACGCTGACGGTGGTCTTCCAAAATAAAGTCGATTAGAATATCTTCATATTTTGTTCCTTCTTGTTGGTATCTCGTTACTAATCGTATAAGAAGGGTATTATGAATATGTTGAGCACCTCCTTGCACCGCTCGTCCTACAAAATTAATTAAAACTTTAGAAAACAAACGCACTTTCAGCAGCAAGAACTCTTTCAAAAGCCATATTGAACAATTCTTTAGCCTCTTCTTTAGATAATTCTTTTGTGGCTTTAACTATATCAAATTGTTGTTTAACTTTTGGTGCCACAGGAAGCTGTAAGAAAGTTGAATATATGAAATTCCAAAACTAACTATTGGTGGTTTAAATTCCCTTTCTATTTTAAATGGCTCTCTAGATGTGGAAGCGCCTGCATTTATCATTGGAGTCGGCGGAATCAATTGACCATCTCGGCGGGCAGCACGACGTTCTACAAATTATTCAATAAAAATTTATTAAGAAAATTACCATCCATTTTTCGCAATTTCTCTTTTTTCATTTGCTCAACACCTGGGCCTATATTTTGGGCATTGGCTTGTATAGCCATCATTCTTGCTATATGTCTGATTTGTCCCTAAATTATCTAATTGATAAAAATTAATATCAACATTACATCAGTTCCAGCTGCTGCAATCGGTGTATAACTTGAAGCGAACGCAGGCGGCATCTCATCTGGTAAAGTCATTAGTGAAATTATTACCAAATTTGTGGTCACATTGGGATTTAGTCTTTCATAAATGAACTGTGCTGTTATATCTATGGCGTATTGTCTTAAAAACAAAGCAATAAAGCCAAGTTCAAAATTACCGCGAAACATCTCCGACCGCCTCTTCAACTTTCATCTTTTCGGCAGTGTATTCTTCATCGTCTTCGTCATCATCTTTGACTTTCTCATCCGGTTTACTCCTTTTCGATGATGGACCTGCCTCATCTATTTTTCTTTTCTTCGCAACCGCTGCCAAATTTCTGTTCAATTCCTAAATTTAAAAAGTTCGATATTGAATATTTATAACTTACGCCTAGGGAAACACCCAAATCCGTTAGTAAGGTGACAATACGATTGGTGAAGGATCTATTCGCAATGACACTAGGATGCTTGTGTAACCGTAACAAATGGATTTTGAGGTCTTTCCTAACTGATTTAACCTGAATAAGGATTTTCAAGATAAGCAAGATGATAACTTGGCTAGTTCCCAACGTCGGAGGAAGATTTCCATTCAATGCTTCGAGAGCTTCAAGTACAATATTTATATATTCAGGTCGTTGACGGGCGACAGTGCAAATTATTGTTATTACAACAATTAAATTCTGAAAAATTAATTTTAAAGACAGCCTCCGTCTATAAATGCCTGAACCTAATGACATTGCATGCAGCTGATGCTACTTTTTTTGCTGTCAATAGAAAACACGAAAATAGAAGAATAAATTTTATTTAAAATTTTTACCAGAAAACAAACCTGTGCACAAATGTGAGGAAGTGCAGATTGGTCTAATAGTGATTGTAGGTTGTGCGCAGCTTCCGCCTGCATTTTTCTATAGGAAATAAACCTATGATCCTTGGAAACTTCATTGAGACACATTAGATCGCCTCGTCCTGACTCACTGTTCTGCAAAAAAGCTTTCTTTCTAACAAGAAAAATAAACCTCATTTTTTGTTGATTGGGAAAGTATAACAGATTCCAAAAATTTCATCGTCATTGTTCGAATACTAGACATTATATTAATTATAGAATTATAAACAAATAATACCCTTCGTTATCAACATCTAATTTCTGCATAATGCGACCTTTTAATATAGAAAATGCTTCCCAACATTTTGCCGTTTCCGCATCTTTTGGATTACTGGCAGCCCATTTTAGAATAAGCGGATATAAATTGGCTGTAACTGTAATAATCTGCAAAAAAACGTTAAACTGAATATTTAAAAACCAACTTTTTTCACTGTAACAACATTTTCCTTGCTTTCATTTAAAAATTGCATGGTAAGGGTTGAAATAGCCTTTTTCATGACATCAATATCTTTTCTACTAAATTTAGCATTGAATATAAATAATTTCACTGTATACCATGCTTTTTCGATGAATTCAACCACAAAGCATTTTATTCTATGATCTCTGGCATTGATGAATTCCAACATTTCATCTAAAAAGTTGTCGAGAAGATGTCCTGATTGCGCTTTGTTTAATAAACAATCTTGCGCCTGAAAATATGGTATCGAATAATTAAAATAAATATAACCTCTTCCAATGCTTTTAACTTCTGTTCAATTGCTCTTGATCCATTTGCCTTCCTCAGAGCAGCTGCAATTACTTCGGCCAAAGTATTATTGTCATCTAGAGGCTCCACAAGGGCATCTATCGACCCCATATAGCTTGAAATCTAAACAATCAACCATGTATAATAGAGAAAAATAAAGAAATTTTGTAGATACAGTGGCCAAAAAGTTGTATTCGAAACACAAATTTCATGTAGGGTGCAGGATATTACATACATTTTGTTTGAACCGCTGCAAGACCGACACATTTCATTTCATTCGAGTTTTGCTGTACGGAGTTGTGTTTTCCAAGCAAGCAAAGCAGAAAAATGAAAAGTTACAATAACAGAGTGCATGGAGTACAAAAATGTTGCAAAATGATAAATTATGTATATGCAGTAATTGAGCGGAAGCAATAGTGCAACGGTACTCATAAAATAAACCGTTGTGAAAATAGAATCCAAAAATTGAAGTCGATGAAATTGAGAAAAATAATACGATAAATGTGGAGAACAACGTTTTCGAAAAAGATTTTTCACCCAGAAACGAAACGCACGGTTTGTTGTATTGCTGTGTGACGAAGAAAAGAGTTTTGAATACAATGAGCTCATAAATATAGATCATGCGCGTTTTCTTCAGTGAGAACGTTCAAAGTTTGTTTATTTCGCAAACGATGCGAACTACAAAATTCGATTCATCATCATAAGATTAGAGGCCCTCCAATTTGTTTATAAAAAAGCGAGAATGGGTGTTTCCTGTTGGCGCCCTCTCATTTGTACAATTGACTTCATTTTTCTTCTCTTTCATAGCATCCCCCCCCGGAAAAACGGGCCTCCTTTCAATTCCTGTCATTCTTTTGATCACCGACTGCGCTCTAATCCCTGTCGCCCGAATCATCGCCCGTTCCCGTCGCCTTGTAAATCAGCTCCTCTCTCTCAGTCCCATAATCGGGGCATTTACACGCAGTTATGCTGGTGTCCGTGTGTGTGTGCTCTGTCTGTTTATCACAAGGCCACTCTTGCCCACTTTCTATAAACTCATCCTGTTACTCCCCGTCAATATAGAGACCGTAATACAATTAATTAAAGATAATAAAATGTAGTGTCTGTCCCTATGGTGGAGCACACGTGTTTGGACTTTCGAGAGAGGTGCAAATAGTGGACCTAAAAGAGAGCAAGTGGACGTGAGAGGCGCAGTGGCCTGCCCGTGACAGCCGACTGTGCCCCGTCAGCCCGGTCGGATACCATATCGAAGACAATAACCCTTTATATGGAGACATTCTACTTATTTTCTTCTTTTTTTTCCCCGATTTGCTCTCTTTTTATTTTCTAAGTAGCCGTGTAAATAATCGATCCAGAACAAGGTCGCGCAGTCTCAAATGATCGCGTCTCGATCCACTTCAAATTCCTCGGTTATCTTTTTCCCACAATGGTGACAGTTGACCCCAGTGGTCCTCTCTCGGAAACGCCCTCTTGAGCGGGCGCTTGTTCTCCCTCTCCGTTTTTATCTATCCCTCCGATATAGCTTGTTCATTCTCAAAAATATCGTAGCAACTGGCCCTCGGCAGAATCAATGCCTTCAAAATAACCCCATACGGCTTTGTGGCAACCAGTTTTCGGACGGCCAACAGGAACCGATCCATGGCGCCGGTCGACGTTGACTCAGCCGGGTACTGGCCACTTTTTCTTCACACTTTTATATAAAAAAGATGCACAACAAATATTATAAAAATAGATGTAAAGTGAAAATGAGGCCAGCCAGGTGTGTGTCCATGTAACGCATGTCCATTTATTGATTTTCTACCTGTGGTCTTGCCCCACGGTCGACTCACGCTTTTATTCACGACCCCAAACTGTACAGCCGGTCACCATTTCCTAACCCCGTCCTCCATTATATTTCTCTCTTTTATTAAATTCTTCCATTTCTATCGAAAATAGGCTACATGAACTATTGAATAGTCGCTTGTTTTTGGTTAAGGTGACGCAGATCTTATTCACGCCCACGTTTCGGCCATCAGGAACGCTTTTATGACTTATAATACAACATCTCCTCGTTCTTTTTTTTCATAATTATCTCCTTCTTTAATATTATTGCCAGTTTATAATGCGGATAGAGGGGTGCTATAGTTTGTATATGTCCAGCAGGTGTGACTCTCTCGGTCATCCCAGCTGTCTTCTCTCTCTTTCTGGAAATTGTTTGGCCTTGAACTTTCGAGTTTATAAGAGAAATTTTGGGCGAGATTGATAGTGGCCGGTCGACAAAAACACCATCCATTGCCCTTCGTCTCAATTTTGTCGGATTTCAACTCTCTCCCACCAGTAAATAAACAATCTCACCCACCCTCTTTGTTGCCGTTCTTATCTTTCTCCTATCGAATTCCTTACTCCGGCGCCTTCCCAGGCCCATTTCCTCCTGTCATAATCCGTAATTTCTAGGGCTCACCCTCATGAGTCCTCGTCATACAAGATGACTCAAGCGGCTGAAGTGCAAGTCAGCGTTGCCGAGGTCTGCGAGGTAAGATTTCTTTTCTCGTTCTGTTGGGTGGGATGGGAAAGTCGACTAATAAAGACATTCCCACGCGAACAGATAACGATCTCTTCAGGTAAGAGGAAGTGCCCTCGAGGCAGCGGAGCTTTTGGCTTTGGCTGCCTCATCGGCCGAGGCTCTTCCCCAATGTCCAAAGGGAACCGTCTTCGACGCAGACACCGTCTTTATCACCGGAAAGGGTCAGATTGTGGTATGTCTGCTGTGTTAATCCTAATTCGACGGTCATTTTAGATTGAGACCCTTCCTTCCCACAAAGCAGAGGCTATCTTTATCCCTCCTGAATGGGCACGAGGCGAGAATGAGCCCAGTGCAGCGGCTGTATATTGTATGGGTGCAGGTGAGCCCGGCGAGCTGGCCGTAAACAAAAAGTTGTAGTGATGAGAGCATGCGGGGTAGAACAGGCAAATGATGTCGATTTATTCTCTCTGGTCAACATCCTGACGGTGGCCATGGTCGGTACTCGGCCGACGGCCCATCGCATGGGTCAAATGGCCAGGAATCAACTGAAGGGACGAGATGCCAAGTCCATTCTGCTCTCCCTTTACGAAGAAGTCATGGGCGACGAGGAGAGCAACCGGGTATGTTTCTTGTTTTTGTCTTTTTCTCCCATTGAATTAATCAAAAGTCTCTGGAAGGACTGGTTTCAGCTGCCCGACGATATGGACTACGACGATTTGGATGAGCTGGACGATGACTTCGAGATGCCGCCACCTAGACAAACCACGTCAAAAGCGGCAAAACAGGCTGTCGAGTACTTCAGCGACTCAGATGATCATTCCGAAGATCAGAAGGAGTCCCGAGGCAAGTGTCTTTTTCAAACAAGGCGCATGTTCACACCGTAAATCCGATCGATGGGGATAGGACATTCATTGAAATTCACACACAGGGCCGTCGTCGCTGTCATGTTTTTCTGCTGTTCAGGTGCCTCGTTGTCGACCTCCTCGGGCAACAGTACCCAGAAAGATCCCTCGCCTTTCGACGACGAAGTCATTACGGAAGAGATCGTCGCCGAGCAGAGAGGTGTGCCGTCCCGATGATGTGATTATTTCCTCGACCTTTTAGTGCCGTCGCCCGTGCCGCCACCCAGGTCGCCTCGACGATCATTTGATTCAATTGGATCGCCGTTGGCTAACAGCACCAGACTCGACCATTCCTTCATTGAAGAAAAGTCACTCGATATCACCTTCAACGGGTAAGCTTTTCATTTTTTTATCTTAAAATTGGGGGTTTTAGGGAACAAGAAGAGGAAAAGACGGCAGTAGAAGAGGAAGAGAAGACCCCGCCTGTAACTCCAGTCGTATCCTGGGCGCCCACAACCTCCGCCACCGCAAACACTGTGGCCACAGCTACAACAACCACCACTTACACAGAAGTCGTGGCTACGAAGCGTCCGATTTCCAATCCTTTCGACTCATTCGATGAGGTCGACCACGGCTCTTTATCTGGTCGAGATCCTTTCGCCTCTCCGATGGTTCACTCTTCTCCACCAACAAAAAGAGGCACTCCTTACGTGGCAGAGACACCTCATCCATCTCGACATCGGTTTTCGTCATCAGAAGATGAGATCGTAGAAGCTGCCATCGACGACGAAGAAGATTACGGTCGACCCAAGGGAAAGGACTATTTTTCGGAAATTGGTAAGTCTGCCGCAGTGTTCTGTCAAGAAGTTGCCTTTTTCAGTTGAAAGGGAAGAGGAGACAAAACCTTATTTCAAACAGCCACCCGTTCCGTCGATTGTCAAACACGCATCAGCTGTGCATCAGGACAGTTCGGCCAGTGAAATATCACATACTACTGGTTAGTTGACGAGATAGAAAAGGGGAAAAATTGCAATTTATAGCATCATCTGCTCGCGGAAGAGGATCATCATTTGCCGAATCGACGGCAGAAATTGATCAACTTCGACAGGAAGGACAACGATTGAAACAGAAACTGGAATCCGAAATAACAACAAGTGATGAGGAGGAGAACGAGGACGACAGTAAGAGCAGGCGACCCGTTGAACCGACAGTTTTGATCACGGTACGGAACACTTTCCCATGGCCGTTTTGTCTCGGGGTTTCCAATATCGCGGAGATTGTTTTCCCAGCGAAAGTTGAATCATTCTTTCAGACGCCAAAAGTCGTTCCCAACAAGAAAGAAGCACAGATGGTCGAAGAGTCGGACACGGAGATCGAGGAGAGCTCCATCGACATGCCATTCCAAGACACAAGAAAAAGCAGCGAGGTTAGCCGACCAGCTGCTGAGCCCATCGTCTCTCCTATTGATGGTAACCTATTTCCTAACTCTTTTCTCAAGTTATTTTAGACATACCTCCTGCAAAATTGGAAAGACACAACTCGCTTGTTCCAGCTAGGATAAGTCGGAGAAACTCGGCCAGAACCAGCCGAACAAAGAGAAAGACAAGAGCTGTGCCGGAATTCTTTGACACCTCCAAATATCCAAGTATTCGATTGAAGGCTCCAAGCAGCCGAAAGGTTGCCAGTCTAAAGGGACTGCAATCATTTAAATAATTTAGAAAAACTTCACAATAATGAGAGTCGAGCAGACGGAGGTTTGGGTGGAATTGTTAAATGGACAACGGGTGGAAGTCGCCTGTCGGACGGATGTCGCCGCCAGAGACGTTTTCTCCCTGGTCGTTCAGCATATGAATCTCAACGAGCACATCTTCTTCGGACTCGCCTATCAGAGAGGTATTTCCATTTTCTTTTTGTCTCCAGGATTTATTTCAGATGGAGAACATTTCTTTCTGGATGACCATCAAAGATTGGAGAAATTCGCTCCTCCTGGATGGAAGACTGGCTCCCGCTCGTCCACCAGACATCAGTTCATCCTCTACCTTCGTTTCCGTTTCTATCCCCAAATTCTGGATTTTGTCAAGACGCCAATGACCATGCACGAACTGTACCTCCAAGTGAGAAGGGATGTCCTGGACGAGAGGATCCAGCCAAAACGAGACGCTGCCTTTGAATTGGCGGCACTCGCATTGCAGGCCGAGTTCGGCAACCGGCCACCTCCCGCCGTCGTCGACTATTTCGACAATGAGCATTATCTGGTCAAGAGATATTGTATCAACGATGACCCACGGCGGTTGAAGGGCCTCCTTGGTGATCTCCATGCAACCAAAGACAAACTGTCAACGACCCAGGCTGAACACGAATTTATCCAGGTAGGGACTGGCCATCTATACTAGAGCAAAAATCGTTTTTAGATCTGCCAGAGACATTCCGAATTCGGTGCCCACCTTCACCGCGTCTTCAGAAGCAAGCCAACAGCCCCAGTCGGTTCGGCACCTTTCGATCCAGATACAGGGGCAGCCTTGTGGATAGCCATTATGCCTAAAGGTATCGCCGTCTACGAAGAGGAAGGCGGTCTACGGCAGAAACTGTCCGAACATTTGTGGAAGGACACTCAGACATTGCAATTTGACAAGAAGAAGTTTGTCATCATCGCTGTCAGAGATGGTTATCCGTCGGAAACAATTTTCTACACTGATCACCACACAAAAAGCAGCTACTTCGTCAAATTCTCCGCTTCTCAACATCGATTTATGATGAAAATGCGCACATGGAAATCGACTCTGAGACATGAGAGCACAATCCAGGCGATGCCCGACGTAGCCATCGAAGGAACGCCCGATCCAATGCCTGTCCGAGGTAGGTCTTTCCTTATGTATTTCCCCCTTTTCTACTAATCCCCGCCTATAAAACTAACAAATTTTGGACCATAACTTGGAGGAATCGACCGAGTGGTCACCCGGTCCATCTGTCACCTATCACCACGGTGCGCACCCTTGTAATTGTGTTTCCTTTTGTTGTCGCCTAGGTTGTCTCCTATTCGGTTTTCCTTCCCCTTTTCGTTGTTTCGTATCGTGTTAATGTTGTGTTTGTAGCCATCTCGCCACATCCGGTCCTTGAAGAAGCTCATAATCTCTTTGAGAAGATGCCAGCCAAACGGCCATCACAAGCTCCGCCGGTTAAACCGCCTTCACCAGAACCTCAACGAGTTCTCGATACATCCGTCGCCAGTAAAAATAGTACGTATGATGCATACGCCAATGAGTCGATTTCAAGTGAGTGTTGTGTCTGCCTTGTCATCCCCTTTCCTCTCTCTTATAAATCAATAACTGTGTTCAGATTCTCGCCTGGAAAGGTTCGAGACTGCCGCCCCCAGCTCCAACGGTACCCCCATGCGGTGTGAGGTCATTTTGATCAAGGATCCGACCGCCGGTTTGGGATTGACCCTCGTCGACGGCAATCTCAATGGAGTCAAAGGAGTTTATGTCAAGTCTGTCGCTGAAAATGGAGCTGGAATGAGAGCTGTAAGCAATTATTCAAACTTTTATTGTGATCGTATCCAGGGATTATGTGTCGGCGACCGTCTAATTTCAATTGATGGTCACTCTTTAGAAGGAGGTGACCGTCATCTGGCCGTTGAATTAGTCAAAGCCTGTGGTCGAGAAGTTCGAATGGAGATTGGCAGAGTCGACGGCGTCGTCCGTCATGAGAAGTCATGTAAGTCCTCTCCTCGACGTGTTGTATGATCGATGTTGTAGTGTCTCGTGATGGTGAACTGTCGTCCAAACAGACAAATGGAGCTCCTTCTGCTGCTCCCAAAGGTTCCATATCTTCTCATCTTCGTTGGTAACCAGCGTGTTCCAGGTGTCTCGCGTACTCCACCACCTCCTCGAAGAGCAGCCAACAAACGGGTCCGTGCGGTGTCTGATTTTGGAGCAATTGGAGACACGCTGCCAGCTCTCGACGACGAGAACATCATTAATATTAAGGCAATATCTGGCCTTCACCTGGATGAATCGGATGAAGAAAAGGGTGAATATCGCCTCCCGACCACTTCCATCTACTCGTTCGATAAATACGACGAGGAGGAACCATCCAGCCCGGTGAAGAAGCCAACGGGTTCCCCTCTTGTCTCTCGAAATCTCGGCGCTGATGCGAAGAGGAAACATCGCTACGCGAGGAAGACATCCAATCCTGAGTATGAACTGGAACACGTGGGTGAAGAAGAAGATCCAGAGGTGGTTAAAGTGCTCCTGGAAAGGAATTCTGTCGGCAGTTTGGGTGTTCAAATAGCCTCTGTCAAAGGCAATATTTGCATCAAACAGTTGACAGCCGCTCCTGCTGCCGGTCACCCGGATATCCGCGTTGGTATGCTCCTCGTCTCGGTCTGTTGCCTTTTCTCCTCTCAAGTACTTATTATGATTTTAGGTCAATGGCGAAGATGTGTCCGGAAAAGCCCACAAAGATGTGGTACAAATGCTCCGACAAGGAGGAGACAAGGTCACTCTTGGATTGAAGAATCCCGTCGACGAGGACGACAGTCTCCAGGAAAATGGTCGACTGGAGGAGAACATTCAGAGGAAGAGTTTCCAAGAGGAGATCGACGACAACACAATAACAGTGACTGTGAATAAGCAAGCTCATGGATCACTCGGCCTCTCTTTGGCCAGGAGAACTGGATCCGATGGCAACTTTATTCGAATGATTGCCGATGGATCTGCTGCTGCTGAAGAAGGTTGGTTATATCCAGTTAGATAAAAAGAAATGTGCAGGAAATCTGCGTGTCGGCGACCGTATCGTCTCCGTGGATGGGATGCCCGTCGACGGCCTCACTCTCAGTGTCATCCATGATCGTCTCAAATCTGCCCCGCCGGGACCTCTTAAAATTACCGTATCCCGTAATGACTGATGACCCCCCGCTCAATTCCCACGTCTACTTACAAAGCTCACTTCATTCTCAACGCGTACAATCTACAGTAAGCCGTGACTTATTGCTCATCGACCCAGTGTTATTCATGACTGTCCGTCCTTAGCTGGTTGTGATCCAACTGTGGTACTTCTCAGAGATATATTTATATTTATTATTTGTCATTTGTCTTGTATTATAATAGAAGCGAGACTTGCCTTAATAAAGTGCCTGACATTCAAATTTTGTATCCAATATAATGGATTGGATTAAACACAGACGAGGTTAGTTGAGGTCGAGGTTTCTCTGCATGCCACGCTCTCTAATTACTTTCCTCAGCTTCATCCACAATTTGAAGCAAAGTTCTTCGAAGCTATCCTGGATTGAGTTCATCCATTTAAAGAGAGACCAAGCTCCGAAAACTCCCAAGGCTTCAAGACCAAGAAGACAAGAGAAAACGGCTACCAAAGCCAGCTGCTGGGGGACTGGACGACTGCTCTGGAAAACGATCATTGGTACACGTTTGATAGGAAAGAATTACCATGTACATTACGAGGAAGATCAGAAAGGCTACTAATCCTCTTGCAGCGTAAGCGAATATGGTTGGTATCTTCTCAACAGCCATTGAGCTGCTGATGTCACCTGGAAATTTCGATGAATGTGGGAATTATCAAATGAGGAAAAGTATCTAGCGAGATTTATCTTTGCCTCGAGGAAGATTATCTACAAAAAAAAAACAAAAGTTGTTCTTGGAGGACTCGAGGTTATAACAAAGAGCGCCTCGCAAGAGAGAGAAAGGGCGGTGAAAGTGAGTACTGAGGTTGAGAGTACTTCCATGGAAACGGAGGCCGTGATAAGAAGGAGGAGATTACTATGTAATTTAGAGGAAGACACTGGAAATACTTATCACGGAATGAGCTGTAAATGTACGTGTGATATGGGAAGACAGTTTGACTCTACATTCACAAGATGATCAGATAATCGGCTGGATTGGGGTGATTATCTGGATTGAGACGTCTTTCTTTCATCTCGAAATTTTTATTTTTATTGATATCATTGGCTTCATCGGTCTTCAGTTCTTCGCTCTATTAGCCCATCACTCGAAATAGGATTTATATCTATCATACTATCTTCCTTCGATTTCGAATTATCTTTTTTTCAGCCTTCACTTTCATCAGTTCCGCCCGTTTCGACGTTTCCCCAAGCGCCCCATTTCATTTTTGTAGCATCTCTCCGCCTTTTTTCAAAGTAAGATCTCCTCCCCTTTTTCAGTCTTTCTGATTTTTCCCTTATTAGCTGGTGATTAAAAAAAACTAATGCTTCGAATTACAGGTATCATGGACCTCATTCCGTATGGAATTGTAACCGGCGTACTAACTGCTGGAGTTCTTGGCCTGGCTATCAAGCGCATTGTCAGTTGACTGCCATCCATCCCAACTAACCATCAAATATTTCAGCCAAAACCTTTGACCAAAGGACGATGCCGCCGGCATTGCTTCTACTATCTCGTCGCCTGGCTCTTTGCCATCCTTTTCACCAATATGACAGCTCTCGCTGTCGTCGGTGACCTTCTCCCAATATGGATGAGGGCGACGTTGGGATATACGTCGCTGTTCCTCGCCATATTCGGGGTCATCTTCCACTGGGCATTCAAACAGTATGCCAGAGACTGTGAGTCTAAGGAGGCCGAAGAAGTCACCCAGATCCGTCAGAACTCGATTGTCTCCATCGGCGAGGCCTATCTCTAAATGTTGTCGAAATGAGATAAATATTTGTTAATAATCACTGCGTTATCAGTCATCCAGTCATCTTCTTTTCGATCCACTTCAACTTCCTCGTCGTCTTCCCAATTGTTAGTCATCTCGGATCAAAAGATTATCATCGAAAGCCCTTTTGTTGACATCTCGTAAAATTTTAATTAAAATACAGAATACAATCGAGTCCGGCGACGGCCTTCTCGTGACCCGAGTACAAAAATGTCTATGTGATGTATGGGCTCAGAAGGATTAAAACGAGAGAAAGAAAAGAATCACTGGTCACCTCTTGTAAAAGATTTGAATAAAAAATAATTGATAGAGGGTCAATTATAGCCGAGGCGGGAGATAAAAAATTCATCTTCCAATTAGATATTGCCAGTCGACCCACTCTCCTATATGAAGGATTTGGTCGTAGATGTTCTAATGGGACACAATGTCTACTTTATCTACGCACTGTCTCAAATAATTGTGAGTCATCTACTTTCTTTCGAGCTCATTTCTCTTCTCAAAGACACGAGTCGTGCAGTGTTCGTGGTTCTATCAAAGTTTCTCGAGAGATTTTCACTTGAGGGTTTGTCGATTTCGCATATTCTGTGGGTCAGCGAATGCAAGAGGAATTGACCAAGGAACAACAACAACAACTTTTGAGCCTATTCTACGTACCTGGCGCCTTGTTTCTCACAGGTCGAATTGCTTTTCATGTTTCTCTTACTGTTTTGGTCAAGCAAAGTTACCCCACCTAATGACAACGAGAGTTCACAAAGTCATTTCGTCGTCTATGAAATCATCTCAACTTCTATTAATGAATGTACAATATGAAATAAAAGAAAAGACACGAAATGACACAGAAACGGTATATTTATTTTCCTGACTGTTGAGGGAGGAAGCCGTTTATTTCTTGTTTCTGCGGGTGTTTCGACGACCGCGGTACTTGTTCTCCCTGTAGGTGCCATTGATGATGGCGTGGGTCATCAGTTGCTTGCGCTTGTGCTCGTCGTAGCGGGGCACCAGCAGCTTCTTGACAATCTCGACACCATTGCTGAGCTTCTCACGAGTCAATCGCTCCGAAGAGTCTTCGGCGATGACCACAACATGCAGCGGCTCGTCAAGATGTTCCCAGCCAGGCAATCCCTTGAGTCGACTCTCCCTTTCAGGATCTTTGATCGATCCTTCTCCTCGAATCAGAATACCGCACTTGGTTTCAGCTTCCAGCTGTTTCACACTCAAACCACAAGGACCGAGAATGCGACCAATCAGGTTACACTTTCTGCCACGGACGTCTTTCACCTGGGGAATCGGCACCTTCTCCTCCATTTTGTAGCAGGACAGCTCTTCTCCCGTCAGCTGGTGCCATACACGAAATATTTCGTTTTGAAGAAGAGAAGCAGCATGGATAAAGCCATCGGGATCGATAGTCTTGGCCTTGTTCAACAGACGCATTTCGTGCAGCAGCTCATCGAAGTAATGTTCCAGATCTTCAGGAGTCATTGCATCGCCTTCCATTTCAACCGCTTGGAAACAGAACAGCAGACAATTGTGACATTTCTAGAGATTTCTTTCGACTGTGATTATTCCGGACAAGTAGAGACGGCGGATGATCTCTTTACATGTCACATATCCAACATTCTTCCGAGAAAAGACTGAAAATCCGCAAATCGTATCCCGATTATCCTTTTTGGTCACGCGTCGTCTTACCCGTCAGCGTCCAGTGCAAGCGAGGCAGAGGGACACTGAGTCGTTTACCCGAAAATGTAATGCTGTTTATTAATTTATATAAAATTGCTTTTTCTGCTCCTTCGAATTGTTCGCTTTTAATTTATTCTTCAGATGTCATCTCCAAAAATTGTAGCCGATCTTCCCTTTGAATTATTGAATCAAATTTTCACTTATTTACCATTTGACGACGTCGTGAAGGTCTCGTCAACATGCAGACGATTCCGAGAGGGGATCAGTTTTCGGCCTGCTGCTCTTCAAAAACCTTGGTTCAATTTGGAGATCAATCATTCCTCTATCAAGGTATCTTATTTCCCATTTCCCGTATAAAATTTACTTTTTTTGAGGTGGCATATCTACGAGCTTTAGATGGACGATATCCGAAAGAGTTCACAATTCCTTTTGCACAGACAAAACAGGAGAAGTTCCGTGGTGGCGCTCTCATTGATAAATTTTTTCCCAGACTGAGTCTGTCATTTTTTACATCTGCAGCATCCATAGATTCAGATGGTTGCAAACCCACAAAAGACGATGTTCCTCCGCTTTTTATTGAATTTTTACAAAAGGTCAAAGTGCATGTCTTGAAATTGGTGGGTCACCAAGGGATATTGGGAAATAACAGACGTCATTCAGAAAACGGATAATAATCCAGAATTATATAGCAGTATGCCGGAGATATTCCACAATAATCCGGCTCGAATTCTCGTATGGTCACCTTACCGTAACTTTGATGACTCCGACTCGATCTGTCGTGTCCTTCGATGTATTTCTGTAATTATATCCCGGTTATCTTGCTGTTTAGGTGTAAAAGAAGTCGACTGTTTCACGAATTTGGCCATTGACGAAAAGATCTTCGATGAGTTACGTGAGAGAGAAAAGGCAAGACGCTGTTCAAATATACAAAACAAGCCATTTTTCAGGCGAGATTTGTCTCCGTTAGAGTTGATAGCTGGTTCAATAATTTGCATCTTCAGCCGGCTAGAAAAATCAAAGTATTCCACTTTAGAGGGCGACACCAAGTGACGGCCACCGGCATCCGGGACTTCCTTGTGGTTTGTCAACCCACACAGTACCAATGATCTCCGTACAGAATTGGCTTCGGACGTTGAATGATCTAAATCCTGAAGTTGACCAGCTGGATGACCACAAATATCATCGGAAAATGGGAGATGTCCGGAATGGTATCTGGATAGGGGAGATGGCCTTTGACTGCGACGTGGCTGGACTGAAGATTCTGATGGAGCAACTCTGGGAAAATGACATCGTCATCTCACAAGATCATGTCCCTGGAGTCGAATATCCTCATAATTGCGACCATCTTCTACTTCAGGGAGAGTTGAATTTTATCCGACTTTTCTATGATGTTCCCTGTTTTAATCGTGGTATCCGAATATTATTCTATTCGATCAGACCTTTCCGACGATAATAAAATGAGATGGCCCCTTCTCAGCTTGCAACTGAGGACAGGTGTCGATGATCATTCAACAGCCGTTCCCCTTTTTACGTGTCGCCGTGGCCGTTATAGCCTCTTTCTCTGGTGTCCTACTCCTCTTTTGAGTTACGACCAGCTGGCTGACCGCGATGATGATACGCCACCACCTGCCCCGCGCGGATTAGACAATCATATATTTAAATAATCTCCACTTTACACCTTCCGAGGACAGATTACTGTAGATTAGTTGATCTAACGAGAGGTCCCTCAAGACGAGTATCCGCCTTCAAAGGTGGTCATCAATCTATCAGTTACCTCCTGTCGACCTGCCGCCAACTAATCCAGTTACGGTACCTTTGTCTCCCGCAGCGAAGCATCCATCATCGGCCATCTGTATACGCGCATCTGCCGGCTACTAAGACGTTTGTTGGCATACAAACCAGGTGCAATTGTATCCGGAAAAGTATGTCGACAAATGAGAATTACGTCGAAGAGGATTACCTCAATAGATTAAGGTATTTACCTATCTGGAAGCAGTCGTAGGCGAGTGTCGAGAACATGAATGGCAGCAAAAATTTGTAGTCCGTTTTTCGCGATAGCCCTTTTAGCAAAATTATTTGTAAACTTCGCAACGCTCAAATATATAACGAATATTATCTAACGAATGTGAATTGTTAACAACAATGGATGTCGTCCTCTTCCTCAAACATGCTCACTATCCCCCACATCTTCTTTATCTTGTGAAGGCAAAGTTTGTGATGAGGAAAGTCTCCACGTGGGACAACTGAAGCCACTGGCTGGAATATTAGCAGGAAATAATGAAAGATATACGAGCCTATCTCGACGAATCGTATCTAAACTGTAAAGGAGAATTCCACTAGTACGGAGATGTCATTTGGAGAGATCGCCAACAAATCTCATAGTGTCAATGAAGATAATGAATAATTTTATTGATAACTTATTGAGAAAGAAGATAATTAGCCAGTAATTTTGTTAGCGAGAGGACAGCGGGAAAAAGGGGGGAATATCGGCCCGCCGAGAGTGAAATGGCAAGTGACTGTGGAGGGCGAGTCGAATGACTCAAATGGAAATAAAGACTAGAAATACACCGGCAATGACAAGCGGAATTTAAAGACAACAAAAACTATGTACACGGTAGCACCAAGCAGCTGCATCAAGTGAGCGATAAGGGAGCACCCATGGCAAGAAAAAGGGCACGGCTGAATGAGTTAGACTAGAGAATAAATTAGACTAGGGGAGCGGGAGATTGGGCAGGACGGAGCACAGCTCCAAAAATAGGAGGCAGAAGAGAAAGAGAAGACTCCAGAGGAGATGATGGTCCAGCAGAAGGAGCACCAAGAGAAGCAGAAGCCAAAGAAGGCGAAGAACTTTCGGGAGAGACGAGGACACCTTCCCTGTACGGCTTACAATATGAATAACGATGATTCATATGCTGGGAATAACTGCCCGAATGGGAGAATCTCTTCAGACATTTGTCACACTGAAAAGTCATCATTATTAACGACAGACAAGGAGAAGACGACTGTGGGAGACACCCATGTCACAAGGGAACCTTTTTACTTGGCTCAACCGAACGAGTCATAACACATTTTTTTCATCCATCAATTATATGCGTCTTTCCAGCAGATATCTCGCAGCGACTGCGCCTAACGTAAAAGGAAATAAAGAAAAAAAACTTTTCAACCCGAGGGGACTAGGTTCTAACCCTAGAGAGAAAAAATAGAAAACTGATAAGCGGGCGCGCTACCATTCGGCCATATAGCCACGTCTACATTAAAATTTCGGATTATATACGACCGCGCCTACCTGTTAGTTAACAGGTTCTCTTGTCAGAGGCAATACTTTGTGGCAAAAAAACTCACCTGAAACGGTTTCTCACCGGTATGGAGCCGCTTATGCTCGCTCAAATGGTGTTTGTGCTTGAATGATTTTTCACAGACGTCGCATTTGTAGGGCCGCTGACCTGAAAAAGAAAGTTCATATCCATCGATCATTAGGTCGTCGCTAATTCGACGAGACACTCGCCCCGGCCTATCAAATGTCTCAATGTCTAAGCCTTCTCGGGACGGAAGAAGAGCCAATTTCCTTAGCGCCAGATGCGGCAAGGTCGCACATTCTGTGAGGTGCGAGCGCGGCCAGATGACAGCCAGCTGATGAGGATTAGAGGCTCTCACCGGAATCTTCCCCGTAAATAGGTATCATCTTACGAACCTGAGTGCTCGTACTTGTGTCGAGCTAGAGAACTCTGCTTCCCGAACATTTTGTCGCACTGGTCACAGGCGAAGAGCCCTTCTTCTTCGGCTTTTATATTTCTCCAAGCCCTTTTTGAATCATTCGATGCCAGCGACATCGTCTCTTCGCCGTCGTCGGAACTGTTTCTTGTCTTCTGGGCTTCCAAGACCTTTTGTAGATCACAGAGTCCGTTCATCCCCAGCATGTTGTACTGCTTGAGGAGGACATTCGTTGGCCAGATCGAGGAGTGTTCCTTGGGCTCAGGGGTCTTCGGCTCAGAAGGAATGACCGGAGCCAGAAGCTGTTGTATCTTCAGCGCACTTCTGTCCATAAATCCCAGTAATTTCTCGGCACTCCATTCCGGCTCGACGGAATCTTCTTCTTGTTCTTCGTCTTTTACAGACAAGTCCAAAGGTGAGTCAAGTTTGTCGTCTGCTTCCCGTCCCGAGACAGAAGATGAGGCGTCATCCTGAAAGTTGCTTTAATTGATAGTAACCCCTTAGGTGTATCTCCGATCAGACCCTTAGCCCCTGGCTCTCCAATTAGTCGCATCTGGCACGGAGGTAATAGGATGAGACGAATTAGCCAACACCTGAGCCCCATTGAATGCAAACAAGAGGAGGAGGTGTAATTACCTCCGGGGGAATCGCTGCACATCTGATACCGTATATTTTATAGACAGATGGGGCTCTAATTTAGAGAAGTGTTTCTTCTTACCTGATTGGTCGAGCTGTTTGTGTACTGTTGAGCCCAAGCGGCCATCAGTTGGGCGGCATTTGGTGGAGTCCAAGCCAGTCCCCTTGGCGGTAATGCGAGTCGGTTACTTCTTCTTTCCTTTGCTCGAGTATTTTGAAACCAAACCTGAAATCATTGCCTTTTGCCCCAAGCCATAACATTCGCCGTCTCAGCCCGTCTCATTTCCGTGCCATTTTAACGAGCCGCCTTGAGAAGGTGATTCCGGCCGGCAGTCAGGTACACAACCTGGTCAATACGACGACGATGTGTCTTATTGTTCTTCGTCTGCCAAATAAATGACAAATCCCCGGCTCCCTCCTCCTCCCGGAACGAGGTCCGATGGTCGCAGGTGCAGCGCGAGTTTTTATGTGGCAATTCCCCGCTCCTCCATACCTTTCTCATTAGGTAAGGCCCCTCCGGAACAGACGCGTCTAGTTGCAAATAGCCCGGGAAATTTGTGAAAAGAGGAGGAAGCGGACGAAGCTCACCTTAACTCGATTCGAGACAGGGCAACCCGATTTAGAGACCACCACAAAAACAGCGATAATTTTATCTGTCAACCTGCTGCTACGGGAGAAAAAGCAAAGGTGAAAAGCAACCTACTTGGACAACACGTTTGTTGACGCCAATCTGTTCAGCCACGGCAGACAGTTCATATTTTGAAGGGAACGGATTCCTCTTGAAATGGTTTTGTAGGATAGTCACCTGAAATGGCTGATGGTTGAACATGAAAATAGTCACTGAATACCTGTGCATCTGTCAGAAAAGATCTCGATCGAAGAGGTCTCCATGCTTCTTGTGACGGATCCATCGGCGAGGCTTTGTCCTCTTCCACTTTCATCTCGTCGTCTCTGTCTTCTCCATTTTCTTCTTTGATCTCCTCCTTTATATCTTCCTTTAACGCTGAGGTTTCTGCTTTCTAAACAACAAAATTTGATGAGGTCCAGCCAATTTTACAGACCTCGGGTGTCTGTTCATGTTCCTCGGCTACTTGAAGATGAGGTGGCGATGGGTGTGAGCTGGTCGACTGTATTGGACTGCTCTCTCCGCTGACCATTTTTGTCTCTTTGCTCGGAGACGGCGGCGAGTGCTCGTTCATCAGCTGAAATTCTCGATCTTTTTCGGTATTATTTCTCAAGTGGACTGGCCAGTGAGACTATTTTCACGTGGCGACTCTTCCCAGCCACACGCAATTACCGCCGTCGGCAGCCAATTTGATACGCTGCACCTTCAGTGCTTAATGAAGGTTCAACTAACCCCTTGTAGCAGGTTGGACGAGTGGATGAGCTGAAGGTACGGCGAGGGATCCATCGGCATGGGAGCTTGTAGGCCCATCAGCAGATTACGGTAGATCATCATCTGGTACGGGTTAAAAGCCGGTGGAAGCAGAGGGGTCGGCGGTTGTTGGACACACTTCTTGCTGCTCATGTGAGAGGAATACGAACCGGAGTGGGAGAATCTCTTGTGACAAGAAGGACACTGAAAAAGAAGAGTTGGTCCCTGTCTTCTGCCGGAGATTTGCTCTGACTGCATGGCTCGTGTGATGCACCTGGGAGGCCGTCTGTTTTGCGGCGGCCGCGTCCCCTGAGGCATTCATTAATTCATGGAAGCGCAGGTTGCCGCCGGTGAATTCATAATCCAGCCGCCCGCTGTCCCCACGCGTCGCGGTCGAGTCAATGGACATTCTACCTGCCTGCGGTAGTCACCTGGGCGACGGCTAATAAGCATCAAGTGCCGAGATTACGGTAACCTCCTCGACCAATTTATGACACCTTTGACTTAATTGGCTGTCCATGATCTCTTACTCTCTTTCCCGGTCTCTTCTAGGAGAGGTGAAACGGCTTCCCCTTGTGAGTCATCTCCCGACCGCCCTCTCCCCTTCCCTCAATGACCATCCCCGTTTAAGGAAAAACCCTGGGAGGAACTCCACGATAAACATATGTAGTTGCGGCCGAAAACACGGATTACAACGGGCAGGTACATCGGCTGGGAAGATGAATGGTCCTCGACGGCCAACAGGTGCGATCAGTGGGACAACTCACAGGTGTCTCGGCTCTCTTTTGAAGAACTTTTGAGAAGAGACTGAATTTGGCTCGAAGAAGACTCCCAAGATGTCTGCGAAAATAACTAAAAGATGAGACAAAAACAGCCGCTCTCATTTATACCAGGTGTTAGTCCAAATATATTTCCTGTTTTCAAATATTAGCCAAAAGATTAAGGACAGACAGGTCATTTTACAGCTTATAAAAGTTTTGATGGCTTCGACGAACGCGGGCGATTACCTAAGAACCCGTCCCACCGGTAATGTAAACGTAGTCGGGACATTAGGATAAAAACCAGTTGGTCAAGAGGGGAAGCCGTGAGCAGGTCCCCGTCCAATCGCGGTAGATCATCACGGCTAGATACGTTTGGAGCTGATTGCGGGGGGTCCGGATCTGGCAGAAACTCACCTCGAAGGGTTTCTCTCCTGAATGTATCCGTATGTGTTCTTTCAAATGGTGCTTGAATTTAAAGGCTTTACCGCACTCGGGACACTTGAATTTCCGTAAGGTGTCATCCTCATGGCTCGCCGTGGATCGCGGCTGTTCCACCACGTCCATCATCTGTACCTGTAAACAGTTTTCTCATCTCTGTCTTTATAGTTGGGGGCTTCGACCCCCTAATGAGGCGAGACAATGGCCCACAATTGAAATAATCACTTCCCAGAGCACAAACACTTGGAGCCATACGTACGGGGAGGAGGTGAGAGAGAGAAGAGGATCAATGCGCACCTGGGGGGACCGCCTCTTCTACCGTAGATGAAGACGAAAAATTAGACGACACTGATTATTACGAAGAAGGAAAGGAATCTAGGGACAAAGCTAGTCACACATTATGGACTTGAGAGGAACATTTCGGCAGAAACGAAAGGATTGGTCTTCTAATTAGAAGGACATGGCCAAGGTAAACAAAAGTCACAAACTCCTCATATTTCTTTTTTGTTATTTAAATTTTAAGAGAAGAATGAGAATATCAAGGAAAGCTCAGAATGGCAAAAGAAAGGAGAAGAGAAGGGACAAACCGAGGATAGAAAGAGAAGGTAGTGGAAAGAAGAAGAAGACGAGAACATTTAGTAGTGGGGAGGACTGCCTTGTGCACATTAGGCGGTCTCCTGGAGAGGATGGAGAAGAGCAGAAGAGCTCAGGTTTCTTATTATCCTCAGGGGCCGCAATCCCGGCTTGGCTGTTTGTGATGTGCGTACATAATTAGACGCCGATATGCAACCTGTCTTGAGCGTAAGCCGCTCGTCTCGAGGTCTCTCTGGTAACTAGTAAAAGACGACAAGAAAAGGAACGCCAGATGAACAGATAAAATGTTTCCGCGAACAAACTTGTTCAAGAGGGCGGACGGGCTTTTACTTACCGGTGGGGATCGAGAGAGAGATAGTAAATCTATGTGTTTTGGAGGGGGAGACAGACCGGAACCCATGCCGTTAGTTGAACAGTTACAATGTACCGGACAGGTGAAATGACTGACATCGAATGGAATAAGAGAAGAGACAGCAAAAGAAGAGAAGAGAAGAGACATGTCTCACCAGGAGAGGAAATGAATAAGAAAGGAGTCGTAATTGGGAAGTTTCCTCGAGCGAAAGACTCGTGTGGTCACCTGGGCTCCCGTTATGATCCCGCTCTCGACATCATATAGTCGGCGGGCAAAAAGAGTGAATGGGGCGGGTTCGACACCCAGGAGGATCTTCCCCCCTCTGCCACCTCGAAGAAATCAGACAGAAACATGGGGGAGAGGTTACTGTAAGGAGGCACCTGGCAGCCGGTACTCGATCAGGACAACAGAGGCCACCAGGAGGCGGAGCTTACATTATCCACGTTAAGTAATTGGGAGGAGAGACTACGGCAGCTGGCAGAGGCCAGGACACGGGAGGCGGGACCCTGATGAGCCGCCGGGGCAGGTAGATCAAATTAGGCAACACTGCTAACGAGCCAATGGCAACAATACATAACCCATTTGGACGACGGATGTCATCCGAATAGATAGCCGGGTGGCCGGTCAAGTGTGGATGGTACTGTATCCTCGAGAAAAGGTAGACAACCTCAATCATCTCTACGAAAACAATTGGTATAAACATGAGGATCCGATGATCAAATTCGTGGTCTCGGACGGAAGAAAACAACAAAACTGGGAGATTACACCTGATGATGGGAAGAATGAGGAGGTCTCTTTCTGAACTAACTTGGAACACAGAATTTATTGGGGAAGATATTTATAGAAATACGATAAGGGTTCTGATATATTCTTCTGTATAAGCTTCAATAAGTTGGAAGTTTCTAGTGGATGTCTTTTATGCTCTTACAGTAATAAATTTGGCAGACGGAAATGGAGGAATATGTTTACTCTGAATTCCGCACCTTTCCCTGCCACTGGCTCCCACAATCGCGCCCTCGGGAGCAATTCCGAGCCATCTCCGGCACTGATCTTCTCTCCGAATTTGTAACCATCTGACCACCAAATAGGAGCTGACTACCATAATCAAAAGAATATTTCAAAAGAGGAGAACACCTCCCAGTTGATGTGCGCCTAAGACGAGCAAAGACCAATAAATCTCGTCTTTGTCTGATGACTCCCAACCACGCACCTCCAATTTCTGTTCAAATTGACTTTCGAGAGGAGAAGGAGATGAAATGGCCAAAAGGGGACCAGAAAAGTATTGAAATAAGGGAAAAAGGAGCTGCTTGACCTGTCAGGTGAAATGGGACCGCCCTTTACCTGTGACGCAAGGATTGCCCACTGGGAATGGGAGATATGGTAAGTATGAAGAGAGAAGAAGTTGGCCAACTGACTGGAGTAGTCCCTATACTCAAAGGGGCGGTCTTGCCTTTTCCTCCTTCTTCCCTCCCTTTTCGCAACAGCCTCATCATGACAAAAAGCGCACCGTCTGGTCTAACAGGTGCGACAGCTGGCTGTCACGCCTTTCTCGACTCCTCTCCTTCCCTCATTACCGTAGCCAGCTCAGGTAGCAATTATGTCTCGGCTGTCACGACAGAAGGCGCAACTACGGTAGGGGATAAGCTGGAATCATTAGTCTCAATTGGGGGATAAGGAAATTCTGTCGACACCTGTGACAAATTTTGAGAGGATAGGGGCAGATGCTTGGCTTGTCTTCTTCTTCTCCGCTGGTTCAAGGTCAAAACCGCCACGATATTAATGTCGAGGCACATCCACATAATCCATGCAAGAGGAGGACCGACACGACACGTGTTCCTTGAGAGACACGAAACAATTGGAAGGGGCTGCCACCTTGACAGAATTAGTCAAAAGTCGAGAAGGACAAGATGTATTGTGATGATGACTGGATTAGTCGTCTCCCACCTGACTCCACTCGAATTGTTTAAATTTTGCTAATTCCTTTGGGCGATTGTGGCCGGGGTGTGCTCGTTGTCCGCTCGATCGGGCCTCTTCCTACTTGATAGCATAACGAGCTGGCAAGGTATATCGAATCAAGCCCATCAAAGGACAATCGAGACAGAGACGGGAAGACGTCGCCTAAACCAATAGCCACCTGCCAACCTCTTTTGTCTTCGGAGGGACTTCTCATCTGGTAGTCGCCCTAACCTCAAGCTCTTCTAAAAAAGCTCAACCAATCCGGGGAAAGGCTCATTTATCTCTAGGATCATCCAATTAGCCTCCCAGAGAATAATGGACAGTCGCCCACAGGTCATTATCCTCTTCACCGTCGAAAAAAGTCAATTAGCCCTCCTGACCACATATATGTAAATCTCCTCCTCTCCACCTTCTTCTCTCAAAAGGTTTTGCCGCATGCGCCAGCCGAGGAGGAACAAAGAGAGCGGCAGCTGCGTGTCTTGAGCCGTCCTAATCCACCGTCCACAGGTGCCGATGCTAATGTCCAATCGACTTAGCGCCTTTCGGCCTCTTCTTCTTCTCGCATGTTAATGAGAAGGCGACTGTTTTGTTTGTCTGTGTATATGTGAGGGAGCAGATCCTATCGTCCTTCTCCTAATCCACAACAGACGCCACGAGGGCACACGTGTGGGCGACTGCTTGCAAGATAGCCAGGTCACAGTCACAAACTACTCGCCCCGTTGGTAATCTATGAGTCCACCTGCCAACCCTTCCTGAAATTGATGCGCCGTGTCGGCACTCGGCGCCGTCTATCAAAGGTAGTAGGCAGAGAATATTCAATGTGTCCGTATTGCACACCACGACACAAAGAAGAGGCCCATGTTGACGGATCGTCCCTGATGCCACCTGGCTCTCTTCCTGCGGGGATGCGCGCGAAGAAGACGAGCCGACGGGTTACGTAAGACGAGAGGCAATATGGAGACAGACGATACGCTTCATTTCTACTGCTGCTTTTGGTGTGCCCCGACAGCCAGTCTGAAGAAGGCTCTCATTGCGGCGGATTAGAGCTCGAGTCACCTGGGGACAGACTGAGCATAGCGAGTCCCGAATACTGGGTCATCAACCATCGAGTCGAATTCTGCCTTCATCATGTATCTTTAATTGTGGTTTGATCGTATTCATTGGCAGAGATACCCTTTGTATTTCTTGACATCCATCGGATAGAAGGCGTGTTCCTCTTCCTCGATCGAATCCTCTCCAAACAACCATTTCACAAACCAGAAGATGAACATCAGAACGGCGAATCCAATTATGAAAGGTACCATCTGGGCCCAGCTGAAATTGTGGTCTTTTTGTTTATATTGTAATCTCGTGGCGTCTAAGGTGTCTGTATACATCAGTACTCCTCTTCCTGGCCATATTGTGTCCATCTCATATTTCTCCTCTCTGGATTACGGTATTTATCCGGTAGATTAGGCAATTGGCAGGCGGTCAATTGAGTAATTGCAGGGGTCGGCCTATCTTGACCGAGGATCGCATTCGAGATATTTTTCGAAATTTTGGTAAATTAGGTGGAAATCTGAGATAAGAAGAGCAGGCTCACAATTGGTCGAGAGGGACATCTCGGGCACAGCACGTCGCCTCGCCACGGTAGAAACAACAGCTCGACCCATTGTAACACATATAAACATTGGGCTGAAGAAAAGAAGAAAGATTAAGCCAGAAAAAAATACAACAACCTGAAAAGCCGGTTCAGTTTTGTTGATAACACACTGAGTGTCAGGATTTGGGGTAGACATGGGGTCGACTGGCCCATGCCGACGGCCGACTGTCTCCAGGTTACCCGTCGATGTCGCCATGCCGGCGCATCCTCTCGTCAGATATTCATTCGAAATACCTTTTCCGCCTAAGACATTTAGGGACAGATGGACAAAGCAGCCCATTTGCATATTTATGTGAGCAATGAGAGCGGCGTCTCTCCCACCTACGACCCCCTAATGGAATGAGGTTCATCCATTGTACCACCTGCTTCGCCCTTTTAAATTTTATGCTAACCTTTTTTAAATGAGCTAATTTGGGCAAAAATAAGGAGAATCCAAATTTGAAACATTCCCGAGGCTAACAGGTGTTGAGGCAATGAATTGGGTCATAACGGTTTGTCGGATCAAAGTCTCCGACCCAAGGCCATACAGTTCACAAGGTGCTCTTCCCTTCCATCTGCTCGTTTAGGGGACAGACGAAGCCATAAAAGGACCACCGTCTTAGGTAACTTCAGTCCGGTGGGATCCCTCGTAAATAATAGGCTGTCACCAATTAATCCATTCCATCCGGATTACAGTTCCCCCGGGCAATAAAGCCAATTATCGCAGGTGTGTCCCGTCACTTGGACCATCTGGGACCCCTCCTGGAGACTCTTGCCAATTAGTCCAGGTAGATGAGTGGAGAGTCTCTTACGGTAATTGTCGTGTCAAGAGCGGCCAGCTGGACTACTTCAGAAGGTCGACAGTCGGCCAGGATTAGTCGGGGACACAGATAGATTGAGTAACAATGATATCCACTCGAGACCGGCACCTGTTTAGGCGATGAAGTGATTACGCAACGGACCAGCTAGCATTACAATTGGGGCCAATCAGAGGGAGCTGGTCCCCAACGAAGTTGAGGTATACGGTAGAGGTGCTCATCAACCCGCCAAATGTCAGCAACTACAAGTCGTCTGGGCTTCCGCCCGGACACACTGCCTCCGGTCTCCCTGGAGGCGTCGGTTGGTGACAAGAGAACGAATCAAGACGGCCTTCGTTAGTGACAGCCGCCTACGGCTAGAAGGGACCATCTGGGCTTGTCAGGGATTAAACGGCGACACCAACAAGTAAACAGTTTGTGACCTTGAGGAATACGGTGGCGAATTAGTTGTTATTCATCAACAGACACCTCAACAGGGATGATTGGCCGCCATCTTGATCTTGATCGTGGCAAATTGCATGAAAATGGACACCTGAGAAACTGAAGACAATCCGAGGGGAGGGTATTTGAATTTTCTTTATTTCTGACAATTGTTGCCTGGGCCGTCGAGAAGGTACAGGAATGGCTCCCCCGTGTGCTCTATTTTCGAGCTCCCAAACATCCATAAATCTCATAGCGCATCTGACGCCGGCTCAGCTAATAACGATGTGCAATTAACATTCGGATACAGCAACTTAGTGCTCCCGGGGGCCAACCTTTGCGGCGTTGCTCCACGACTCCCGTGGGATGACAGGCGATGAGTGTGCCACGTTGAACACCTGATCTCAATTTGTTTTGGGATCTGTTCTTGTCTGATAAAATCTTTGCATATCTATTCAAAAATTAGAAATAAATTATGACGAAATATTAAAATTCCTTTTCTAAATGTACTGCGCGTGTCATTCATCAATGAATTTCAGCCCTCGCAACCTTCGCAAACTGATAGATTGTAGTTCCCGCGGGAAGCGACGCCACTCACCGAGCCGGCCACAAAACAATATCCTGCCAGGAGACCCCGAGAGACGACTACGGTAGTCAATCACTTCTTTACATACGCAACAACAGCAACTCATTTGAGCCAGTGTCCGGGGACTACCATATACTGGCTGAATAGAGTCACCGGAGGAAGAATCGCCCATTCCTCGGTGTTTCCGGACCACAAACGAGCGCGTTTCAGTCGCAATTAGCGTGCTGCTGCTACGGTGGTTTGCGTGTTGCCGAACGGATGTCACAGGGACGGCAACGACATTCATGAAATAGCGGCACCGATCAGCAGGGATTGTGTGTTCATCGGATAAAGAAGTTAAGGCAGATAAAAATATTCATTAATAATAAAATCCAAAAAATAAGAGAATTGATACTTTCAGTTATTTCTATACTTCCTTGTCTATTGGTGGAATTTCAAAGTAAGAAAATACTTCATTATATGCGCACTCCAAGCCCTGAAAGCTGGGTTCAAAGGATTTCTTTCTTCTCGCCTAAAATAAATTTTTAAAAAGGAAACTATTCATCGTACTTTAAAGACATCCGCAACAAGCTGTCTAATAAAAAACGGGATACTTGTGGGAATGGTATTAATACCACCATACCATGAAAAGTTCTAAATGTCCATTATAAAAATAAACGAGCAGTGTACTTCTAACGTTGCACCGGCTAATAACAACATAGCCACAATGTCCGCTAACGTACTGCCCACAAAATAACTATTTTCAACTGTCCTTGTTTCAATTCTAGGGTACAACGCAGCCATAAGTGCTTGATTTAAATCTTCGACCCTTGATTCAGTATATTCCTAAATAAAATTATTACAGAAAATTTCTACCGACTCATTGTTTGAATGTAAAGGCAAATAATTTTTTCTGCGAGGTCATTTTTTCCCATTGTTACACTAAATGTCAATGCATGCAAATTAGGATAAATTTCCATTATCTGCCCTATATGTCCCAGATCACGGTCGCTGCTAAACACTCATATAAAAGTTAAATAAAAACAAATGACTCACGTTTTACCATTCATAAGATCGGCATACCATTGCAAATATTCATATTTTTCATGATATTCCATTCCGAATTCTTTTAAACATTCAACCATTTCCTACAAATCCGATTAGATAAAGTATCGAAAAAAAATCTCATATACATACCGTTTCTAAATGTTCAATTGCGAATTCCAATGGATTCAATTCATCCATATTGACTACTCTTTCAAGATCCTGAAGTTGGTCGTCAGACGGAAGTAACAGACTTTGCTCCTTATTCATATTCAAGTTTATCTGCTGAACATAAGCGTTTCTCTCAGTATAAATTTGGTTGATAAAATTTAAGGCGAGTATAAGCTGCAAAAGAAGTGAACATAAATCCAATTCAATTTTACCATTTCAACATCACCTTTTCGAATTATGGCGTGTACAAAAGAATCGGGGCAAAATCTTAATCCATTCGAATGTACAGAATAAATTAATTCACGGAGAGGAATGCTAACATATCTATTTAACTTGACCCATTGCAATACAACACCTGAGAAAGAATTAATAGCTTCTTTATACCCTGAAATTTTTTTTATTGGTAAATCAAATAAATTAACCTGTGCGGAACAGTTCAACCAGTAAACCAGGCATAACACTTCTACTCGTAGACTCGTAATATTTTACAAACAACTGATAGGCCTGTTGTATGTGTCCTTGGATAAGTAAGTGCGTAACACCACATTCCTGAAAAAAACCCATAACATGAATAAGAACTCATACCGCATAGGCACAGGTCAGGTATTCCGGAGTGTATATAGGACGAGATTTGCCTATATTAAAAAGACTAGAGATGAAATCGTCTGAGTTTGTAAGTACAGCAAAAGGCCCCTTTTGATCAAGGAGCAAGTCCCACGTTTTTGAGATATCACCTTCTGCTTATTCGTATAATCATGAGAATGATATTGGGCTCACCACAGGAACTGATTAATTCAAAAAATATGTTAAAACAGTCGTTCTGAGATGTGTACCTCCCCTTACGGTCTATGTCATACATCCACCGCATGATCAGCCATTCCACATGCTTGTTGTCATTAGACAACCCAATCAAATCATGGAGAAACTAAATATGCAAATACAGGTCAGGTAAAACCACGAACATTATGCAAATTACTTGCTACAGCTACATGAAGCGGTGTTCTTTTAGTTTTACCTTCTGATAGAATAGTATTGTGAATGCAAGGGCAGTCTTCCTGAAATGTAGTTGAAATTCTATCAACAACAGTAAAATCAAAGCAAAACTTACGGCTACATTTGTGGGCTGTTCCTGTCTTCTATATAATTTACATGTTTGCTTCAAATAGTTGCAAAATTTATAGAAATCCCTTGGATTTTCGATATAGGCGTAAATCTCTTTTTTTCTGAATAGTTCATCTCTCTGATTATTAGCCCAATTATTAGCATTTAGCGGCATGCTGAGTACCCCGATATTCTGGAATGAGAATGTCATAAAATGTAGCCGCACTATAACTCTAACCATATCGTATTCATCTTCACGACGTGTCCTTTCGATCCAACTCAAATGTCGCAAATTATAATGTTCATGATATATGGTTTTAGCATAACCGTATTTCACTTCGTTTTCTTTATTAATTTCGGGAATAACCCGTTCCCATTCTAAAAGAAAATGTATTCAAAAAAAGACTAAAATGACTTTTGTCCATATCTGAAAAGTACTTCTGGAGTTGAGTAACACTGACTTCGCCATTCATTAACAATCCTATCATTCTAGTGTTTTCATGTTGTATTGTCTGAAAAATAAACATGTAATATTACATTAACAAGCTGATAAAACGTATATTCTTCCTTTCAATAAATAAGATTAGGTTACATCAAGTTCTTTATCCAACTTTGACGGTGGAGATTTAACTATTTTTCCATCTTTAATTTGATGAGGCTCTGTTTCATGTGTGCTGAAATTGATAACTGAAATAAAACGGAATCACCGTACCTGTGGGAAATACAAAATTCTCTGATAGACTTGACAATATTGTTTACTACAAATTCATCGGCTGTTTGTTCTTCTGGTCGCAAGGGTTCTCCATATGCTGTATATTTCTTGTCCACGACGTCTTTATTTTCCATTTTATATTTACAACTATGCTAAACTGAACCGAAATAGTGATGAAGTTACATAATCAAAGAAACATTCGAAGCGAGGAAACGGCACAGTAAGGGTTCGGCCGTCACAGCTCGCCGGTGCAGGCACCTTAAAGATCTAAAAATGCATGCCATGCTCCAATGCTTATAGCGTTTTTAAGCATTTTTGTGATTTTTTATTGTTTTCTCGTGTTTTAGTAGGCCCGAATTACTATAGCCTGTTTCAAACGGATATGTAGGTGGTTAAAGGTTAAATCGATCTAGATAGAGCGCACGGTCCGTCTAAATGGGTCAGATGCTCGATTTTGCTTTCTTGCTTATGTGATTTTCTGTGAATTTCCTCCCGTACATACGTGTAAAAATCGTCGATTTCCAACCACTTTGATTTCCCGCTTATCTTTTGCAACCCTGATTTTCAATGCATTTAGCGTCAGTATATTTTACCTGGGTGGCCTAATTGGTGTTGCATTTGGTTACTTTTCGTATTCGCCATATAGTTTTTTTGTGTCACGTCTCTTTTTGATCTAATCTCCGTATATATATATATATATATATCTTTTAGAGCATGGCCCGCACTAAACAAACAGCTCGAAAATCTACAGGTGGAAAGGCTCCACGAAAGCAATTGGCCACAAAGGTAATTTTGAAAATTCCTGCGTTATTTGCTTTTTTCTAGGCTGCAAGAAAGTCTGCTCCGATTGCTGGTGGAGTCAAGAAACCGCATCGTTATAGGCCCGGGACTGTGGCTCTTCGCGAGATTCGCCGTTACCAGAAATCTACGGAATTGCTAGTATGTTTTTAACATCCGTGTTGAACCCTCATATTTTGGTGCTAGTGAAAACGACCTTTCAGATCCGCAAGTTGCCTTTCCAACGTCTCGTACGTGAGATTGCACAAGATTACAAGGTAAGAATTTTAGTTTACCTCGTTTAATTTATATATTTTCAGACTGATCTCCGTTTTCAAAGTTCCGCTGTCTTGGCTCTCCAGGAAGCTGCCGAAGGTGAGTTTTCCTTTGGTTCAGTTACTTTATTTAATTTTTAGCCTATCTCGTCGGCCTTTTCGAAGATACCAACCTGTGCGGTATGTTATTTGTAATTTGGGATTAGGATAGCGGCTGCTCAATGATCGGGCTACTGCGTCTATTGAAGGACAAATTTCCATGTTGTTGCTATAGCTTGTTCTTTGAACAGGTCCTTAATTCCTATTTGCAATTTTTATTTACAGCGATACACGCTAAGCGTGTTACAATTCAATGTAAAGACATCCAGCTTGCTCGTCGTATCCGTGGAGAGAGATCATGAATTCAACTACTCTACTAACTATTTACCCTTATTTATTTTCTACGTTCGTAATTGTACTTTACTGTAAGTAAATCATCTGACTAACTTCGTTGTTTCTTGTAAAGGGTAGAGAAATGTTGTCTGAAAGTGAACTCGATTTGTGGTTACGAGGCATGAACCAAACGCTAAATCCATAACTGCTAGGATGTGGCGTAGAAGTATATAGTCGGTTTCCAACTCTGGGGGAAACGGGCGCTGCGGGACTCAATAAGCGCGGGAGTTCAAACTGCTCAAACTTCAATAATTTCGTTTTTACTGGTTTTATTGTTATTTCTTTCATTTTTTTAATTCGATGATGTTATTATGGTTGGTTTTTTTATTTGTAATGGAAAGAGACCAACTGGGAAAATATACAGAAAAATAAGCATAGATATAATCAAAAAATAAATAAACAACAATAGAAATAACAATAAAACCAGTAAAAACGAAATTATTGAAGTTTGAGCAGTTTGAACTCCCGCGCTTATTGAGTCCCGCAGCGCCCGTTTCCCCCAGAGTTGGAAACCGACTATACGCATGTCGTATATATATATATGTGTAACGCGTCTTGTGGCTATCAGTTGTCTACAGAGTATTTCCTTTAAAATCGGAATACGCGAATTCTTTCTAGACCTGGCGAGTTTTTCTTCTCGACCACTTATGATAAGTATAGAAAAACATTTAGAGATGTTTTATTTGTGATAGGCTTAATAAATATTTGTGCAACATCTTCTGGAAATACAGCATATACAAAGTGGCTACGAAACAGAATGTATGAAAATATAAGTGAAATGCGTCACCAGAATGGAATAAAAGTTCAAAAATATAAAATACAGTAAAAATGGCAATCTATAACAACAATTAAAAATACCGGTGGAGGTGTGAATTTTTCAGAAATATGAAAGTCATGTGGGGTATTGAGTATCCAATAATGAGAGATCAGACCCAACTGTCACCTACACCGCGCGGGCCTTTTCTTACGGAAGCATAGAGTGGTTCTGGACTAGACTTTGGCGGCGGCATCATTTGCATGGGTGCGCCATTACGAGCTGAAGGATGTTGAGGATGCAGCTGATGCTGAAATTCACGGGTCAAACACTGAATATGCTAAACTTTGATAAGGTATAGTCACATAATTAAAAGATAAAAAAACCTACAGGATTGTCACCAATGGCCCCGTATCCACTACTCATCGTATCGTCGGGGTTAGGTTGAGCCGGTTTCTCTCTACCTTGACTTGAAATCGGTCTAGCTAATGTAGTTGAATCTCCTCTGAAAGATTTCCGTATAAAAATAAGGTATAAACTAACTTTTTGCTCGGACCAGCGTAGAAATCAGCCTCTTTTAGGCCACTTCTTTTAAATCCATCATGAAGTTCTTTATGTTGCCACATTGTGTACAAAACATGTGAAGCATATCGACACACCCTCTGGGAATAAGTGGGAAAACTCCGTGCTAGCCCTCGTAGTTTATCGGTTCCTGAAACTGTCCAACCTTAAAAGAGGATAGTATTTAAAAGTCCTATTACATTCAGCCCTCTTAGGGCTGTTAAAATTTCCCCCCCCGCCAATTGAGTAATATAAAAACCAGACCTTTTTGCTCGTGTACATCTTTGGTGAATTCAGCACTAGCTCTGACAATCTCGAATAGAATTCCAAGAACTGCACATATTGTTTGATCACTTATATTTGAACGAGGCCGGTCAGGATGAGGAAGTTTTTCCAGCAAATCTTTTAGAACATATTTACCTTAAAAAATTTGAAATTTAAATAAATAACGCTTACCAATTAGATCTCTGTTATTTGGATCAAATGAAAGGTTTCGCAGTGCAGTAGCTATAGCGCAGGCAAGGAAATCTTCTTGTTGGCGCATCAGCTCGACCAGCACAGGAAGCCCTTTTTCTTGACGCACCGTAGCGCGAACTTCAACGCTTGGTGGGAAATGACATGCAGCCAGATTTTGAATGGCGCCTGCTGATGCCTACACAGGATACCTTACAAAATGTTTATAAAATACAAACCTCCAACGCGTCCAGGTTTGATGCTTCCTGGAGTAACTTTAAATATAAGCGGATAACATGCGGCTGCCAAAGAACAGCAGCTCCCTATAAATAAATATTAGTATTTTATTCATATACATCTAACTTTTACAACTTCCAATTCTTTCTTTTTGCTTTCTTTCTCTTTCTTTTTAGGCTTTGGACTGTTAGGCGCCGACTTAGCCGAAGCTTTTAAGAAAGCAAGATGGGCAGCAGAAGGATCATAGTTAGGGTCTACCACTTCTTGTATTCTGAGGACATTTGGAATAACATTGTAATAGACTTACCTATAACTAAGATTTCTCAATATACATACAACATTCTCAACAGCTGGAGAATCTACGCTATTTCTTTGAATAGCTATTGTAAGAAAATGCACTAAGCCTTCTATAAGATTTGGGCATTCACGAAGTTGTTTACGAGCTGTTGCATTTGTCGCGGAAATATTTCTGGAAATTATTTAGAGAAATTATAAAAATTTACCTTATAACGCCTGTTGCATTTTTAAAAAGTTGTGATGCATAATGTCGTTGCGGATCAACACTCCCATTTGAAAGACCATTTTGTTGAAACCCAAGTCCAGGAACAACAATCTGAACAAAAATCATATGAAAAATCAGACTGCAAACCTGTTGAGCAAGAGCATCCGTACAATACGTGAGCACACTCGGCTTGATCATATCGGTCGAAGATAGATTCCATAGAGCAGCCGTGACCTCTTCTTTGATTGCGGCATCATGTGTCGTTTGTAAAAGTGCACCCAGAACTCTGACTCCATCGCAATGAAGAATAGCCATCTGAGTAATTGATAATTAATCAAAATATAAAAAAAAAACCTTGTTTTTATCATTCTCCCGACCGAATGATAAATTTTTTAAACAAGCTGCGGCATTTTTCTGGATGGAGGGAACATCGCTTCGTAACAGGTTAACAAGTTTTGGAATGCCACCATAATCTCGTGTTTCATCTTTTATAAGCTGATCTTTAAAAGTAAGATGTTGCAAGTATCCGCTAGCATTGCGCTGCTTTTCTTTATCAACACTGTCCAAATATTCAATAACTTCTTTTAGTGAAGGATCTCTCCATTGTACTGAATGTAAACATTTAAATAAACAAACGCAGCCACTTACAATTTCCATTGTTTGGACCTCTTCTCAATGGAGGAGGCGAATCGTCTCGTTCGGGCAGGGGTGGTGACTCTCGCACCATTTCATCTTGTAATAAATGTACAGCTCCAAAGCGTTCGGCTTCTACATATTTAACGTCGTTTATAGGCTGTATAGTTATAGGAGGAGATGGATCAGACGGTTCGGAACATCCGGCTGTATTATGTGCCAAAACGCGGAACTGATATTCGTGTCCAACAATGAGATCACCCACTTAAAAATGCTATATAAAATATAATATAAATACTTACCAGTCATTTTACAAGCTCTTACTGGCGTATCATTGACTTTATACCAACCAGCATCTTGTTGAAAATCACGAAATTCAACATCATAACCCTAACAAAATGCATAAAAAATTAAAACAGAGCTCACAGTAACAGGGAGAGTACTATTTGCTGGAAGCCAACAAATGGAAACACGATCTCCTTCGATTTCAAGATATTCTGGTGCTTGTAACTTTTGAGGAACTCCTTTTTGTCCAGATGCTAAAAAAATTAATAATAAATATCTAAATTATTATACGTTTCCAACGCGGTCTGAGATTGATAACATCGGAAACTTCGGAAGGCTGAGATGCACTACTGCCGAAAATTCCAATTACTCGAAATTCATATGTTGAGCCAGGTCGTAAGCCTTCCACTGAAATAAAAAATAAAAATAAATAAAGCTCAAAATGTTACCATGTATACAATTCATGTCTATTGGATGTTGATTCGCAGTATACCAATGAGGATCACCAACTTCTCGAAATTCTACAATATACCCAGCGCCTTCTTCGGATATATCCCACTCAAGTTTCACCCAGTCCATATCTGCATCTACTAGCTTAAATAACCGGCGATGAATATTACAGAAAAATTATATACCTGTGGCTGACCAGGAGATGGAATTTCTGCGGTTATGGGGCGAGAAGCAGCTCCTCTTTTCGGCACTTCCGGCTTGGCCATTCCTGCTGAGGAATCGGACCAAGTTGCTTTATTTTTTTCGTCTGAAATTGTTATACTGTTATTGAGAATAATCTGATAATAGCTGAACAGAATAACTATACGATTTTGGATTTTTTTAGCAACAAAAAAATATGCGACATTGTCGGCAATTATAGAAAAATGAGTTTTTTTCAAATTTCATACAACATTTCGCAGTTTGGGTGGTCTCCTAAAAAAATTTCGCTAAAATTTACAGTTAGGATGGAGCGCGCTTATAATTTTTTAAACAATTTTTATTGTATATAATTTTACCTTTTATATGGGTGGCTCCCGAAGATTTGCTAGGAACACCAAGACCCTCAGCATTTTTAGCTCGAACTCGAAATTCATAAACTCCATTCGGACGAAGATTATCAACTAAAAATTCTTTTTTTTACAAAACAATAGTGGTGACTGAACCTGTGAACCGACGTTCTGTGACGAGGGTGTCCGTGGCCACCATCCAATCCACCGTCCCGAATGACCTGTACTCGATCAGATAGCCGGCAACCGGGGATGTTCTCGTGTCGGTGATGGGCGCCTCCCACTCGATGGTGGCCCGATGACCGTCAACCGACGTCACCACCGGTCGTCCTGGAGCTGTTGGCAGATTCACTGAAAACATTTGGATAGTTGAGAAATTGAAAGGGAGTAATTACCGGATGAGGTTTCTGAACCAAAATGTACTCTGACTGGGATAGAAGCAGTTGACGGCGGCCCGAATCCGTTGTGACCAGCTGCAGACACCCGAAACTGCAGCTCATTCGGTGACTCCAAGTTTGTTACTGTAATAAATCTTTCTATTTCGTCTTCCATCCCCTGGAGGAAAGTCTGTTCCAGGCGAGGGTTATAAGGGGGACGGGATCCCTGGGGAGAGGCAAGGCGACAGAAATAAGGCGTCGACTATTGCTCCCAGTGGGAATAAAAACACTTAATAAAATGAGAGAAGGGGCGGACAAGTACGGAAAAGGAGAAGAGACGAGAGATAGACAGCGGGGTGTCCGGACAAGGTCAATCGGGGGAGAACCTACTCGTGCACGTCGTGTCCCTTAGCAGTTGATCGTGAGCTCGTTCCCAGTCGCCGTCTGGCAAATCTCTTACTTCTATCTGAATATTGCCATTTGTTAATCTTGGGCAGATCTCTCTCCCACCTGGTAACCTATCACGGGGGCATCTGTCATCGGCATTGGGGCACTCCAACTCATTGTGACTTCTCCTGGTGACACCTCCAAAATGTCGATTGCCCCCGGAGGACCAGGTACGGCATAATCATTGGAGCCATACCGGCCTGGCAGAGGAGGAGCCGGAGGAGGGGCAGCTCGGTCTTCGAGGTTCTCTTCGTGTAATCTGAATTAATATCCATACGTTTCAATTCAAAAGAGGACCAACCTAATTCCTAGAGCATCTACAGGACTATCAATTTCTACAACAGGAGAGGGAGTCGGTAGACCGGACGAGTCGAAGAAAAGATCTCCGTAAGGAGAGCAGACGGGAATCTGTCGGACACTCCTCGTCGTGGTCACTTTTGTCACCCGGGTAATCTTGATCAATTGTTATTTTTATATAAAGAAAAGAGTACCTTGTGTGTCTGTTGGGTGCCAGAATCGAGGATGGTCTCCTCTTCAATTTCGGGTGGATTGTCATAATGTGACTCGTAGGTGTAGGAGTAGGAGGTGCCCCGGGCACTGTGTGGCCCGGCCAGAGACTCCGTCACATACGATGTCGCCATCCTTGAGAAATTGAGGGTAAATTGAAAAATGAATACTCACTCTGGCTCTACTATTTCGTTTTCGACAATCCACTCGGGCGGGACGCAATCCTTTGGTACCGTGCTAAAAAAAGTGCCATTTAAAAGAAAAGGCAAAGCGGCGAAGCATGCAAATGGCACGAAACTGAGATTTTCACACGACGACCATGCGACAACCGAATTAATTAACCGGAGACGAGAAAGAATTAAAAGGAAAGAAAGGGGGCAAACAGACGCTCGATGGTGTTAAAACGAGGGCTGACCATAGCGAGAAAAGGCAAACAAACTCCTCGAGACAACTCAAAACAGCACAACACAAGACGTGTCCGATCAGGTAGAAGTCCGGACACCCACAAGCACAATTCCGTTCAGCCGCACCTGACAAGAGTATCCACTTGTTCCGAGGTGTAAATCTCTCGTTTGCGCGTGGTCTTGCCGCGGTTAGCCGGCGTCGGCCACTCTTCCCCCTCCTCTGGAATCGGCTCCATTGGCTCTTGTAGCCAACTGTTCATCATTACTAATTTCTGCGGAATTGTCCTTCCCTCATTCTGTCATTCTGGACAATTTATTTAAAAAAATGACAAGAAAATACTCGTAGAAAGAATAGAACGGGTAGGCCGGGGAGAAAAAGACGAGGCAATGATCAGCTGGAGCAGGTGCCTGTGGTTTTTCACCCAAAGGGGAACAGGTGTTCTGCTGAGGAGAGAAAAAGTGAGAATTCAGACACAAAAACGAGAGAAAAATACAGAAATTGGGTCAGGTGAACGGAAACATTTAGCGGGGAAGGGAGAGAGAAAATGGACAAAACTTAGAATTAACTGCCATTGGGCCGGAAATTATGACCCCGGAGGGGCAATGGCTGAGATTACTCATCGAGAGGTCTCCCTCGGGTGGGGGACGGAGGGCAGGAAAAATAAATGAAAAAGGAAGAATATTTGGGACACACGCAATCTGTTGGAGGCGCCAACTCTCATGAATAATAGCCAGGACACAATCAAAAGGGACAAGTGAGAGGGAGAGGGGACAGAGCGCATTAGAGCCACTGACCTCCCCTTGGGTGGTCTATTTCCTGTGAACAGAAAGAGATTCTCTTGAGCAGCTGACAGACGTCGCCCCTAATAGAAAAAGAAGTTTGCGAGAGCCGAATCGATGAATGCATTCAGCATCAGTCCCCCGATTGCCTCGAGGCCATAGTTCGTGTGTCGTCCACTTTCGAGGAGAGGCTACTACCTCGCATGCAAATTAAAATTTACGACTTTGGATGGCAAGGAAGTGAAGACAAAAGAAAGCAGGAAAGGGACAAAGGCCGGCTGACTGGAAATAATTTGACACAGGATCAGTTGGCTGTCAAAAATCGGGCTGACAGCCGTGTCTGCGCTTGTTTGCGTGATTCTTTTTTTCCTGCCTCCACCGGTACCTTCGCCCCCAAAAGTGGCATCCTTCAGCTGTTTGAGGAACTAAGGCAAAGAGAGACGAGATATGACACACCGCTGGGGCACAAACAGACGACGGCCTAACAGGGCGGGCGGTCAGCCAGCCATCATGAGTAACTGGGAGAATTAGATATGACTCAGCTAAACAATGGAAAAGGGACTAATACCTTTGGGGGAGCCAGAGGCGTCGAATTACAACGGCAAACATCGACATTTTGCAAAATGTATAAAGAGCCAACTTGGCCAAAATGGGTGCATTGTCTCGACAGTGGGGACACTACGACCAACAGAAAGTGATAAGCTCTGCAAATAAGGAAGGCGTCGACCACGGCACAACTAATCCCACAGAATGTTAAACATAACGGCCAATTTTATTGACGGTCAGTCGAGGGAAAAAACCAAGATGAAAGGGATCATAATCCATTGAATTGGAAGTGTTCTACACGTAAAATTCGGCGAGAGAAGCAAATATTTATAAAGAGCGAGGTCGACACTAGTCCGCGCACACATAAAGAGAGAAGGAGATACAAAATGATAAGGGGAGAGGAGGAAGGAAAGAAGGAAGGAAGGCGGACAGATGAATCAGTAATGGACGGCCAATTTATTAAGAGCAAGGAAGCAATGGTCAGCCACGGGGCACCAAATGCTGCTTAATTAGACAATTATGCACCCGGAGGGACCATACGGGGAGGATCAGAAGAGAGGAGACTCTCAATCGATCGAGAAGAGACCAAAATTAGGAGGGCAGGGATTAGAACTCGTGGCTTAGTGGAATAATCTCGGCGAAATGATAGAAAACGGGTGAAGAGAGACCTTTGTTGTTGATGAAGACCACCCAGAGAGACTCAAAGGACTGGGAATTCAAGTCGAAACAAATTAAAGTCCACTCAAGAATTTTGGAGAACATCTAGCAAGCAATGAAAAACAATGGCATGTGTTGATTCTTCTCCTGTCCTTCATATTATTCCTGACAATAGTATAGCAGGCCCATTGACAAGAAGGTGATAAGAGGTTTACCCAAGAAACGTGTCTTTTATACCCAGTAATTCAACATCATTACCCAACCAAAAAATAGAAAATTCCTCATGAGAAAAACCTGTAAAAAGGATAAGAAAGAGTCGACCGGATACAATTGCTACAGTCAAAAGTAGCATCTGTCGTGGAGGTGAAAATGTCTTCGGCGAGAATAAGGACACGCTACGTGACGGGTTAAGACTCTTGGCAAAAAAAAGAGGCAAAATAAACAGACAAAAAGGGGGAATACGCCTCGTTTATTTATAAATCACACGAATAAAAAGATAAATGGAATCATTTTCTGTCTGGTGCCAATCTAAACTACGGAAACCGTGGTATAGATCCATATTTTCTGCAAAAAGAACAGGTTTTTTCGGTCAAAGGTACATTCTGGTCGATAGCCGTTTGACTCGTGGCTCTGATTGTAAAACTGGCAACATCGGGCCCCCATTTTGACAGTTCACAGTCTCGGGAAGATCGGATCAATCCGGAGAAACCTGATTTATTTTGAAATCGACTTGAGTACTAGAAGATATGAAAGCTTGGTAACAATAATTATGGGTAAGATTACTACATCATGACACAGTCGACTTTTTCGACTGGATTCACTGGACCCAAGAAGTATGGGCCACCCATACAAATCAGAGGCAACTGTGTGTCAGTCGGAAATGTGTCCACGGGATTGTTACATCGACCTCCTGTGACCTAAAATTGTTTGTTATGCTTATTATGGATGGGGTCCGAACTATACGGTACTGACTGCATCCGATCATATAAGCAGTACAAGGCATGTTAGGATCATTTGTCGGTGTTATTACAATCTGTGGCACCCCGGTACTGGGACCTAAAATTACTGGTATTTGGGACCTGAAAAGTGTCAGACCGAAGATTGGAGCTCGACATTCGGCCGAGGTGTCAGTACTCGGGGCCATACAAGGACAAGCTGAAATTGTTGAAAATGAAAGAAGGAAGAGGAGAACATACCAAGAGTTGTGGTTGTTGGAGGAATTGTGACAGTTGTGGTTTCTACGGGGATTGTGGTGACGGGAATATCGGGATTATAGGAAGCCATACAGGCAAAGGTCACCTGAACCAAGGCAAAAGTTAACGACAATCGTCGGGAGATGTCCATCGGAAATGTTTCAGGTTAGAAAGGCGCTCATTATGGGCGGACCGCGTAGGGACGAGTTCACGAACAAGATGTTTTACATGGAGCGGACTGGCTGATCGTCGGTCACTCCCCTTATCCGAGGTTATTCTTCCTGTTGATCCCTAGATCACAATCCCTCGTCTATTTAACACAGATGTTTAACAAGCAATCCCTCCGAAAACTAAATGTCTTCAGTGTTTTCGACAGGTTTTTCGGTAATCCGAATAAATTGCATTAAATTAACAGCGTCTGAAGACGACATTCTTTGTCCAATAAACATCCGATCTTGCGAGATGGCAAAGCTGTCCACTCTTCTGTTTCGGGAAAAAGTTTTCCCTTTCTATTCTAAAGCCCAATTGACGCTTCAAAAGTATGCCAATTTGGCTGTCAGAGGACAGGATGTCCAGTGACTTTTGATCTGACTTGAAACATTTTGACTCATTTCTGAACCTGTCCAAGGGTACAAAATGAAAGGAGAGACACGTTCTTCTTTAGACAGTTTTTGTGACATAATATATTGGACTTTAGTCTCTTTTTTTGTCGACGTGGATATGTCAGATGGCAATCTATCTCTAGCAAAAGTCGCCCGCGAATCCACACTTCGATGTTTATCTGCGTCTTTTCTCCTGCCTAGCAAGTTTCGTTTTAAAATATTAAAACATTTAATCATAAGAGAAAATAAAAACAATATTGAATAGACCTAAAATGGCTTATTATGCTTATTATGGGCAGTGTCTGAATGTCTGGAATAAGAGATGAAAGATAGGCGGGCAATTGTAATTCTAAAGGGCAGTGACAAATAAAATGAAAGGAAAAAGGGTCAAAATGATAACCGGTAAAGAGTTTAAAGAGACTAAAATGGACATGAGATCCTGTTGCTGTACTGCGAAAGAAAGCTTTTCGGGGGTTAGGAAGAGGGCGGCAGTTGACGGGCGTCGATCTCAAACACGAGACCTTTGTACTTATCCGGAGAACACTTGCCACAATAACCACCACAACGACCCTCAATCCGCGCATTATTCTATAATTCAATGTATACACAGAGGAGAGGATGAGGAACTCACATGGGTCCTGTCTATCCGGGAGACTGTCCGATGTCCTTTGTCTTCCCATTGGAGATCGTCAACAATTCTCAGCCCGGTGCCTACCAAATCAACGGAGAATCTTCCCTGGGGACAATCCCTCATACTGTAGCAGTCACCGGCTGTGCCATAGGCCACGTTGGCTCCTGATTTTGTTCTGGTAAAGGTGAAGTCATTGACTGAAACCATTCAGTGTTTCCCTTTTTTTCGTATAAACTAACTGTTGATTTTTCTATTCAATAGATCGACTCGAATTTTACTGAAATGTGTCAATCCGGCATTGGCATCCCCGTGGTCAGAACATTGGCAAGACTCGTTCCGTTCTCCGTTATGAGGACACGTGTGAGGATAGATCAATCTGAGAGTATTGCCTTGTCTATCTTCTATTTTCTAATTACCTTTTTCCATAAACTTCGGCAAAGTTAGTCTCTGGGTCGAGATTGATGTAGGTACCGGGGATGGTCTCATTCATTCGGTGGCAGTAGACTTGAATAGGGAAACCATCCAACAGGACAGTGTAGTTTCCATCCGGCGTGTCTTTTCCATCTTGGGACTTGATTTCCTGACATGTGGACGGCAGACAATTCCGTTGGAAGCAGGTCTGTGTCCTTCTAGGCCGTGGAGCCACAGCCTCGCAGTGATCCCTCGACGCGCGGGAACCGCTGCGATGGTAACATCGGACTTTCCTCCTTCGGATTCCCTGACCACAGGTCTTTGAACACTAAAAAAACTTTCTCCTACTCGCGCTTTCCCTCAAACTCACAGCTTCCCAAGGACCGATCTGCCATTGATATTCAGCCTCGCATGGATTGAGACTACACGATTGGGTCAATTTTGGCATGGTCAATGCTTCGCATCTTTCCTTGGATACAGCCGCCTCTGCCGTCTTGTTGGCCGTGTTGTTACTCTTCACCCGACATTCTATCGTCCTCATCTGAACCCCGTCACCGCAAGTCCTCGAGCACTGCAATATTTCCTTTAATGCAATTAAATAATAATAATACCGTTTGCCAGGGTCCTGGAACCCATTCATAGGGACAACGATACAAGTCGCATGGTCTGACAGTTATGGGCATTTGGCCAGAGTCACACATCCTCGGAGCTGCCCTTTTGCCGCTGTTGCTCATGCAATACACTCGACGGCGTTGATCCCCTTTCTGGCAGCCGTCAATGCACTGAAATAGTCGGATTACCACAGTATCTTTGATAGACAGCTATGCATCTCTTGCAATCGGCCCCATTGTCAAGAGAGCGGCTAAATGGGATGCTATCTAGCGGGCGGACTACACAAATACATAAATTACCAAAGAAGACGATTTCTCCAATTCTGAACAAGTTTCTGTATGGTCTCTATAGAAGGGAATATTCTCAGTGGAACCTACTTTGCTCCAAGGAGTTGATGTCCAATGATAGGCGGGACATGGAGCCAGGAAACACTTGGTTTCCCTGGGTGGTTTGGTCTCCGCCGCACAATCCGATTCGTTCGCTCGTTGGCGTCTTCCTTTCTGACAGAAGACATCCCTCTGACGGACACCTGCTCCGCAAGTTGTTGAGCACTAAAAGAAAATGGATTATTTAGGAAAGAGAGGCAGGCTGTCTGGTGTCTGAAGAAGTGGGAAAGGATCACTCGATAGAAGATAGAAAAGAACACACCGGGCCCCAAGGAGTTCCTCTCCATCTCGGGCAGTGAGTGGTTCGACAGGCTTTTTCGGAAGTGGGACGGATGGACGGGTTACATCGGCTCTCGTCGATGGTTGAATTCGTGCTTGTATCGACACAGAACGTCGTCCGACGACGGACTCCTCGACCGCATTTGGCCGAACACTGCAAAATCGACATGCTTTGAAATATTTGGGAAATAGACAAATAGATAGAAGCAGCCAGCTAAAGGACACAGAGACAGACATGGACATGCAAGACAACGGACAACGAGTAGAACTCTTCATATGGACACATAAGACACGAGACAAGACACAGAGATACGCGGTTTTTGTGCAGTTTCGGAAACTGCGAGAGATGAGCAAGAGAACGAGAGACAAAGACATAAGGGACTAGTGTTGTGGAATGTTGGGACGACGACGACGATGCGGGCGACGGCCACGACGACGTACCGCGCTCCAGGGGGACGATTGCCAGTCTGTTCGGACACAGGCCGGCAACTCGCATGGCTTCTCCTCAATGGGTTTCTCTTCGCCACAATCAGCGTCAGTTTTCTTCCTGGCCGACGTGGCATCCTCGCACCATACACGTCGCCGTTGAACACCGTTGCCGCATGTTACCGTACACTGAAAGATCTCTGGCTTGTGTGAATGTGATTCAAGGAGAGAGGGTCTCGAAATGAATAATCTCACATGAGTCCATGGTGAAATCTGCCAAGTATTGTTGGTTTGAGGAGGGCACGGCTGCTCGTTACATTTCTCGAACATCGACGGCTGCTTCTCCTCGTCACAGATCGTCGTTGAACACGTCACGAGACGTCTCCTCCAGCCGCCGCCACAGCTGGCCGAACACTATAAGGAGGAGATTTTAAAATGAAACTGTTTCACCTGTCCCCAACTGGCGACATTCCATGTTCCTAGTGGAGGTTCCCCTTTTGGACAGGCTTGCAATCGACACGACTTGACGACGGCTGGTCGCTGGCCTGGGTCACAGTCGGATTCGGTCACGTTGCGAGAAGCATCTCGGGAGACACAGGCCACTACGCGGTGCTGCTGGGCATGTACTCCACAAGTCACCGGGCACTGAAAGCTCGCTTGTTTAATTTGAAACGTCTCGACTGTACCGGCATCCATGGTCCAGTTCTCCAATAAGTACACGGTTTCAGCTCGCATTGCTGCTCTTCTTCCAGCTTCTCCAGATGTTCGCAGAAGCGTTCCGGCAGATCTCGGACGTGGTCGCGGCAGACAACAAGCCGCTTTTGGGTTCCACGTCCACAGGCGGCTGAACATAGACTCCAAGGACCGACGGCCCATCTGATGGCGGGTACTTCGGCAAGAGCGGTGTTAATCGACTCGCTTGTTTTACACCGATCACGTTCACAAGTTTTTCTGTCACGAGGACGGCTACCCTGAAGATGACGATCTCTATTAAGCCAATAAAATGGGCAAACCTTGTCGCAGAAGGCATCCAAGACCTTCTCTTTGTTCCCATCGCTTCCACTCGAACAATAGACATCTCGGGTCTGGTGACCACTTCCACAGGTGACGGAGCAGGAGGACCAAGAGCCAGTGTTCCAATAAGCACATGGGAGAAGAGTACATGTTTGACTGCTCTGAGGAGGGGAGGAGTCGCCGCAGTATGAATTGTCGACTACTTGCTGACGATAAACACATTCCAATGTACGGTGGCGCACACCAGATCCACAGGAAACGGAACACTGAAAGAGCGAATGTTTCAATAGGATATAGATAGCCTACCGCTGTCCAGGCACTTGTTCTCCAGAAGGGACATGTTCCTTGGTTGCAGGGTCGATGTGAAGGCGGTCGCTCCACTTCTCCGACTAGACACTTTTCCACAGCGACATCATTTCCTCGGGCATCGACACAACTGACTCTTCTGGTTTCCCAGCCATCTTCGCAACTGACAGAACAAGGCGACCAATCTCCCAATTTCCATTGAGGACAATTTGGCCGAGTACATTGTTTTTGGACAATTTTCTCTCGTGGATTACATTCCGAGTCTGATAAATTTCTCTGTAGACGATCCGTACATTGAGCATGGCGAGTTTGGATCCCTTCTCCACAGCTGACTGTACACTCCGACCATTCTCCAAAGGACCACCATGTACAAGGCTTCTCGTTACAGCTCTCTCGATCCTTTTTGGGGCCACAATGTCGAGGGTCGATTTCTCTGTCAGCTGCATCGACACACTGGGCATGACGCATTCGGACTCCTCCATCACAACTTCTCGAGCATTCACTCCAGTGGCCGTATGACCAACGGGGACACGGATGCATTACGCATGGTTGGGTGGTGGCCTCCTTGACTCCACATTGACTGTCGGCGACAACTCTCCCAGACGAGTCAACGCAGGTGGCATTCCTCATGTGATGTCCACTTCCACAAGTGACAGAGCATTGTGACCATTCAGTGTAGACCCATCTTCTTCCAGAACAATCGACATAGCAGGCGACTCTCTCAGATGGTCGAGTGCTCCTGTCACAATCCGTTTCTCTAGCTGGGCTGATTCTATTTCCATCCACTCGGACGCAACTAATTCGTTGCCTCTTCTCTCCGCTGCCACAGTGAGCATTGCACGGAGCGATATCATCCGTCTTCCATCTGGTGACACATTCAATATTGCACATTCTAGTGGCTGCTTGTGGTTTCCTTGTTCTACAGAACCTCTCGTTCGTCTGTCTGTTGGTCGTAGCGTCGATACAGACGACTTCCTGAGATTGGCTTCCCTGGCAGAGTCGGTCACAATCGCTCCAACGGTCTCCTGGACGCCAGAAGAAACCGGTCAACGTCTGTTGACGGAGACGCATCTGACTTTCCACAGCTGTCATGTACTCGTACCGGATGTCAGGTGGATAGAGATTGCCGACGGAGAGCACGTGGACGTAGATGTCACTTCTGAATTAATTATTTTACTCAAAAAAGTGTTTATTTCCTACCTGATAGGCCCAGTTCCGTTGATTCTCTCGACCACATTGTCACTTCCAGAATAGTCGAGGACTCCATCCATAATGGGTATCTGCTGGCGGAAGACGGACACTTGGAAGTGGCCATTGAGGAGGAATTCACCATTGGCTGCTCTCAAAGACAGATAGTTGTCGTCGTCCTTCTGTCCATTGTAGCCGTATTGCCGGATGTCGATGTTGGCTGACCCAGCGGGGATCTTCATGACTTCGTTGTATCCAAAGCTGCCTCTCTCGTTGTAGGTTCCGGTCACAATCCGACAGGTGCTGTCGTCTCCTCCACAGATGCCGCACTTGTCTCTCCTCAAAGGGGAGCCCAAGACATGGTCACATCCAGCCGACATACACGTTCCATCTACACAGATATCATCTCCATTCCTCTCACAAGGAGTACCGTCAACCACCTAAAGAAGATCTTTGTTGTCTTTCCCTCATTTTGCTCCGATGAGCATTTATTGTTGCGAGTCTCGCGCAGCTGGGCATACGCGGACGCAGCTGGCACGTGTATAAAGGGAGAAGATGCGTAAAAAAGAAACAATGTGTCTAGTTGTGTCTGGCACGGACTTATTAGAAAAAGACAGACCTTATCCCGAAGGAGATAGGAGGCAGCCGTGCCCGATATTCGACAGTACAACTTGCACCGTTCATTGTTGGCCACTCCCGCGTATTTGGGCACCCACTGCGAGCTGGCTGCTACTCCATGGATCCCGACATCTCTCCCGTTGAACTCGGAGCATTGCAATTCACGGAATCCGGCCGTGTCCCATGGACACTCCTGAGTATTACACGAACGGTACTGCTCTCTTTGGCCGACACAATATTTACCCCCATTTGCTGGTCTAAAAAGATTTTATTGCTAAAAAGAATAAAAATACCTGGGATTGTCACAATCTCGAAGTGCTTTTTGTACTCCTCCACCACATGAGCGACTACAAGATCCCCAAGGCTGCCATTCTCCCCATCCTCCGTCAATTTTCGACCTCTGTTCTGGAGCCAAACCAACGCATTCTCCTCGATGGCAATATTTCTAACAATTTTTAATAGCAGAGAATAAATAAGACTTACTCCTCGATCAGACCGATCACAAGGAGTTCCGTCTGCCCATGGCATGTGTTGGGTTCTACATCCCATTTGACTTCCATAATAAGTGGCACACCATAGTCGGCGACATGTAGGCTAAATATCTATATTTTTCACAATCAGATATTATTACCATGTAGGGGCAGAGTTCTGACTGTGGACCGAATACAAAACGACACTGTTGATGAACGTCGTACTTCTTCCCTGGGGCTTCTGACTCGAAAAGAGCTTCGTAGAATTTTCTTTGGATTGGTTGGTCAAAGAGACATTGAATTTGACCGCGACTGTTACTTGAACTGGGTTTGATAAATATGATAAAGGAGATCACTTACTCCAAGAATCTCTCCAACATCCCACTGCTACAAGGTGACCAACTCCACGGATGAGTATTGTATTCCAAAGTTGGAGCCATTATATGATAGTTGCTTTTGGTGACTTGCATGAATTGGGAACATCTTCTCTCATCGTCGTGGGGAATATTGAAACTAAATTCATCTTTTGTTCTCCTCTCTGCTGTGTTCGACTTACACGTGTCCCAATTCGTGAGCAATTGTGAAGGCGGCACTCAGCCCGTTGTCTTCGATAATGGCACAACTCTTCTGTGGATCACACATTGTCCCCAACTCGGCCAACCCTAATGTGTCACATTTTCCAGGAGCTCTGCAGATGTCTAATCTTGTCAGAAGAATGGCCACGTCATGATGAGATGCACTTGAATCGTCTCGGTCATTGTACAGGGCTTGCCAGCGACAGAATCTTTGAAGAGTATCCTGGGCGTTGGAAGTGACCTGTGGACCTGCCTGAATTAATCAAAACATCCCAAAAAATAAATTAATTGCTTACATTTTCTTGTTTGAGAATGACCAATTTGACGACAACAACATTGATGGATGCCCGAAGAGACTGATGACGGTAGATGGAGGCCACCGAGGAGAAAAGTGTCAGCACATAATCCTCCAGGTTGTACCCGTGGTATTCGTACATTTTTGTGTCTGCCACGACCATGACTTCAACGTAATGATCCCATGAATTGGCAGCTCGCCGAGAACGGCTCTTCCTTGCTGAAAAAGATGAGATAGTCCCTTCCAAAAGATATCCCCGTTTTTCTATGGTCAGTCCCCTTCTCCAGTATGCAAATCACTTCCGCCACCCCCCATATCGGCTCTCTTTGGCGGCACTCATCCACGCATAAAAATGGTGTCCAAATTACAGTGACCCCACTATTTTCCTGTTGATTAGGCCCATATCATTAGCATTTGACCAGACAGAATGCAATTTTGATCGCGGTGGGACCACTGCGTCATGTCCCGAAATAGGCGATGTTTGTCCTCGTCCCAGACAAAAAAAAGAAGTCGCCACTCACTATGGATGTCCTCCCAGAGTCCTTGATCATACGCCTCGGAATGCGTCGTCTCGTTAATCGGCGACTGCTCAGCCGGATGGAAGTTTTGTCTCTTGATACGGTGAGCGGCATGCTGGATATGTCGGACACTGCTGCCTGTCTGCTCGTCTGTGAGCAAGGGCTCCACCGAATAGACGCCATCGGGGAGGGCGAGCAGTCCAAACTGTAAAGACAAGAGTCAAAAAAGACAAAAGAACCCCTACCAGGCCGTCGTCGCTGTCACACAAATTGACGATGGAGTGCTCGTCGACGCCGACGACGTGGGCCCGGTAGACACAATCCGGGACGGCTCGACTGACTCTGGCTGAGACGCTGTCTGGCCCGTCGAAATACTGCACAATCGGGATGATCTGCGAGTTATGGATGACCGGCTCGCTTCTAAAAACCTCCTTTTGCTTTTTAAATAAACACAAAAAATACTTGTTCTGCGGAGTGGCAATTTGATGCCATCGGTGGAGGTGGACGAGGTAGGAACTGTTGCCGCCTGAGCGTAATCGGACATGACAGGCTCGTCCACAGTCCTTGGCCACTCCTCGGACACCCTGTGGCGGACGTTCAGGTGCCGAACGTTTTCTTCTTCGGAGCTCGTGCCGGTCGATGGAGAACAACAAGCCAGCTTCAGCTGCCGACAAGCCTGGAAGGTGTTTTCATCTAGACGATGGCTGGACTACGGTAGAGACATTGCGTACTTGTCTATTGACCATGTGATCCCCTCGGCAGTCATCTGACCTTCTCCCCGCTATTCTTCCTCGCTTCTCAGCCAATTTTCCTGTCCATAACCAACAGGAAAAAGATGGAACGACTCCCGCCGTCGGGCTAATTTGCCCTTCAAGGTTATTTCTTTTTTTCTGCCATCAATTAGTTTATCTCTTTCCTTTTTTGGCTACATATTCCCGAACATTTGCTCTTCTGTCTTTTATTCTATTCCCTCCAAATCTAATTATCCTCTGATGATCATCTAATTAGCTCAAAATTAATCAAAAGGAGATCTATCAGATTCTCTCGAAAAAAGTACAACAAAAATCAATGGTACTATTGGAGTAGAGGATAGTGCTCATTTTTTACGCGGAGCGCTCTCGACCCGCGCGGTCCCGGGACGTAATCCCCGGCAAACAGAAAATGTGCAACACTTGTTGGCCAAGAGAGAGTCGCGCGTCCGTGAGATGACCACAGTTGGAAAGATCAGTCAGTTCACCTGAGTACTTGGTCCTGGCGGACAATGGCAGTAATGTCTTCTTGGTCTCTTCTCCTCCATTCGTTGTTCGTATTTGTACAAGTGCTGCGAGTAGAGCAAAAAGGAGAATGGAGACGCCCAAGTAGGCGACTGTGGGCGCCAGGCGCATACCTTTGCTTCTATCCGATCAACGACGGCAGCACTTGACAGCGCCACCGCATATCCTATCAATTCATTTATCCGTTTGACTCTTTCTTACCTTTCGTGTCGGCCGTGTGTGCAGTTGTGGGCGCGATCCTGATCGGCTGGAAGAATTATTGGCCGGCCTAAAAATGATAACTACAAATAAAAATCAGAAGAGAAAAGGAGAAGAGAAGGCGAACACCAAGACAAATAGAAGAGATCTCCGAAATGGGACGCGATCGAATGAGATCCTCCTCATCTACGGAGAGACAAAAAGTAAGGGCCCTTTCGTGGCCATCTGTCCCCAGCTGGGCCTCCCTCAAAAATCTTCGACCTGTAGAAAAACGAAGAATATCTTGGATTTCGACAGATGTCCCTCCATAATTGGATATTCCCATTTCAATTGGATTTTTCTTGGTTTTTTGGTTGAGTTTTCGCTCCCTCACGTGGAGCTGGCTTGTCTAACTATCGGGTGCAGTTTGCGGACGAAAAAACTGTGTTTATGTCTGGCTGGCGAAGCAAACTTTTATCAGGAGAACAGCTGGGTTGAATTTCCGGAGAATGAACTCCAACTGGGGACAGGAACACATGTCCCCGGCGGAAATGAGCAAACACTCTTCGAGTAGTTTTTTCTGAGACAAAGATATTCTCAATAAAATGTCCAAATTTGGCAAAATGTTGTCTGTTTCAGCCGTTCGTATAGCTGTATGTTTTTGCTGCGGCATCCTTCTTCTTCTTGGCCAATTGTCCCTTTCGGGGGATCTCAGACAGGGGATCTCTCGCACGTGGAGTAATCGATCACCTCCAAAAGAACACTTGTTTGATTGGATCAATGGGCCAATGGCAAGAAAAAAACAGACTAAAAACGGAAAAGACATCGATCAAAGCCAGTCGCGGATTAGGAAAACGGTGTTCTGGAGGATTAGTTAAGATGGCAATCGGGAGAAGGCCGAAGGTCGACTGACCAGGGCGCCACTTGAAAAAAGAGACGGAATCTCTCTGTTACAAATTAGATTGTAGAGGGAAATGGACAACCACCCGCTGGGAAGGACAATTAAATGCTACGACAAAAAAAAACGAGGGGGATTTCCGGCAGATGATGCCTTTTGTACTTTTCTTTTGGAAATAGTTGTGGAAGAAACTGAGGACATGGGCGAGAGGTCGCCTTGGACTTGGGACATGCGTACCCCAAGGAAAAAGAGTTGGTTCCTGTTTGTCAAAAAGAAAAGCTAATAAATCAGGCTGATAGTTATTGTTACTACTCGTAGTTGTTGTGTTTGTTTGTCTCTCTTCCTCCTCCCAACCCAGCCCCCAAAGTCTTTGCCCGACTAACCGTGTTATCCCCCGTGGTCTACTAGATTTCGCTTCCAATTGCAACATTTGGCCGTGTTCGACCGTAAAGCCATCACTCGAATAATTTTATAAGCCAGTTGTCGTTCGGCGATTTGTTTGTCATAAATTACGCGCTCGTTTAGAAGATGGCGCGAACGGAAGAGGGTGGTTTAAACCAGACGAGAGTCTAACACGAGTCAAATGAGGTTACACAAAAAAATAGAGAGACATCTCTTATCAAAAAGAGAAAGTAGTAACCAGTTGGTGGGGGCGACAGCGGTTATGAGCAGATCGGGGCTGATTCTGATATTTCTCAGAAAACGGAGTAATCGAAACGGAAAAGAGCAGTTAGTTTTTTTTAAAGGACAAAAGTATCAATTACACGGGCTTGTAAAAGGGTGTAGTTGACCCTCGTAAAAGTAATATGAGAGTCCAGAAACTCCGTACAATTGCCGCAGAAGGGTGCCGCAAGGGGGACACCTGACGGGCGGGAGGGATGGGATCAAACGCAGCGAAGAAATGACCACTGGAGGCCGGGTGATGGCTATAGTTTTTGACGGAGGGTCATTCCCAGGTGAGATAATTAGACCCATTAGGATCTGGGGATTTATGAAGATTTAGGAAAGACCGAAGGAAGAACATCAAGAAAGTGCCTCGGGGCGGCGCGGTGTAATAAGTTAGGTTCATGTTGCCGCCAGGATAAACACGGACACATTAAAAGAACACTGCGAGAAAAAGAAACAACTACAACAAAATACAATATTAAAAGTTTTGACTGGCTAAGAGAAACAAAAGAGGGAAATGACTTTACAAAAGGATATTTGCACAATGTTCTTGACTGGGTTTTGCAGTTGTCTACAAGTTTGACTCTTTGTAGAAGGAAACGACATCTCATGCCTATTTAAAAAGTGGAAAATGGCGGGTTGTAAACTCCCCGGCGTGAAACATTAATTCTGCGCGGTTTCAGCTGGAATAGAAAAAGTTCTCGGGCAGCAGCTATGCCAAAAGACGGCGATACCGAAAGATACTTTGAATTACGCGGGTCAACTGAGCAGGTACTCCTTCTCATAAATGCAAAGAAATTTTTAGACTGGCGGATGTTACTCGATGTACTCGGCTCCCGATACGATCTAAACTAGCGTTTCAGCGTCAAGGTAAGTGAGGATAAATGGGGGGAATGTCTCAAAGATGGACATCTCAACAATGACCTTAACAGTCGATATCTGGCCAGCCATAAAGTGACCGCTGGGATTACAGATAGAGAGACTAAGGCCGACGACGACGTCGCCTTCGTCGGGCGATGACTAAGAAGAACATAGACAGAAAGAGAGGGCGCGTGTGAAACAAATAAAATTTGGAAGGGGCCCCCTTCATTGGATTGCAAATGTCATCAAAATTTATACTGTACGTGCCATGCACAAGCGGCCAAATTAAAATTTTGAAGGGGAAGAGAGACAAAAGAGTAAGAAGAGAGACAATAAAGGGAAAAGCTGAGAGTCGGGCGATCTTTCGCCGCGCCACAAACAATGCTGTGCACTTTGAGGCGAGCACAGGTGGACGGGGGAGGAGAGAGAGGGAAGAAGAACTTCCTCGGCAGACCAGACACTTGACATTTATTTATTGGGGCATGTAGCAGTGGCTAGAGAGAAACAAAGTGTACACAAATTGGATCCAGACGAGAGTGACCACACTTCGCACCTGGCCGGCATCATTTTGACACCTGCTGCCTGTTGCGAAGTGCACTTTCCTCGCTCAACCAACCTGAACATCTGCCAAGCAGCGGTCAGTCGTAAATTTGCAACCTAAACAACACGGCTGGCCACGTTGCCCTCAATTTATTACTGGGCGCCAACTTTTGAAGAAAGAGTAAAAAGAATGACAAGGAAATGGAACAGCCAAAATCATATAAAGTCAAAGATAAGCGACTTACTAGGAAAAGGGCTCCCACTCCTATTACTCAGAGAGATAGAGAAAGAGAGGTTGTCAAAAAAGAAAAGAAAGCAAGAGTAGTATTGGCAAAATTTATCCCGCCATCACTTTCGCTATCTCTCCCGAAAAAGGGCAAAAAAAGACGTCTGGCGCCATGTCTGATCTCTAATTTACCAGTTTTTTTAGGAAGGAGACTACACGACAAAAAAAAGAAGCGACTCTCCTATTTCCGGAAATGGCGGGATACCTCAAAAAGGTGAGTCAACCTGAGGAAAATAATAGGATAGCTTATCTGAACATACCCCAACCCCCGCTCGACGTCAAGTTGACTCGCCTCCCAAAAAGGTCCGAAAACGTGCACAATTGGCGGGCAGCCAGTCGTTTTTGTCAGCTAAATAGTAATTGCGTCAGAGTACTGAAGAATGCGCCGGTCTGTTTGTCTAGCGGTCTGACCCTTGTGGATATATTTGATGGAACGATCTTTGCAAGCGCAGTGCATACACAACAAAAAATGCCTCAGGAGCATCTTCTCCGCCAAAAATGACATGGCTTCGACGACTCAATGTGTACAAAAGGACATCATTCAACGAGACTCTGCCCCCAAAAAAGGAAAGTGGCCTCTGTACTGGCCTCGTCTTCTTTTGCCAGAAAAATCTTCCGAGTTTTTGAGGTCGGCCGCCCGCAACATTTGTATTTGCGAGCGTCGGCCGCGAAAGAATAACTCCATCCAAACAGATTCGCCTTCGTCTTCGAACGACAAAAGAGAACGGGCGGCAATGCCGGACAATTGAAGGCGTTCCAGATTAGAGAATGTTTGACTTCGATTGGGTGACAAAAAGAAATTACTCACAGAAACCACGAGGGTACGGGAAACTGGGAGGCGGTGGTCAGATTCCCCAAACCTCGGCTGTCTTTCTTATCTTTATGCCCCAAGGAAACATGCAAAAAAAGGGAGTGGACATCAGACAACGAATGTATAAATTTAAGAAAAAGACATACAAAAAGCAGGAAATTGTGGGAAAATGTCGTCGGATAGGGCTGGAAGCCCCCTTCTTATCAAATTTTGCGGGTTGAGGGTAGACAGACAATACAGCTGCAGACAAATCATCGAGGGATAAAAACGGACTGGCTGGGGTACCAATCAGCGTGATGAGTAACGAGGGATCTCTCTCCTGTTTTTTTTGTAAAAACTGCCAGCAATGGTCAGAGCTTTCTTTTATCTCGCCACAGCCAAAAACAACAATAGAGTGGACTTTTCCCCGAGGGACTCGTAGCTCAATTCGACTAGTGCCAACCGGGTCTCAAAGATTTTTTTAGAAAATACAAAAATGGGCGGTGAACGGCAACACCAGGAGGAAAACGGTTTGGAAATATGAGACGTCTCTTGACCTCGGACACAAAAAAGTGCAATTTTGCAGGAGGATGGCAGCAGTCTGGTCCAAAATCCGGTGTACTTTGAACTGAAACTGGTAGAGGTGTTACCCGGCCGGTTGGCTGTCACATCAGATCAGAGGTGGGTGAAATTGGCAGGAGAGAGGAGGACAATGACCGGTAGTATATACGGGAGACACTTTTGTATCCACTTTTGGAAAAGAAAAAGACATTTCCTAATGGATAAATCTCGTCGCAGAGAGGCCGTCATTTATTTTTTATTCACTTCTCATCCAAATAAACAATACACAAGAATGGCTAGAAAATGGTGAGTTCGGAGATGCCAAAGAGTGCTGGGCGGTGATAAGAAATAGATAATATTTGGGAAAAAACGCGACAAGAAGCCGCTCAAATCTGTCTGGGACAATCGACAACGGAACTTGGTCGTATATTGTTCCCCTCGATTTTTTTTTGTTTTTGACTAATGAATGATCGCTCGCTTTCGGCGATTCATGTCCAACAAATGAGCAATCTCGCACTTTCCACTCTTCGAGAAAAAGAAGAAGAGGATATCCCTGGGATATATAGGGATGTAGACAGCGGCATTTTTGAGCGGGGAAAGGGGAATAAAAAATGGCTGGTCAAATAGAGGCCATGTTCAGGCAATGGGCAGAACATTTTGTGACTATAGACAGCCAAAATAGTCCTTGTCCACTGGAAAAAGAAGATAGAGCCCGGGAGACGGTTGTAAAGGAGTAGCACCCTTATCTCGCGGCCAGTTGCCACTGAACATGTCTTTTTTTCCAATTCCAACCACAAATAATAAGGAAATCAGTAAAAGATATAATATAAAGTCAGAAGGCAAGCGCCGGGAGCCCATTTCAATAAACCAGGCTGGCTGCTTGATATCTCTAACCCATAAAATAGTCATTTCCAGCCGGCTGTTGCAATTTGCTCGAGACGGTTGTGCTGCACTTAATTATGCAAACCTCGGCCGGAGGGAGCAGTAAAAGTCGAGGGTCGAGTTCAGGAGGATGCCATCGTCCGCCTCGGTCACCTCGGCAAACAATCGACAAAGTTGAGGGGAGACTCCGAGTCGCCGAAAAGATCTTGGTGATGGTTAAATGCCCTTTGCGTACAGTTGCCTCAAGTTCCGTGATTAGCCACAAAATAAGAGGATTAGGTGTTTTGGCGATAGTACAATCCGAGATAGGACTGGATCCTTCCCTTGTCGTCAGCCCAAATAAGGCGACTCCAAATGTATTCCTGGCTCGCCCTCTCCAGCATTTGCAACCGAACACAAAAGCTCCGACGCTTTGCGTACGATCACACTTGAAATTTTTGGTTGGAATGTGTTTTTTGTCTTTTGCACTTGGCGGAAAAGTGACACTTTTTGGGAGTAAAGGAGACCGAGAGAAGTTGCACCAAGCTGCCAGCGGAGGGGCTTATCGAGCACCAGACTGTACGATTAAGCTGCTTACAAGGACGGCAAACCATGGGGAAAGACGGGCAAAGAGCCGGAGGGAAATAATTGGAAGAAGGAGGAGGAGTCAGATCAAAGACGGATCAAGTTGACCTGGCCGCCCACTCGACCCGCAACCCGAGCACGACATCCTGAACCTTGGAATTCGGCGCAGCCAGAGAGTAAATATGCGGCTAGGTAACTTCCTTCTTTTATCCGACCGAACACAACAAAATACCACAAATAGAAAAGGTCAAAACAAGACGAAACGGGACATCCGGTTCAAGAGCAGGCGAAAAGGAGGTAATGTTGCGGGAAGGCGTCAAATAGGCGTGGGAAAAACGAGACAAAGACACTACTCTCGAGGGAAAGAAAAGACAACCGTATCACGGCGAGGTAGCTGTTTTGGGGGCGCTTTTATTGAGGGGCTGATGACAGGCAGCTGGACCAGCCGGGCTGCCAGTAGATGAAAACAGTCGGAGCAGTTTCTTCGCCTGGTAGCGCCTGTCTCCCCCAGATGTCTTAGAATTCGATAAAAACTAAAGGAACATGAGACGGAAACACAGGAAGAGAACGGGCAGAAATTATGGGGGAGACAGACTAATAGCCATTTCAGGGAATTCTAATCATAACGGGAGAGAGAAACAATGGTCGACACGCGACGACGAGATCCGTATACGGGGGAAAGAACTGATGATCAGGAGTCGACGATGATGGAGTCAAACATGGGCAGGAGAAGAGGGGGGCTGCGTGGCCACTAACTACGTCTTGCTCTCGGGGACAAACACTACCCAAGTCAACAGAGACAAAAACTACGGGGACGGATGAGGTCAAAGAGGCAGTAGCGCCAGCCGACGAGAGCCAGAAACAGATGCGTCGGAGAGGGAAAAATGACCTGTAGAGGGCCAAGAAAAAGAGACAATAAACAGCATAATGGCCTGTTTAGCGGGCACATTCACAGTGACCACCGCCTCGTTTGAAGCGAGGACAACTAGCCGACAATATGGGAAGAACTTACGCGAGGAGGAGAGGAGACTGTTAGTCAAAAGAAGGAAATGGTCAAGAGAAGGAGATCAACCCCTTTTGTTTTAGCGGCAGCTTTTGGCTAAGTGGAAAACACTCGAATAAATTGAATGGTTGAATCAAGTTTTAGATAATTTCATGATTTTCTCAAAATAAAAAATAATTGGAACATGAAATACTGATGATATGCAATGTTTTGCCGATTATCCTCTTGTTGTGAGATCGATCTTTTGGCCAGAAAATGTCATCGAAAGTTCAACGACGCCATTCAATTTTGACTGACCGGAACTAGCAAAATTGTAAGAAGAAGTCGGAGGAGCTGACACCTCGAGTGTGTTGTACTAAAGGGCGAGAAAACATTTCTGAAGTTACTGCCGACATTTGCTGACCAGAAGAAAAAGCAGGCCACATGTCCCCCCAGATGATATGTCTCTCGCCGTAAAAGACCACGTAAGAGGGACACACAGGTGTTCGCGATGAGAGCCGAGCAGGCAAAAACAGCTGTATACCCGATCGGGCGACAGATATCTATAGTCTGAGCTGGAAGGGAGAAACCGTGGGAGAGAGATGGCCTTGCTCGACCCAGCTGGCATCAAGTGTCTTTGTGGTTGGGCCAGTTAATGCATTGTATGGTTGGCTAGACTAAATAACGGCAGATGTATTCTGTCTACTGTTAAAATGACTAAAACATGATTTTCTTCTTCAGACAAGAAAGGCAATTTCAGATGACGAGAAGAACAATGGCGGCCAATTGGAGTCAGCCTCCCACGAACGGCGCTCGTGGCTCGGATTGTTTTCTCGTGGAAATAGTTGATGTTTCATCGGTCGGGGAGTACAAACCGACTGAAGCTGGGGGTCAGTGAACTGTCCGGGATCGGATTACCATGTAGACGAAATGAATCAACCAACCGGCTCCTGTTTGGAGAAGACGTCACCTACAACAAGAAAAAAGGCATCCCCAAATTCCAGATATTTATTGGGATTTGCTTTAGGAATGGAAAGGTATATCACTAGGCAAATAAATAAGAAGAAGACGACGTGTTTCAATTGGACGACTGTTGAAGCGACTTCAGTTTCCCTTCTAAAAACTCGTCAATAAATATTTGAATAACTGACCGAGTTGGGTGACATACTGGTCGAGAAGGGTGGCGGCCTCTTCCAGTCGACGGGTGCTCTCGTCCATTTCGTCGATTTGTTGTAGGTACGGTTTCAGTGAGTCATCTGCAATTGTCTTATCGCCATTCGGATACATTCCAATCTTCCCCCCAGATCAAACAATTTCGAATAGCCGGGAACTCCCTTTGTAAACTGACATTTCTGATTGACACGGGTCAATTTCTCAGCGACCTTCTCCGTCACATTCTTCATGTCCTCGTATCGTTGCGTCGTCACTTTGTTCATATCTTCCAACAGTTTGTATTCGTCCACAGTACCTGAATTTCTTTTCGAAAGCGCCTTCATCGTTCTTACCTTTTATTTTTGACTGTAGAAATGCCCCGACTTTATCATACATATTATCGGCCAGTTGTCGGATTTCTGGGCCTGGAGCTGGGGTTGAGGGAACCGGCGGCGATGAGGTCGAAGCCCTCTCGTTAATTTCAGCCATTGAGAGAGCTGAATTAGCTTTATAAATATCAAAGAGACAGAAAAATCAATGGATAGGAACAAAAGCGACAGTTGGGTTGAAACTGTTTGCTGGTCGGCTCGAGGGCGCGTCGATGCAAATTCCCCGATATATTCAGAGTCAGCAACTCAAAGAACCAATAGAAATACGTCAGAAAATAATGTTTTATATGGTACACAATCGAATACAAATTGACCAGTATGGGAGGTATCAAAATCAAGCGCGGCGGACTGGTAGCCTCTCATGGTCCGATCTCGGCCGTCTCGAATTAGATGGTTTTCCTGAAAATGATTGATAGACGGAGAAGAAGGTGGGCCACTTGACTGTTCGGCATATTTTAGCTGGCTAGATGTATTCTATTCGACGGACAAGGGGTCAGGCCGGACACAGACAACTCACTCCTCTCATTTTCTGTCGGTTTTCTACTTTTCCTCGAGTCCAATTCAATCACATAGTCTCTAATTTGTCCCGATGTCGGCGGTCGAGGATGGCGACTGTCCTGTCGATTCTTCTTCGTCTTCGGCGATGTCGATCTTCGTTCTCTCCTCATGTGGATCAACTTGTGCTGTGCCGATTCCTTATGGTTCAAGGCTGAATCAGCTCCATGTTCAGTTCAAATTAAGTGAGAAGTATTCCCAAATTGCAAATTCGAAACCCTTTCCGCCCGCGAAGTACACACGAACCCTGTTCTTCTCCTCGTCGTTCTGTCGACTTATCATGACGATGTGTCCTTGTCTCTGCGATTTTTCGGTCGATGGCTGGATGATGTCGTCTTCTGTCGACCCTGTCTCTACTTCTTGACTCACGGCGTCTTCTTGTCTCTTTCCTGTCATTCCATGTCCTCCAAGGAGATATGTCAATTGATCGACTTCTTCTGCGAGGCGAGCGATCCTTCTTGGCGTGTGGCGATTGTTTCCGTCTGATGATGGGAGAGTGACTTCTTTTCGATGACGAGTTGTGGGTGTTCGTTTGTTTCGTCGGTCCTGAATAGCTACCTATATGGGCGAAGGTAGATGTCGGCCAAGTCGGTCAGACGGATCATCATCCAATGCGTACCGGAATTTTCTTCTATCTTCTCTTCCTTTCCGTTTTCTATTGTCTTCGACAGAGTGATACTCATCTCTTCCGTTGGATTTTGATTGTGTGCTGCTTTCTTTAAAATGTCGGGGTCAATCTCTTCACAAAGTGATGGGAAATCCTCGTCATCCAAGAGGGGAATTGTGGAAATATTCTTTGTCCAAGGGTCATCCTCATCATTGTCCGGTCTGCAATCCTAAGATAGAGCCGAAAGTGACACACCCCGAGTCCTGACCCACTGAATACACCTTTTCAAAATATTATTAAGGAGAGGAAAGGACTTACGCAGGACTTGATGCTGTCGACTCGCTCAGTGAAGGCGTCGAGATCGAATCACTTGGAGTACCGTCATCAACTAAAATGCAATTATTGTCATCCGAAATGCGGCAGGCGTACATTCACAAGAATCGACTTCTTCTAATTCATCAAGGTCGATTCCTTCGCTTCTTTGGGCCTTTTTTCTTTCATAAAATTCTCTTCGTCGTTTTCTGTCTCGAGCTATCCGGGCAGGCGAATGCTTCGCCTAAAAGATTTCATCAATTATTTTTATCTCGTTGTTGAATGGCAACATTTGGGGGTCCAGCTATCAAAGGAGTGATAACACAGAACGCAACACCGGATAGAAATTGAAGAAAGATCGATCAAACTTACACTTTTGGGCTTTTTGGCAGGATCTCGTCTATTTGTGTGGCTGCTGGGTATTTTATAAGGATTGTATCGGCCTTCCTAAACTCCTTTTATATTTTTGACATTCCTTTTTTTGCAAACCAGACGCCTCCGTTCATTCTGATCCGCTTCTTTTATACGACGACGTTCGTCATTCCTTTTCTCTCCATTTTCCTCATCTACGCATTCCAAGTCGCCCACATCGAAATCTTCCGGCTAAATTCATTTTTCTCTTTCAATCTAATAAACTTACTTCAGCGTATTCCAAGGTGTCTTCTGTCCAGTCAGTTTCTTTGATTTCCTTCAAAATTTCTTCTTCTGGATTTGTCTACAATATTCATAATTATTTTCGGGATAATACCTACCTCATTCCTTACATCGGCTGGCTCCGTCATTGCGAAGAAGATATGTTCAATCAATTTAAAAAAATTCTGAAGCGGTTGAATACACACACCGTGGCTAAGGCAAAGAAAAGATAAGAGCCGATGGGACGGCGAACGTAGAAAAAAAAACGAGGAACAGAAAACTACATTTTATGAGATCGAAACGTGACAAATTGAAAAACCCTTATCCATTAATCCAAATAGGAGCTAGAGGTGCTGCTTTTACATTGGCCATATCAATCCGTTTATCAACTTCTTCATCTATTTCTCCAACAATGGCTCTAAAAAATAAATCATTAAAGAAAGGTTACGATTTTGAAAGATTCGTCGGGATTACAAGCGGGCTGTGAGTGCAAAAGACAAAGCGCAGCCAGTTGTGCGTTACGGGCGAAACAGCCTCGTGAATACGGCGGAGAGCGATATTGATTCATACACCCCACCACAATATACGCTAACGGAAAAGGCATAAGGAGAACTTTAGCAAAAAAAAAACAACTCATTTATGAATATATTGAATAGATTTCAATTCTATTGTACCGTAAAAACTGAATCCGAACCCCCTGGGGCGCTAAGTTTCAATACCCCCCTTTCCCCTGGGGCAATAAAACAGGAGGGGTTTTATTATAGGGGGGGGGCGCTAAGTTTCAACGTGCTTTTCAGGCCTCAGACATCAAGAAAATGCAACTTTTTTGAGAAATTTTTCAAAATTTTCTCAATTTTTTCCCAATTTTTTCTCATTTTTGACCACTTTTTCTCTAATTTTGTGGTTTGAGATTTTTAAAAATCTTATTTTTTATGCGGTTTTCTGTCGGAATCTTTGCAGAATGCCTGACTAACCATGACTAAAATGGTTGTATCATTCGGTTTAACTATTCCTACAGACAAACGGCTGTTGGACGGTGGAAATAGACAATCATTATCAATTCCTGACCAGTTTTAGCCTTATCACCACAGATATTCGCGCAGTACTTCACTGTTGCGAACATAATTCCTATTCGTTGAGCCTGTGATAAGCAATCGGGCCCCGTTGGTGCGGGCCGAGCCTGCCCAGGCCGACAATTACTCCGCCCACGAAATCGTTCGCCGACCCTGAGGCGACTTGCGTCCCGAGGGACTTGACGTCCCGTCCCGGGACGGGAACGTCCCGCTAGAGGTACGGGCACCTTTGGGGCGGGATCTGCGTCTCGTTTTCGTCCCGTCCCGGGGACCCTCCGGGACGGGACGATACGGGACCGGGACCTGCTCTCTATGTCCCGTCCCGCAGGCAACCCTAATCCCAGGTTGAGCTGTTTGAACCGTGTAGATCAAGGCGTGCCATCATATCGAATCGAGATATGGTCAAAACTTTGTTCGATTCGGTATCTTCGCCCTTTTCCGAGAACCCGGATCCTTCCGAAAATGGCCGGATTCGGTACGGATGTGGGCAAATGATGGATACGTTCGATCTAAGCCGGCTGTAAAAGGAAAGATCTGTGCACCCTTGCTGTGTACCAGAATCGCATCCTGATTCCAGCGGTCACCTTGCAAAGAGGCTCGGAGGCGTTCGACTCATTTTGCATTGCAGTGGTTGAAAGAGTACCGATGAGTACAAGGAAAATGTATTTTCTGGTGTACTGATGCTGCATTTCTCTGTACTCCTTCATACAGAACATAGAACGATGAGCAGTGTCATTTGTTTCATCTAATATTGGCGTGAATAAGCAGTTTTGCTAAGCTATAAAGACACTTTAGAGCTCCTACATTATGAAAAATCGGATTCTACGTCTAAAAATACCCAGGAAATGTAGCCAAATTCGGTATGAAATGAAGTTTGGCGAAAAATCGGGGGGCTATAGCACAAGGAGGGGGCACTTTTGGGGGAGGGGTTATATCTCAGGGGGGGGCCTTAAGTTCCAATATACCCCTTTACCCTGGGGTTATACTAGGGGAGGGGTCTTATTACAGGGGGGGGTTCGGATTCAGTTTTTACGGTATATGTACCCAAGTAATTCCCTAAAAAATGTAAAGAAAAAAACTAACACATTTTCTCCTCGCACAATGTAAAGGCCCAAAGGAATCATCTCCACACCTTTTTCCGAAAAAGCCCGTTCATGCGCATCTTCCAATACGAGATTGATTAGCTGGTCAAAACCCTAGAAACGAAATCGTTTACGAAAAAAAGAGTAAACCGTACTTTTAAAAGTCCAACAATTGTTCTGCCATCACCGCAGATTACAGACACTACCCGATCTTTCCATTGTTCCAAGGCAGAAGTCATTTATCGGCAAGGATCTTCCTCAATCAACCTTGATGACCATATAAATTATTTATGCGATAATACCAAATGTTAGTAAAAACATTTCTTATAAAACAAGAGTAGTCCTCAAACATTTATTTCTCACTATAATGAAGCAATCGAATTGCAACACACGACACAAGCCAAAAGGCATGTCTAACAAAACCAGCCACAATGAGCACCATGTGAAACAACTGGACGATCAAAACGTGACAATCTCCAACAAGCAGATAAGACAACAACTGACAGTATTGCGGTATTTGGATATACCTAACAACAATGGTCTCTTGTAAGTTAAACATATGAAAAAACCGAAAACGAGAGGACCAGAATTGGGGAAAGGGAAGAAAACGAACAATCAGGAGAAAAATGAGCAAAGATTACGAATAGGCAGTGCGTTTTGTGAACTACAAAAGCCAGAACATTGAAAAAGCAAGGCCACAAAAGAAACAGGGGATTTTAAACGGTGCGACCGACATAAAAGCATGCAGGGTGTTTCGCAAACTAAATTTAAACAATATATGCTTATTATGTACACTTGAGAATGATGGAATACTCTCAGGGATCACTTCTTCAAAATGTGCAAAAGAAATGCAATGTGAAAGGTAAACTACCTGGGTAATACACAAGTTTGAGGGGAGGGAAAAAGATTCGTAAAAGAGCTAAATAGAAAAAAAAAGGAACTACGTTGGAGTTGTTGTGAGTAACAATGGACGAGGACGGATTTTAGAAGAATGATGAAGATCTGCTCAGTACTGAGACTGGGCGGTTTGAGGATAGCGATGTTGTTGAGCAGGTGTGTTTCCATTTTGACGGTTATTTCCAGCTTGTTGGTAAGCCTCCTGATAGCCATTGGATGCAACTGCAATACATTTCGTATTTACTGTTTACGTAAGATGAAAATTTTAAAAAAACGAGAATGATTATTGAAGTATACAAGTTATAAAAATAATGCATATGCCTCACCTCCATTGGTAGCAGCAGGATAGCCGGCATTTCCGTAACCAGCAGCGTTTCCATTTTGCTGGTAGGCGGCGAACGAGTTTCCGTACCATTCTCCCCAAGCTCCGTAAGGAAGTGCGGCTTGCATCTGAGCGGCCCAGTTGCCGTACCAAGCAGCAGTGTTATTCACGCCACGCCCGTAACTACGGATGCCGCCTCCTCTTCCAAGACCAGGGAATCGTCTTCCTTGTGGAACGGCCTTCTTCACATCACATTCCCGGCTGCCGAAAGTTTGCTTGGCTTGAGCGGACGCACGATCAGCGGCTTCCTCCTCTTCGAAGACGATAAATGCAAAGTTACGCCGAGTTTTGGTGATCTTATCAAAGGGCCACTCAATGTCCTCCACCTTTCCGAATACTTCGAAGTGGACCCGGAGCTCAGATTCGCTAAAATCAGAAGGCAGTCCTCCTACAAAGACCTTCTTGTTTTCCCGTGATTTAGCCGGCTTGACTTCTACCTATACATTTAATTAAAATATATACAAGAAATGTCGAATTACCTGCTTATTCTTGATAGTTTGCTCTCGTGCTGCCAGAGCAGCTTTGCACCCATCTCCAGAAGCAAACTCCACAAAGGCGAAACCTCGAGAGCGCCCTGTTGCCCGATCGAACTTTACTTGAGCTTGAGTGACCTCGCCAAATTGAGAGAAATGCGAAGTTAGATCTTCATTTTGCACGTCATAGGCAATGCCGCCGACGAAGATTTTTCTATAAATGCGTCTAATATTAATTTAGTAATAAATACTGATCACTTTTGATTTAAAATGATTAAAAATAGGAAGAAAGTTGAAAAAAACTTACTTGTCCTCATTACCCTTGTTAGAATGCCCGTTCTCCTTGGTAGCCTCATCAATGTGACCATTCATCTTATTATCGTGAGAGTCCATTATTACTTAAACTTAAATAACTGAATTAATGATAATATTTTAAAATTTACTTACCTGTTACTACAGAGAGCTGAAGTACAAGAGAAGTTAAAAAAAGTTATAGAGAAATAAAATAGCCAAAAGACTATCTAGAAAATACCCTGAAAATTAATAAATAAACTTCAAGCACAATATAAAAAGATTGGAAGTATAAATAATATAAAAGTAGAACCTAAAAGTCAGTTTCACTTTTGAAATTTTAGGTAAGTCGGATAACACAATTTTTCTGTGGGTAAATGAAATAATTTTGAACGCTAAAAAATGAAAGCTGCTTGTTAGTGGCAGAATAAAATGAACGCATGTTGCAAAACTGGAAATCGTCGCATTTTATCAAAACTTGAAGGAAACAAGCGAGCGCACTCAAAACCACCGTAATGCGTTTATGGGCGGCGTCACTAAAGTGAGCGTTGCGAGACTCAAAGCGGGATCAAATGCAGTTCGAATGTGAATCGTGCACAAAATGGCAAAGGTGAAACAGAGAAAAACTAATTTTCATAACAAACTAACAATGTCAAAAACAATCACATCATGATATTATCTTTCTTTGGAGGCCCTTCATTTAATTCATAATCCCACGAATGATAATGGTACGGATAGGGTTTCACGAACATAAGAGGATCGTAGACAACATCGGTAAGAAAAAGACCGTTTGGAGGAGCGACCGGGATCCTTAGATCGTAAAAATTGGTGCTTATTGGGTTTTGTAAAAGCCAAGAGATGGTGGAGAGAGGCAATCGGTCATAAGCATGGTACACTAGACACGACATCATTCGTCGAATCTGAAACAAAAACGAGCGGGGGAAATTAACGACCTAACCTGTTCCCTTACAAACGATCGAGATATTATTGTTACGTTATAATAGTCAAATACCTCATTTTCGAAAATGTACGGTTCTCCTAAACAATAATATTACTAATTAAGAAATAAAAAAAAAGAAAATTCTGTTGGAATACGCTAAAAAATTACCTGCAGTTATTCCGACGTGCAACAGATATTTAACAGTACTAGGAAAATCAGCTTCTTGTCTCTTTTGCCTCAAAGGATGCTTGAAAAACGATGCCATAACTTGTTCACCTGAATGTAGTGAGTACATACGATTTATATTGAAGAAAACCTTTAAATTTTTCAGCAGCAGCAGACATCTTTTGAAGATTAATACCAGGTGGCAGCATCCATGCATAATTTCTCTCAGAAAAGCATGCTGTTGAGGGGTTGTCTTTTATTGATTCCCATAATTCCCAAGATTTAGCTACAGCCAGACGATATGTATACTTTCTAAAACGGTAAGAATTAGCTTATAAGCAAAAACAACCTTAGGACCTGTAGGTAATGTTCCGACGACAACAGAAACCAGCAGACACAGGATGAAAATCAAGTATAGTTAGTGCTCCTTGAGTATAAAAATATTAACATATGGAAAAGACACATACCAGGTAATGCAGAGGCAAAGAGATCATTACAACGATTTTGAAAATGTTTCCGTTGTTCAGAACTTGAAAATCTACCAGCAAATTCAAGAGGAATTTGACAAATAGTAGCGTTTCTCACAGCATGAACTCCAGCGTCAGTTCTGAAGAAGATACAATAAAATAGCATAAAAAATAGAGTACCTGCTGCTAGGAGCGAACCTCAAGGGAGTATCATCAGTACCGCGTAACGGCCGAGGACCATATAAAATGTCAGAAACACCCTACAATTGAAACTTAATTGCAATTCAGAATAAAACTATTGCACCTGATGAAGGAGATCCATTACCCCAAAACCTGTAGTTCCTCGAGCCATTTCGGGAAATTTTGATCCATCATATTGCATCCAAAACAGAAATCTTCTTACAGGCAGTTTCTTCATAATTTTCTGCAATCGGAAAGACATTTGATGATATTTTTAGTATTCTGGCGAAGACGAAGTAAAAATTTCACAACTACGCGACAAACAGAAAGTAAAAAATTTTTTAAAATCTGAGGGATGAGGATGTACGCAATGCACAACTTTTTGAAAAATATTTTCAACTGGCGGCAGTAGACCAAATAAAAAAATAATAGTTCACTTGTTCACTGGAAAACATATGACGTGCCGCCACATATTGCTGACCGTTAATTATTATTTCAGACTTTATAGTGGATGGCAGACTCTTCAGTATAAAATTAGAAAAAAAGAAGATTTATTCATTGGTATCACCGGAAAGATAATATTCGATATCTTCACCCGTATGTCTGTCAGGCCATGGCGCTTTACTTGGGTTCCGGGGTTCCCGGCTGCGTCGACCCTCCTGTCGATCCTTTGGAGGAGCTTGGCCCCGATGTGCTGCCTCTGTTCGAGTTGGAGGATGTTCCCGCTTTGTCCGCCTTCTGTGTCTGTCGGAATTTCTTCCATTGCTAAACGGAGATTTGATTAGCGTCGAAGAGTGTCCGTACTTTCTGATATTCCTGGTACCGTCTCCACGCTTCCTCGCTGTAAGCTCTCCTCTTCTGGGCAGCTATCTCGGCAGCGGTCAGTTGCCTCGCTAAAGTTAAACTTCTACAAGCAAATCGAGTAGCATTACGTTTTTCCTTTGAAGGGGGAGGAGGTGTAGGCATGAGATCAGGAGATGGACTTCTGGGAGGAGGAGGAGTTGGCGATTTCGGCGGTGGCGGAGGAGATGGCGTCGGCTCCCGAATCTCCGGAGTCGGTTCCCTTGGAGGTTCTGAACATAATTTATGCATGTTGAAAACATATTTTTGTGAAGGAAAGTACACATCAAATCGTGATGTACCTGGGCTGGGAACAGGCGATGGCTCTGGAGTTGGCTCATGGACAGGCGTCGGCTCACGCACTGGCTCGGGTGTCGGGACAGGAGACGGTTCTGGAGTTGGTTCGGGTGTGGGTGATTTTGGCGGAGGAGTTGGCTCTCTCGGTGGTGGAGTAGGTTCCCTTGGTGGGGGAGGTGATGGTGGAGGCGTTGGAGTACGCGGTGGAGGCGGTGGGGTCGGTGGCGGTGTCGGTGACCTCATCCACTCTTCTACAATCACCCGTGCTCAGTGCTTTCTACCTGGTGGAAACCGCTTACCCACAACCTCGTCTACATACTCCTCTTCCCTCAATTCTTCCGGCTCAAAAGGTGGTGGTCGAAGTGTCTCGATCTCCCCTTCCTCGACTTTTATCGCCTGCTCAACAAAAGTGTCGAGTCCCGATGTCACAAAATTGTCGATTTGATTAGCCGGCAAATTGAATTGATCGCCTAAATTCTTTACAAGAGACTTCATCGATATTCTGAAAAGATTCTTCTATTTTGCAGATTGCAGCTGTCCCTCACTTTTTTCCTCCGAACCAGATGGCTACACTGCCGACATTCTCAATCTTCCTTCCGTAATAATGAATCCTTTTCAACATATCGGCAGCAATTTCTATCGCTATCGTTGTCAACGCCAATCCGATGGCGATATAAATGATTGTCAAAAGCATAAATGTCTCGCTAAACCGTTTTCTTATTCGAGACTCGTCGCCTGATCTCTCACCTTCTGGGTACAATGTCTCCGAGTCCAATGGATGTTCTAAATTTCCATATTACTGAAGACATAAGAGAATAACTTACAAAGTGACAAAATTAAAGTAGACAGCGTTGAAGAAGGTCATGTCCGGCTCGTAACAGGCCAACATGAAACCGCCCAAGGCGATGTACATGATAAAAAGGACGAACAAAGACAAAGTCTGGGTGTCATCCAGCTCTTCGCCTTCACTCTCCACAGATCCTGTTTCTTCCTGTAATTCTTTCTTGTTTTGGTACATTCCTTCTCTTACTTTTCCCTCTTCCATTGAAACAATATCTTCCGTTTTTGCATTCAACATCGCCTTGCAATTCCCATTTACATCCCCATTTTTGTAAACTTTCAATTTATCCCGCAATAGCCACTGTTGTTGCAGCCGTCTAAACCTTTCTCCTTTTCCCGATAACTTCACATTCTCACCTGACTGTCTTTCGAATTGAATTCGTCGCAGATAACATAATCTCGGATATGAATTTGCCCAAATCGGCGATGGCCAAAAGAGTAAAAGGAATTCCCACCAACCCGTAAAGTATGACAAATAGTCGACCGCCAAATGTTCGCGGAGCCACATTACCGTAACCTCAAAATTGGATATTAGATATAATTATAATTAATGTTTACCAATAGTTGTGATGACTGTGAAGGCAAACAAAAGCGAGTCCATAAACGACCAGGGCAGAATCTCCTCATCTTCTTCAGCCACTAAATATCATTTTAGCTTTCAAAACGATCGGGGAGTACCAGTCTCGATTTCCTCGTTGCTGTTGGTAAAGACGACATCTTTTGTATGTGTCTCCTGTTCGACTGCCACGTGGTAACATTTGTCCAGTTCCTTCACCAATCGATCGTCCATTTTGTTGCAGCCAGCACCGGATAGACGCTGAAATTTCTGGAGTCTGGTAGATGCATGCCCGTCGACTGACCTGTATGGCGGAGATGACACATCGTCGACTCCGCATAATCTCGGCTGCTGCTCTCTTTTCTCTCGCATTCATAGCTCTGCAATGATAATTATTCGACGACCAACCAAATATCTACCCAAAATCCAATTTCTTCATGTACCGGTCGAGTTCGGTCTCGTTGTGTCGCCGTCGTCGTCGATGTTTCAAGCCAACTTCAGCTACACGGGCGAGCTCTTCTAAAGCTTCGAAGGTTTAGCAAACACCCCCTTTCTGCCTACCGTAATCCTTTGACTGGAGGGCCTCCGCCTTGTAACTAGCCATGTCAATTACTGTAGTTTTCGACTCTATTTTTCGGATGATCATGGCTCCGAGCACGGCATAGGCTCCCACACCAGCGATCATCAGAAAGTGGACGACCAGTGGGGTTGCCTGTAAATGTCGTGGTTGGATAGGTGGCTGGCCCCCCTGTCTCCCTTTCAAACCTGATTAAATATAAAGAATTTAGGGTGCATCGGGGCGGGCTTCGGTTTCTTGATGTAGTTAGAGAGGGGCGGGAAAAGAGCAATGAAAGAAAAATGATCCCAGCCCCTCGAAAACTTGCATAGTCAATTTGTTTGAGAATGCAAACTTCCTGTCAACGATATGGCGAACGCAATCTGATCGTTCCGAGGAACATCTTTTGGTCGAATATTACCTTTTCGACGAGATCTGTCGTTCTCAGAGGCTTTCCCTCAGTCTTACGTTTTATCCGCAACTTCATCTACAATTCGATAATCAAGAAGAGCAAAAAGAGGGAAATAGATAAAAGAGAGGACCAGTCGGACATTTACCGGGAGATGAATGGTCACGAAGAGCAGTCTAAAATGGGGACGACAAGTTGTCAAGAAGATGTCTTTGGTGACTGACAGAATCAAGTTAAAAGGGAAAAAGTGATGAGTGCTCTGTTGGAGGAAACGGACATCTTCCCATAGACGAGTTTTATGGTGATTATTAATGAGCAGCCATCAATTGAGACTGAGAATGGCTAGATATCCTCTGCCAAAGATCACATTAATTGAGAGTTCTTAGCCCTCTTTAGAATTTGACAAACCCATCCACGCAACTCTTCCGGACAGCAATGAGCCCGTCTTTCGACAAGAGGCCAGTAAAAGAACATCCCGAGTATTTCCATTCTCAAAACAATAATTTGACCATTTGGAAAAGATCAAAAGATGGGCTATTACTTCCCTATTTGTCCAAAAACCGGAAAGGGTATTTGTTTTACATCAAATGAATAGTGTGAAGTTTGACGGAAAGAAGAGTAACACGAGCGTGTCCACACGTGGGAGAGCACAGAGGGGATGTCGGACGAACCCCGCGTAAGCGAACGTCCGATTAGGTTTGACACCCCGGACACTTAGAAGGACACTTTCCACATCCTCGAGAGCCTCAAAAGACTTTTGACGGAAAACGAAGGAATCAGGAGGAAGATGGACAAAGACGACGGCGTCTCTCTCCAGATTCCTTGATGTGCACGGACAATAGAATGTTTTCCTCGTCTTCCTTCTGTTTCCTATATTCCTCCACATTTTTCCCTTTTCCTGTTAGGAGAATGAAGTTTCGGCTTTCAAAAATCGCGTTTCCAAAAAGGGGAACGGCATGAATTTGAGAGTGGATCAGACCGTGTTAGTCTTTGATTTTGACGGAGGAAATAGACCCAGATGAAAGTGGTCGGAATGAATAAGTCATTAGCTAAAATGAATCGGACGAACAATGGGAAGGGGCTCAGTTGGAGATGTTTTGGTCGGAGCCGCCCCCCGGAACCCGCTGGTCTCACGGAGAGGGTAATTTCAGGCTAGTAGAGTATAAGCCGGCCAGCAGTTCCCTCGAGGGCCAAAGGTGAGGAATTGAGATGAAAACATAAACATTTTATGATGTCTGCCAGAAAAAAAAGGAGGACGGGGACAATCTAATTCGAACATAGGTAAATAGAGGATTTAATTCCCGTAAAACGGCTGCAAAATGGTAGTACAAACTCCAGCTCGTCTCTAATTTCTTTGAAAGAGTTCAACTGAAGGACGGACACCTTCCTCCCAATTTATTAAATAGGACTGGTTAATTGTGTCCTATTGAAATTCCGAGAAAACAGAAGGTGTCAAAACAGTCAAGTTCCGTAAATATTGTAGAGAGGGCCACTTGCAAAATTAGAGGCGGTTTAGGGTAATTGGAGAAAGCCCCCGCCGATCCACGCCAATGGATTTGAATGCCCGGTTCATCCATCAACTGCCAGCTTATACAAATGGCTTCTAGGTACATATTTTTGGAAGAAGTCGCGGAAAGTCACACACTATTTGCAAGATTTGCTGACTGTTTTGAAAAACACATCATCATCATCTAGAAGTGGCCATCGAGGAAACTCTGCCTCCCAAGGGGCGACCGATTTCTTACTTTTTTGCTCTGCCGTTTGATCCAGTCGAGCTGCATCGTTCTCTCGGTGGCGTCCTCTCGATCCGCTATGTCATATTTCCTGCAAAAAGAACATTGTTATTTCAATTGTCACGTGATTGATAAGTGTAGTTTTCCAAGAGATTTTCCAAGGGATCAAGAGGCAATTGGATGGTATTGCCATCAATTTGGGCTCTTCCACTCGACTGGTCGTTTGTCTTTGGGAGAAGCAATGAGACAAAGATGTTGACAGGAAACAATGCCATCAGAAGAGTGGCCAATTCAGGTAGCAAGAATACGTGAAGAGGACATCAGGCAGACAAGTCATTTCCAAGAAAAAGAGAAGGGGGATACCAGCCCACGTGTTGTTTCCTTCCGTGACAGTGTCACTCAGCTCAAATTTCTTTCCCGTCAATTTTTCCGTGTTCCTCAGTTATTCTCTGCCCTCATCGAGTCCAAATAAACCAACGGCATTCCCTAAAAAGAGGGGCTGGTGAGGGTCTAGGTGGGCGCTTTGAGGGGAGTGCAGAGGGGCGTGAAGAAGGTGAGGGAGGTGAGTTCGACTGGGAGCAGTCTCAGAGATCGAAAAGCATTTAGCCATATGTGGCTGGCTGGCTAGCTCGACACCAGTCATAAAATTTTGCGTCAAGAAAAAGAGAGTGAAGGTGGAAATCGGACCTGATTCGAATTGGGCCACTCGCTATGAATACGTTACCATAAAGCACAGCAGAACTTGCCGGGGAAATACTACAAACCATCAAATATGAGATGAGCAAGAGAATAACACTCGAAAAAACACTCGTCTTCTTAAAAAACAATAATGGAATGAGGAGAGGAAACTGGTCCCGGATATAATTTGTTGTGGCATCCCAAAAAAAAAGAAGATGATTGAATAAGTCGTCACAGTATGTTTTGAGAAGAGACGATTATACGAGCTATTGGCCGCGTATAACATGTGCAGCAGAATGACTCCGTTGACGGCCCGGCGGACCATGAAAATCTTTGACTTCCGTCCTGTGTTCCGTCACTTTTGAGACTATCATTGTCTAATGGAACAAATCGAAGGTTGGGGGGAGGAGAGGACAAAAAAACTTATCGAGGGCAGCTGACCTGCCTGAGGTAGATCCAGGGATGATGAATAACTGGCAGACACCGCAATTTGCGGGACAACATGTTATTTGTCTCTTTTCTTATTTCTCTTATCAAACCATCTGGATCAAGAAAACCTGGAGAAGGAGGAGGACCATCTGGTTTGCAACAGGACAAAGTCTTGGGGGCAATTGGAGGACGAATGGCTCTCCTTGGCTAATGAGAGAGGGAGACCTAGACAAGTTGATGGACAGACCTTAATTTATCTTGTTTTTTAGAAAGGAACATCTCAATTAAACAAAATAAAGAGATAGACAGACAGACGTCTCATAGAGATGGTCGGCTCCCCAAGGACTGGCTACTCATTGCTCTCGCTTATTTTGACTCTTCTCTAAACATCCCAAAAGCGATGCGTACGTACCTTGCCGATTTTTTGTGAAGGTGAGGAGCCATGGAGACCCGGGCCGGACGGAGTCAAGTGTGGTTCTAATTTCGTCGTCCGTCCCCTCTCGCCCCACAGATTTACGACTTTTTCGGGATAAATTGACCAGGGAAACGATCGTCATTATCTCCTAGATATTTTCATACGGGAGGGAAGGAGAGTCAACCAGGCGAGTAACATCAGGGGAGAGCAGAGGATCAACCGAACACAGCCGGGTGACGAACTAAAAACGGAAAACTCTCGTTCATTGGAGTCCACCCCAGGTAATTGCTGTCCTTGGCACAAAGGGGGAAAAGACACGTCGTCACAAAGGACAGAGGAGGTCCCTCCCAAGGCGACTTGGCTAATTAAAACAGGATGGGCTCAGATGCGGAGCAAGAGGTTTTTTTTTTTGGAATGAGATGACGGAAGAAAAAAAGGATACCTACGGGGAAGGAGAATAGGCAATAGAGACCTGAGGGAGGCAAATGAAACGAGCACTCAGGCAGGATTACTGTAGTCGGTTAATTTCCATTTCAGGAGAATGTTCCTTTCTCACATAATCTTTGTATTTCCTTGTGGTGTTATGCCAATGTAATTATGTTGCCAGGTGACTTCCCCACTGCAATATTTACATTCACAATGTGATTTTCTTGATGGACTCTTTCAAGCTAAGCCATTCTACAGTATCCTCCTCCAATCCAGGATAATCCGACAGTCAGTGGAACTGAGGAGATAAGCAGAAGACGAGATTGCCCGTGACTGCCCCAATCAGTTTAATATATTCTCCCCTCCTCTTCCCCCATAAGTTTCGTGCCACTTGGTGCCTGTCTTTCTCTTTCTCTAATCAACAACTTTTTTTCTTGTTGCCCCGGCGACGGTCACACCTCGCCTCCTAGATCCGATGGGCCTACAATTTCCTCCTACTTGCCGATTGATTGTCTCAAGAAAGCGCCGACTCCTCCCCTTACCAGTTACAGGTGTCGACGCCTCCAGCTCTCCATCTTGTTTATCAGGAGAATGCACTTGTCTCACAATTACCGCATCCTCTCTCTTCCTATTCTAAATTGTCTCTATTTCAAATGATATTCCAGGTAGCGATGAGCTACTATCAAACTGGTATTAATACCCCGGACCCGGATCGTATCTGTGTCTATCCATCTTCTTCGGCTGCTTATTTCACCGGCGGTACTGGCTACTTCAGTTTCCAGAAATGGTTCGACTTTGCTCATCGTTTTATGGTCAACTCCATCCGACCCATGATCGAATCTGAACAGAAGGTGGGTTCTAATTCAATCGAGATCTAGTCGTTCCTTTCGTAGGAACTGTTCCATAACATCGAAAAAGGTACGGATATTTCGAGTCTGATCGAAATCGGTCGCCATCAGGCCAAGTTGCCTCTGACCAATTACGTAACTTTCGTTGGTACCATTCTTGTCTTCTTCATCTTTGTCCGTACTCTCTTCTCGCATTGGCGTGTTGGACAGCTGCTACCTGTAAAGGCTGAGAATCCCAAGCGTTGTTCTACTCTCCCGATCATCTTCTTCTCTGGTCCGCTCATGTTCCTCACTTTGCTTCTCGGAGTCATCTTCTCGTCTGGTCTCTACTACACATACAGGGGTATCCTCAAGTATGACCACAACATCCACAAAGGAATCGCTGAGCGTACGCTCATCTTCCCAGTCCCACTTATCCCCCCTTTTAGGCCCACTCGACCTCCAGAATCAAATGCTCTTCGAGGCCCAGTGTCAATACGATGTAACCCCTCTTTTATCAGCGATGCGTAATCCCAAAATTTAGACGATGTTTGTCCATGGAAGTGAGAAACTTCTTCATGAAATCAACGAAGCCAATGACTTGGTGGCTGGTTCATGCCAACCCACCGTTTATCTGCTTGAGAGCCATCTTGTAAACAGTCATTATTTATGATTAAAATCCTCTTGAAATCTAGGAAACCATCCAAGGTGATCAAGATTCTCTTGAGGAATTGCTCAGGCGTAGCGAGCTGTTAAAACAGCAGTTGACGGAGGCACAGTCATTGAATTTGATCACTGACCAGGAAGATATGAACGACGTCCGTTATACCCAGAAAACGATAAAGAAGATTGAGGAACAGCTGAAAGGCATCAATAAGGTATCGGAGGAGAGTCATAAATGGTACAGTAAGGTTGTAGGTACTGGGAGAATTGAACAAGAATACTACCAATAATTTGATCGCAGTCAAGAAAACGGATCAGGCCATTCGGGATGAGGTAGATTATATCTGGCAGAAGATGTTATAAAAGTTTAGGTCGAAATGATAACCGCCCCACTGTTGGATGCCTACACTGACACTGTGACTCGGATCGGGAAAGTCAAACACTCTTTGGATAATGCGACAATGTCCATTTTGGGTTGGACATCGAAAGTGGCCAAACGCTTTATGAAAGCAATGGAATCGGAGCGTAGGGTAAAGACGAAAAAGGGGGCTACTGTTGAGGGACACGTTTCAGAAGGTCGATCCTCTGGTTGTCTATGCCTCGTTGCAAGGACTTCTGGGAGTTGGAGTCCTTACCGCGTTGTTTGCCCTCGGTTCTGGAATTATTGTACTCGGACTGGCACTTGTCTGGCCTAAACGTGTGTGTCCCCGATTCAATGCTATCATCCCTTTACAGCCTTCTACTTTGCTCCCCGAGCTACCGGTTTTGTCGTTCAGCTTTTCCTCTGTTCGCTCTGCCTCGTCTCAGCTTTTGCCTTCTCGATTCTTCTTCTCTCTGGGTAAACTACCTCCGTCTTCGTCTATTCTTCGTCTACTCTTCAGAATGTTCCTCTCGTTTGCCGGCCCGGTTACCAGTGTCTGTAATACTTTGAATAAGTTCGGCGGAGACAACAATTCCGCGTTCTACAAGACAAATGACATTCATTATGAACTCGAGGATTACCACGGAATAATTCATTCGATCAATTTTGGGTGGGATACGATAGTTACAAAAACGTAGTCCGTTTCTTAGAGAACTTCCGAAGTCGGAAGATGTTACTGGAAGGGGCTTGGCATCGAAAGAAGTCAACCATCGTGTCGATCTGCTTCCTCAAATGGAAAGTGAAATCAAGTTGGATTTGTGGACTGCCAAACTGGATGACATCGAAGATCCGGAAATGCCCAATCTCACATACCCATTGATCCCGGTATTATGTTTAGGTAGCCAAGGAAACAGAATGTTCAGCTTGGCCGTCAGCTAAAGATGTCTGCTCTTGCCTTGGAGACCGTCAGTTTCAAAGAGTTCCGTTCTGAGAAAGCTCGCCAATCTCCTCTGCTCAATCTCGTTTCCAAAGAACTTCAAGCTTTCAAACGGTTGCCATTTTTCTGGACAGAATAATTCAAATTTTAGACTCATTGATCGAATTGCCTTTGAATCTCTTGAATCTGTCCAAATTCCCGACTGCGAGGTTCGTCGACTGGAAGACGCTGTCGTCGACAACATGAAAACCATCTTTACCCAAAGCTTTGGTGAACTCAAAGTATAACTGAAGATTCCCATAAGTTAAAATTGTTTTTAGAAAAGGATGGACAGCAAATTCTATCGCTCAGATCGTATGATGGAGACCTACTTGGGATCGAGTCGTCTTCTCTGCGTCGACTATGTTATCCCCAGCACCTTGTGTTGGCTTTCTTCTCGTAAGAAAGACATTCAGTCGTGTAATAAAGTCCACTTTCAGTGCTGCTCGGTCTCATAATGCTCTTTGACATGCTGGTCATCAAGGCGATTGCCTACCATCTGCTCAGAATCCCAGCTCCAGAATATTTCACGGAGATTCATTTGTCCTGTCCAGGACCCTTGGTTGATAAGAAGCTTCTTCCGAGCTCCGAGACATCTCATGTCTCCCTTGATTCTCCCCTCCTTGAGGAGAAATCTGTCGGCGCGATCGGCGTCGTTCAGGCCTAAAGGGTGGCCCAGACCCTTTTCCAATTTGTTCCTTGTGTATTTTAACTGTTGAAGTTGGGAATAAATTGCTTGTTGACAAGACTCTGGTCTTCAAAAGTCAGCAAAGTCGACCACCCCCGCAGCTAATAAGCTCGTTGCTATCGATTCTTCGATATCACACCTTTCCCCTTCTTCACACTTTTCTATTTGTCATCTTTAGTTTGTACCAGTTTAAAAGGTCGTCGATTCAAACTCTCTAATCCACAATAATTACACGGTATGCCTCTATTGGCAGTCATCGTTTACCTCTTCTCGTATTTCCCAGCACAAAGTATTTGTCTCCGGAAAAAGGTTTTAGAGACATCCCATCCAATCTGTCTGGTTTCCTCTTCCCAATCGTATATTTCAGATGGCGGCTGCTTTCAAAGATGTCGGTTTGTTGAAAAAGAAAGGCGACTCGATGGATACCGTCGTCGGACACGAGGCCCTCAAGGGAAAGGTTCTAATATATTTTACTATTTGACACAGCTCTCTTTTTTTCTAGATTACCGCAGTTTATTTCTCGGCTATGTGGTGTCCTTCCTGTCGTCAATTTACTCCAAAACTTATGGTCAGTTCGTCAATTTGTTTTATACAGACGACTTCAAGAGATTCTATTCTGCCCTCAAAAAGGCTGGCTGTAATTTCGAGATAGTTTTGTGTTCTCGCGATCGAACTGAACCCGACCTTATCGAATACTTCAAAGATCACAATGGCAACTGGCTGGCTCTTCCTTTTGGCAACAATCACATGCAGTAGGTCCTCTCCGACAGAGAATACTCAGCCCATTTAAAGAGAATTGCTAAAGAAATATGAAGTCGCCACCATTCCAGCTTTAAAAATATTGAGAGAAGACGGAAAAATGTTGTCTGACCAAGGCAGAAAAGAACTTCAGGTGAGGTGGACTGTTAGGAAGTCTGAGACTCTCTGTTTAGGAGAAGGGCGTCAATGACCCAGTCGCTTTGTTCAAGGAATGGGAGAAGCTGGCCGCCAAGAAGTAGCCTCTTCTTTGTTTTTTTTATCTTCTAACCAATGCGTAATAAATATTGTCCGTGTTTCAAAGAAGAAGCAGAGCAGTCAGCCCTTATCAAATGAGTCGAAAAGAAGCCAACCGTCTTGGCCTTTTATCCGCCACCGCTTATATTGTTGGAACCATCATTGGATCAGGTTCTTTTCTCCAAAATCCTCTGCTTATTTCCATGTTGTAGGTATTTTTGTTGCCCCCAAAGGAATTCTCTGCTATGCTGGCTCAATCGGCCTCTCTCTCATCATTTGGGCCGTTTCTGCTCTTTTGGCCATGTTGACAGCCATTGTAGACGTGTCCTTTTGGCTTTTACTAACCAGTTCTAGAATTATGTTGAATTGGGGACAAGTATTCCCGAATCTGGGGCAGAACTCGCCTACATTTCTTTTATGGGATGGCATCCCGTTGCCTTCTCTTTTCTCTGGCTCTCCACAGTAATTGAGAGGTAGATAAGCTTAATTTTCTTCTAAAATAGTCTCTGACAGTTCCTGCAGCGGCTCCGTACTCTTTTTGACCTTTGGCCAATACATTGTTGAAGCCATTGGACCAATTGTCTGTTTGACCTCGTCTACGAAGAACTTGTCCACACGATTCTTCGGTTTCGGTCTTTTGTGTAACCACAGCTCGTCAGCTTCCATTTCTATTTCTTTTCAGTCTTCCTTTCTGTCTCCAACATGTACTCTCTTCGAAAAATAGCCGGGAAAATCCAAGTTATCTCAATGTTTTCCAAGATAGCAGCACTCGCTTGGATAATTGGAATCGGCGCCTATTTCATGATAATCAAAGGTAGCATTTGCTTTTTCTCCGCTCTAATTTAATTGCTCTAATCATTCACAGAAATAACCTCGTTTCTCAGGCTGTACATCTCATTTCGCACCGAGTTATGCATTTTCTGGCTCACATTGGTCGCCGAGTCAAATAGTACTGGCCATTTATCAAGGGGAGTGGGCATATGGTATGGGACATTCTCTTTGTCATCTAAAACTAGTCTAGCTGGATACACGGTGTTGAATTATGGGATAGAAGACCTGGAAATCAAAGACTTTAGAAAGTAAGCAATTGAATAGGAAAAATCGACTCGATAGGACAGTTCCTCGAGCAGTTGTTGGCGGTTTGGCTATTTCTTCTTTGATCTATATCCTAGCTAACATAGCCTATTTCACAGTTCTCACGCCGGAAGATGTTCTGCAAAGCGATGCCGTAGCCACGGTAAATCTTTCTTTTTGTGATCAACAAGTTGTTCAGCTGTTCATTCAAAAGACACTCGGACAAGGGGCTTCCTATGTGATGCCAGCACTCGTCGGTCTACTAATAATCGGATCATTGAACTCGGATATTTTCTCGTGGAGCAGGCAAGTCGACTCATTCAACTGATGACAGAATAGGTTCATGTTAGCCGGAGCGAGGAAACGACTGATGCCAACGGCATTTGCTTTGATCCATCCGGAAAATGACAGTCCTCGAATAGCTGTTTTCAGTCATGTGGGATAGATGTTTTGATTTGACAAAACTTTTATTTCAGGCATTGATTACAGCCAGTTTCTCCTTTATTGGAAACATTGAGACCCTGATAAATTACATGAATATCATTGGTATTTCCTGCAAATGTTTCGCTTTACTGGCTCTAATATTAATCAAATGGCAAAGGATTCCTGTAGCTAAAGATGCTGTCAAAGTAAATATCTGTTCATTATACGTAGTCTCTCCAGTTTAACATTATTTTGCCAATTGTAAACTTACTGATCAACCTCGCCTTGCTGGTGATTCCCTTTACCCAAGATTGGAAGCAGTCCGTCGTCGGCTTGGGTCTTTTCCTTACCGGTTGTGGTTTGTGTTAATCTCCTTCTATTCATCAATTCTTCTCCCTTCAGCTGCCTATTTCCTCTTTGTCTATCCAAAAAAGAAGCCACGTTTCCTGTATTCAATCGATGGTAATCAGTCTAATTTCCTGTTACGTTTCCTGTAATTTCAGCAGCAGTCACGACTTTTTGCCAACTGCTCTTCTGGACCGTTGTTGACTCCGGACCGGAATATCAAAAAGAGAGAGCCGTCCAGGAGGCCAAACACGAACCTCATCTTTTTGTTGAAAGATTTTAAAATAAAAAAGTTCATCCTTCAAAATTTGGGCTACCACGGAATTTTCACAGCTTCCCGTCAGTTGGGGAAGGATAGGAAAAAAAACTGATAGAGGGATTGGTGCAGTATAGGGGGAAATCTTCAAATCTTCAAGAAATACAGGAATTCAGATGACTACTGTTCTTTGTCAGTGGTCAGGGGGAACATCCCAGTCGGTAAGGTTGTAAATTTGTTATCAGTTGGCTATGGGACGGAAAGAGAAGAACCGTATTGGTTTACTCTCATGCACGGCCTATATCGCCGGTTCGATTATTGGATCAGGTAATTATCCCTTCCACTTTTATCCTCTGTTCCAGGGATTTTCGTAGCTCCAAAAGGAATTCTGTCTCATGCCGGTTCCGTGGGATTGTCTCTTATTATTTGGGGTGTCTGCGCTCTTCTTTCGATGCTCACTGGGATAGTAAGTTCCTTTGTCATTCAGTGCAACGTCTTCTAGAATTATATCGAACTAGGGACAAGTATCCCTGAATCTGGAGCTGAACTTGCTTATATTTCTTTTATGGGTTGGTATCCGATTGCTTTCTCCTTTCTCTGGTTGTCTACAGTCGTCCAAAGGTATTCCCTCTCCTATCCCCACTCTTTTCTGTTTCTAGTTCTTGCAGTGGCGCTGTCTTGTTCCTGACATTTGGCGAGTACATTGTCGAGGCCATCAAGCCTCTCGTCTGTCTCACTCATTCAACCCAACAAATAGCCATCAAATTATTCGGTTTTGGGCTTCTATGTAAGTATTCCTGACTGTCTTTTCTTGCCAGTTACATCAGCTGTGATAAGCTGTACTGTAGTTGACTGCCAGAATAACAAACGCCATTTGTAGTCCTTCTGACCATCTCCAATATGTACTCGCTGAGGAAAATAGCCGGCAAAATACAAATAATATCGATGTTTTCAAAAATAGCCGCATTGGCTTGGATTATCGGAATTGGGGGCTATTTCATGATATTCAAAGGTATTTGCTGTCCCCCTGCTGATCTGAGTATCTCTTCCTTCCAGGATATACCCAACATTTCAAACCAAGTTACGCATTTGCCGGTTCGAAGTGGTCCGCATCGGAGATTGTGCTGGCCATATATCAGGGTAATTGGGCATACGGGTACTGCCTATCAATTACATTTAAACAAAGATTTTCAGTGGCTTCACCACTCTCAATTATGGCACAGAAGATGTACAGATTAAGAATTTTAGGAAGTAGGCCCTCTTTCTCGAGAGTTACTGGATTTAGAACCTTGCCACGGGCTGTGATAGGCGGATTGGCCATCTCTTCTGTTATTTATGTCTTGGCAAACATTGCTTATTTTTCCGTGTTGACTCCTCAACAAATTCTCGATTCAGATGCTGTTGCTACAGTAATCACTTTAGAAATACAATTTACGAGGGTCTTTCAGGAATTCATTCAAATGACTTTGGGCCAAGGAGCTGCTTATGTGATGCCCGCTCTTGTTGGTCTTCTAATTATCGGAACACTCAATTCTGATGTCTTCACTTGGAGCAGGTACAATCAAAAATAGAGAACAAATTAGCCAACAGATTTATGCTGGCAGGAGCGAGGAAAGGGATGATGCCCACAGCTTTCTCCCTAGTTCATCCCGGAAATGACAGTCCACGAGTAGCTGTTTTGACACATGTTGGAGAAGCACAGAAACATTTCATCAATCTGTTATAGACTCTTCTTTGTGTCGGGTTTTCCTTTATCGGAGATGTCGATGATCTTGTCGATTACTTGACAATTGTCGGCATTATGTGCACATGTTTCGCCCTTTTAGCTCTGATCATCATCAAATGGCAACATATCCCGGTAGCGAAGGATGCAGTCAAAGTATGCTTCCTCTTTTTCTTTTTAATCTATTCAGTTTAACATATTTTGGCCCATAGCGAACCTTCTTATCAACGTGGCTCTGTTGGTGATTCCCTTTACCCAAGATTGGAAGCAGTCCGTCGTCGGTTTGGGTCTTTTCCTCGCCGGTTGTGGTTTGTGTTAATCTTCTTCTATTCAATTCTTCTCCCTTCAGCTGCTTATTTCCTCTTTGTCTATCCAAAAAAGAAGCCGCATTTCCTGTATTCCATCGATGGTAATTAGCTTAATTTCCTATACGTAACCCCGGTAATTCCAGCAGCAGTCACGACCTTTTGCCAGCTAGTCTTTTGGACTGTCGTCGACGCCGGACCCGAATATCAAAAAGAGGCTGCCGTCGACGAGAAGATACACAACGAAGTCAAACATGAGCCTCAAATTTTTGTGGAACGATTCTAATTTCTCTTTTCGGGTAATTAACAGACGGGTTATAGAGTAAAAAAGCCTTTCAAAAATAAATATTTATTGTATTCTGAGTAATTTGATCGTCATCCCCACTGGTTTCGTAGTTGATCGGCGTAATTGTTCCATCCTTCTTCTCCCACCGATCGTACCTACATTTTCTTGTTTTTTGTGTCGTTTCTCGCCTACCTGAATCAGTGTCTCGACTTTGTTATGTCTTCTTTTCTCCATTTGTTTTATCCCGAAGAGCACCATCCCCGGGAAGATGACCGTGTACAGCGGAATTGTCTGAAATTGCTGATTATTATCTGTAGTGCGCCTGACACCCACGTAAACCATCATAATATAACTCTTGTAATAAACTCCGCAGACTTGTTCTTCCGGACTGAATTTAATCTTCAAATAAGCTGTCGCCCCTCCATAGGCCGCGATGAGGACGAGAGTGCCAAAAATAACAAAGGCGAGGAATTTGGAGGAGACAGCGTTCTCGGCCTTCTGATACCTGGCCGACAGTGATTCGTTGCCTCTTAATGTCCTTTTTTCTCTGCATTGTTACCAGCAAAACTTACATGTCTGTCTTCTTCTTATTTATATAATACAGTATCAACGACATCAGGGCTGCTCCGACATTGAGGGAGGATAAGGACAACATGAGGAAGGTGACTGTTGGCGCAGCTTGTGGCGGAGTATTCAAAGCGCTGATTTGAGGCACGGTATTCGGGACACCGTAGAAGATATAAAATGTCAAGAAGGCGGGGATGGCTATCTGTATGAGACACTCGTCTTTCTGTCAGTGGCTCTTCCTTACCGATGTGCCCAGAAAGAGATTTCCGAGTCGCTTTCCTTGCCTCTCGTAGCAACGGTAGAAAAGAGTGGCGACACATCTCTCAACGAACATTACAATCTGAGAGATATTCCAATTCCGATCGCTTTCTTACGGTGGCAAACTCTATCCATAAGACAACTAATCCAACGGGAACATTGAAGAATTGATGGATATTCGGCTTCAAGATGACCTCACACTCATTTCGATAAGTGAAAGAGACAATCAAATGGTGACACTGGAAGGACGAGATTAGAGGGAAAATAAAGAAACTTACAGTAAATGTTGTAATCCAAACGCTGTGGAACATACAAGCACATAAGACGGAGACGAATAGAATCTGAAGAAGAGCTCTGGTTGCTGGGAACGGTGCGTCAAATACCTTGATGTTGTAATGGAAAGAGAGGCGCTTTTTGACAACGGTCAGTACATGAAGAAGGAGACCGATAGATGTCAGACACAAAACCAAATGCCACGCTTGCATTGCACGGTAAAGAGGATGGGTGACGACATGAGCACACTAAACTGGATATTTTAATTCCTGTTACATTGAGATTGTCTTCTGTTTTGGTAGCAGTAGATATGGATTTGTTTTGCTAGTTACAGAAATTACGGGCTATTCGACGAGAATTTTTGATTTCAGTTCGACTCCCAACTGTGAATAAAGAATAAAGCCAACCTCTGTACATAGCTCTTCAGTAAGGTTGAGGCTGTCCATGATGCACCTGACGTGAGGGGGGAAGGGCTTATCCCACTCAGAGCAATCTAGCAAAGGAAATTGACCGAGACTCGATCGCACCACAAATCTCTAAACGGTTCCCGTAATCACGAATGAGCTGGAAGACGGGAAAAAGATTCTAATCACAGTGAGAGGCACGTGATGGGAAGGAAAGAGGCTGTCTGAAAGAGACACAAAGGATGAGAAACATAGCTGCATATGAATTAACAACGGCACGTGGGACTAATGCAAATGAGAACCTTTTTTAGAAAGAAGAGAGAACAATGGCAGCGAGGATCAAAAATGAAGGGATCCGCTGATGTTTTGCCTGGCACGAAATGGTCAAGGTGTAGTGTTTCAAGTGGCCGAAATCTATCGTCGTCATTTCTTTTGGTTTTCGACCAAGGACTCTTCTCATTTTCTGAAGAATCGAATCTATTTGATACCCTGGGCGGTCATATTCCAAGTTCCGCGTGGGATGGATGTCCGTCAAAATTTTGATTATGATGATGACAGCCTTCTGTGAGGGTAATAGAATACTTTTAGAAGGAAAAAAGTCGACACAGATAATTAAGGAAAAAGCATGGCTTTGTTTACCGGGGAGACGAAGTGTGGATGACGCGGCCAAAGTCCAGTAGGCGGCCCGTCGAGATATCCAGAAGTGGCTGTGAAGCAGGAATAGAAAAGATAAGGCAAAAAAGAGACGGCTGTCTTTCGGAAATCACAAGAAGGAAGCAGTGTGGGTGGGCAAGAGGGTTCAAAGCATAAGTATCGCCTTTTCCAGAAAGGACTTCGCCACTCGAAGCTAGACTGGATTAGCCATTCACCTTTGCCGACATTTTTAAAACATTTATGCTGGTTTCTAGGGAACATTCCCTTTCTTCAACCAGCAAGGAAGGGATAAAAAACATTTCTGCAACACAGAAGGCGAGCAATCCACTGACGTCGACGGCCATTCCGATTACGGAGTGCCGAATGAGCTCTCCTCGGAATAAAATGAGATACGAGCCTTATTCAAATAATGGGAGAGGTATATTTCAGGAAAGGAGACGCCACAAACATCGAGAGCATCCTCGGGGGGAAACTGATCACATACACAGATTACAAGACAAAAAATTTTGGATCATTCTTTATCAATCATCAAAACATCAGGAACACGACTACGTCAAGCCACAGGACTACCCATCGGACTGCTTGTCGACCGCAAAGATTTTGGCAACAGAGCTTTCTTAAATCCTTCGACGCCCAGAAGCTGGAAGATGAACCAAATCTTGAGACCTTTGAGTCGCCTTCTCTCGTGTATGCCCCATTCGGTCGGATTGTAGTTATCTGGCTTGTCACTTTTGGAGAAGAGTCGGCAAAAGGAGTACTGATCCTTGGCGAACAGGGCTGTCGTAGTGGACAACGAGATACTGATCGAATCCATCGAGAGAAACGACGGCTGTGAGGTCGAAGCGAGCCAAGCCCGAGCAGCTGTCCGATCGCAATCCAAATGAATCCACATCTTATGCCTAAAATTGATAATTTTATTAATTACAATTATTCTCCTACTTTTTGGCTACCGTGACAATGTCCTCCATATGATCGAGTGTGTTCTTATCCAGGCTGAGAATTACCATCCCCGATCGACCACCCATCATCTCGGTATCTCCTCTGATGACATCTTCCAACTGTTCCTTCGTCATATCCTCCACCAGTCTTAAATTCATTCCGGCCATTTCGCAAATTGTCTCCAGACGAGGGAATGCTTTCTCCTTGGCGTAGACGGACAGCTTGTCACCAGCCGCGTGAATTTCATCCATTTGCTTCTTTCCGAATAGGTAATGCTGTTCCTTCGTGCCTAGTGTCTCGTCAATTTTTGCTGTCCTGGCAGCCAACAGAGCCACGAGCATCGACTCATCCGCGTCATCTGTGAAACAGCCACCACCATTACCAGTTTCCATCCCTTCTGACGAGAAGAGAAACTCTTCGGATATGTTTAACATCCTCCCGTACCAGTTTATGGCCACCCTTTCGAGATCAGCCAACGGCGAAGAATCTTCCCAATGAGCTGCACTTATTCCTAGCGAAGCGATGAGCATTTCTCCGAAGATCATGGCTTTTGCGAGACCACTTCTCTCCTAAAAACCGAATATTACCGGGGTTAAAAGTTACCTTATACCTTGGACGGGTGAACAAATGTTCTCATGCACTTCGTGTACTGGGCCAAGGTGAGCGGTTCCATCGGCAATTCTGTCAATTCTTTTGGTTCCTCCATGTTCTCCGTCTGAGGAAAGACCAAAGCAGAATTGACATTCAGAATGGTTTCCAAAAGGTCGGTCGGAAAGAGAAGACTCGACATTTTGACATCGGCTGGATTCGACTTTAGGATAGACTTGGGCTGTTCAGCAGAATAAGCTGGCGGCGGAGACAGAAGCCCCGTCGACTGTGTCTCTTCGTCTTTCGGAGGTTCCTTTATCTCATTTGGCGATACACTCGTTATCTTGTGCGGCATTTCGTTCGACTTTTCACTCGACTTCTCTGCCGAATCTTCGTCTTTTTGGGGCGAATCCAGCGTCGTCTCGCTTGCTTCTGACTCGAGTCGACAGAACTTGACATTTGCCAAAGAAGTGGCGGCCGACTTCTCCTGTTCATTCTTCCTCTCGGCGAGACTGGCGACGTCTCTTCGTAAAGATTTTTTGATATAGAATTGGATGGCGATGAGGACGATGGAGATGGAAAATAGGAGACCGAGTAAGGCGAGCGGAATGGTCAGCCAGCTGGATCCGTCCTCCTCCTCTGTGCTGTCCGATGATTTCATCGTTCTGAATAGATTGCGACTCCAAAATAAACAAATCTTACGAATTGGTGTGGTTCATTGGATAAAAGAGAACAACCTTCCAGGAAAGCTAACAACCAATTGAATGATTCCTGATCTCGTTAAAGCATTCCACATGTACCAGCTTGTCACTGACATGAGCTAGCAAAAAAAAAGCTTGACAAAGGGGACAATGCATCCAAATGGAGGAAATGCTGCCATTTGATCATAATGCGTCGACTGGAGCGTCGAGAGGCTAACCGACGAGAGCGACTTCGGATGGCGGCTCTCAATGACGGCTTCCGTGAGTTGCGTCGATGTCTTCCGACTTTTCCCTACGAAACAACTCTCAGTCGAATCGACACTTTGAGGTAGCCTTTCTTCTTCTTTGTTGCCTCATTTCCCCTCCCTGGCAGTCTCCTCCTTCCTACGATCTCTTTCCAGACTGGCCATTCTCTACCTGCACTTTCTTCAAGAGATGTTGTCCACAGTGTAAACTCGAACCCGTCTCTGTGATCCGTAAAAAAGAGGATACGAGTCTGTCGTCTGTTTAAGGGCGTCACGCCTAATGTCTTGTCAAGCACAATGCCCTGTACGGCCTTGGCGGCAACGAGGGGTCATAAAAAAGGAGCCTCGGGGGTGGATGAGCATTGAAACTTGGCCCGAACGATGAAAAGAAAAGTGATGGCTGATTGTCGACCTTGTAAACGAGGCGCGAATCGGAACGCCGAAAAAAGGCCAATGGGATCTTGCAACTTTGAGGGTGGATGTCTGGGTCGTGCGACATCAATGAACACATTCGCAAAAAATTAAAGGAGGGGGTGGAATTATCAGAATAATTACTGGAATAACACTGTTAGAGGAACTGGATCTTCACTTTTGTCGAGAGTTGTTGTCATCTCGTTGATAGCGGGCAGTCCATTCACAAAGGGATTGAAGAAGCATCTCATTACACGATCTTTTTCATATTGTTTAAATAAATCTATCTCCGTTTGATTTCTTTAGATGTTGTCGCGCCAGTCGAACCGAATAGATCAAGGTTATTTTCTTTTGAAGTATTGCTACTTCTTGTATTGTTTTGATGTCGTCGAACGTCTCACTTCTCCGTCTCGATTGCGTGAGAAATTGCTGAAGGCCAAGAGGGGGGCGCACGACCTTCCAATGGTCAAACGAGGCCTTTTTTTCTCGTAACTCAGCAGGTTCTTCTTATCCTCCCCCACGGCACTATAAAAGCCCCGCGAAGAGGGCAGTCGACCAAACATGAGGCGTACCTTCCTCTTCCTACTCGTCGCAATTGTAGCCATCCAGGCTCGAAGTGGTCAGTTCCCATTAAAAATTACTCTTCATCCTGCCAAAATTCTATTTTATCCAATAGGATAGGGATGTCCCATTAGCTAAAGATTCCTGTCCTTGAAATATTTGTCAACATCGACTCTCTTCTCATTTCTCTTTTCCAGTTTACAAACGAAATGCTTATGGCGACGAAGCGGTGACTCCCGCTGCTGAACCAGAAGTAGAAGCCGAGGCTCCCGCCCCCGAAGCAGCTCCAGAGACTGTCCCGGCTGAAGTTGCTGGTCAAGCTCCATCAGAGAAATCCGGCTATCGTAAGAAGAGAGATGCTCAAAACAGTTATGGAGATGAACCAGTGACAGAAACCCCGAAACAAGAATATCCACAAGAAAGTGCTCCTGAAGCAGCTGCTGAACAAGTTCCACCAGAGACGGCTGGAGCACCCGAGGCACCAGTTGAGCATTCTGGATACAGGAAGAAGAGGGAAAATCAGAACTCGTATGGAGACGAGCCTCAACCAGCTGAGCAAAGTGAGCCTGCACCAACCGAAGCAGCACCCGAAACTGCTCCTGAGACTGTCCCGGCCGAAGTTGCCGGCCAGGCGCCGTCAGAGAAGTCTGGCTACAGAAAGAGGAGAGATGCCCAAAACAGCTATGGAGATGAGCCAGTGACTGAAGCACCAAAACAGGAATATCCTCAAGAGGCCGAAACTGCTGCTCCCGAAGTTGCTCCGGAGCAAGTTCCCACTGAACCTCATGCACCTGACGCGCCTGTAGAACAATCCGGATATTAGAAAATATCGAGTTTTTTTTTGTAAATTTGTTTGAGACGTTTTTAATAAAATTTATTAGTCTATATACTCTACAACCTGTTCTGAATTGAGCTTATATCGAACAAAAAAATACTATCTTATAAAGTTTGCGATTCTACCAGTCTATAATATTCTCCTCGTTTTTTCATCAATTCTGCATGGCTTCCTTGCTCAGCAACCTACAACAAAACTGTGCAAAAACTTAAATTAAACTAGACCTTTTTCCCTTTTATAACGTAAATTAGATTGGCATGTTGTATGGTACTGAAATTAATATTACTTATTACTGAAATTAATATACTGAATATTAATATTTTATAAAAAAAATAGAAAAATGAAACCATACCTAAGTCGATGAGCAATAATTAGCACTGTTCTGCCTTTCATCGCATTATCTAGAGCTTCTTTGACCTTAAAAAGATCTGCTAAATTATCGACAAAAATACCTACCAATTTCTCGGATTCCGTATCAAGTGCACTTGTTGCTTCGTCTAAAATCAAAATGGGAGGATTCTTTAGCAGAGCCCGCGCTATGGCGATTCTCTGCAATTTTTTAGATGCACCATTATTTATAAAGTCACTTGTTTTTGTCCACCAGAGAGCTGTGTTCCTCGTTCTCCAACAACTGTTTTATATTTATCCGGGAAAGAGTCGATAAAATAATCGGCATTTGCTAATTTTGCAGCATCTTGAACCTGTAAATGCAGTTTATATAATACAAATATTATTTTTAATTGCCTCTTTATCTGTAGCATCAGGCCGTCCGTATCGAATATTTTCTTCTATAGTTGTATGAAATAATACTGGCTCTTGGGAAATAAGACCAATAACCTAAAAGAATTTCAAAATGGCCTAAAACAGCGCTTACTCTGCCTCGTAACCATTCAAGGTTCAATTCACGCAGATCTTTCCCGTCTAACAGTATTCTTCCAGAAGTAGGATCATAAAACCTTTCAACGAGCGCAGTTATTGTACTTTTGCCTGGAATAAAATATACAAAGCCCAAAACGACAAACCTCCACCACTAGGCCCACAAAGAGCTACAATTTGTCCAGCGGGAATGGTTAGAGAAAGATCTTCTAAAACTTCATGGCTTTTCCTTGACGGATAACTGAAGCCAACATTGTCGAAGGTGATCTAAAAATTATATACTCCGTTGATAGCGGCAATAAACAAACTTCTCCCCATAAGGTGTGATACGGAATACAAACGCCATCATCCATTCGCATAGTCGGCGTGATATTTATGAACTAAAAAATTACTGCGTAAATACAAATGGTTATTCTTGATACTTGGAATACTCTAGCTCCTGCTGTCCATCCTTTCAACGCGTGACCAAAAATAACAGAAAGCTGGCTGAGCGACTTTTGAATAGTTTGTGCCGTTACGAGAAATGACATTAACTCTCCTGGGCTCATTTTTCCTGTGTGAATAAGCCCTGAGCCAGCGTATAAGACGGACAAAACAATTCCATTTAAAAATAAGTTAGTACCAGCTGAAAAAAATATAAAATTAATTTTATAGAAACAAACCTTGAAAAATGCCTATTCCATAACCGAGAAGCTCATTCATATAGCAAGCCGTTCGCACTTCTGAGGTGAACAACCAAAAAACGGTAAATTAAAAAGGCAAATAAGATCATATTACGGTTAAAAAACAGATTCAACTTACTCAGTTTCTTTATTCTCCATTGCAAACGCTTTCACAGTCCGTATATTACCAAATGCTTCATCTGCCACTGCTGCTGCAATTGCAGATTGTGCTTGCGTTCTATAAATGAAGGCTGCTAATTAATATAAATATGTATCACACCTTCGACTCAAACTTCTCAAAATCGCACCACAAAGAGTTCCAACAGCAATTACTAAAGGCAAAGCAGCCAATGTCATTATGGTCATTTGGGGTGAAAGACGAATTAAAGTGACTACACACCCGGCTGTCTAAGATTACAGTAAACATTCGTAAGAAATATTACAAACCTGAGCGAAAGTTTTTAAACCCTGTGAAACTGTCATTTTAAAGCAACTTTTAAATTCTTGCACATCTGAATTCAACCGTGAGGAGAGTTCTCCTGATTTCTGAAAAAAAAATAAAAAGAAGTGGTTAAATCTAACCTCATGATCATGAAATGCCATATCTAAATGCAAAAGTCTATCAAAAAGGCGTATCCTAAGATCGGAAGCCATTCTCTCACCGAGTACAGTGATAAAGGAAATGTACATAAATGTAAGAAACGCCTAAAAGATAAATATGTGCTACAACAACGGAAATACCTGAGCTCCATAACAAGCAATTAATTTTACTGCATCCTTGTTGATAATTGATAAGTCTGTGTTTTTACCCTGTGCTTGATCTCGAATAATTTGTACCATCGTATCAATAAGCGCACCCAAGTGAATAGGAAGTTGAATATTTACAACAGCCGTTAGAATCGCACACTGAACATCAATTGAAAGATTAAATAGATAACTTACAACAACGGCAGCTAAAAAGTATCCAATGAAAGGTTTCAGTAAATTCCATAAATCTGACCAGCTAAGAGACGGCTCTGGGCAATTTAGTTTATCTTCTCGTAATTTATCGGCTCTTCGGCTTACATTTGATTTCTTACACGATACTGTTCTGGATGTAAACTTGGGTGCATTCAAAACTAAAATTTACCTTATAAATGGCGATAATGTCAAGCTTACTCCAACTAATTTGGTTGGTTTGATACAGTTTCGTACGTTTGCCGGCTTTCCAAGCCAGCCCAATACTTTCTCATTTATTATTTTTCTGAAAACTGCTCATACAATAAAAACCGATAGATAAACACTAACCTTATTGAGTTCTGATGTATTACTGAATAAAATCTACTACATGATAGGGAATAATGGGGCCACAACAACCCTAATGCACTTATTTTTGAAAGACTCATATCTTGGCCTGAAATGCATCAGTTAGTAATTATAGACTGAACTTTAGTTGAAAAGGGAAAGACTAAAATAGTTTGAGATTATATGTTTTGGACATTTCTGCACTATACGTAATTGCGGCAGGCATTTTGAAAAGATTATACTGTGGTTTACATCATTGTGTTTATCCAAAATCCATGGTAAAGATATTTATCTTTTATTTTCAGCTGTACAATGGTTCGCAAACGTGACAAGTTTGCTCGTGATCTCGTAGTAGGAGGCTCAGCTGCTGCCATATCAAAGACTGCCGTCGCTCCAATAGAAAGAGTAAAACTGTTGCTTCAGGTAACACTTACTGTTATACATTTTTTACAAGCTTCTTGAAGGTACAATATTCGCATAGAGATATTGCTGCTGATCAACGATACAAAGGTATTTTAGATGCGTTTTCTCGTGTGCCGAAAGAACAAGGTTTTCTATCTTTTTGGAGAGGAAATTTAACGAATGTTGCACGATATTTTCCCACACAAGTATGATAATGACGTCTATTGTTCTAGTATTGATCTATTCATTCAGGCACTCAATTTCGCATTCAATGATCTCTACAAAACCCTCCTTCTTAGACATACTAATCGTGATTTGGTAAAACTTTTGTTTATTTTCAGTATGTTTTTTTCTAGGATTTTTGGAAATACACTGGACGATCGTTAGCTTCCGGTGGATTAGCCGGATCAACTACATTATGCTTTGTTTATCCTTTAGACTTCATAAGAACACGTCTATCAGCTGATATTGGTAGCAGTCCGACTAATAGAACATATAAAGCAAGTTTTTTTTTGCTTTTTTTTTGTTAACTATCTTTATTTTCTAGGGTTTTACCGATTGCTTAGTAAAAACTGTAAAAACCGAAGGAGTAACTGGTCTTTATCGTGGATTTTTGATTTCTATCCAGGTATAAATGTCGTTTTTATTATTAAAAATGTATTTATTTCAGACTTATTTTATCTATCGTGCAGTGTATTTTGGAATGTATGATACAATTAGACATTTTGTAGTAAAGGATAAAAAGAAATTACATTTTATAGGATCATTTCTCATTGCTCAAGTAAGTCATTGCCGTTTTCGTTTTTTACATGTTAATCTGTAGACAGTGTCTGCCACTTCTGCTTATATTACTTATCCTTGGGATACAGTGAGAAGACGAATGATGATCAAAGGAACTCTGACTCAAGGGCATGCTTTCAATGTGGCCAAACAAATTATTAGAGAAGAAGGAGTAAAAGGACTCTTCAAAGGAGCTTTAGCCAATGTGTTCAGGTATCCTTTTTCCATTTTCTTGCCTTACAAATATGTATATTTGTAGAAGTGGAGGTGGAGCCTTGGTAATGGCAATATATGAAGAAATCCAAAAGCATTTGTGACACATCATCGAATAGCTTATTAGTTTTCTTAGTTTTTATAGATTATAGTTGTAATAACGTTTTCTTGTTCCGTCATATAATGACCTCGTCCGTGTGCCAGCTCACATACTCGGTGCTAACCCTCCTAATTTTACCGAGGGTAATTTTTACTCATAGTGATTCGCTATCTAATGTTCCTCAGTTTTTTTGTTGTTGTTTTTATTTTTGGCATGTTGTTTAGTCCCAATGAAGTTTTACGATTACTGAGCTAGATGTTTCTAATCTGTAGATCGGAATCTCCGCAAAGTTTATTGATGAATACGTTTCCCCACTCTGTGATAAACGGGCTTTCTTTCATTCAAGACAATAAGAAATCAATTAAATCGAGTAGTTGCAGTCAGATATTCTCGAAAAAAGTATCGCACACGCTGTGTTCATTATTGCAAGATGTTATCAAAACGTTTCGTGCTAAATAGGAAGTAGCAAACGCCGTTTGCTATCATATCTATCTAAAATAGTTTGACCTTCACAAACAGGAATACTTTCAGGCGACGATTTCTCGAGATCTCTCTATGTTGCGATGGTATGATATTTTTTTTCTCTCAGCAAGTAAAAAACTTTTTCAGTTAATTATTCTATGGTTGATCGTATTGTCGCTTCCACTTGACTCCGCTCGTCGTCGGCTGAAATACGAAACATTCAATCCGTTCCGTCTTTCCCCAGTTGACCGTAAATATGCCACCTTTACAGAAGTAAATTGTTCCATTAAAACTCTGGTAAAATAAATCAAATTCAGGACGATCTGCGAGAGGCGAAGGAGAGATCAAGAGAAATGTTTTATTTTGCCTACAATAATTACATGGCACATGCTTATCCGGCTGACGAATTAGGTAAGTTTTCCCAGAAGACACAACCGTTGCCATTTTACAGATCCGATAAATTGCAAAGGAAGAGGTCACGACCATGCAAACCCGTAAGATAATGAAAATGTCCAAAAAATAGAACAATCTAGGCAAAATATCAACATTAACGACGTTTTGGGAGATTATTCGCTTACTTTGATCGATGCTATGACAACTCTGGTTGTTATGGGTAAAAATATTTGTCGAGAGAAAATCACCTTGGTTCAGGTGATGTCGATGAATTTCACAAAGCCGCTCGCACTCTCATTCGTGATTTATCCTTCGACAAAAACACAACTGTACAAGTCTTTGAGGCAACTATTCGGTAAATTGTCATCTTGAAGGGAGAAATCGTCGTTTAGGGTAGTGGGTCCCCTGCTTTCTGCTCATTTATATCTGACTGGTCAAAATAAGCTCCAAGGAGATTTCACCATGGAAGGATACAACGGCGAACTTCTGAGATTGGCCACTGATCTAGCAGATCGTTTGATGCCGGCATTTCGCGGGACAGCAACAGGTCTCCCTTTTACGCGGGTAAATCTCCAAAAAGGAGTATTGCCCACAGAAGTCAATGAGACTTGTACAGCGGGAGCCGGATCACTTCTCATCGAATTTGGTATCTCGATATTCCATAAAAGAGGATAAATGTTTCAGGAATGCTGTCGAGATTGAAACGCGACGAGACGTACGAGGCAGCCGCCAGAGACGCTATGGATTATCTCTGGAGCAAGCGAGAAGAGACCGGATTGCTGGGGTCACTGATCAATATCCAGACGGGCGAATGGACAAGTACGATGACAGGCGTCGGTGCTGGATCAGACTCATTCTACGAGTATCTCCTCAAAAGTTATATCTTGTTTGGGTACCAAGAAGACCTCGACAGATACAACCAATGGTATGCGTCCGCCTTGAAAACAATGAGGAGAGGACGGTATGTCGATGACAATTCGAGACGGATGAAACTATTCAGATATCTCTGTGCTAGGGGAATTGGAGAACATCCGATTTACGTGAATGTTGATGCCCGCGACGGAACTACTGCTAATACTTGGGTCGACTCCTTACAGGTAACGGGAAATTCGAGACAATTGAACACAATGAATCAAGGCGAGCTTCGCTGGAGTTCTTACATTGGCCGGCGACATTGAAGAAGCCGTCTGTGTACACGGGTTGCACTACGGAATCTGGAGACGCTTTGGAGTTTTGCCAGAAAGATTCGATTATCACGAGAAGTAAGGTGTTGGGGTCTTGGGATTCTATGGATTACAGAAAAGCGATACTAAAGTTCTATCCTCTTCGACCGGAATTAGCCGAGTCGACGTACCATCTCTATCAGGCAACCAAGAATCCTTTTTATCTTAATGTTGGATGGGAGATAATGGAATCCCTCAATTCAATAACCAGGGTACAGTTGCCCTTTTTCCTTGTCAATCTATTCCAGGTCAAATGCGGTTTTGCCACTGTCCATAATGTGCTCGATGGCAGAGTCGAAGACCGGATGGAGTCATTCTTCCTGGCCGAAACTATGAAATATCTCTACTTGGTTAGGGATCTATTGTATTGAAAGAATCGACAATTTTAGCTGTTTGATATCGACAATCCCGCGAACAAGAACAGCGAGAGACTGATCTTCTCCACTGAAGGGCACATCTTCCCGATTTTGCCGGAATTCCAAATGAAACCGGAGGAATTCTACAAAGTTCGACAAAAGCGGAAGGCCAGACTCCACCGGACCGGACCCAAAAAAACATATGCCTCTCATCCTGAAGGTAGAGCTATCTACTCTTTAAAATATACGAGAAATGTTCAGAAAAAGATTATAAGTATACTCGAGCTGCCACGAATGATTCCTGTGAAACAGGTCGACCTCTCTTCATGCCATATCGCCCGCCATTCGTCGAATTCTTCATGGAATTACTCCACGATATGGTCGGACTTCCCTATTATTATTAGAGTTAGACCCTTTCCTTCTTTTGATTGTGATTTTTAACATATTCATTTTGCCTTTCTTTTTTTCCGCCGGTTTGTGCTTGTGATACTGGGACCCGTCAGCTGGCAGTTGTTTTCGGTTGGCCACAGCAGCTCCCTCTTTCACTTATTCCCCTCTAGTATACGGCTAGCCACCTCCTTCTCAGGTTGTTCATTCCCCCAAATATGGTAATAAATTTCTATGATCAATTTGCTGTTGAATTATGTGTATAGAGGACACTTTCGATATCTCCTTGCATCCTAAAAAGCGCGCCCTTTCCAATTGCAAACAACGGGCCTCGATATATTTCGCCCGTTATTCACGAGAAAATGTCTTATTCATGGCCATCAGTCTCATGACTCCACTCCTTCCTTCTTCCTCATCTTTTTTTCGACCCCGTCGTTACACCTCATGGATTCCCTATCGATTACAGCCCACGGAGAATCCAGAAAGAACACTTTGCGGACGGGGAAGCCGTTCTCTCGATGATCTTTATGCATAGCGGCTTGCCTTATCTCGTCTTTCCCAGTCCCCCGGCTGACGCCACTTGCACTTTCGTTTTGCAAATCGACAACCACGTTTTGATCTCGTTTCTATCGAATTTATCGTCACTTTTTAAACTTCTTTGGCTTATTTCTGCTCTTTGTCAAGTTATTGTCCAAAGTTTTTACAATCGAATCTTTTTTCATCTGTCCATTTTGTCATTTCACCTGCTTGTATTCCCCGCCGGCTCGCCCCCGGCTGCCTTGGCAATATTTCGTCTTTAAAATGTCGTCACTTTTTGTGTCTTTCCCTCGGAGAAACCAGTTACCCGAACCAGCCGTTTGGGATCAATTTTGGCCTGCTCCTCCATTCCATGACAAATGTCTCTCTTCACACCTCTCCAACCGTGTAATCGCCTCTCGGCTTTTGTTTGTTCTTGGTCGATCAATTCGTTTTTTTTACTTTTCTCCTCATATTCGTCTTGTTTTTCCCAGGTAGCCACTTATTTTCCCGTGGGAGCTCATTTATTTCGAAAATTACCGCCACCTGCGTTGTAATCAGCCAGAGATAGTCGACCGCTTTTATAGTCTGTCACTCTCTGCTGCCATTCCCCGAGGTGTGTACACAAAAATGACAAAAAGGACGACTACCGGACATATTTCGGAGGGAGTATTTCGCTGCCAATTTCCAGACAGATGGCTTCCACAAATTGAGCCTCCAAAGGTCTTTGCTGGCTTCATTTTTCTTTCATGCGAGCCAATTGAGCCGATTAAATTAACCGGTGTCAGCTTTCTGCCGACAACCTAGGGCAAAGGACTCAAACGTTCATTCGTCAAAACTTTATCTTTTCCTCAAAAGGTCACCGCCCAGCCGCGCCCTGTCCAATTTCCTTCCTCCCGACCTCGATCAATCGGCAGAAGCCAGTCATTTCTAGGTCGTGGTTCCTTTTTGGATGGGCCGCTTGGCCGTCCTCCATCACACCGCCCACCGCCTCCTTCACCCTGGACTGGTGACCACGCGACGTGTAAGTCGGACAGTCTCTTATCTTTTTTGTGACCAATTCATCACGGGCAATCCATCAATTACAAAATGAGACAGATGGATTCGTTGATGAAAAAACGGGGGCCCAAGCACTCGAACACTCCCGAGGGTAATGAATTTTCAGTGTCTCTGCCAGCCGAGTTCCTCCACGGCACCCCAGCCCGAGGCGACCGTCTCTGTTCGCTATGAGCTCGGATTGCCCCTGTTGACCTTGCCATTGCCTTCTCGACAGGAACCGTGTCAATTCGCTTTGAGGCCATTGAGTGACACAGTCGGGACATTGTGTGACAATCTGCATCAGGAAGACAAAGGGCTGGACTATGTGGCTATCTATAATACTGGTTTGAGATAACATTTCGAATATAAAGAGATGGTTCAGAAGGAGTACGGGTATCTGTATCGACCAGCATTGAACATTTATTACAATTTGGGACATTTCGACTGCGGTTAAATGACAAATACTATGAAATAGTGGTACCCTCACATAGTAAAGACCTCGAAATGAGCAGTGATAGGTCAGTGCTCCCCATACATCCACCATTCGAGAAATTATAGGTTACGACAATTGGATGACATCCGGGCGACAGTTGCCACGCTACACGCTACTCTTTGTGTCGACGAATACAAATTGAATAGGGAAAGACAATTGATATTGAGGCTGGAGAAAGCAGAAGATGAACTTCGACCATTACAAGAGGTAAATAAGAGGACGCATTTGATATTTATTTACTAGAGTTCAATTAGTTGTGTCAGAGTCCAACTGTTCCAACTTATCCAGAATTCCCTTGTTCAGCGTCTTGTAGTCGCCCTCGTGATTTACCATTTGTCCCTTTATCTCCTTGGTTCGAGCTGCCTCCCTCACTTCTGGCTTCAACTTGTCAAAGCTGTCCTCCTGTTTCTTCTCTTCTTTCGAGGTTTCCTTCTTGGCGGCTGCAGCAGCGTCCGGCGAGGTGCCCTCCTGTTCATTTGAGATGGACGACGGAGTACTGACCTTCGACGTCTTCACAGGCGTATTCTTCGATGGCGTCTCGGTTTTCGGGTTCTCTACGGCAGTCGCCGTCGAATCTGCTTTCGACTTCTTCGCGTGTCTCTCGGATCTCTTCTTTTGCTTCTTTCTTGACGACTTTTTCGACTCCTTGCCACCCTTCATTTTTTCCACAGTCGACCTCCTGGTAGTTACACTGTCACTCTTCGAGCTCTTTTTCGAACTACATAGAAAATGCCAAAATGGGCAGATGAATAGGAACAGCAATTGTAGCAGTAGTACCATCCTCTCGGGCAGCAGAACTTAATTCGAATGACTCGTCTTGTCGATGGGATAAAGGGGATAATCTCCTAACTTGTTACTTTACTGGTTATTTACAGGAAAAGCTTCAAATCGAGAGAGAATGCGAGGTGCACTCGGATCGAATAATGTGGGGAGGATTTGCCGCAATGGGTATACAAACGGGTATCTTCGCTCAGCTGACATGGCACGAGTATTCCTGGGATATTATGGAACCTATAACCTATTTTGCGACCTATGCCACGGTCATTTCAACGTTAGGATATTATCTCTACACCAAACAGGTGAGTAGCCGTCGTTTGCCATCTGTACAAGAAAGTTGCAGCCCTTTGACTATCCCGCCTGTAAAGAGCGGCTCTTCACAAAAGCATTCTACAAAAGGGCGAAGAAGCACAACTTCGACATCGAGCGGTACAACGAGTTGGTGACGGAGGTCGAAACGATCCGGGGACAGCTACAAAGGATACGCGATCCCCTCTTTCAACATTTGCCTGTCAGCTATCTCTCGAGGTTAGAAAATGAAAGAAAATTGTAGAGTACAATAAATACGGTGCTTTGATAAAGGGGAAAACATATTTATTGATAAAATGAATATCACCCGTTCTATGTGTGTTTGACAATGGCTGCGATGACCGGCGTAAAGGCAACGCCACATAGAATTCCCAACATCAGGAAAATCGACGCATACATACCCGAAATACTCTGATAACTTGTAGGAACGCCGCTGAACTCCAATTATTTGTGGTTCTTTGAAATATCTGACCTAGGAGTGTAGATCAAAGCGAGACTGCTAAAATAGCCACATGACCAGGCGAGTACAGTACATCCAATAGTCGGAAACCATTCACTCTTGAAAATGACCTCTGAGGGATGGGCTCTAATTCCACCGGGAAGATAATTGCAATACATGAAAAAGGGAATGAACAGCACCCGGGCAACGACGGGCACCCAGAGCCATTTGGCATTCGGCTGAAATATCGGATTAGAGTGAAAGGAAAGGCAGCCTACAAATTGGATATAATTAGCCATCCAACTTCCAATGAAAGCGAAGACATTGAAATTGAGGAAAGTGTTAATGGCAAAGTAAAGATTCTCCGGCCAAGGAGAGTGCCATTCGCCACATCCGCCCGGGATTTGGGTGGTCGTCGAATTCACGGGACACGAATGGAAATAGTAAGGAGTGTCAGTCATCATAGCCGGGAAAATGACCAATGAGACGAAATAGACGAAGAAATTATTGAACAGTTGTACCCAACACTGAAATGTATCTGTTTGGAAGGGCGAGTCAAACTGACATAAGTGAAACATTCCCAATATTGACGGAGGCTGAGTCTCTCGGCGTCGTCGTCTTCACGAGCTTTCTTTCCAACTTTTATATAATACTTATAGAAGGGCTAAAGGGTTATATTTACAACTACCGTAATCCCACCAATTTGACTAATACGACGAGACTACCGAGACAAACGACCAAGATGGCCAGCGAGATCGAAAAATATAGTAAAGCGTTGAGTTTGATATCATCCGGTGAGACTGAAATGGACATTGACTGACATTCATACCCTCCCTTACTCAAAGTAGTGAGAATACTCATCAAACTGGTAAAGACACCGCAAAGATTGTTGCCAATGACAAGGGAATTGATGTAATTGTCGGGCATATCGGCCGCTCTTCCGTAGACGGACGACTGGTAGATTCCATTCATCAGATTCATCAACATGATAATGATCAAAGTGACAATATAAAACCAATTGGCATCTGTAACAAAGAAGAATAAAAGGCAGAGAAATGAGTACTGGATCGGTCATCATCTGGTTGGACGAAGATGACAAAGACGATGATGAGAGCAACAAGAAGACAATTGACGAAGAGAGGAACGACAATTCGAAGCATAAGAGATCCCCTGAAGAAATTCAAAAGAAAAACGAAGATAACCAACGCGATGATAATGGCAGCATTGAAGAACATGACACCGACATTTGGAATTTGGGAAGTGACCCCGATGATACTCATGAAACTGTCAGCATATTTGGTGACGGTGCCATTCGGGTAAGTGAACCAATAGTCTCGATAATACTGCAAATTTCTTATCTCTACGCCACCCCCGAGCCTACCTGAGGTGCAATGGTGATGAACATGTTCCAGCTCATGAGCATGCCGACTCCATGGAGTAGAAATATGGCATAGACCAGATACCATCTATCTTTTGGGACGAGGACACACGAACTTCTCCTCCAGCGATCGCCCTCCTGGGAAACGTCGTCCGACTCCGACCGGCACAGTTCGCTTTGCGACGGCACAGACATTATCTGCTACAGATAAGCTAAGAAAATGAAAAGAATTTATAAAAAACGAGATAGGAACAAGGCTAGAAAAAGGAACGGATAATATCGGCGATTTGGGAGACTGCGGGAGGACGGAGAAGAGCCGAATGGGGTCCGGCGATGGGCAAGACGGTCAACTGGGAACAATACCTAGAATATCTCAATCATTAAAAGTTTTTTTTGGCTATCAGTCGACTTATGGCAAACGTTTTACAGACACGTAACGGTTAGATTACGATTTCGACTTTTATCAACTATCCCTGGTGTCGAGGTTTGTCATGTTTGGCTGGACCATTACAATAGACCAAATTCGGATGAACCCCTCTCATTTCTGGCATGTAAAAGAAAGAAAAGCAGTTGATCACAGGCACTGTAGACATTACGAAGGTTGGATGTTTCCCTACCAATTCCATTTTGCAAAACGACATGATCTGGGAGACCCCATGTTGCCCTTTGAAGTTTACCCAGCGCAAATCGTACAACTGTTCTGGTCATCAGGAAGGGATCAATAGTAAAAGGGAGAATAGTTGAAACCGGTTGGATCGGGTGTAACAGAGAAACAATCGGAAGGGGATTAGGAGCTTTGGAATGGGTGATAAGGTGTGAGGGTTTAACACTTTGGGACGGGCGGAGACAGATGAGGTGGCCATGCCGGGGAGAATGACAGAACATAAACAACAAACAAAAAGAGCGGGTGGTTGTATATTGGACGGTCAGATGTGGAAACATATGTGGGTAGACAAGGACATAAGTTCACTGGCTCTTTCAACTAGCCTGTTATGTTTGTGTCAAAGCGGTGATTCAATCCGGTGGGGGTTGATTGGAAACGAGAGCTACCAAGGGCACCTTATACTTCCTTTTTGAACAGAATTGATTCATGTCAACTGGAATGTCTGACAACGGAAAAGAACATGAAATCTATCTAGGCTCATTGATAAATATTGACCGAGTTTCATCCTTCCTGTTTGTGGGAACTGGTAACGGCCCTTCTTGTCGACTCACCTATTCCATCCCAAATCTGTCCCATCAACAGATAAAAGCGTCAATGGGAAGTCTATCCGATTCCATTTATGTCTCTTCAACATTTGTAAAAGATCCCACGAATTGGCCACGACTGCATTGTCAGCAAAAGGACACTCGACTAGCAGCTTCTGAATTGTTTAGCTGCCAGTCGACTCATTTTAACTGTCACCTCTTTGTGTTTCTTGAAGGAATAAGTCTCTAAATCAGGATTAGCCAAGGTATCAACTGCAATGACAGCTATTGGTCTAATTTTTAATTTCCTTGCGATCTCGACAGCCATTGTTCCACCTATAGAAACCCCGCAGAGGATGACATCGCCTTCCAAATACTCTGAACAATGTTGCATTCTAATAGATGCAGATATTTTACCGTCTAATTGCCTAGCATATTCGGCTGTGAGAGACGTGAGACTTTTAAAGAAGGTCTCACGTTCAGTCGCGAATGAAAATGTATTAGGATGTTCAATCGCCAAAAATTGCGTCGACTCGTCTTCGAATAAAGAAGTCAAATGGATATAGGGCGCTGCTCCGCCGTACAGTGGATGGACGAGGACAATCATCCGTTTTGGTCTGTTGGACTTGGAGAGACTGGCCACAACTCTAAACGAATAGACAAACGATATCAGCTCTTTACCTGGGGATGTCCAGCTTCTCCATATCACCAAGTTTGAGACGAGACAGTAAATTTTGCACTGTGACATTCAATCCGAGTTTGGCTAGTTCGACTTTAAGACGGAGAATATGCAGAGAGGTTCCTCCACAGAGGAAGAAGTGACTGTGTTCGTTAATGTCGTCGTGTCCTAGTACCATCTGCCATGCTTGCTTCATTCGGGATGGCTTCATAGGCTCCAAGTCGACAGTTTCTAAAGGAGAAACCAGTAACTTTCCGATGTCCACCGCCATTCTTGTTGCTTTCTCGATCTCTCGTTTTATTCTGATAGCGAAGAGAGTAGTCCCTCCCTGGTCTATCAAAGGTCTACTTCTATCAAGATTTCTGGCCAAGATCTTCTCACATATACCGGTTAGAACACTGCATTCTTGGTGTTTCGGCGATTGCCCTAGTCGTTTGAAGTTAACTTTGGAGTTTTCTGTTAGGGGAAGTTCCTCCAGAATATGGATCTCGTTCGGTCTCATGTAAAGTGGCAAGTTCTGTTCAGCATAAAGCCTGATCTTCTCTTCAGAGAGGGTTAGAGTCACACAGTATGCAATCAGTAGAGGATCTTGCCATCTGACTCGACACTGATCCATTCCTTCCATCCGCATTAGATTTTCACCAATTTCATCCAGTTCTACTCGATGCCCTCTAATTTTCACTTGATTGTCTTTTCTTCCCAAGAATATGATGCAATTGTCCTCTGCCAGTCGGACCAGATCTCCTGTTTTGTACCATATTCCATCTTCGTCGACTGTAAAAGAATCCATCCTGTTGAGATATCCTCTCATTCGTCCTCGTCCAGCAATCCACAGTTCACCACCTGAAACCTTGTTTTTAAATTCAGAGCACTCTTACCAATTATTTTCACTCGGGTATTTTGAATTGGATTTCCCAAGTTGGCTGCCACATCTCCCGGTCTCATATGCCGTGTCAATGCGTAACAAGTTGTTTCCGTTGGCCCATAATTTTGTATAACATTGATTCCCAGACCCGTTGCTCTGGTCAGCAAACTCTCCCATAGTTTTTCTGCCCCAGTCACCCAGTACTTCAACTGTCTCAGTGAATTGAAGGCATCCTCTTTAAATTGGGAAATGAGCCCTGGAAATAGCAGGCAGTGGGTGATTTTATGAATGGAAATCTGCTTGGAAAATCGTCGTGGAGTAAAAGGAGCTGGGTCGAGAAAAATTTGACAAGAGGATGCCAAAGCAGAGAATACCTCCAAGACGCTATTATCGTAACAGAAATTCGTAAACTGGTAGATGACATCCTGTGATGTCAGGCGGAGATCTTGGACGGCGGCAATCATTGTGTTGATGACACTTCTATGCTCGATACAAACGATCTTTGGAGCACCTGTTGTCCCAGAAGTACAGATGGTATAAGCCATATCTGTTCCTCGATTTCTGATAATCATCTCCTTTTTGTTATTCGTAGAAAGCGGGAGAATCAGTACCGAAAGTCCTAGATCATCTCCCACATATGCAACAATCTGTGCTTGTAAGAGAGTTTCTTCTATTCTTGACAAAGGCGTAGCAGAGGAAATGGGAAGATAGGCTGCACCGGCAAGTTGAACAGCGAAGCAATTTATCCACGTATCCACTGTCTTTTTTCCAATGACAGGAATTATATCGTCGCTTTGAAGAGGTTTTCCGCAAAGTTGAAGGTATTCTTGAGAAATAGAGAAGGCTATCTTTCGTGCTTTCTCTATTACTGAACAATATGAAAAATTCTGATAGTTAGGAAGGACAAACACTGGCTTTTTGGTTAGGGAGAGATACTCAAAAATATGGGGAATAGCGACGCTTGGTATGTCTGACTTTCTCCCAAAAATAACTGGAGTCGACGATGCCTGCTTTTTATTGTCTTTCTGCAGGTTGACATCTTGTGCTGTCGGAGAGTGGGCGTCCATTTTTCGAGCTAGTTCACCAAAATCCTTCGCACCATAGATGTGTTCCATGTCGACTTCCTTCCCCAAAATGTCTTCCAATTCCTCGGCCAACTCGATGGCTTGTAGAGAAGTTCCTCCCAATCTGAAGAAGTTATCCTCCTTCTTGGCATTCTTCTTCAACAATCCGCTTGCAACTTTCAATATGACATCCAACATGTTGTTATCCTTCTTCCCTGCTAGGCTTCTCTGCATATTTTTACTGAGTTCTTCAAACTGTTTTTCGGTCAGATATGCTGCTAGTGCCCGTATGGTTATCTTCTCCTCGTTTGGATAGGAATCCACGTCAATTTCAATTGGGAATTCGCATGAGAGAGGAAGTAAATCGAGAAGTTCTTGATCATCTGGAGTCGAACTTTCCAGGTCGTACCTGCAGTTGAGATAAATCTGGAAGGGAGGGTCGTCCTTCGCTCCAGCTTGTCTTACAGCGTCGACCAGTTGCATATAAGGGACATTACAAGCCATTACATTCGTCTTTTCCGATGTTATCTCGGCTAAATTTCTCTTTTCGACATTGATGACCAAGTTATTGAGAAAGTAACCGACCAACTTCGACGTTTTCGGAGTTCTGTTGGCAAACGGAAATCCAATGTTGATGGAGTTCCTTACATTTAGAGACGCAACAAGGGCCAATACAATTCTTGTGAATATATTTTCTTGAGATTTTGAAATAAAGAAGACTTTTCTCCAGATGGCTTTATTATCGCCTATTTTTTCAAAAAGCGTTTCTCCTTTGGCAAGCGGCAGGACATAATCATCAGGAGGAGCCTTCTGCCTCGAGTCCAAACAATTTTTGATTGTGTACTTCAATGGTCCCACTTCCGTAATATCCTTTGCAAGCAGTTGGTCTAATTCCTGTTCCAAAATTCTCGTACTCCATGCGTCTGTTGTTATGTGATGCAGCCAGAGGACGACCAAATTGTTATCCACGATAACGTCTATGAGATTTTCATCCATTTTTATCAAAGACGGTGGACAGTTCTTCATATATCGGCCCTTTCGAATAAGGCGATAGCTCTCTGTAATACTCAAGACGCGTTGTAAAGGTTCGCCAGTCTCCGAGAGAAAAAAGATCGTTCGGAAGACAGGATACTTCTGGGCAAGAAGATTGAGTACCCGTTGAAGATGACGGTCGTCTACAGCAGGAGTTTTCTTTATGATGAAAGGTAAGACTCTGTTGTGGCCAGTAAAACTTGAGAAGAACATCTGCTTTTGGGACATAGTCAATAGGAAACCATCGGGGAGATCGCTTTCCAAGGACCATTTGATAAGAATATCTTCAACTCTGTCAAGGATTTCCTGGATAGTTTCTTCTCTAAATAGTTCTTTGACATAATCCACAATTATTTCTTCCGAAGATGAACCGGTAAAGAAGCTTATCTCGCATTTGCTGTATTTTTCCGGTTGGCGCACAATTTCGAAGTAGTCGGTTCGATGGGTAGTGTAGTCATCGAATGTGACCATCACTTCATAGAGTCTCTTGTCTTTTCCTAGCAATTTCGACAATTCCTCCAAGAGAATAGGATGACCAATGGATTCCATGACTCGTTTTCCGACTTCTTGAAATGTCTCAGGCTCATCTCCATCCGGAAGTAGTACCACTGATGTATTCACTCCCATTGTGATTGTATGACTAAATTGCTCGCTTCTCATATTCACGGGGAACACAATGGACAACGGCGATTTTGGATCATGAAGAAGAGGCCTCATAGCGACTCCTAGAGCAGCTAATAGTACCGAGAACGGAGTAACTCCGTGGTTAACCGCCAATCTTCTGAGAACATTCGGCAGACATTGTATTTTCCTGGTTACTGTTTCGCTCTCATAATTTTGAGGAATCTTCCGGGGGTAGTCACTAACCAACCCGGTCGGTTTCCAATCGGCTACCTTCTGCTTCCAATATCCCAATACTTTGTTTTTATTCTCTTCAAATAGTCTTTCCACATAAATATTGAACTTCATCGGATTGTCTTCCCCTTCCAACGTGTCTTCATCCAAGAGATGTTTGATCTCGTCTACGATAACCTGCATGGAGTGGCCGTCCACGGCAATGTGGCTCGTCGTCAGGGCAACCTCCTCTTCGTCAATAAGGACATTGATTGGAAAGGCTTTGAAGACATCCATTGGTTCATGGAATATCTTGTGAAACTCTTCCTCGGGTATAATCTCCGACTCGATGTTCTTTCCTCTCCGATGGTAGCGAGTTCTCAGCGAGATATGGCGCCTTGTCAATTCCTTGAAGGCATCTTCGATCTTCTCTCTGCTGATTTTCTTCAATAAGCGGATTTTGACCACATTAGTGTAAATTTCTTGAAAGACGCGATGTCGCATAAGGCGGAGAAGCGGAAGCTGTAGCAGGGATGGCTGGTATTCAAACTGTCGCTTATTCAATGCAGGGCACACGGTAGAAGCTCCCTCGATAAATTTAGCCAATTTCCTCGGTGTGTTTTCAATCCAAATTGTAGCAATGGGCACAGCAACACTGAATTTCTTCTCTAGTCGGCTGGCCAATTTCACAGCCAAAAGAGAATGTCCTCCGTGGTGGAAGAAATTGCTATCGGCAGTTAGGTCGTCGGTTGCCAATACTTCTTGATATATTTTCAACAAATCCTCCTCCAGTTTCGAATGTTCTCCTTCTTCGATTTCTTTTATCGATCTCTGACTGAGCGCTCTTTTGTCTATTTTCGCATTTCCAGTAATTGGCATCTTCTCCAAATGAATGACCTTCACCGGGATCATATAAGCGGGCAGTCGTCTAGCCAAGAAGGGAATGTGATCGGCTTGTCTGCCTGTATAATACGCCACGAGATGACTTCTTCCCACTCGATCTTCTTTTACCACTACAGCCACTGATTGTACTCCTTCCAGCTGACCGAGAGCTGCTTCCACTTCTCCTACTTCTACCCGATGTCCCGATATCTTCACTTGTTGGTCTTTTCTTCCCACAAAGTGCATTCTCCCTTGTTTGTCGATGTGAACACGATCTCCTGTGAGGTACAGTCGACTGTTTCTATTGAGAATCCTATCTTCGCTTGACCTGTAAGGGTTGGAGATAAAGGAATTTCTGGTCATGGCCACGTCATTCAAGTATCCTCGTGATAGCTGACGTCCTCCGCAGAAAAATTGTCCGACATCCTCTTGCCCAGTCATGGTACCAATCCATGTACACACTCCGAAGAAAAGATTGGGAACAGCCTTTCCGACGCAGTTTACTAGATCAGAATTTCGAAGAACAGTCGAAGTTTGATAACAAGTAGCCTCTGTCGGTCCGTACAATTGAACTAGCCGTCTTCCCTCAGACAAAAGTCGATGTACAGTAGCCGGAGAGGGAGACTCTCCTCCGATGCTAAGTGACTCGACATCTTTCAGAATGGTTTCATCTTGGGCCAAGTAATTCAAGACAGTTGGCGTCATATGAAGAAGAGTTAGAGGAAGATGTGCAGATACCGCTTCTGTCGCTTCTTTCTCCTTTTCCAAGAGACATAACGTGGCCCCGTTGACTAAAGGCCCGAATGTGTTGCTGATGCTGGCGTCGAAATGGCTTTTCGTGAACTGGAGGACTCTTCCTCGTGAATTGATATGGTACAGTATTGTTGCATGGGATAGCATGTTGGCTACACCAAAATGAGCAACGGGAACTCCCTTGGGTTTTCCGGTCGACCCTGAAGTGAACATCACGTACATCAAATCATCGGGCTGCAATTGTAAATATCTTCGAAGAGCTGTGCTCGTTTTTGGAGAGCTTTTCAAATCTTTTTCATTGATTACGTAAATCGGATTAGCTTCTTGCAAAATGGCTTTCTTTCTCTCTGGAGCTGGGAGAGAAACAACTGTATAGGCACAGCCAAGAAGAAGGACGGCATTGATGGCCAAGTGAAGTAGCAGTCCCTCTTCCAAATGAATGGCTACAATGTCGTCTACCCGGGGTATTCTTCCCAAGAGAACCAAAACGTTCTGTTCAATGGAATCGGCAATCTTTAGACTATTGGACATTGCTTCTTCATACGTCATCTTACACTGATTAGATTCAAAAGCAATATTCTTTTTGCTTCTATCAGCTTGACCAAGGAATATCCGTGGAATAGATGTCTTTGGGGTATCGACCTTATATTCTTTAGGCACAGCTTCCCTCCGTCTGCCGGAAAGTTCCTTCAAAAACCATTCGACAAAAAGAGTTGCGTCATCTTCGGTAAAAAGGGATCGGTCATATTCCAGCGTCATTTCCACTTGTTCTTCGTTGTCAGAAAATATCCAAGACAATGGGAACTGACAGTGTTCACTTGGCTCCAGGTGACATCTCCTGAAAGGATGCTCAAAGATGGTCGACGAAGTATTCTGATAGTTGACAACACACTTTATCAGCTCTCCTCCAACCATTTTCTGGATTTCTTCCAGATTCGAGTTCTGATGTTCCAAAATAAAAACGATTTGTTTCTCCACATTCTGTAGAGTAATCTCCCCTTTAAATCGCATTGGAAGCGTATTAGCGAACATGCCGACGGCGTTGTAGTCGTCGACTGTTCGGTTGGCCACCGTGGTGCCGATGATGATGTCTTCTTCGTCGAAAACTTTTCTCATCGTATGAACAACTGAATGAAGAAGGACGGCAAAGATCTTTTCCTTTTGTGAAATTATTTGAGCTGAAAGTTTTTGTGGAAGGAAAACTGCGATCCGGCCAGCTTTATTGGATGCGTCAGGTACAGGATGTCGAGGAGGATAGCTATGAATTTCTACGTTTTCTAGATAGTTTCTCCAGAAATTTAAGCTCGTTTCGTCATTTCTTGCCGGCAAGAGGACTTGCGGGGCTCCTAAATCTTCTCCCCAATAGGCTTGTTCTAGCTGCTCTGCCAAAATGGCGAGACTTCGTCCATCGATGGCCAAATGATTGGCTTGAAGTATTAGCCGGTCTTCTTCAAAAGTTGTCTTCAGCATTCCTTCGTTCCCTATTTCTCTGTTTATTTTTAGGTACGGGGTGCCGTCGATCTCAACAATTTCGGATTTGAGAATAGGATTCTGCCTGATTATATCCTTGAGCGCCTTCTGTAGACGGGCGACATCTATTCCTTGATCAAATTCAATTGTAAATTTGAGAGTGTAGGCATCATTTTCCGGATGCAGCTTCTGAACAAACCAGAGGCGCCGCTGGACATGGGATAGTGGAATTAGCCGCGATTCGCCGCGGCTTCCCTCCAGATGGTTCTCCTTTTTCAATGAGGAATTAGTTTTCGACGTCGTCGTTGCATGGTCATCCGGTCTTTGAGCTGATTCCATGGTTAGTGCAATTTTCTCGGCTGTCCGTGCTTCAAAAAATCCCTTGATTCCAATGTGTAGCCCATTTTCCTTGAGCAATTGGATGACAAGCATCGCCTTGACAGAATTGCCTCCTTTTACGAAGAAACATTCATCCACAGCTATTGGGACTTGTAGAATTTTCTTCATAGCTTTACAAATGGTTAATTCCGTTTCATTCCCTGGGAGTTTTGCTCTCGATGGTTTCTTCTCTTTTTGAGGTTTTGTCAATTTCGCCTTATCAATTTTCCCATTAGCATTCAACGGAAACTTATCGACAATGAAAATCTCCTCTGGAATCATGTACTGGGGAAGGTTATCCGAGACATTTTCGATCAGTTCGGAAACGTCGATCTGTAACTGGGATTATTCTCTATCGCCAGAAACATTTACATTTCCTTTAATGTATGCGTAGATGCGATCGTCGACTACTGCAACGACTGATTCGTCGACTCCTGGATATCGACACAAAACGACTTCGATCTCCCCCAGTTCAATTCTCCTGCCAAGTATTTTTACCTAAACATGGATAGAAAATGTGGCAAGATGTCTACCTGTAGGTCCATTCTTCCAACAAATTTAATTCCACAGAGGAAATACACGACACGATCTTTTGTAGCGAATTCTCCATTTTTGAATCTTTCCTTATTCTTGTCTCCCAATCCATGATATCCTCGAGCGACAAATCCCTTTACATAAAGTTCTCCCCAGCCTCCAGAGCTGGTATGTCTTTTTCCATTGGAATTTCTAACATTTAGTTGGATATTGTGGTAGGATCGACCAAGGAAGGAGCTGTCTGTTCCTTGTTTCAAACGAAGAACAGTCGAGTAGACGCATTGCTCTGTTAGACCAAATTCCTATAAAAATGGAAATATTCAAAACAAGAAAGTTTTTACTTGAAATAGGTAGACTCCCGTCATTAGAAGTTTCACTAACGTTGCCGGTTGGGTCTTTTCCCCTCCAAATTGAAGAGTCTCCAGTGAAGTAAGCGCTCCCATCATGTCTGTGGGTAGGGACGACAAGATGGCCGGCATAATATAGGCATTAGTACACGATTTCTAGAATTTTCCGGTGTTAATTTGGTAAACAGGAAACATACAAGCTCATTCCAGTTTGGTAGTGACTCTTCAGCGAAGACAAGCTGGGCCCCGGTGGCCAGAGACTTACACAAATCGGCGAAGAAAATGTCAAACGCATAATTGACAACCTGGATAACAGGATTAATTTAAACGATGGCCGCTACCTGGTAAATTCTGCTCCTGTGATGGAGAGAAAAATGCCGGACATAATTCATCGCCAAATTCGAAAGACCTCGAATGGATGAGCAGACAGCCTTCGGCACGCCTGTCGATCCACTTGTACAGGTGATGTAACCCAGGGACACCGAGCTCATTCTGTTCCAAGATTTGGCCATCTTTCTTCTGACTTTATTTGCTGTCGGATGTAGGCAGGCAATGCCATCCTTCTTCATTTGTTGAAGCAGTTCTTGCTGGCCCGTGATAAGTAGAGAATTATGGAACGCGGCGGTCATCTCCTGGATCCTCTTCACCGGCCAGTCACGACTGATGGGAACTATACTCATTCCCAATTTCCAAGCAGCGAGTGGACTTATTCCAAGGTCAATCCCTCTGGGAAGAAAGATGACAACCTGTCTGTCAGCCGTTGGCACCTCTCCGTAGTGTTGGATATAAAGTTGTTCCCATGTCCAGGAGATGGTCGAAACCTCGGACAAGAGGTCTTTCTGAGACAGCTCCATGTTCCCAAAAGACCATTTAAAATTTGGGTAACTGGTGACTTCAATCATTTTGTCAATTGTTGTTTTCGGAAAGTCGACACGCTGTCCAACTGGAGGTTGTTGTCTCTTCGAGAGGTCAATTCTCGACAGGCCGCTGTCTCCGTCTGCTTCAGTCATTATTTTCACAGCCAGAAGAACGGCATCAATCGTCGCCCGTATCGACTCTTCCAAAAACAGATCGCTACAGTATTCCACGACGATTTCATAGTCAGCGCCAATTTTCCGAAAATACCACGTCTGCTCGTATTTACAGATTGCAGGAGCTATTTCGAGGAATTGTATCCCAGGTATATCCACCGGGTCGATTTTATCCATCACGAGGAGAATCTACAATATTTTCGTCAATTGTCAAGCGGAATTTTACCTGAATTGGTCCTGTTTCTGACGTCCAAATTTTTTCTTTTTCGTCTTTCAATCGGGTAGCAATTGTTTCTACAAATTGTCTTACAGTATCCTCTTCCTCGATAGCCACAGACACGGGAATTACACTAACCAGACAGTCCACCGTGTCCATTTCCTTTTCTCCTCGTACAGACACCGCTGTTCCCAAAGAGAACTCATCTTGTCCGGTTCTTCGTTTCATAACCAAAGCAAAAGCGGCAAACAACAACTCGAAGTCTGTCATCCTCCATCTGCTTCGCAATTGTCTCATAAATTTGGCAAATCCTTCAGGGAAGATTTTCCTAAAGACTCGAGCTATCCTCTTCCTTGATTGGTTTAATGGACAGTCTGTTGGAAGAGGTTGAGGATCGTCTACTACATCGTCGCTTTTCGAATTTTCTGCTTCTCCAGCTGGGTTGAATGGTCTCATATCGACTGCTACGTCTTCTCCCCCCAATATCCTCTTGAATTGTTTCATTAGCAGCTGGAGAGAATATCCATCCACAACCACATGGTGAAAATGTACACAGATCACGGATCCGTCGAGATTCCACGCCATAGGGATTGTGCCTTGGATATTCAGTCCGTGGTGATGGAAACAGTCGACAGGCAAATGGCTCGGTAAAACGTAACATTCGGTTCCCGAAAGGAATGACTTCTTCTCATATTCGAAGACAGCGCGGAGATTCGGATTGGAAATCACCAGGGTCAACAGGGCTCTCTTCACGCTTTCCAATAAGTTCTTATCAAGAAAACGAAATGCGACGGCCTCATTGAACTGTGCTTTCAATTCAGGTTCCAAACTGTCAGCGAGGATAATTCTTTTCTGCCATCGACTAGGCTTAACTGTCGGTATCCATTCCTCTCCTAGTTCATCAATTTCCCGTTCTTCTTTCCCAATTTCCAAATAGCCGAATAGAAAAGTCGACAAATTGGCCAGAGTTGTGTCTTTGTCTACAATGCCCACCGGTAATTGTTTCCCAATTCGCTGTGATATTCTTTGCTCGAGTTCCACACATTCCATCGAATCCAATCCGAATGATACAAGGCTCTCGTCAGGATCGAGTGTGCTCGTATTGAAATTCATCTCCTGTAAGCAACTTCGAATAATTGAAGCTGTCTCCGGATGTAAAACTGAAAATCCGCGGTAAACATATTCGATCCCTTACCAAAATCAGAAAATGCATCGGTTATGCTGGATGACCGACTCGATGTGAGAGAGTCGCTGTGATCATTCCACTCCTTTTCACCAACGGCCGACCTTTTCATCCGATCAGCTGTCCAGATTCCTTCAATCCTTCCGCATTCTCCTCCAAACAGATTGTACATTATCAAATCAACGCAGTCATCACCATTTTTGACCAAAACATCGAATTTTCCTGCTGATGCCATGGGAAATAGAATATTTTCAATATAAAAAGTCGGTTGTTTTTTCAAAAAACCAAGAATTTCTTTATAAACAGCGCAAAGAATTGACGTCTGCGTTTGCTAGAAACATTTCCCTTTTGCAAACAAATGATAAACCCACATGGCTGTCACATATTTGGAAAGAGAAAAGTAATTCGTCGTCCTTTTTTTGTAGTTGAATATCAGTCGATTCAATGTCTAATAAAGCAGCAACGGTCGTAGAGAAGGATTCAGAAATCTCTGCGGGCTGGCCAGCAAAGCCCTCATGAAGAGGCCTCGATTCCCAAAAGTCAACTTTGTATGGTATGGCGAAAAATTTATGATTTCCATTGTTATGGGTTATTCCGTCGCTGAACTTCATTGAATGACCGACAACAAAGCTTACAAACAATCTGCTTCCTTTGCCAGCTGAACATCTCTCAAAGCAATAAACAGCGAATATTCTCCATAAATATCTTTCGTTTGTGTTAGAAGATAAGGAAGACTGTCGAAAATAGGCATACGGCCACGCAAGAAGAATTCGTGGATTGCCCCCTTTCGTGTAAGTGGCACAATTTCGAAGACTTCCCACGCCTTGACCAATCATTATTGTCGAAGAGTCGAGTCACTCATAGACTTCCCACAATTTTAGTGAAAAAAGAGCTCTATGTTCCCCTGAACAGAAATACATCGGTAATATTTATAAACAGGTTCATTTAAGATAACAACCAAGCAAAAATTAAGTGCAGAACCCCTCACATTACATAGTAAGGGACATGATGGCATTGACAATGTCATTATCTGCAGCTCGAAGGGCACGAATAGCCTTGTTGCGGTTTGTATTGGCTTGACTCATTACGAGTTCAATGTCCTTCTCGTCGACACCTGTAGGATCTTCCTGAAATAAAACGTGATGTAACGAAAAACGGAAAAATGCTCACCTCGGTGCCGTCATCTTCATCAACTTTTGCAACAGCAACAGGAGTTTCATCAGCTGGCTTTAATCTTTCTAGAGCAGACATCTGATTGTGATGCGAAACATCTTCAATTTTGGCTTCACCGAAGACAATGTAGGTGTCGGAGCCCGGGCTCTTGTAAACGTCAGGATTATGGATGGTGAACAGAATGTTCTTGGACTTGCGCATGCACACACGGGAAATACCCGTGACCTGCTTCAGACCCAGCTTGGTGAACATTTTACGCGACTAAAAAAGTTATCATAATTATCGAAGAGCTCTGGAGAAGAATTAAAATATACCTTTTTTTCGCTGCGACTTTGCTTATGCATCTTATCCACATGTTCAGAAATTCCTGCTGCTTCAGCCAATTTTCTCTGATCTTCGGTGAGCTCGACGTTCACTTCTTCAGTGTCATCCTCATCAGACGAGATCTCGCGATGCTCGACTTCTTCGGGCTTGACGTCGATAGAAGACATTACTTCCTGCAAAATAGAAATCATAAATAGCATAAGTATTAATCAAATTGCAACGGAAGAAGCTAATAAACGTGATAATTAGGAATAATTGAACATTTCTCAATGACTGAAACTGTGCAGACTTCGAACATTTGTCAATATAGTAAGACTTGATGTGAAAGAGCTTTTCACAGCAAAGGAAAACATGTGAGCGGCTGAGATCAATAGCGACGAACACGGCAGTGAGGCAAAAATATCAGCGGAAATCAGCGAAGCACGGAGTGAAAGATTTTCGCCCGGGCACGCCGCATTTTTGCATTGGCGCGCATTTATAAACCCGCGATTTTGAATTCTATATTTCCGAAAGGAAGAATTATAAATGAGATCTAAAGAGAGCAAAAATATAAACAGAGAACAATAGAAATCAATATGTACAAATTTATTAAGCAGAAAAGTTATAATACACCCGCGTCTCTAAACGCTCAGTACCTAATACAGATAGAATCACAATATAATGGGGGAGAGTACATGAGATGATTACAGGATTGAATACTGTCTAAACCCGCCAAGATCATAGCTCATATCAGGCTTCAATTTAAATGAGGGAATCTAAGCGGCAACAGCCTCCGGACAGCAAGGGCAACGGGTCTCCGGATCGTAGACGAGTTCTTTTCCGAATTTTGTCAACAAGTCCAAGATGACTCCGTTTGTCCAGCCAAATCCCTCTTGCATTTCGTATTCTCCTCCGCCACCAGCTGCTTTTCCACATGGCGACACTACATTATACTGAAACGTCGTTTGTTATCCGTCGCTGATATTCTAAACGAACCTTTTCGAACATGGATCCGCTGTTGCCTTTCCACATGTTGTAATTTTTCCTGACCCATTTCTGTGCCAATTCGAGGGCAATTTCCTCTTGTCCAACTTCAAACAATCCCATGATGATGACCCACGAAGTCGGGGCCCAGGCGTTGGGGAAGTCCCATTGCTGACCTAAAAATTGATTCGCCTAAGATCTTTGGAAATGGAACAAACCAGTAGGGATGAGGGAGCAGGGGATACCGCCAGGAAAAGCCAACACACCACTGTTGCGGAGATATTCCGTCGTCCGACGACCGTCGTAGTTGACGTGGTAAGCACCAGTGACCATGGGGAAGAGATTCGTGTCGTGGAAGATTTCACTGCGGCAATTGTTTCGAAGATCGAAGTCGAACCAGATGCCGTGTTCCTCGCTCCACAGGACTTTCTGGATTGTAGTCCTCATGTTTTCGTATGTCTTGGCGCAGAGATTGGCTTGCTCGGCATTGCCCAACACGGCGTACATTTCACTCATCATTCGGAGATTACCACAAATGATGGCATTGAGGTCGACGGGAATAATTTGGCTGGTCCGAGTGCCAGACATTTTCTGTGCGTGAGGGCCACTCTGCTCAAACCAACGACTCGAAAAGTCTTGTCCACTTTCGGCGGCCGCGGCGATGTCTCCCCAGAGTCGACACTTATCCACAAGATTCTCGTACTCCTCGGCACTTTCGATGTCCTCACGGTAGCTCTCGGGGCGTGGCTGGGTGGCTACCAGATGGTAGCGGAACAGAGGCGATGGCCAGTCCTCCAGCTGTAGACTACGGTTAGCTTGGAAGAAGTCCAGTTCTTTCTTGAGGGTTGGCAGGATCGACTCGAGAAATTTGGCATCCTTTGTCTCGTTGTAGTAGGCATAGGCACACCAAGTGAGGAGAGGAGGCTGTGATCGGTTCAGATAGTAGACGCGATTTCCATTGGGCACAAATCCAAACGACTCGATCAGGTACTGCATGTTTTCAATCATTCCTTTGACTGTGTCCATCATTCGGGAGGCGATGAGTCCTTTGATAATGAAGAAACTGTCCCAGTAGTAGATCTCGCGGAAACGTCCTCCGGGGATGATGAAAGGATTCGGCACACTGATCAGGGAGTATCTCTCCGGGCGGAGGCGGACTTTGTCGGAGACTTTTCTGTGGAGAGATGGCCATTTCTTGTGCAGGGCGGCGGCAAAAAGTCGGTAACTCTCATCAGCAACCTCATCGAATGTGTTGGCCTAAAATGACAAAATAAGACGCTGGTCATCCAAATTAGATAAAATATCTGATTCATCCGAAGCGTCGCGGCACACCGTCTTGAAGTCGCGGGCGGGCGATGCAGCTCGGCGGGCGGACGCGAAGCGGATCGGAACGGAGCCACTACTATTGACAGGTTATATTGCGAAATAAATAAGCTAGCTACTATTCTCTCTACTTCTATTTCTAGTACAGAGACGAGTAAGTGATTACCTTTGGATCCCAATCAGCCGGGTTGCAATGGACGAGTTCCTCCTCGGGCTCGTCGAAATGTTTCTCGATGAAGTCCCTCAGTCTGTCGGCCGTCACCACCTCGCTTGTGTACAGTTTATTCCATTCCATTAATGTCGTTTCTGAAAACATTCTCATCTTCGATGTCTAGACTTCTTTCCAGTCAAGCAGGAAATGAATTCAGCTCGAGCCCTAACAAGCTGTTTTCATTCAGCCCGGCTTCACGTGAAATCCCCCTTTATGGCGTCGGACTTTCCCATGAATTTCTGCGGGGCTCTGGCGAAAGCGGCAGAGAACGGATACCCCCGTCTAGTCGCCCGACAAAAACAGCGGCCATGTCCTTGCGAGGAGGGGGTAGGGACAAAGTACCCTCCGCCGTCGAATACCGTAAGACGACTTTCAAAGATCGAGGAGGAATGATTCAGGTGAGCCCCAGCTGGACAGGTTTCCTCCGCAGCTATATTGGGATATCCTCCTCCGTTCAAAGTATAAAAGGTGGGGCAGTATTCCAACCGTAAATCGGTACGGTGATTGATAAGAAAGACCCAGCTGACCGTTGGGGTCGTCAAAGAATAACAAGTATCAAAACACAGAGGTAGGGTTTGTTCCTCGTCGTCGTTTTACTTCCGTTTACTGGCTACAACCCCTCAAATTGTCTCGTCTCCAGAAAAACAAGGATAAGGGCAACGTTATGGGGGAAGTCTGCCCGTTCTTCGTATTCTGTTACTCCGGACCTTCTATTTCATCATGGGACCCTTCCCTTATCTTCGTAATCCTGAGCTTTTCCCCTCGAGACATCTTTTTCCTTAGATTACACCATAGCGCTGAGTATCTTTTGGGGACGCGACGAACCCGAGCCCCGCGGGGCGGGGTGCGCTCGCACCCACGCGGAACCGCGCGTCTGCTCAAATAAACGGCGCCGAAAAAAATAGGACAATAAGGCTTTTTCGATGTAATAGTCTACGATACGAGGAGGATAGAACACTCACCAGCATCTGCTTTGAGGGGCATGTCCACGAAAGTCTTGCAATCTTTGAAGAGATGTCCCCGTTGGACAGCGTCGAGCAGGGTCCCTGTACAGTAGATTTGTTCTTTCATTATGGCGTGTCGAGCAGCTACACGAAGAGCTTCTGAAATCTCGAAAGTTATTGATGGTCTTTTGATAGATTAATAGACGGATAATTGAGGTTATTAATGTGGATTATTCAGGGGAAACCGCCCAAGGAGAAGTACCTTTAGCGGAATCGACATCGACGGGGGCCACGTCGACGGCGTCGCGTACGGCTGCACTCATAGCGGCGGGCGAGGAACTAGACTAACGCGACCTTATCTTTTGAGAGCGAGCTCGAGGCTTTTCCCAGGGACTTAGAGAAGACTTATAAGACTACGGTAGACGATACCTGACACAGAAAAGGGACTGGAGACGAGAGGAGAGGACGACGAAGCCGACAATGGAATGAAGTGGAGGCGGAGCCGTCAACGGCTTGACACCAGCCATGCCAGACACGCAGAGAGAAAAAGAAGGAGGAGATTCCGTTAGGCTGTACAGGGGGATCACGTGCAATTCCAACCGTATGGTCTTCGATTAGCTCGACCTTTGTCCTCCTCCTCTTCCCATCGACATGGCCAAGACATGTCGTCTTGCCTCCTCTTTTTGTTTTTCTCTTTTAAAAGTCACAAAGTTCCTCCGAAGATGATCATCCTGTAAGGCATCAGAGAGGAGGAAACCAATCCGTTATCTGACAAAGAAGGAGGTTTACAGTGATGACTCCGCGCACTAGTAGCACGGATTTCCTTGAAAAATCAGTGTAACGAGTACCCGTGTGATGGCGGCTGATATGGCGAGGGTGGGGAAGACCACAGGAGCAGACTGGTTTTTCGAAGAAGAAGAAGACGCCAGGTGCAGAAAGTGATAGTCGTTTGCGAAAATGATGGAATATCGCCGTCTGTTCAAATATCTTTTCATTGACAAAAGCAGAAGATGACTCTGGTGACATCAGACATCGGGGGATTTCGGAAATAGCTGGCGGGCCAACTGGGGAACCATATAGGGTTTCCTCCCCGGTTTCTTTATAAAAAGAAGCCATCTTTGAACCTTTGGAGAAAGGAAAGAGAAAAATGATTTTTCGACAATGGGCCCAGTCAAAGGAAGGAGAGGGAAAAGCAAAATGGGAAAGAACTGCCGCCTTTAACTGAAGGGAAAAGTAGCAATACTCACGCGGCGACTCCGACTATTTCGGTGCTCCACGTGGGTCTACTTTTATACAGGGAAGAACCTGCTTGGAATCCCGCCTCCTGCCTAATGTGACCACAGAGTACGGCCGAAGTCAACGGCACCCCGCGTCAGCTGTACACAAAGCTTCGCGGCTCTCGGGGTCGGAGCTCGTGGTCCGAAGACTTTGTACTGGTTATTATTGGAAAGCGCTACTAGAGGAGCTTGATAAGGGGCCGTCGCTTTCGATGAGGTGCCTTTGAGTCTCATCATGATGGTAAACAACTGTACAGTTGGTCAGTGATACGTCTTTTGGTCAATTTGAATAAAAGACTACCTTGAGTAGTGGTAAAAACCGTACGGAAGAGCTGAAGGTTCGCCATTCCAGTCAGTAGGGGGTCAGTAGGTCAATTGAAACAGCTGCCGGGATCAGAATTTTCCTTTTTTGACTGGTCATATCTCGGTTGTCTATTTTACCCATTCTCCTCTTCCTATTTTAGACTCTTCTGATTCCTGGCGACTTTCAAGGCCAGTTCAAATATTACTCGACTATTATTCTGACCAAGAAAAATTTCCTAAATTTACTCATGGTCACGTTTTCCATGAAGACTCGTTTCCTCCGAAGAATCAGCTCTTCGTCACCGGTTTAAACCACGTGGTTGCCGGCGACACCTCAAGCTTAGATGACCAGACTTGATGCCGCAGACACCACGTGGCTGTAACACAAAGAGAAAGGCAACCCGGAGGCGGCAAATCAAAAATCAAAGAATTAGTTATTGTTTGTGTTCGGGTAAAGGTCAGGGAAAAGTGATTAGGAGATTAGATGAGGAAGAAAATAAGAGGATTAAAAGAATTGTCCGACAAGAAAAGATGTCTATTTTAGGAGGAGGATACAGTGATCAAATATTAGCTCTAATCCACCCCCATTTGATGACTCGTCGTTTGAACTCATCGATGTTTATCCGAAAGATTGAAAGCCAAAGAGTAAAGGAGACGGGGTCAGGTGGGGTGCAATATCTTCCTCGACAGACTAAGGTTAACAGAACTACTCACAACATTAATTCTGACCTAATTCCAGTTTGTTTTCCGCAAAGGCGCTCAACCGTCGCCGGAGCTCCAATTGTTTGAAAAGTCGCCATTGTCCTAGAAGAAGCTGCTTCGGTGGCGAGATTATTGGCATCTGAAAAATCTATAATTATTTTTTTATTCTTCACGAGAAGGGTTTTGGGTACACTGTCATCAGTTGGTTATCACATTTTCAAGTACAGTCGTCCTCGGAATTCCTCATCGAATTATGACGATCGACCAATGAACGGACATAGCTCATCGACTCCCACGAGGGATACAATCGTTGATCAAATTACACGCTTCACCCGCCCTAATTTTTGTGTTTCCCTGTGTATTTTGTATGTTCTCCGCCCTCCAAAAAAGACAATCAGCTGAATCGTCACGAAAAAGAATTTCTATCGAAAACGCCCAAGTTCAGCTGTTCTAGGGTCAGTTTCTGTCCTCGAAAAGGTGCATTTTTCGCAAAGAGCCATTAAGAAGGACAGCTGGTTGCTTATCAACAACATTCTTATTGGGAAAAAGTAGAACAATCGCGTGCACTGTAACAATGGCCTGATCCTTATAAATGAGCATGGGCTTCGATCGAAAGAAAACGCAATGAAAGGACCACGTGACACAAAAGAACAAAATATAAATCTTATTCTGATTTTTGATTTGAAATCATTGAAAATCCGTGATTATTCTAGAAATAAATTGCAGACATTGTTCAAAACAAGAGGAATAGAAAGTGGCAGGGCCAATGTTTTGTTGTTTGGATCCCTAAGAGTTTACACAATACTTCAGCTGTTACTGTTTGCCATATGACGTATTACGGCCATAATCATATGTCTGGTTCAGTTATCGGAAGTAATTTTAAAAGCCTTTTTACCAAAATTATAGGGTGGTTATGGGCAGTACAGCCATTTCGATGGTCGCTGTCTGTGACGCAGTAGATAAACAAGGACAATACCCGTAGAATTCGAATGAAACATGCTCGGAATCAAACACGGTTTATTAAAACTGATACACAGTAGAATCTTGCATTTTATCAGCCACACCGGGGAAAAAATTTCTAAATAATTATTTTTTTTAAAAACTATATAGACTAGCGGGTAAGTTATCAAATTTTTTTGTGTAGAATAATTATCACATAATTTGAATTTGAGAAAGAACGGGAATTAATGCTTGAAATGTAAATAATACCCATCATATTTTCTTCCACTTCTGTACAAACACAATAATATGAAAATTCGTGGAAAAAAATATTTCAATAAGTACGATAAGTAATAAATAAACGAAAAATACCCTAGAATGTGGGAAAATTATAGTGCTTCACTCTTATTCTTCTTTGCTTCATAAACATCCTCCAGGAAACCGAGACGAGTACTTCGAGCCTCTTCAGCAGCAATAGTTCGATAATTTGCTTCCATATCCCGCTCGTTTATCATTCTCTCGCGATGCTTCCACATATTTTTGTTATATTTGGGGTTTACAACTCTGTAATAAATTGTAATACAATATTCGCATAAAGCTTACTTCAGAGTTTCTTCAAAGTCCATCTGGCTAAAATCATCCATATCCATGCCGCTATCATCAATGAAATCGTCCATTTCACTATCATAATCATCATCGTCTTCTTCGTCATCATAGCCGTGATCTTGCATATATTTCTGCCTTTCTCGTTCACGTTCACGCTCAACACTAAAATAATACATTCTATTTTTATGCTTATGAAAAAAAAAATAGATTAAAATAAAATACGTACAGTGACATCCTTTCATATCGCTCCTTTTCCATTCTCTTCTTTTCTATTAAACGACGTTTCTTTTCTAATTCCATTGCTTTTTCCTTGCTTATACCACTGGACACTTTTGAAGATTTGCTAGAAATTTCAGTTCAATTAAATATCGAATAATCAGTACCTTGACAAGCTGCTGCTTCCAGGGCGTTGAATACTTCTGCTACTCTCCCCATGGTTTTTGCGAACAGGACTACTACCAAATAAACTTTCTAAATCCGGTTTCTTTTGTATTGGAGCCGAGGATGACGGCAATCCTGCTGCCTTTAGCATTTCTTGTTGTTGTTTGTAGCGGACATCTCCCGGAAGATATCGTTTTCCAAGCACGGCCTGTGGAATAGCTGGAGGCGGAGAGGGTCCTTTGACAAAGCGACCTTTTACACTGAAATAATAATTTTTTTTGCATAAAAATCAAGAATAAAAGTTAAATTAAATTATGCAACTTACTCTTTTTTGGATTTATCTTTATCAGTAGGTTCGGATGTAGCACTTTTCGACGTGCTGGTTGGTTTAATGCGAGAATTTGTTTCTGGTAGCTTTATATTATGTGAAGCGGAGGAAGAGCTTGATGTTCTGTTCGATGAATTAAGAGACGGCCTCGTTACATTTGAATTATGATCTCGGCTTCTAATAATGCGACATACAATTATTAATAAAATAACAAACTTCGAAGAAGAGGATAAGCCACTTGATGAGGGCTTTTTGAAATTGTTCGAACTTGAGCCAACAGCAGATGAAGAGCGATTTAAAGATGACTGCATGTCTTTGGATGATACATAGCTTAATGCATTTTATTAAAAATATAATGAAAATATACCTATCTCCATTTAACTTTGGAATTTTAGATGGCGGTGGACGAAGGATTGATAAATCTACTGGTTTTCCGGCAGATTTGTCAGCCGCCACTTTCATTAATGTGCTATAAATATAATAAAATAAATCAAAACTAAGTAACGAACTCAAAACTAACTGGAGGAGCAGGTCGTTTCTTTTTCTCCAAAGGAACTATTGGTTTAGGCGCTTCTTTTTTTGTTTCTTTTGGTGGAGAAAAATGGTCCCTTCTAAAAATATACATTTTAAAATAAAATCACTAAATTTACGTAGCAGCATGACGACTCGACAGCCCTGCTAAACTATTAGATTTGCTTGTAGCGACCCTATGTGGCTCTTTCTTCATACCACTGCTACCCGCCTAAAAATAAATTAGTTTAATTTTGATGAGAAAAGATTAGCTTACTTCTTGAAGTTTTTTATTTTTTTCTTGAATGGCTTTGTAAACTCCACCAGTATATTGTGATTTCAGATTGTCTAACTCTTCTTCTTCTCGCCATTGTTGTTTCTGAAGTCGCTCCACATGAGAGTGATCGTGTCCAAAACGAATTTGCAGATCAATAGGATTAAGTCCAAAATGTTTTCCTAATTTCTTATTAGCCTGGAAAAAATTCAAATATATAGTAGAATCAATAGAAAATATACCTTTCCACCGTGATTTTGCAACCGCAATTGAATTAACTTTTCTTTATCAATTTGTTTCTGTTTTTCTGCAGCTTTCTTCTCCTCTTCCTTTTTAGCTAAAAAGTTGCGCACTCTATTTTGATCAACAGATGGTTCCGCTGTCTTTTTCTTGGGAATAACAAACTATAACGGATCAATGAAATGATAAAAATAACTGTTACCTTTTTCTCTGGAGTTGGCTCCCTTTTCGGTATTTGTGACCGTTTTTGCATCGACATTTGCATTTTGGCTTTCTTTTCAACTTCAATTCGTCGCAGTTCATTCTTTTTTTGTAGCTCTCGTTCTGATTCCAACTGTTCTAATGTTTTTGTCACTTGTTTTGCGTTATTTGATGCTTTGTTTAGAAGAGACTGGAAGTTCATCACCTAAAAGTATATATTTCTTGGATAAAGGAATGGATGCATATATAAAAGGATCAATATAAATGATAACAAGAGATAAATATGTTTCGAAACGTCGAGAACGGAGAAAAACCGGAACGCATCAAGTGATTGTGTCACGAAAGGCATTCTACGGTGTTGGGATGTCTGCTCGAAAACATGGTCGTGATACGTAGCTGGGCCGTGCTGCCTTCGGCATCCTCTTTTTTTTAGCCACAGACCCTGCGAAGGGCATGGCGATCGATATGCAAAACCGATTCCTCGGCCTTCTCTGATTATGATTACTGCTGATATAATAATCTGCACACCCAACATCATTTCCTTGCATATACGCACATTCTTTTTGAGTCTTTTTTTTCCTATTTTCACTTTGCCCATCCCTCATAATTGATATCCAGGTGAACATGGATGCATCTACCTCAGCTGGGGTACAAATTAAATATCGAATAGAGGGCACAAATGAAATAAGAGACACTCTTGGCCCAGAACATGCTCACCTGGTGCCACTTTATGCAGAAATAGATATAAATTATGATTCTCATATCACCGGAGAGGTAAATCAATAAAACAGACAAAATATATAAATTCAGTATCAATTTGGACGGTCTGATTTATGGATTCTGCCTCATTGCCATAATACGACGTCACACACGACGGTGGTTGGAAAAATGGACGTCGGCGAGGTACTTCTCGACATTGACGACGATGCGCTCGAAGATATTTCCACAATTTACATTCATCAATTCTCGACATATTCCGATAATCCAGAACAAATTAGAGTAAGAAAAAACAGTCCTCTATTTATTTTTTTTTAGTTTTTCGTAAAAAGTGAAAATGTAAAAAGGAAACAGCCCCAATGGCGAGTTGCTTGTCGAACTGGTGGATTGATCAAAGCCGAAATCCGAATGCTCAATCTTCATCATATTGCCCAGTATCATCCTCATTTTCAATTTTATTCTTTTTTTTTTCAGGGAAATGAAAAAGGCGGGTGTTCGTACGAGTTATGAAATAGTCAAACAAGATGACGGGACTTACAGGATGATATTGTATCCGATAATTAGTACAAGTAAAATAGCCAATAATTTAGCAGAAGCCGGAGAATTGATGAAACAATCGGTGAGATAATGAAGAAAAAAAGAAAAACAGAAATAATTCAGTTGTCGGCATCTATGGGCAAACACAGCCCGATCTTTCTGTGGAATCAAATTCTTCCTATGGCATATCCTAATCTTGGTCGATGTGTACAATTCCACCCTGAATTGAAATTTCAAACGGTCGAAGGAGAAGAGACTTGGGAGATGGTCGAGGATTATCCCATAGGTGAGGATGTCGTCGCCGAGTTCGACGAGAAATACACGAGACTCGCCTATTGTGAGATACCTTACCAGGAATGCAAAAACCAGGAGCCGGTCAGTCATCAGTTCGTAATAATCAAAAGATCTTTTCAGTTGGCTTTGCCATGTCGAGCCATCCTCTTCATCGACGAGCGATACAAAGCCATCGAACCACGAGTAGAATTTGATCATTTCTATAAAGAAGTCAACAGAAGACGAAAGAAACCGCCGACATATCCACTAAGGTAGTCGGGTTCAATAATTAGTAAAGAATATTTTACAGTACGGAGAAGTTGACCTGCAATCTTCGACAATACCAGATCGAAGCCATCCAGTTTATGATTCAACGAGAACTCCAGCCAAATGTTATGAATTCGACCTATGACATCTATCGGAGCATCGAGATCACTGGCGGATTGTACTATTTCCCACAACTGGGTGTCTTTACAAGAAGCAATGAACGTCCAAAACTGAAAGTATCAGGTGGGAACGAGCTTCTACTTGAAGGGAAAAAGTGATTTAGGAGGAATATTGGCAGATGAAATGGGATTGGGAAAGACAGTCGAACTACTCGGGCTGATATTCTCATTGCGGCCGGATAACTTCGATTGGATGAAGGAACTCGAACCGACCGTTGCGGGATCTGTCGCTCTGTAACCTTTTTTGTATATTTATAATATTCCCTTTTAGGAATGTTGACCCAGTAAGGGAATGTGTCGAGTTTTGTGTTTCAGAAGTCGTGGCACATGAAGAAGGAATTCAAGGTCTTCACGCCATTTTGGTGAGTCGAGTTAAGAATTAAAAGACAGGAAATTGACTTATAGAAAACGAGATTGGTCAGAACAGAAGCTCGGAGCAAGAATGTCTATTTCAATGTGAATGCTCGTCATTATCAAAGAAAGAACATCGACCACCTGCCACAGATCTCGTGTCATCAGTGCGGAGTGACTTGCCTGACCGAGAAAATGCATTGGAAGCCGGAATTCACAGCAGAGAATATTCCATTTCTCTGTCCGGACTGTGTCTTTGAACAGCCTGCTCTGCCTTCCAAGGCCACCTTGATCGTCGTCCCCCAGATACTCGTCCATCAATGGTACGAGGAGATCCGGAAACATGTCAAGGATGATGTCGTCATTGATGTAAACCTTGATTTATATCATTCATCTATTTTCAATTCAGGTATACATGGGAGTAGAGAAACAGGGTTACAAGCATCCGGTCTACTTGAGTCGGTGTGACATTGTCATCTCTTCTTACGAGACACTTCGACATGAGCTGGAATATGTAGCTCCCGGGAGTAAGACATCACTTTTGGTTATTGTAAATGACACTTTCAGCTATCCACAACCTTCGAAAAAGGAAATATGAGCAACAGCGGCAAGTGACAACTCCATTGATTGCCATCGATTGGTGGAGAGTAAGGAATCGTCTATTTCCTTTGATTGAAGTCTTCTAGATATGCTTGGATGAGTCGCAGCTAGTTGAAGGACCATCGAGGATGGCAGGAAAGATGTTGTCGAAGGTACACAGCCGTGCCCGCTGGTGTGTCACTGGTACTCCCATGGTCACTGGGCCTGATGGTATTCGACCTATCCATTTCTTTGCTCATATAATGCCTAGATTTCTCTTACTTGGTCAACTTCCTCGAGCTTTATCCTTTCAACATAAAGAATGTCTGGGAAGCTCATGTTTGGAATCCATGGATGGAGAGTCGAATGGACAGAATGTACGACTTCATCTCGTCATTCTTCTGGAGGAGCAGCTTGAACTCGGTCAAGAATCAGGTTTGCCAGAGTCAAACTAGTGATGACAATCTGTCTACTCAGTTGGAGTTGCCTCCAGTCGTACATGAAGTTATCGAAGTGAGCTTCTCGCCCTTGGAAGAACGTCTTTACCAGGAGCAGGTTGCTTCTTGTCTAAAGAAATTAAGTGGGTTAATGTTCTTTTGTATTAGAGTAGACACGCTTCAGACGAAATACTCGATGTTTATCCGGTATATGAAGCCAAATTGAACCATCTGACAGACAAACATCAGAAAATGTTTATGGATGTATTCAATAAACTCCGTGTCTTTATCGTGACGGGCGGTTCGCATGTCAAGTCGAAGGCCATGAATCAAAACGCCGTCGTCTACTCTCCGGAAGAACTCTTCAAACGGCTTGTAATTCATCAACGGGGAAAATTAGAAGACAAAGTCAGAGAATACATGTACAGTCTCTGCGGTAAATGTCCACAGAAAAGGAAAAAATACACAGAATTTTAGCTTTGGGAGGTCTGTACTTCCTTTATGACCCAGGAAAAGCTTTCGCTTGTTACACGTCAATGCATCAGACAGAGCAAGTATTGGAAAAAGTCAACACACTCCTCGAGAAACATAAGGTAAACTGACTGATGGCTGAGAAAGAAGAAGGGCAATTTAGATGGATAAAAAGGTGGAAATCGACAGAACACAGATGATACATTTCTGCCAAGCCATGATAGATCTGCTACCCGTGAAGGCGCCCAATAATCCGGGGACAACCATGAATGTGCCCATGTTGGAGGCACGTATCAAGGAAGCAAGTCAAAAGTATTTTCATTAACTGAGCTCACGTTCTCTCTTTATCTTCAGATATTGTGCCAGAGATACGGCTAATTTGAGTAAGTTCACTGAAGACTGGAACAAAGTTGACGGTGAATGGAAATATTTCGACAGTAATTTCGAGAATTGTCTTGTCTGGGTGTTGGTTCACCTGGAACATATGACACCACGACAATACGAAGACCTAAGGGTGTGGGTGCTTCAATCTGAACTGTCACTGTGAGTTCAAAAAATAATGAGACGATTATCCCTTTTTTAGAAGCGCAGAGGTTAGTAGTTTCTACGATTGTCGCCGGTGGACAATCCCTTATCGACTGTATCTCTGGATCAAGGAACGATTGGAGCGACAACAGGGGAACATCGCCGGTCTGCGGAGGAAAATGACTGGGGTCATTTTTCCAATTACAACTGTCAGTATCCATCTCTATAATCGAAGCAAATATTTATTCAGAATAGCGCAGATATGTTGCTGAAAATGAAGGAACCAGAGTTTGTGAAAATGGTCAACTGCCAACACAACCAGAAATACATCGAGTCGGGAACAGAATTCGCCCAAAATGACGAGGATGCCCTCGACGATCTGGTCAACATCGAGGAGAGACGGGTCATTCGCAATAAAAAGAAATTTCTTGTCGAAGAACGCTTCGACATATACAACTGTTCTTTATGCGAGGTCGAAAGAGCTGCCGTGGCATTGGAATGCGAGTTGGAGATGACCGACGGAGAGTATGAATCTTCTTTTCTCTTTCATTTTCTCTCATTTTAGGAAGCGAGTTCCATTGGAATTGAATGAATGGTATCTGCTATTGAAAGAGATTTCAAACAAGAGAATTCCTGGACAAGTGATGTCTGTCCAAGTCAAAATGCTCTGGAAATGGTTCGAACATTGCCGGCGGACGGTTCTTCTAGCCCATAAGGCGGTTGTGGCCATGAAAGAAGTCATCTGCCGATAGTCAGTTCACTTCGAAAGCTAATAAAATTCAATTTCAGCCGAGAGTTAGTACAAGCACGGAAGAGATTGACATTTGGAATGGAACTGGAAGTACCCATTCACATGGGAGGAAAGATGGCGCTGAGGAACGATGGCAGGACACCCGAGGTTGAAAGACTGATCAATTTATGGAGGAACAAGGCAGCTGAATGCAAACGGGCCATCACCAGTATCCAAACCCAACTCGGTTACATTTCCTCTTTGAAAAATACTGGAGACGAAGATGAGTCAGTGACCCTCCTCTACTTTGAAAGATAATATTTTCAGGAAAAAGAGTTGTCCTGTCTGCTTTGACGATATGGCATTTGACTGGAATGTCTACCCTTGTGCCCATTACATTTGTTCCCGGTGTCTACACAAGGCGAAATTGTCTGCTTCTATTAATTGTCTATTTTATCCGCTTATTTCAGCCATTCAACGGATAAGACAAAAGTCGAATGTATCGTGTGCAGGGCATCTTGTTCTCCGGATAACATTCTCCACGTCGTCAATTATGAGACCAATTATGTTCCATTGGATTGTCTGCCGAGAAGAATCCTCAATGTCAAATATAATTCAATTTTACGAAAACTGCTCGACATATTGAGCAGTAATCATACCAATAAGGTGGGGTGGAAAGGGGCAAGAAATGAGAAAGCGAACAATTGCAGGTCCTGATCTTCTCCTCGTTGATCGAGTGTTTGGATGGTTTTTGTAATCTCATGACAGAGGCAAAGATCAAGCACAATCGTATCCACAGCATGGATCCGTTGAAGATTGCCACTTTCCGAGCCGATCCTGACATCAGAGTACTCGCTCTCCCCATGTCAACCGGTTCGGCTGGTCTTAATTTGACCCAGGCCAATCATCTGATATTCTTGGAGCCATCTGTCCAAAAAGCCAGCGTCTCCCAGGTGATCGACTTCCTTCTCTCAAATTTATTGTCATTTCAGGCCATTGGTCGTATTGCTCGAATGGGTCAGTGTCGAAACATGACCGTCTACAATTTCATTGTCAAAGGCAGCATTGAGTCGACGATTCAGGATTTGACGGAAGACGTCTGTGGCGAAGAGGGCTGGACTGTCAGACAGCTAGACGAGTTATTGTCAAGCACAGCCGCCGCCCAACTTGTTTGATTTCTATTGTTTTCTTTTGTGCATTTCTTCCCGTTTCTGTTTCCCTCGTCATTGTTATTTCAGCATCTTGTCGTCCAGATCTCTATTCTACTTCCAAAGTATTTTCGACTCTTTGTCTCATAAATCCTCAGATAGTGTTAATTCATCCAGTTAAATAAATATATTTATTTCAATATGTCGACCGTCTAAATCTCTTTCCCGACGTGCATTCCCCCAGTCCTTCTTCCAAGAAATCGCTTCCAGTATCGATGGACTTTTCAATTATCTGAACAAAATGCTTGGATGAGTAAATGACAAACCTTTTCCCAACAATGGATGGCTTTGAGTCCTCCTCGGGTGGCGAATGTTTTCTCAAGCCATTTTGTGTTGTAGTACGTGCTGTTGTAGAAGTAGCCTGGATCTCCTACTATCGTCACAATTGTAAGCCGATCTCCCTTATCATCTCTGGATTCTTCCCGTTCTCAAAAATTAATAATCATACTTATGAGCATGGGCCTTTGCCAAGGAGACCAAGAAGTTCAAAGCAGTGCTGGCACCAACATCATAACCACGTCGTCGAAGAACCTGAACGACAGTTGGAACGAAGAGAGAAGACTCACATGCATGGCTGCTGTTGTGGCGACATCGGGCATCTTCATCGATTCATGGATGACCGATCGGACAAGGCTTGTCGTCTCACCATAAATGATAGGCTTCACATTGTATCCATAACCAATACCTGTAAAAGGAAATATCAAAATAAGAGACATTCAAGTTACCGGCGACTCCGGGTGCCACCCAAGCTTTGCTGCCACTCTCATTTGTGAACTTGTTGTGGATTGCGTAATCATAAAAGAGAGAATGTTGCGAGTCCGAAAGCAGAACTCTTGTGGACAGACCATAACGGGCAACGTATCGACCCACAGACGAGATTGTTCCACCTGTACCGGCCGAGTGTACAAAATAGTCGGGAATCTTCTTCTTTTGCTTGTCATCTTTTTTTAACTGTTGGAGGATTTCATGGAAAACATTGGTCGACTCGTGGCTGTAGCCGCCACTTTCATGGAATTCTTCGGCCCGATCAGCATTTCCGAACTGGTTGATAAAGTATCCACCTGTCTTTTCTGCTTGGTCCTGTAAACAATAGGAAGACAGATGTAGGAAAAATATACCTGGGCATGGAAATTTCTCAGCGAGACGTCGACTTTCATAATTTTCCCTCCATTTCCCGTAATTTGCTCGACTTTTTCCTTTTCTAATTCCTTGGCAACCTGAATTGAGATTGAAATAGATCCCGGAACTAGGCTCTACCACAGCGACATACGGCAGATTTACAAGGCTACACATGTATGCCTCACTTGCTCCCGTATTTCCAGAAGTTGAATCGTAAACGGTCGAGGTTGAGTTGACTTTACCGTCGACAATTGCCCACATCAGAAGTGCCCATGTGAACCGGTGCTTCAGGGTTTTTGTCGGGGTTGCCGTCTCATTTTTGAAGAATATATCAGCATTAGGAAATCCCTTGGGCTACAATTATTGGCTACTATATGCTGTCAAGGAAGTGGACTAACAGAGAACTTGACTAGTGGTGTATGCCCCATGGATTTCCTTTCTTTCCATAATTTTTCGATAGCCGCTTTTCTCCAATCTTCTTCCTCTGATTTTGGTTTCAGTATCAAAAGGTAGCCATCTCACCTGCTGAATATCGCCTGGCCAGGGGCACTTTGTGTGGTTCAATGGGAGTAATAACATCAGCCGAGATTGTATTAATAGCTACGAGGGTCAGAAGACCCGCGATGAGTAACATGGGAAAAAAGCACTGGAAACGATGGAATTTGAATAAATAAGCTGTCATGAACTGTCCGGGGGAAGCCCGGCCGAGTGGGAATGAGAGAGAACTGTCCGTAAACAGTGACGGCTGCCCAAGCGAAGGTCAAGCCAGTTTTGCTACTTTCCCTGTCTTTCCAATAGATCAAAAGCGACCCTCTACACCCGTTTAAGTTGGCCTCGTCGTCTTTTCTCCTCTGGATTATTCGCTCCCTCTGCGCCTCTTCGCCTCACATGCTACCTAGGCGAAGCTGATCCCTCATTACCCGCTATCAGAATAATCCTGCAGCCAGGTCCTGAAGCGCTGCCTGCCTCCGGTGAGCGATGCGCCAAATTTATCACTTTCAGCGACTAGCAAAAGTAATTTTTGGCAGCGCAAGAGATAATTACGTCTCTGATTTCTGATTTGATATTATCCCAAAAATACCGAAATAAGCGGTGAGACATAATAATATTTTACTATAGAGCTGTTATTTCATTTGTAAAAGTCGTACTGTAGAGAACCGTATCCGCCATCCCTTCAAAACCCCCAAAACTACGAGGCAGAGCAGCTGTCACCAGGGAGAGATGTGCGTCAGTCAAACACACTGGCCAAGAAACACATCACAGCCAAACACTATATTTTTGAAGAAGTAGCGAGGGAATAAAATAGACAAAAAGCGACGAAAGCAATGAGATCATGCAGCAGACTCACTCGAGGGAAACCGCCACAGACCCGGTTCTGATTTCCATCTCCGACTGTGGCATTTTCCCAGGTGTTCCCCTCCTTCCAGTCCCCTGTTCAATCCTTCGGTTCCTGGCTTTTTCCTCTTTGTCACAGATGTTTTGTTCCATGGATCGGCGCCAGCTGGAGACGCCACCTGTCAATTTATGTGCCTTTACCAGGATTCGAAGTAAACAGGACAATTTATAGCGAACAAAATGTACAAAGAAGTGAATTACGGGTTTAAGCAGCCGGGCAGCCGGGTCCTTTCTGTCCTTCGGCACATTTGCAGTCGGCATCTTTCATACGACGCTCGGTGATGTCGCGACCCTCAGCAGTCTTTCCGATGACACAAAGACATCCCTTGGGACGGGGGAAGCAGCCTTCTTTGAGTCCCTTGAATTTGTTATGGAGTTCGTCGAGGACAGCGGCATAGTTGGCTTGGGCTCGCTCCCTAGATACCAGTCGTCAGAAAGTTGTCAATATCTATGGTTACCTGACGGGGTCACGGACATTCTGGCTGGGAGCATCGACTGATCCACTGCGGCTACGGTACTTCTGGGCAGGCTGGTTGACATTCTCTGGTCTGGTAGCATGCTGCATTCCAACATCACGTTTAGCACGCTGAAATACAGCAATACTGTAAATTTAGATTGGGATGACTTACGATACGGCACTGGGCAGGGTCGTTGTAGGCGGCGACGACCTCATTTCCATTGGAGTCCTTCTCATTGCACTTGCATCCTCCACTGGGCTTGGCGAAGCAATTCTCCTTGAAGTCGCCAAACTTCTCCTTGATCTCAGCATTGAGGTCTTTTTTGTTGTCGGCGGTGATCTGCTCGACGCTCTTCTTACAATCGGCGACGTCGCTGAATTCCTTGACTTCTTCGCCCTGTCCCAAGTCGACAGTGCACTTGCAGCCACCGCTGGGCTTGGCAAAGCAGTTATCCTGAATGTTTTAATAGAACTTGGTAAGAGTCACAAAATTACCTTGAAGTCTCCGAATTTAGCGTCAATCTCGGCGTTCAAGGCCTTCTTGTGCTCGGCAGTCTGGACTTCGACGGGTTTCTTGCAGGCGTTGATGTCGGTGTACTCGTAGACTCTGTCCTGAGGTCCCTCCTTGACGGTACACTTGCATCCATCGGTGGTAACCTCACAGTTTTGTCGGAGAGTGGCATCTCTGGCCAGGCACTGAAACTTTGAAGTCGACCAAATAGCAAGGGTCGCTTGTCGCGCCATAAGTTAAAATCATCGATCACGACAAGCCTCGGGGAGAATCGAAGATGGCAGTGAAGATAGAAAACCCGGAAACTGACAAAGTATTTCAATTGTTTGAATAATTCGTCTATGTAACCGGGTGACTCAAGCGAATGTGACGAAAGGCGGTCTTATCGTAGGCTATGTGGGTTATAATAGGCAGGGGTTCCCCAAAAAACCAACAATTTCTTTACCAACAGGAGCCAGTTACCACGAAGCTTTTGGGTAAACTTTGTCTGCTGCTGTCACGCTTTCCCTATTACACCCTCTTCCCCTATCAATATATGGCTGGGTGTTAGCAATAGAAAGAAGAAAAGACGTACCTGAACGGCCAGAAGACCGAAGACAACGACCAGTGAAGTTGGGCTCATAGCTGACTGGGAAGCAAGGGGCGGGCATCCTTCTTAAAGACCCAGCCAGCTGTCTCTGCGTCTCTCCGATCATCACACTCTGTCCTGTTGATACTTTCCTACATGTGAAAGTCGAGTTTACACCAAGGTGGCTCATTTCAGTGGGTCGTAGAGAGAAAAAAACAGCCGAATGAGTCAGACAACCTTTGGGTAAAGCCAGACTGGTTAGGAGATCTTGGGTTCCTCTTGATCCGGAAGTAGTGAGTCATTCGAGTGGGTGGAAAAGTATTGAGAAAAACAGTTCGATTTCTAATTACTATTTTTATTCAACAAATGGAAAGAGACTGCAATACCGGGAGAGGCGAGTAATTTTCCCCCGAAGGAATGAGAGTCGAGCACGCTACCCCCTCTCCCGGTAAAGGAATCATCTTCTCTACTCAAAGTGTCTTCTTCATGGCGTCGACGTTGTCCTGGAGGAAATCTCGAGACTTGTAACGGGCATCGAGCTCTCGCATAATCTGTTTCTTTTCGTCTCTCTCAATCAGTTGAGATAAGATCATGTCCAGGCTGCGTGACGAATCTTTCAAGGCATGTTCCAGAGCATCCACACGACGACGAACACTGAATCTCAGTTAAAACCGTTAGTCTTTATATTTTACCGTGTGTATTGTTCGCATTCTTCTTTGAGTTCCATTTTTCTGTTGAGCAATTCGCTCATCTCCTCACTGACTCGAACCATGCCCGTGTCGGTGACCACGTCCTCTTCCTTGACGTCGACCTTTGTGAACGCCTCAATGATGTCTTGTTCCTTGTATCCGGCCCTATACAATTGCACATTATCTCTCAAATTACGCTCTACTTGATGAGTTCATTCTTGTATTCCTCGTAGGTAATCATCGGGTCATCCGGTGGATTTGGTCGGGATCCATAGCGTCTGTGCATTACGCGATTGATCTTCTAAACAAAACTTATGCCTCCCAGTTGAAGACAGAAATAAATACCTGGCGAATCCAGTCCATCAGAGTCGTTTCCCCCTTTTTCTTGGCCAATTCTCCCTTTACTTCGACATAAGAATCGTTGATAATGGCCAAGAACATATTGAGGAGAACGAAGAAGACAAAGAAGACGAAACTGACGAAGAAGACAGGACCAAGGACGCGGTTGGCACTTTGAAGAGCCAGATAGTCGAAATCTCCCAAGATGGTACGGAGAAGCGCCAGCATAGAGCTGACGAAAGAGGAGTAGTCCTCAATCTGGACCGGGGGAAATGTAATATGGATAAAAGGGAGACCTGGTTGCCAAAGACGAGATATCCGAATTGAGCATAAGCGAAGAAGAAGACACAGAACATTACGGCAAATCCTCCGATATCTTTAGCTGAGCGAGTCAAAGTCTCCGACAATTGGGACATCGTCTTGTTGATCGAAATATACTTGAAGACCTAAAAGATGTTCTTCTGTCTAATTTAATTTCAGCATGATCCCTTCATGAAGGCGATGAAAAGAAGGACAGAACTCCAATTGGTATATTGACTGACAGCCGTCACAGCATCGTCCATTTGAGCTGTCGTTGTCGTTCCTGTTCTCAGTGAGTAACTTGAGTTAGGCTCTCGCGTACCACTAAGAATGATGTTGATTCTTTTGGCAGCTACAGTCGTCATGTTGTGGCTGAGGATGACACAGACCACGGAGACGGAGAGAAGGACGACGTCGACCAGATTCCAGAAAGATTGGAAGTATCGGAGTCGGGTCCTCAATATCTCAATCAATTCCTCGACGATAAAGAACACCTAAAAGACGACCCGTGACTAAGATCCCTCAGAAAATAACCAAAAACCCGACGAAAAGTCCCTCGCATCCGATAATCCAAATCCCTCGGCCGTCGCCATATCTGATGAGGTCTAGCGGAATGATAGTCGCCTTGGCGATGACACCGCCCATAGGCGGCAACTCGAAGAGAATCCTATTGATTAGAATTGCAAAGAAAAGAGGAAAAAGAATTACTGGATAACACAGAATATATTGACATTTCCGTTGAATATGGCAAAGTCGAAAATAAGAGCTCGGGTACCGCGATCAATGAAGCGGACATTCTGCAGACAAAATGCTACTGTACAGGCAGTATATATGATTATACCTGTAATTGTTGGAGGGACAAGCGAGCGATCTCGACTCCACTCATAGGAAACTCAACATTGAAGCCTCCCCCTCCATAGACAGACAATTTACCGTAGGTAGACGAGGTGCCCAACTGCTCATCCGTATAGTAAAGGAATCTGTACTCTCAAAACAAAAGATTGCGGAGAACTTACTGCTGGCCGCTGCTTCCGATAGTCTCTTTGTCCTCATTTCCCTCAGAATACGGTCCGAAACATTCTTTGATCTCTCGTTTGAATGCATTCACAACATCACAGGTGTCATTTCGCACCTGTAGCACTTTGTCTCTTCGAATCAGACGAAAGATACCTTTAGCATTCGAAGAGTCGGGTTGCCCAGTAGTTTGTTCTCGTAGAGGATCATTCCCTGTGCGGCCAGGACATCGTTATTCTCCTGCCAGTAGAGCCCTTCCATCACAGTAGCATTCAAGAACTGAACTTCTTTTCAATTGGGATGATTTGCCTACATCCCAAATATCGTCGATGACATTGACATCGACCAAGTCTGTTCCGTCCTTCTGTGGACATTTGGTGAATGTCGTCTTGAGGATGCTGTTGTAGTAGTAAGTCTCGCTGGAGTTTTTACAGAAGCAGATATAGACGATAATGACTAAGAAGACGCCGTAGGTGACCATGGTCATCAATTGGGCAGCAGATGCCATCGTCTGGTTCTTTGGGGCTAAACAATCATTTGTAGACCAGAAAAGAGGAAGAGATACCATGAGCCGCCATGATGGCTTCCTTCATACTCATCGGCTGCTTCGATGGAAGTTCGGGTCTTTTGGCATCTTCGAATATTTCCGCGCCGAGTGTATTCGTCTCCACAGCCGCTGGCACTGGGGCCGGAGGATTTTCATACGCCTCAGCGGCATAGTTCATCCTTGGCGGAGGCGCCACCTTCTGAAATGGGTCGGTTTTGGAAGAGGAAGGGGAAATGGAATGCTCTGTCGGCTGTCAGGAGAGGCCGAGTAGTTCGGGTTGCTGGGAGGTATCCTGGCTACGTTGATGGTTCGTCCCGTTTTAATGGCAGCTGCCTACTACTGTTCTTTCTCTTCGAATTAAAAGTAACTACAGTAGCCGATATCTGATCAATGTTCTTTTGTTTTCAGTACTAAAGGTAGCGCCCTCGGGGTAATGGCTACCTTGAAGGGTGCTGTTAACCCACGCCGTATCACATGTTGTTATGGCTGGAGGTGCATCATTCGCTTACAATTATCTCTTGAGCTCTTTAATTGAGCTATCAGCTCCTCCTTCTCCTAACTTTGTACCATTCGACCTGACTCCGATGGAGAACGACGCTTCTCTTGGTCAACCAACGAAACCGCGACTCGTCAGCCGCGATCAACTGGGCTTCTCCTTCGAAGAGCCTGTCTTTACTCCAATTATTCCTGACATCCACATTGTCGAGCCAAGTACTCCTGATCGAAATGACTCTAGGAATTCTTCTGAAGAACGTAGCAATGGTTTTGTCGATGTAGAACAACCGATTAACGACGAAGTCAGTTTTCTAGAGTTCTTATGTGATGTCCTATTATTTAGGAAAAGCCTCCAGAAGTAGAGGAAAATAAAGAGAAGGAGGAGCAGGAGGGAGAGATTGTAGAAGACATGACGGTCTCCTCCTCTCCTTTGAATCGGCGTCATGTTATTCGACCAGCTGACCAGATGACTCCGACCAATGTAGACGACGATTCGGTTGCTGGAATGGAGGTAGGTTTTAATCAGAAAATACATCTATTATTAATAAACAAATCGAAGTTGTCATATTTCAGGTGCTTAATCGAATCCTGACAAAGCCGACTCAGCCGACCGCTCCACCCAATGCACAAGAGGAGATTCCGCCATCTCCAATTCTTCTTCTTCCGCCGGACAATAACGAGATGACCATCGAGCGAATGCCGACTGTCCAGTTCACTCCCGAGTATGTTATCACTAAAATCTCCATATCCTGGCAATTTGTTTGCAGAGTCATTCTCCAACATGAGCTTCAAGAAGCTGCTGCTGCGGCCGCGGCCGACAATCGTCGTTTCTGGGACAGATGCTGCTCCATTATGTAAAGGCGACTCCAAATGTCCAGGAGTTGCAGCGGACCGTCTCTCAAAGAAGTTGAATTGTATCAGTGAGGAGCCGGCCCGCTGTAAATCCGATAACTATCCTCTTCTTATATTTAACCTCCTATTATCTATTCCCTTTTATTAAGTGTGTTGGCTGACAATTTTACAATGATAAACATTTATTAGCAGGGCATAATTTTAAAAAAGAGAGGTTGGGATCAAATGACGTCGGAGAGGATTGGGGGATTAAAATAAAATACGGGAAGGAGAGGTTTTTGTTAACTGTCCTAAAGGTCGGGTAGATAGGAAAAAAAAAACAAATGTGGGATCAAAAAGGGATTAGTGTTTTAGCAATTCATTAATTCGGGTGAGAGCATCTTTCTGCATTTGGAGATGTTCTGCTGCGGTGTACATAGTAAGGCCCTTGTAGCGGGAGTAAGCTTGGATCAGAAATAAGCAGACATGGGCAACGAGATCGAAAATGTCCTTCCAAGTCGGCGCAGTCTCAAATCTACTGAAATTGATGCAGATTTGTGAATTGCGGCTCCGAGTGCAGCGGAGCAATCCTGGACCCTGGCCGGGTACCATGTCTTCTTCAATAATCACGCGTGTAAATTTCAAAAATCTGGCAAAGGGATACGACAGCACAAGAATACCCTTACTTGGAAGTATCCCCGCCGAAGAAGGCTTTTCCCAGACGGTCGACCAGATTCAGGCAGATAACTTTCAATCCTCGAGGAATTTTGTTCTGGCTCCACGGTCGCAGTCGATGAAGAACATATCCTTGAAGGGAACCGCACTTCTCAACCAACTTTTGAGTTTCCTCGCTCATTGGGAGAGGAAGGTGATCAAGTGGCGATGACATGGCTCTCTCGATTGCATAAAATGGTTTTATATATCAGATGGAATGAATCATCTGGTTGGCAGGAAACGTCTCATCAGCTGGATGGACTGACTGTTCCAAAGTGACAGACTAAGACAAAATATAAAGCAGACGACGCTGTCGCCAAAAAGGTCTAGCGGGATTGAAAGGAGTACAAGGGTTGAAGAAGCAAGAAATGAAAGGAAGCAAATACATAAAGGTTTGCGGGGGTAGGGGTTTATATACTGTCTGTTAGGAGAGGGGTGGAATAGAAATTCTTCGTTATGACCGATGTCGGCTGCAAACGAAGAAAGGGAAGCATCTCACAAGATATCGCTGAAAATAGAAGAAGAAGAAGAAGATAAATCCGACTTAAAGAGGATCACAACGGTTCCACTCCGGCTAACACGCAACCATTTTATTTATTAAATTACATAATAGTACAGGAGCAACAGCGTCGGTCGAGCGGATTGTCAAATTGATTAGGTCTCCTTGTAGGCCGATTGTCCCCAGCATCTCGTTCCAAAACAAATCGTATCATCCTGAAATGAGAGAATGAAAAATAAAAATAAACGACTCTACTCGGGAATGGTATTGCTAGTCAGCTCGCGGTTGATGGCTGCCTCTTGACGGAGTTGGGCGACTTCTTGGCGGACGGGGATCAGCTCGACCAGTGCGCCATCCATTCCGCGTTGAATAAAGTGGCGAGGCTGCTGAGAAGGACGGTCGGGCGTGTCAAGACGAGGAGTATTGGTGGCACTGGCGGTGACTTCAGGATCAGACATGAATCCCGATTGAAGCGAGAGATTAGCCGAAATTTCTCGGTAACTGAAATATCACCGCGTGATTTAAAATCCTTTTGACGCAGGTCCAGAGATTCTCCTAGACAAACGAAGCGCCCCTAATCCGCCACAGGTGATCCTCCGAGAGCTATTTGCAACAGCGATGGACTGGACCGGGACAACTGAGACGAGGAGGCAAAAAGGGGGATCCGATAAGGAAGTTCCCGAGGCGAGATTGTCTGGCACCTATAAAAGACGGCTGCTAAGAATGGCGTGTGCCAGATGAGGCGAGTAGCCGCCTATCGTCTTCTGGCATATGCCGTCTCGGTCATTTCCTTTTGTACCGTCCTCGCCGCAGCCGTCGCCCTTCCCCTTGTCTTCGTCTATGTCCAATCCATTCGATCCTCTTTAAAACAAGAGTTTGTCTATTGTAAAGACACCGCAAGAGACCTTCTCGACGGAGTCCGAGAACTGCATGCTTTTGCTGCCTCTTCTAATCGGACGACGAGAGAGACTAGACGATTCCACAAAATTCGTCGAGTCTTCCGAGGTCGTGGAATACATCTGGCACACGTCGAGGCAGTTTCTTCGCCATGTGATAATTGCTGTATTCCCGGACCTCCCGGACCGCCAGGAACTCCAGGGCGGCCAGGTGACTACAATCTATTTAATTTTATATCGAATTTAGGAAAGCCAGGAAAGCCAGGTGCAGCTGGACTGAATGGCTTTTCGTCGCCCATTCTCCATCACTGTCCACATCATGCTCGCTGTTCAAAATGTCCTCGAGGACCAGCGGGAGAACCAGGACCCAAGGGAGCACCAGGAAATCCTGGTTAATTTTGAATTTTTTCGGAATAAGAATCTCATTTCAGGTCGACCAGGACGTCATGGGCAGGATGGTAAAAACGGCTATCCGGGAACTCATGGACCAAAAGGATCGCCTGGTTTAAACGGAAGAAGGGGACCAGTTGGAGAGCCAGGAGAACCAGGTAAAGGTCGAAAAGGAGATGATAGATGAACTTTAGGAGAGCCATGTGACTCGATCGTGGAAATGGGAGAACAAGGACCCGAGGGACCGCCCGGTCCACCAGGAGTGCCTGGAACGCCGGGAGAAAATGGCAGAGATGGCCGGGATGGTGAGAAAGGGTGATAATTAGCACAAAAAGAAATATTTCAGGTACTCCTGGTAGCAAAGGAGCTCCGGGATTGGATGGTCCTCCTGGATTGCCCGGTATCACATCAGCCGAACTGTGAATGTCAATTGTTTAGGTGTACCAGGAGCTGTTGGTCCTCCAGGAACTTCTGGAGATCCCGGACAACTTGGCATCTGTCCCAAATATTGCGCCATAGACGGTGGAATCTTCTTCGACGACGGATTGTTTATGCGTAAACATTAGATTCTCCGTGTTTTCAATGGTTTATGTCTCTTTTATTTTACTTTTTTTCTTATTTTATAGCCCGGGTTGTGTTTATATGTGCAATAAATGAATTCCTTTTTTGTTCGGTTCATTATTCTTTTATGCAGAAAATGGCGTCATCGTGCGATCGCGCCAGAGACCGGGTTTTGGCGCGAAAAAACATCTCAAAGGCTCAATGAAGGCGGTCGACTGCAGGAATTCGTTTCTTGCTATTTTTTCTCTTTTTATCTTCTTTTTCTATCTCTGTCAATATTCTATAGAAAATATAACATTTCAGGTAATAATGTCCCTAGCGCGTACCTCTTTCTTCACGCGCAAACAGGTACTCGCCTTCGCTGCTCGTTCATACAGCGGAAACGGAGGTTTGCTTTAGATTTTTTTTTATTTTGAACGAGATGAACTCCTCCAAAATATTAGAAATAAATTATTTTCTTTGTAGATGCTGATCTTGTTGTTATTGGTGGAGGACCTGGTGGATATGTTGCAGCTATCAAGGCTGCTCAACTTGGAATGAAGGTGTGTTTAATGTTTAATCTCAATGTTTTCTTTTTGTGAACTAATAGAGTATTATCGTTTACAGACAATTTGTGTAGAAAAAGGAGCAACGCTTGGAGGAACATGTTTAAACGTCGGCTGTATCCCTTCTAAAGCTCTTCTAAACAATTCACATCTTTATCATATGGCCAACCATGATTTTGCTAATCGCGGTTAGTCTAAATTTATTAAAACGTAAATATTATTGTAACGATTTAGGAATTGACTGCAAAGCTACATTAAATTTGCCGAAAATGATGGAAGCCAAAGTTAATTCTGTAAAACAACTTACTGGAGGTTTGCAGCATTTAAAATTTTGTTTCTTATCCACGATTATTGTAGGAATTGCTCAACTTTTCAAAGCCAATAAAGTCGGACATATTCAAGGGCATGGAACCATCGTTGGTCCCAACCAAGTGCGTTAAAGTTTTATAAAAAATTATTTTCTAACCATCTGGTTATCAGAACTAAATAATTTCAGGTCTCCGTTAAAAAGCCCGATGGATCCACCGAAACCGTCAATACTCGTAATATTCTCATTGCTACTGGATCCGAAGTTACTCCTTTTCCTGGAATTCCAATTGATGAAGAACAAATTGTCTCATCCACAGGTGCTTTATCTTTGAAAGGAGTCCCGAAGAAAATGGTTGTCATCGGTGCTGGAGTTATTGGTCTCGAACTTGTATGTTTTTTTCTGATCACATTGAAACGTCGCATTATTTAGGGATCCGTCTGGCAACGCTTGGGAGCTGAAGTCACAGCTGTCGAATTCCTCGGTCATGTCGGTGGAATGGGAATCGACATGGAAGTATCCAAAACCTTCCAACGTTCTCTTACGAAGCAAGGATTCAAATTTTTGCTCAATACTAAGGTATCATATGTTGTCTTTTTCTAATTCTAAGCTATCGTGCAGGTGTTAACCGCAACTAAAAATGGTGGAAGTATTACTGTAGAAGTTGAAGGAGCTAAAGACGGCAAGAAACAGACGGTTTGTACTCTGTTAATTTCCTTATAAAATTAAGTTTACAGTTAGAATGTGATACTCTTCTAGTATCTGTTGGACGGCGGCCGTACACTCAGAGTCTTGGATTGGACAGTGTTTCCATCAAGCTTGACGAACGAGGACGCGTTCCAGTTAATGAACGCTTCCAGACGAACGTTCCTTCTATTTTTGCTATCGGTGATGTTATTCAAGGGCCCATGCTTGCTCATAAAGCCGAAGATGAAGGTATTTGCTTAAAATAAAATATCTTCATGTGACATTTTAGGAATTCTGTGTGTAGAGGGAATTGCTGGCGGACCAATCCATATCGATTACAATTGCATTCCATCTGTTGTATATACTCATCCCGAGGTCGCCTGGGTTGGAAAAGCCGAGGAACAGCTGAAACAAGAGGTTTTTTCAAGTTTTTTTTGTTAATTTTAAATCTCTACCTAGGGCGTGGCCTATAAAATTGGAAAATTCCCCTTCGTTGCCAATTCTCGAGCTAAAACAAATAATGACCAGGAAGGATTTGTTAAGGTTTTGGCTGATAAACAAACTGATAGAATTCTTGGAGTGCATATTATTGGACCTGTGAGTTTTGTTTAGTTTTCATCTATGATCCTCTTAGAATGCCGGTGAAATGATTGCTGAAGCTACACTTGCGTTAGAATATGGAGCTTCTGCTGAAGACGTAGCTCGTGTTTGCCATCCTCATCCTGTAAGCATTTGTTTATTTTTATGTTTATGCCTTTTGTTTTCAGACATTGTCAGAAGCATTGCGCGAAGCTCATTTGTCTGCTTATTGTGGAAAAGCCATCAACAGCATCTAAATCTCCGATTTCTTTCATAGTTTGTAATATAACCGCCCAGGTATGCAATCCCCGTGTTTTTTGATAGCATGGCTAGTTAGGTATCATTTTTTGCCCACACAATTGACTTTTTTTTACAAAATAATAAAAATTAAGTATTGCATTCCATTAATTTTTTATAAAAAAGGAGGGTCTATTAGTTGGAGGCTGAAGGCAGGGACTCTAATTAAGTGATTAGCAGCGGCAAACGGGTTTCAACTTCATTTTGAGGTTTCGCTGTATAGAAGTTGAGAATGGATGTATTACATTGATACAATAAAAACTTGGCACAAAAAGTCTCAAGGATCGTTTTAAATTGTCCACTTACTTCTCTTTTTTCTTTGTCGATCTTCGATGTCTTATAACCAATTCAACTCTTTCCAACTCGACTTTCAATCAATCACCTGTGCTTCTCTCACGCAGAGAAGGTCAGCTCGAAAAGACTGAAGACATCCGGTACGCACGTGTGGGTCGACCTCGGAATGGCATGTCAGTCGTCGTTTTCATTCGATTTGGACCTGTTACAGGCTCCTCCCCCACCGTACGAAAGAACTATTGTACGGGCCGGGACGCGACTGCCCAAGACCAATCCTCCCACGTTAATTTTAATGAAGTTCCTTCTGATTATTTTCTCCTTCTTTGGAGTCTGCCAAGCTCTTTTTGTCAACAGGTTTGTTTTATTCCTTTTTTTTTATTTATTAATTTATTTTCCTTCACCAATATTCTACACCATCTGTAGGTCTTATCGAGGGAATGTCGACCCTAACCTTTGCTTTCATTGAAAACCAGAATTACGAAGCAGCCACTACTTTCTGATCCGTTCCACTCTTTTGGCGCCAATCTCTTCTCACTGAAGGACGCATGCCACTTACCCAAAAATAGTTTCGTATTGGTATTTCCGCCTAAAAATCAGTTGAATTCGAAGGAAACACCGGGTCTAAAAAGACCGAACTCGAAAAAGGAAACAACGAGTGGGAAACAAAAACCGTTTTCGGTTAGGGAAATAAACTTTGGACAATATGTTACACTTTTGAGAAGATCTAAACAAACGAATTAAAACTATTTACATCGGGTCGACAAATATTCAATTTCATTGAACTGGGTCGACTAAAAATAAACTTGGTCGATCAAGAATCTTCCTTACAATCTCTAGTTTTGTTCGACGCGTCATGCTTTGATCGAGTTTAATCACGGGGTGTGGCCCAACGAGTCTCTGACATCATTTTCCCAAATTCCAGGGGCTCCATCCAACCTGTTCAATTATTTTCCCAATTTTCCCAGAGAGACTTTTCTTATCAAATGATGGCCATGATTTTTAGGACGGGTTGCGGGTCGACCAAAGGATGTCTGTTCAAGCCGCTCGGCTGTGACCCCAACCTCGACTGCACGACAGCCATCATCTTCTACGTGGTTGGCCCGAATCAACTCCGCTTTGAGATGTCCGCCACTGCTTTGATCCCCTCCGTCCAACAACAATATGTCGCTGTCGCCTTTTCCAACGACGAGATTATGGTCAGCGGCTTCTTTGGCTGATCAACTGAAATTTCAGGGAGACGACGCTGTTTCTGAGTGTGTTTTGAGTGATATGGGTCAGCTGTATGGCTTCGAGCCGGAGATCTTCGTCTCTTTCAACAAAGGGAAAAGCAATGACCGCGTCTTTCTCAATACGGTGAGTATTTTCATCAGGTGACAGTCGTCGACGGTCCATTGACGTCAATCGGCCGGCTTCGAAATGTGAGAAAATTGGAAATAACTCTCTCGGAGAAAGATCTACGACCCGAGCGGGTTGCGGCGAAGAAAACCAGACACGGGTTGGAAAACAGGAGGAGATTGAAGGAGGTTAATTGACTTAGGAAAGGCCAAGGGTAATCTCATCAGTCGACTTTGAGTACGCTTCGAGTATCTTCTAATGGCTTTGTTCTTTCGGTCATTGGAACAGTTTTTGATTTTCTTTAAAGATCGGGGCGTACGTGACGGACGACGGGCTTCTCTAAAATAATTTGGCGGCCGGCGTTATCAAAAACACAACCAGTTCACGGAAACTTATCGTAAAAGTGTTTTTCCGAGGTCGATTTCGAATCAAAACGATCCGAAATCTTCAAATGGTCCTAATTTTGTTGATTATTTGACCGTCTATTGACGCAAGTAAACCAGTTGAGGGAAAATATTGTCTAATGGATATTCTGTGGTCTCTTACAACTGGCAGACAAGAAGAGATTTCAGGACGAACATCAGACTCTGATCAAGGACGTGGAATCGGAAGTTGTCGACGGACGACTGACCTGCGCTTTTACTCAGCAAATTATCCCTGAAATTGACAACAAAAATGGCCAGATCTGGAGTCTTAATCGAGACTTTTACATCATGGCGGCGACTGGATCGGCCCAACCAGATGGTAAGTGAGAAATCCAGCGGTGTGGTTTTTGTTTCGTTGATTCGATCTCTTATCAAACTGACATTAATTAGACGGGTCGAAACTACGAGGGGTTCTAAATTTGCCGTTTAAATGGGGGTCGGCGCCAAATCGGCGAAAGAGCACGCGGTCCTGATCTCTCGACTTTTACAGAGGTCAACGCCCACGACATGAACAGAGGATCACATTTCTATCCGATGGTTTCGAACAAAAAGATGAACCCAGCCGAAATGACTGCCGTCTATGTGAGTCCTCCTATAAAAATAAACTCGAAATTACAGTATGACCTTTCAAAGTTTGGAAAACAAATGGAGAAAGTGGCGGACACACCGGCGCCTGTCGCCCGAAGCTCATCTCCTCTCCTGCCTCTTCTCTCCCTCGCCTTCCTTTTTCTTTTCTAGTCATTCTCCCTAATTCTTTCATTTATCACCACACTGCCCGTTCTAGTCGTCTTCTATTCCTGCCAATTTCTGCTCCAGTTAACCCCCCAAAATGGTCTCACTAGCTCCGGGCTCATCCCAACACAATTCAACACGGGTATTCTTCTCAAATAAAAAGTCACTTTTACACATTGATATTGATTGTCTAGCTAATCGAATCAAGATGTTTTGACCGGTACAGGTCACGGAAAATGAGGGGAGACGACAGGCTGGGGACTGTTTATAGACAGGAAACAAGGAAGAAGACGACTGCAGAATAAAAAAAAGGGCAGTCTCGAGGGGGAGATGTCGGAATGGGGAGATGTACTGTTGTTGACGTACGAGACGGGGAGTACACCACTTCGTACAAGCGATGTGCTCGTACGAACACATATTCGAACAAGCGAGAAGTACGAGTACAGCCGCCACATGTACGAGATCTGTTTTCCAGAAGAAGTACAGCCCCAATTCTGTACGAGATCGAGTTTGACAGACGCCAACTCGTACGAGACTCGAATAGTACAGGATATTTCGTACGAGGCAGGATGTTCGAGGGATGTCTCGTACAAACAAAGTCGATCGGTCAGCTGGTGTGCTACAAGTCAAACAAAGTCTATTTTAGTTTCAAACAACCGCCTAGTACAGGCTTGTCCGAGTCTTTTTCCCTGATCAACTGACCAATTTGCCCAGCTGGAGATGTCCGTTAAAAGCAACGAGATGGCCGTGGGGTCATCATCACAACATGCTCATCTACCTGCTCTTCCCACTCATCGTCGCCGGACAAGGATGTACCCGAGGCGACTGCACCAGTCGCGGCGAGTGTTTCGGCTCCTCCACTTTGCCCTTCTGTCTCTGTGATTTCGGGTACTTCGGCTCCCGCTGCGAGCAATGTCAGTCGATCTACTAAATATTAATCGAGAAAATTACAGCCTGGGGATTACCCGGTCTCCAACCAGGAGGACTCCAGACCTGTATTACCAATTTCGACTGCTCCAACAACGGGCTCTGTGTCTTCGGGACTTGTGCTTGTTTCCTTGGGTTTTCTGGGACACATTGTGAGACTAAAGGAAACTCCAATACCTACAGTAAAGAGAAGACAATTTACATTTAAATAACTAATTACAGATGGACAGCCAACCCTCTCTCCCCTCGGTTTTACTTTGAATACTTGCGATGCGACGGATTGTTCCAATAACGGCGTCTGTGTGGGGTCAAAGACGGCTCCTTTCTGTCTGTGTAATCTGGGAAAGACAGGCCTCCGCTGTGAAAATGACTTGATCTTGGGTAAAAAGGACATTTGAAAGGTTGAGATGAGCCTTCTTAGGCAACCATGACCCGAATGCCCCTTTGACTCAATGTTCTGCCAGCGACTGCAACAACAAAGGTCTCTGTATCGGGACTAAAAATTCATTTTATTGTGCCTGTCAAATCGGATACACCGGATCCAGATGCGAAAACAGTAAACATCCCTCCGAGGCCCCCGAAATAGCCCGATTCAGCCCCGTATCCGTTGTGTTCTGCTCTCGACTGTAATTCCAATGGGCTCTGTCTCGGCACAAAAGATAGGTTCACCTGTGCCTGTTACCTCGGATATTCGGGAGATCGCTGTCAAACTAGTAGGCTTCTTTAGGATTAGTAGAACGCCTGCTCTTTAGTTAGTGGAACCATTTGCGAGACGTCCGACTGCAATTCGAATGGAATCTGTATTGGCACCAAGAACCAATTCAGTTGTGTCTGTAATTTCGGATATACTGGCGACAGATGCCAGAATAGACTCGGGGTTCTCCCTGGATTAGAAGGAGCCTTCTGTGAAACTAAAGACTGCTCCGGAAACGGACTCTGTATCGGCTCGAAACTTCTTCCTCTCTGTACTTGCGCCCCTGGATTCATCGGACTTCGATGCGAACTTGGTTAGTTTTGGCCAGCAATCCGTTTCAAATCCTCAATTCAGAGCCACCTTGCAATCCTCTTCTCAGCTGCTCTGGTAATGGTCTTTGTTTCGGAACGATCAAATCGTACAGTTGCGCTTGCAATTTAGGATTCAAGGGAACTTTCTGTGAAATTCCCGACCTTTTGGGATAGAATTCGGTATAGATCCCTAGATCTAATTGTTTGTACATATCGGTTACATAATAAACCAGTGTTTATTATTCTATGATACAAAATGTATAACAACTGTAACAAAATTTTAAACAATAACTCTTATGACTAATCAATAATTCTATGTTTGCTCTTCAAATGGTTAGCAGTCAGTCTAATTTTCTCAGAATCTTCAAGGTCACAGCAATATGAACAGAAGATACACTTGCACTTATCGTTTTTAGCACGATAGAAATATTTCAAGGGGAATTTCTAAAAAAATTGACCTCAAAAACATAAAAAATTACATGTTCAAGTGGAATTCTTGATTTTCTCTTTGGATTTGTGCCCAAAACAGTCTAAAACAAAATTATAAGTAGAAATGTGCATAAACTTATTAGAAATCGTCATAATAAATTTAAAACTAACAAAATGATCGAGTTTCTTTTCCAACCAACGCACGCTCATCTCAGCACCCTTGATGACTTGTTTTTCCTGTTTTCTCAAATCCGATTTTCCTAAAAATTTCATATACAAATATTCTACAGCTAATTCTACCTTTTATTGTAGTAGTAAATTTTGTCCTCTGTTCAAATGACGTTCTCGCAATTTTTTCAGGTGCAGTATTACCTGGAGAAATGTAAAAAAAAAATATTTTTATAAACATACATTTTCCATAGCACATATTTCTAAGCGGTAGATGTTTCAGTCGATGACTAGATGTGGGCACTGTTGTCCATTGATTGCTAGCCTAGAAAAGAAAATGGTAGAAAAAATATTATCTTACATTAATCGGGCCGTCTTCTTCAGAGGCATCACTAAATGATTCAATTTCGTATTCTTCACCACTCGCAAGGATACTTCCATCCAAAGATACAGTAGAAGCATCTGTCAAATCTTCATCCGATGCTTCATCGAAAGACAATTCCATATTTTCTATAGATCCATCCAAGTTCATTTCTGAAAAAAAACTGAACTTTTCATAAGAAATATAATGCAGAAAACTATATCAATAAAAAAATATTCAAACCAGTGTGAGCGCCTGATACAGGCTTGGATGCCGCTAGCTTATCCTGTTTTAAATTTATTTATAGAAAAAAAATAAACGATGTTCCCTGATTGCAATAGAGAAAAACGGCCTTGCTTTTATAATTTTTATAGGATAAAATGAGACTGAATAAGAACAATAACTAGTATTTTCGATTTATTCATAAATTATAATCGACACCAAAATCTCTCTCTTTACGGAGGAGATTTGTTTAGGCAACAAGCCATCCGGTACAACGAATATAATGTTGTCCTTTATCCAAAGCCAGCAATTTCTTGACATCTTCAGAAGACAAATGAAGGTCGATCACCTGAAATTAGCCACTGACTATTTCCCACTGACAGAAGCTACCTTGAAATTCTCGGCGATTCTTTTGGGGGTGGCTGATTTTGGCACAATTCCTACTCCTTGGCTGGTGGCAAATGCCAGCAAAAGAAGCTAAAAAGAATATTCTTTTAGGTGTAAAAATATTTACAGGAACAGTTGTGTCGTATTTCTTAGCCATGTCACAGACAATCGGATCCTCGATGAGTTTTGGCTCGTGACGGGCGAGGGATGAAAATGCCTGAAAATTAGAGCCTTTTAGTGGGAAATGGTTCACTTGGAAGAAAATTCCTTCTTTTTTACAATAGTCGTGAAGTTCTTGGCGAACAAAATGAGGATGATATTCGACTTGGTTGGCACAGGGCATAGACTAAAAGAAGACATTTTGGAGTGTAAATAATTTCTTACTTTTCCATATTCTTTGATTTCTTCCAAATGTTTGATCTCATAATTCGAGACTCCCACAGAATGGACTTTTCCCTCTTCTAAAATAAATCATCATCAATATTTGGCTCACGTACCCGAGAGTTTTTCCAATGCCAAGTATGTTTCCTTGCGGAATTCTTTGTTTCTCGAGTCGTTGACGTCGAACGAGTCCGGCTTCGGGTAGTGGATCAACACCATATCGATGTAACTTCAAACACAAATATCTCTAATTTTCCCGACTCTTACTTTGTGTGCAAGTTTTTCAAAGATTCATCAAGAAGCTTCCGAGCTCCCTCCTGTGGATTCTCGGGACATGGAAAGAACTTGGTCGTGATGAAGACATCCTCTCTTTTGAGATTAAATTTAGGCAAAAGCTCCTAGAATTTTAATGAATGGAATATTCTGGAGGAAATACCTTAAGGGCCTCGCCCAATTCCGGTTCATTCGAATAATATTTAGCAGTGTCGAACATCCTGTACCCGGCGGAAAGGGCCGCTTCAACACATGGCTTTACCTAGAGAATTACCGCCATTTTCTGATAAAATTACTGGAAACTCACGTCATTTCCGGTGATTTTATAGGTTCCTAGTCCGACAATAGGAATATAACAACCCGAATTCAATTTAGCAGCTCCACCAACAGCTTTTTGGAATGCCATTTTAATGGAAAAATAAAGAAAATAATGGGGAAAACAAGCGAAATAAACAAGGGAGACAGTTGGCAAAGTAGCGCGATTGCAGCCGGCCCGGGAGAAGGAGGCAAGGTCAAGGGCACCCCCCACATTTGGCAGACACATAGGGGACTCTGTTTTTTGAAAGTCAAGTGACAATATTAAGGAGTGGTAACACTACGATCGAAAGCCAATATGAGACTAGAATCGAGCGACAGCGATGGAAAGTCTCCTTTTCGCTATGAATCATAATATGGTCGAAGCTTTCATCAGACGTCGTGAGACTGTTGCCCATAAAGACGAGATGGCGCCTGAGAATCCTATTGATCCCTTTTCCCCTGATCTCTCCCGTGATGCTTCTCGTCATTTTTTGTATAGTCATTTATCGAGTTTATGCCAAATTCACCGTGGATCTACAGCTGCAGGTTAGTTCTTCTCTCCGGGTAATTCAGCCAATCAGAGACATACTCCCGTCACGGTGGCTCTTCCGTCGGCTGCTCCTCCTTGGATTCTTTCCTCAAATATTCCTATTTCCTTGTCTCTTTCACCGTGTCCTTTGTCTCCGTTTCCCACTTCTCTGGTCTCGCAGCCGACGACGTTTTCAATTCTTTTGGATAAGGAACAATTGGATAAAGTCGCAGAAAGAGGAAATTGTGGAAATTCAACTGAAACGAAGTAGAATAGCGGAAATTGGGCAAAATCTCTACCTTTTAGCCTCTTTGCTACGGTGACTGCAGATGAAGAAGTCACAGGAGCGTTATTTATGGTAGCCGTCGCTGGGCCTGGGCAGCACTCAAGCCCTATCGAAGTCGATGGATCCGTTTATTTCTCTATCACAAGTTTGTCCATTCTCCAAATACAATAAAATGCCTCAAATTTAGAAAGTCAGTATGTTTCGTTTTCCTTCCTGCTCCACTCCATTGAACAGGGTTTGAACTTGGAAGTCGGTCTCTCCCATGGATCAGCGGAAGTAGCGCTCCCTGATAATATGAAACTCTGTTCAGGTTTACGTTTCTTTTTGTGTCGACCTCGAAGGTGCCCGCCTCGGCGAGGCTGCTTTCCCCCGAGGTTTCAAGAAATACATCGATCCGGTAGAGTTGGTCCAATTGATCGAGACATATTCATGTGACGGGGGAGCTCTCTATCATGACTTGGAGACTGCTCCACCAGCCATTATTATCAGGTAACGTCGCGCTTCGTCATCTACATATTTCTTTGATCAGGATACGGTCTGCTTCGACTAGTGGGGCCATCTTGGTTACAGCAGACGAGCACCATGTCCACGGTACTTCACTTCTTTTTGTCAAACAGTTCAAAATTCCAGGTTCGAGACTACATCGAGCAGCTATTGCTGGAGATCAGATAATCCTCGGACTTAATGACACAATCACATTGGATTTTCCAGTTGAGGGGAATGTATCCTTTGCTGTTTTGTAGGTATATCAGAAGTCAGGAAATATCTTCCAGCTCTGGAGAAGTCTCCGTCAGTGGCATCCTTTGCGTCGAGGAAGAACCTGTCAATTTGGGCACATTTCCGCCGGGAAACCATACGATCCTTTCCTCATCCCTTGCCGTCGAGGTAACCAGTCAACTACCTGGCATTATTCTCTTTAGTGCAATGTTACAATGTCTCGTGTGGCTTTATCTTGGTTTGCTGAAGACGATTCGATCCTTTCAATCAAAACAGACGAACAAGAACAAAAAGCCAAAAAGATGCCGTGGTTTGTTGACAATTACCCGAAAACACAAAAGTTCAGGTATGTCTTGGCTGGTATCCTCTTCGCATCGGCTGCCGTCATTTCGCTTGTCGTCGGTGGGATATTCTACGCATTTTCGAAGGCTCAAATGAATAAGCCAGAAGGGAAACTAGAGCTCGGAAATAATATTCCGATGACGACTCTCCACAGTATTCCATTGGATGGTGACAGATGGCAATAGGGAAAAGAACAGAAATAGACATATTCAAAAAGACATTTCATACTGTAGACATTGATTGTAATGAATAATAAAAAAGGGCAATTCTATTGAATTTCTAGAATAGATCAAAATGTGTTTCGGCTGGTTACAATGAGTGTAGATGAGTCGGCAAAGATGAATTTATAGTTGAATAGCCTAAACAGAAACTGATACCCGTGGCCGCCGTTCTTTTCACTTGAGAAGAAGACTCGAATTGGTAGCTGATAATAATATCTGTGTCCTATAGCCGGGTGTGGGTTGTCTCTTCTAACACCCGCTCATCGATCCCTTCGAGTCTTTCCCATACTTTTTCAGGTGCTGCGGTAGGTCCGCGATAACGGTTCCACTCGACAGCTGTCTTTTCGCCAGTCTCGTTCATGTTCTTTTTTCTTATTTTCCCATCACTTTTCATTATTTACATTGTCAATTTTCTATTAAAAAGGAGTCGATTGCCACCAGGTGAGGGGGTTCCTCGTGTGAGTACAGCTGCTCTTTAGGCCCCTTTCCCTATCCAATTGTCGGTAATCTGCCACAAATTAAGAAATTAGCAATAGAAAATGGAGGAACAGTTGCCGCACTTCAAGCACTCAAAAAAGTAAGAGGACACTTCTTTCTGATCCAATCAAAATCCAGCAATATGGTCCAATCTTTACCCTGTGGATCGGACCACAGCCAACTGTCCATATCGGCTGCATGCCAATCGCTAACGAAACAATGGTGAAGAGGGGCACGGAGTTTGTTGACCGATGGGTCCCGCCCATTATGAACTCTGTTCGAAGTTATCGCTCCGACTGACTGTTATTATGAGAGATTTTAGACGGGTTGGGATTAATTGGCAGTAATGGAGAGCAATGGACAGAACAGCGTCGATTCACAATTCAGACTTTTCGAAGTTTTGGAGTTGGGCGAGGAATTATGGAAGAAATGATAATGGCTGAATTGTATTCAAGGTAGATGAGACTGATGAGACAGAGCCGGTAAAATTTAGAACAAAGAAATTAGACCAGATATTGGAAACTGATGTCAATCCACAGGAAATGTTTGACCTTTTGGTGGGTTGCGTCGTGAATCGCCTTCTATTTGGAGAGCCTTTAGATGATGTAAGCTAAAAACAATACCAATTTAGGAAAATCACTTTCAGACAGACGCCAAGGCATTTTTTGAAAGTAAAAAAGCAATGGACTCCTTTCTACAAGGTTTGTCTCTCTTTGATATGCTCATGGAAAAGTCCTGGGCGACTCGAATTCCTTACATCAAAGAAAGATGGGAGAGATTGCGTCAACCACAGGCAAAAGTCAAAAATTTCCTCGAGGTGCAGGTCAAAACAAGGTGAACACAATTGGAAATAAATAACAGCACCAATAGGATACGAGATATCGAGACGGGGAAACATGTGATTGCCGAGGAGCCTGGGAATTATGTCGATGCTTATTTATTGAAAATGAGGGAAGAAGAAGAAAAAGGAGAAGAGACGACATACAGCAAGGAGGCACTGGCCGTCAATTTGTTTGATCTGTGGCTGGCAGGACAAGAAACGACCGTTATCACATTCATTATGTCATTTGCTTATCTTCTAAATCACATGGAAGTAAGAGAGATTTCGAAAAGAGGACAACTTTCAGGTGATGGAAAAAGTACGAGCAGAATTGAAGGTAGTGACCAGCGGACGAGAGAGATTGTCTTTAAACGACAAGCCATCGACTCCTTATTTCAATGCAACCATTACGGTTTGATTTTTAATACAAAGCAACTCCTCTAGGAATTACAAAGGGTGGCCTCAATTTTGAATATGAATGTGTACAGAAAGACAAAAGAGGACACGTCGGTGGGAGAGTACGTTTTACCCAAAGGCACCGCAATCACTGCCCAATTATCCCTTCTGCTCAGCGACGAGAAGGTCTTTGATCAACCTACGAAAGTAACCGATAGAAATCTCCAATCTAAAGCGGGTTCCAGTTCGATCCGAGCCGATTTTTATCAGGACAGAATCTGGACCAATTTGTGCCGCCTTTTGGAATGGGAAAACGGTCGTGCCTAGGAGAGTCATTGGCCCGAGCAGAAATATATTTGGTATTAATTAGAAGAACTAAATAGAACAGGAATATCTCTAGGTCCTCGGCAATTTAATATTGTGGTATGACATCCAACCGACGGAGAAACTGCCGTCGATCGAATTGAAGAACAACTTTGGAGTGGTCAAAAGGGCTTCGGACCCGTATACAATGCGATTCACAAGATTTTAAATAAAGAGAAAGCAGAATAATTTGTGATTTGAGAGAACAGAACAAGAAGAAGGCCGTCAGAGTGTGATTAGGGCGGAGAATCGATGCGTGTGTGATTATTATGTGCTTTGACCTCTGTCGACAGACACTCCCAACCCGGTATAAAGGCACTCCGAAAGTCGATAGCTCGACTACCAGTTGTTTTCTTTCTTTATTTCCGTCAATTTTTCCATACATCACAGAAACTTCTTTCAGTCGAAAATGATATTCTGGCTTCTCATCGCCGCCGTCATCGGCTATTTTTTCTACTCGATGTATTCTCAAATAAGAAAACTTCCTCCAGGTAGTCGACTTCCTTCTTTCCCCTAATCAAGCCAATTAGGCCCTCCTCCCCTTCCATTGTTGGGTAATCTCCATCAGCTTTTCTACGGTTTTTATAAACACAAAAGTATCATCGTTGTATGGAAAGAATGGCGAAAAGTAAGCTCTTTTCTGGATTTTTCTCAATAACCTCTCCAGATTTACGGAGACGTGTTCACTTTCTGGCTTGGCCCGCTGCCAACGGTCAATATTTGCGACTATCAGCTGGCTCAAGAAGCAATGGTCAAGAATGGATCAAACTATGTTGATCGTCTCTATATCTACATAGTCAATGTCATCAGAGGTAGACGGTAATTGAGCAGTTTGGATGAGATTTTACAGAAAACATGGGAGTCATCATGTCGAATGGAGGACACTGGCAGGAACAGAGACGATTTTCCCTCCACACTTTGCGGAATTTTGGACTGGGAAAGAACGTGATGCAGGATAGGATCATGTTGGAATTTGACTACAGATCAAATAAATTGGACAAAGACATCGAGAAGGCCGGCGGACAGCTGACCATGGATCCATATCACTTTTTGGAATTGACCGTTGGCAACGTTATCAATCGCATGCTGTTTACAGAACGGTTTCTTGAGGTCAGCTGACCTTTTGCACAAGAAGAACAAGAAGTTTCCAGGGAGAAGAGGAAGAATTCTTCCGATTGAAGAAGATCATCGACAATTTGATCGAGGATTCGTCTATTTTCGATTTCCTTCTGACCGACAGAACAGCTGAATGGCCAGGTTTGAAGCAATACAAAGACTTCCGAATCAAGCCTCTTTGGGGTATTGTCGATTTTATTAAAGGACAAGTAGCCAGAAGGTAAATTGAAAAAAATGAAGAGGACGAGAAACTCCTTATAGAAAAGCTGAAATTGCATCGGGCGAACGGGATATTCATGGAGGAGCGGAAGACTTTGTCGACGCCTTTTTCCTTGAGATGGAGAAGAATGACAAAGGACAAAGCTTCACGTAAGAGTCACAAAAGAGAATGTTTATCGAATCATTGACAGAGAACACTCGCTGGTTATCACACTGTTCGATCTTTGGCTGGCCGGTCAAGAAACAACCACAACAACTCTTCAATGGGCAATCTCATATCTCATTCAGAATCCTAATGTCAGTCAACACTCTTTCCTTTTTAAAATTCGTGTTTAGGATCTGAAGAGACTCCAAGAAGAATTGGACCAAGTGACCGGCAGAAGCAGGAGTCTGGCATTGTCGGACAAGCCCAATACTCCTTTCCTCAACGCGACAATTCTCGAAGTCCTTCGAGTCAGTTCTCTTCTCCCGATGAATTTGTGGAGAACAACTGCCGCCGACACCACCATCGCCGGCTATCCCATCCCGAAAGGCACTCCTATTACTGCACAACTTTCTGTTATTATGAATGACGAGGCAAATTTCAAGGATGCCCAGAAGGTAAGACAGTTTCCTTATTTTGACAAAAGGTTTACAGTTCAATCCTTCTCGCTTTTTGGAGAACAACAATGACCAATATGTGGTGGCATTCGGACTAGGAAAACGGGCATGTCTGGGAGAATCCTTAGCTAGGGCAGAACTTTATTTGGTAACGAAGATGTACCTTCGTCTCTCAATAAAAAAATTCAGATTCTTGGCAACCTTGCTTTGAACTACAACTTCGTCGAAGATCCGAAACGGCCAGCGTCGATGGAAGCACTGACCGAAAGAAGCTCTGTCCGAAAAGCCAAAGCTTACAATATCCTAATATCCAAGAGAAATTGAATGCATAATTTATTGCTGTACATAAAATTGAATAAGAAAATTTGCAACATTGAATAAATCCCACGAGAAGTTTTCCCTCCAGTCACAATCTGTTGAAATGTTTCCCTAGGGAAATAATTGATAAGGACAGCAGATGTTTTATTATTTATCACACAATTTGTGACGTCGTTCTGTCCAATTTGTGTCCTTCTCAAAACTCTTGTCAAACATTGGCGGACTTCTCTCATATGATAACCACCCCCGACAGTTCTGCCGGGTTTCTGCTTTCTTCATTTTACTCTTCAATTCTCTTTTCCAGAATGATCTTGCTTCTTCTTTTCCTTGGTCTAATCACATATCTCGTCTATTTTTATTTGAAGCTGAAAAAACTGCCACCAGGCAAGTGTTTGTGATTTCAAAGCCATTTCTCCATTTAGGTCCTCTTCCTATTCCTCTTGTCGGGAATTTCATCCAGCTGGGAATAGGAATAGCCAAAGGAACCCCAACGGTCGAGATTCTTCGAAAATGGCAGGAGACATACGGCGATGTCTTCACCCTTTGGATTGGTCCCCTACCGACTGTCAACATCTGCGACTATCAAAAGTCCCAGGAGACAATGGTCAAGAAAGGAGCCACATTCGCTGATCGGTACAACATGTATTTGATGTGGATCATAAGAGGTATCGTCTGTCAAAGTTTGTTAGAGAGAACATTTTGTTTGATCGATTTGTCCGCGAAGACCAGAGTTTATTGAAACGAGAAACAACAGAACATACAAATACAAAGATTTTCAGAAGGAAGAGGTGTCATCGCGTCGAATGGACAACATTGGCTGGAACAGCGGAGATTCGCCCTACACACAATGAGGAATTTTGGATTGGGGAGGAATTTGATGGAAGAGAGAATTATGTTGGAAGTTGACTATCGGTATGCGGTGCTAACCGATGTATGACTGAATTTTTAGGAATAATCTTTTTGACCGAGAAATAGAAGCAGCCGACGGCCATTTTGTATTCGATCCTGTTCACCACTTTGATGTAACCGTGGGCAATATCATCAACCGAATACTCTTTGCCGATAGATTCACCGAGGAAAATGAAACGACGTTTTTCGACATAAAAGGAACCTTGGACAAAATGATGGAGGAGGCTTCGATCTTCGACTTTTTCATGGATTCGTGGAATGTCAACATTCCTCCATTTAAAGGCAGACATGAGTATATCATGGGATCAATGATGCATTTGGTAAATTTCTTGAAAGAACAGGTTGCTTTGAGGTAGGCGGAGAAATGTGAGCCTGAATAACGAGATGATAGAAAAGAGGAGATCAACAATGGAAAGAGGACTGTCGGTGACGAACCGGAATGTTATGTCGATGCATTTTTATCCCAAATTCAGAAGGAAGAGACTGATAAGGAGATATTCAAGTAAGAATCTCCAATACAAATCAATCGGTCTTCAGTGAGGATGCGCTGATCATAACTTTGATTGATTTGTGGTTTGCTGGACAAGAGACCACTGCGTCGACGCTTTACTGGGCATTCTCCTATCTCACCCTAAACCCATTGGTAGACCAGATGACGCAGTTATCTGCTTCTTTTTAGACTATGTTCAAAGCTCAAGCCGAATTGGATAAGGTCACCAACAAGAGCAGGCCTCTGTCAATGGCCGACAAGCCGAATACCCCCTACTTGTCCGCGGTCATATCGGAAGTTCTTCGAATGTCTTCGATTATTAGTCTCAATCTCTGGAGACGGACAGCCGAAGACACACAAGTCGGTGATTACTTGATCGAGAGAGGCACAGCCATTACCGCCCAACTGTCACTGATAATGTCGGATCCAAAACATTTTAAAAATCCCTACGAGGTGGGAAAACTCCTTCCAATAAGTTTTGTTCTAGTTTAACCCAGATCGATTCTTGAACAACAATTTGGATCAGTTCTCGACGCCTTTCGGATTGGGGAAAAGGGCCTGTTTGGGAGAATCTTTGGCCAGAGCTGAACTCTATCTGGTTTGTATTTAACTTTTCATGAAAATGACACCATTTTAGATCCTTGGTAATCTCCTTCTGTCGTACAATTTCATGGCCGATCCGATGAATCTTCCAAGTGTCAGAGCTGCTCGTGAGCTTGGTAGTCTTCGACGTGCCAGACCCTACAAACTGATTATCAGCAAGCGAAGTTGAAATAAATTAGAAAAGGGGAAATAATTGGCACGTTGTGTGGTTGCTGCTGAATAAATGATTTTATTTAAAGTTGGTCAAGATCTTTTGCCACAATTCAACCACCTGGCCAGTTAGCTATATTTAATTCTCTCGTCTCAATGCCAAGATTCGTACCCGCTAGTTTCGCCTCTCACATGGCCAATAATTATCCCTCAAGACATCAAATTAATAGGCAAATCATCTGACTGCCAGACCTCATAACAGCTTTGTTTTCCTTTATCTGATAGTTGAGAGATGTACTTTTCTCTTATTGAGTCGACTTAACCAGATGCTGACTGCTTTTCTGGTAGTTGGCGGCTTCTTTGGGGGATGTCTCGCCTACTCTTTCTACAAATGGAAACATCTCCCACCAGGTAATTATCTAATTTTCTGTCTCTTATTGACTGCCAAGGTCCCTTTCCTTTGCCATTCTTTGGTCATTATCCTTTTCTTCTTGTTGCTAGAAAATTGGGATATTCTTCCATGGATATTATGCGATGGCTACAATACAAATATGGGCGGATGTTCACTCTCTGGTACGGGAATACTCCCATTGTTCATATCATTGACCATAAACTGGCACAGGATGCTTTTATCCGAAAAGCCAATCATTTCCTGGAGAGATCATGTCCCTTGAAGCACAATATCGTCAGAGGTAATTGACCCCCCTTCGACAGTATTCTCTGCCATCAGAAGGAAGAGGTCTGCTTTATTCAAATGACGATCATCATCACGAACAGCGACTCTTTGCCATTTATGTGTTGAACCAATTTGGATCCGGAGAACATTTGCAGAATATTGTAATGGCTGAACTTGAACATAGGTATGCTATCCCGTCTATTCAATTATCCTTTAGTTGTAATTATTTGGATTTTGACGAAGGAGTCGCCAGAGGGACGGCTCTTGTTGACCTTCAATCGATGTTCCACAAATTGACCGGGAATATTCTCAATCGGATTCTCTTTTCTGAGCATATTCCTAAGGAAAATGCCAAGATCTTCGACGAGATGAGAATGATTATGGATCGGGTAATGGCCAACAATCATTTGGATGTCTACATGACCTGGTGGAATAGATGGCTGCCTCCTTTTAGACATCATTATAAACGGACAGAAGAATTGCTCGAAAATTTCCGATTTCTAATAAAATTGCAATTGGATGAAAGGTCAGAGAAGTGTGAGGCAATTTTGATGAGATTTAGAATTGCCAGAGTGAGCAACGGAGAGCGGATGGTCGTCGACAGGGCCGGCGACGTGGTTGACGCATATTTGCAATTGGATAACATTGATCGAGGCATTTTCAAGTTAGCTGATCATTAACGCATGACTATTGAGATTTTTACAGCGAGGATTCTTTGGCAATTACATTGATGGATTTCTGGTTCTCCGGTCAACAGGCGATTGCTTCTCTCCTTTACGGCGCCTTTGCTTTCTTAGCTCTTCATCCTGTGGTAGGACAAACTGAATAAGGGACGCCTTTTTAGGAAACAGCTGATATCCAAGAAGAAGTGGACACGGTTACTGGAAGGTCGCGAAGTCTGCAATTGGCTGACAGACGACTTACACCAATTTTGAATGCTTCGATTGCAGTATGGCTCCTTTTTATTCCAAAACAATTTCAAGGAAATCCTTCGTCTGTCTCCCGTCTATTCTCAAACTTTTTGGAGGAAAGCGAGCGTCGATACTATCATTGGTGATTGTCCGATTCGGAAGGGCACTCTGGTAACGGCCGAAGTGGATCTGATCAACACTGACTCGAAACAATTTGAACATCCTTATTGGGTAATGGGTCGAGCCAATTTCAAAGGGTTAAAATTACAGTTCAATCCGAGACGATTCCTGGACAAGCCAGCTCTTGAGAGACGAATTGCTTCTTTTGGATTCGGGAAGAGGTCTTGCATGGGCGAGAAGACGGCCATGGATGCTGTATATTTGGTAGCTTCGATATATCATATTGGACAGACGGCCTGTTTAGATAATCGGAAATCTTTTGGTCTGCTACAATGTGTCGGTCGACCAGCAAAGTCCGCCGAAGACGACAGTTCACAACGAGCGGAACACCGTTCGATCCGTTCCACCGTACGCCGTCTTCCTGTCACAAAGACCTCCTCTGACCGGAACTGTCACTCCAAACAACCTCTCAGAACCTCTAAACCCCTAGACTTCTGCAATTTTCAATTGTATGTGATGTTTAACCCCAGTTTTTTTCTCTCGTTTTAACAAGGTTACATGAGGTCACCCCGAAATTCGTAAAAAAAGAAGGAAGGAACGGCTACTTCCCGTCACGCGTAATCGTTGTTCAATTGTCAAATTACCGATGATTATTGGTTATCTGGTTGTCTGTCTGACGGATGTCCAAAGTAAAGTCTTCCTGTCCTTTTTTGGTTGTTTTGTCTCTTCGCCCCTCCTCCTCCAATTTCTCCTGTAAATACAATTACTTGTCGATCGCGTTCTTTAGTTTCTCTAAAATTCCACACGTCTCCTCGTGAGTCATTTTTCCATACCGGTTGGGGTTTGTCTGACCCTGTTCTTCTGTCGGCGGTCAATTACTTCAAAAGGCACAAGAACGTTTTGTCTAGTTGCCAGTTATGGTCATCCTCGTCTCTCTTGGTCTGTTGCTCGCCGTCGTCGAAGGATATGTTAGCCGAGACCCCGTCAGCTATGGTCGAAGATATCACGCGAAAGAACACACCGACGGAACAAGAATGTGAGTCTCCCTCTCTCTTTATATGAAGCTCCTTACAGTATCCGAGACTATCCCCGTCACACTATGGAAGTGGTTCTGTCCTTCGGCGTCACAGATGAAATGGTTCGGGTGGCTGAGGTGGCGATTGAGGACAACTATAGCGGGATAAAGAGTCGGCAAGGCGAGGAGACCGACGAAATTGGGAAGGTCAGTCAGTCAGTCATCTCCCATTATCTGACCATTTACAGATTATGGAAGTTTTCTATGGAGGCGCCTGGTCGGTGGCCTTCTTCGAGGACCCTTTCATGTTTTCCTACACGTTACAGAGGCGGTCACCCTCTTTTGCTGTTTTTGACGTCGACGGATTTGGGATCTCAATTTCAAGGGAAGGTGGTACAAGATAAAAGTTGACGGATTCATTTTTGAAAGACATAAATTTGATAAAGCTTGCTAGTGAGACAGGTTTAGCTCCTTTTAAAGGACCGGAGTCTTTCCTTTTCCGCTTGACGGCGTAGATATTCGCGGGCTATTCGCATCGATGGCAAATTGAACAGCGGACCTGAATTGGATCCGTAGACCAAAAAGGAGAAAGAGGCTTACTTTCTTGAGCTGGCCCTTCTTCCACTGATCCTCCTTCTCCCACAGTGAATTGCCCACTTACTTGTACTTCATCTGCTCCAACTAATCAAATTGTAGATATGAAAATTGCAGGAAATACCTGGGATAAGGAGAGCTGAGATGAGGAAGAGGACTACGAGAGGTGGCATTTACAACCAGCTGGCTGGCAGTAGGGCGGGGCCACCTGCCATAATCACTGCGCGAGGATGGACAGGATTTCCGCATACGATTATCTTTTGTTGTTTTGTTTATGGGAAAGTTGCGTCAATTCGGGAGACAAAAACAAATTCCCGTTTTTCGGCGGCGACGGAATTTACTGTCGCTTTCGATTGTTGTTGCCATCTGTACCCGATCTGTACCGTACCCGATACTGGAGACATCTGACTCCCCAGTTTAAACACAACAGAACAAAAACAATTTATTATTGTATTGAGCAACAAACGCGATCGGGCGGCCTCAACTCGACTCCTCTCTTTAGTGCTTGTTGAATCTGTTCGAACCTCGTCGTCGAGGCAGCTTCTGTATCCGTCAGTGACAATTCCTGTAATGACTTTCGTTTTCTGGTCGACTCCTGGCTAGTTCGGCTTTTTGTGTGAATTCAAATGAGCCAGAACAACTGGTTGAGCGTAGGCCGATTATGCAAATCGGCTGCAATAGCGAAAAACGGAAAATAGAACCGACCTCACAGGGATCAAAAGCATTTATTGTGATATTCATCCCCTCGAAACAGTCCTCTTCCTCAGAATCATAAGAATGCTAAATGAAAAATAAAAAGGAAAGGAAGAGAACACTTACCCGTCTCAGTTTTGATCGCGGTACAATCTTTGAATGAATTGAGCCATGATGAACCGATGCCAATTGAACATTATCCGAGTCTATTTGAGGATACCCGTATCTCTGAACACAAAGCGAATATACAAAAAAAATGGATAAACAACCGTAGCCTGTGGTTTAAAAGTGAGCTGTTCTAATTCAGAAGCAAGACTTCTCTCGGTAGATCCGGGCATGTCGACTCGTCCTCCATGGTTGGATAACCGTTGCATGACCATCGACGCTGTCATCGAATTCCCTAAAACGTGCAAATATCTAACATTTCCTTCCTTCCCAACCATTGATTTCTCTGTCGAGTTTCCGTATTTCCGGATTGGATATCCCGTCTAATGTCTGCTCTGCCATATCCAGAAGAGATCGAGGAACTATCTCATATGCTAAATCCTTTGACTCTCTGACTCGTCGGGTTTTCTTCTTACCAGATATTTTCATCGGGTCTTCTGTCGTCGTTTCTTGTTCCTTGTTCGAAGCCCTCGCCGCGTCATACTGAAATTATAGCTTCTAATAATATATCTATTTCTGTTCAATGGAAAGTGTATTAAATTGAGTGCGGGCGTGCCATTTTCTCGGCGAAACTAATCAGGATAAGTCAAATCTGCCATTGACGCAAGTGTTGTGCTCTACACCAAGGATACAGCTTCTACACGACCCTGTGTAGAAAGTGTACTCTCTACAAGAAAGAACATCTGGATAATATGTTCGAGAACTATGTTCGAACAAGCCGCCTCAAAAACGTACAGAACAGCTGTGCTGTACCCTGTTCGTATTCTACTTCGTACAATCTGTATCTTGAACAACACGACGTCGGCTCTGTTCGAACACAATCCTCTGCGTCTATCGAGTTTGAGAAGACAGAGAGAAAAGCTGTGCTCTGCTCCCAAGAGAGATCAAAATAGGCACAAAGGGCATACCAAGTAATTATCCCACATTTCGAGTTGTTCTTCACTCAAATCAGGACAAGATCCACCCAGCTCGGTTCGATGGAAGTCTTCTTCCTCTTCGGTCAATATTTTCTGATCCGGAGTGGCAGTTGCCCGTGGTTGTGAGGAACTGGGTGATTCCTATGAAAAATAATTCAGAAATTAGGGGAACGTACAGAGGAGTTGAGGGCCATGGACGAGGTCTGCCGGTTGCGCTTCCTCCGCTTCTTCCGCAAAACGATAGCCGGGATCGGAGGACCCACGCCAGCTGAACACAGTGTAATGGCGACCCTTTCACATTTTTTTGAAAACTCACAATTGATGTGGGTGAGGTTGGCAGAGTAGCCATCGGGAATCATGGTCGATGGAAGGGGACCAGGGACAGGTTGCTTGTTCGGAAACATTGGAAATGGTGGAGGAAATGCACCTTAAAACTGTCGATTGAAGGAAAAAGAAGATAGAAACAAACCAGGAGGGAAATGAGTAGTGTAGTCACCGCAGAAGGGAGCAAAAGGAACTGCTTGATGGTTGCCTAATGTATGGGAAGCTCCAATTACATCACAGGGAGGATTGAAGGATTCTTCTAACTTGGAACGAGGAACAAATTCGGGAGCTTTTACCCATTCTAAAGGAGAACTCAATTAGGCCGAGTGATCATTTGTTTGTTTCGAAGGGATCCCATCTGTCCGGAACATGCTTCCAGCTGTTCATTCATGTCCTTTTGCATTTTTCTGCTGGGGAATTTAGTGGCTGTTTAATTTAATTCGCAAGGGCTAAAGAGCCTATACTCGACTTTTTAAAAACGCGAAAAGGTGTGGAAGCGCTCGTAGCCAACCAAGGATCACTTTTTCTCGAGTTACTGGCTGCTCTGCAGAGGGATTTTTAACACCGAACAGGTAAAGACGTTCCCAAGAATGAACTTACCATCTGCTTTTGGTGTTTGAAATGGCATCTTCTTTAGCGGGAGATCATCGGTTCCATCTGACCGATAGTAAGACGCCGGTGGTCGATCTTCTTGCTCCAAAAATACCCGAAAATTCTTATTGGTAGCCATTCTGAAATACACCATCTTGGAAGAGGAAAAAGAGATATCGACTGTAGACAGTAGAGGACAAAGAGCGGAAGCAGTAGGACTAGAGGGGATAAGGACAATTGGCGCGACCGCAAGACAAACACTACGAGCAGGGACGAACTGAAGATGAGAAGATGACAACGTATCTTACTCGCGGCTCTTCTTCTTTTCTCTACTGATATTATTAGTAGAGAGGGTGAATTCTGGTCAATTTGTCGTGTTGTTAGGAGAAGAGTTTAGAGACATTTGCAAGAGACAGCTGAAGTGGCGGGGATACCAGTCCCGGGGCAGATATCCAATGACAACTCGGCCGAAGTCTCTCGTCTCTTTCAAACGGTTGGCTATAAAACTACGAAGACAATGAGCTCAACATTGCATAACTCGTCACAGATGTGCTTAGTAAAACGAAGTTAGAGAAAAGGGAAAAGTCAGAGAGGACAGACGGAACGCCGGTGATTTACAGCAGGAAAAGGGATTACAGCCAGCCAGAGCTGCTGACCGATGACAGGCAGCTGACGCCTCGGGGGACGAGTAAAACCCGCGAAATTATGCCACTACGACAAATACCAACTGACAGTGTAATATAACTGCTTTAATTGTTTTACTCATTCTCTGTGTCAAAAAGGGACAGTTCCCGTTTCTCAATCCTCCATCTTTGTCAATAAATTAAAGGCTAATTAAACATTCTCTTATATATCAGGTCTTTTGAAGTCATCTCATCGTTTTCTAATTCGTTACACCTGCAGAAGTTTCTCCGAGCTTCCATTTTTTCTGCATCGATTGCCCTCCTGAAGGCGGAGCCTGAACATTTGCTCTATATAAGGGCCAAAACCACTCCTCCGGAATTCATTCCCCCATTTCCCTTCCTTCCTCGTCTAACTCAACATGTTGCTTACTTTTAATTTTCAGGAGAAGCATATATTTTTTCCCTCGTTTGGTTTAATTTTTTTGGATGTAAGCGGAAGTTTTGAATATAATCGAATTAATTGGAATGGGAAGAACGCCATTAGCTGCTGGCCCGGAGACAAAGACCTGAAGCTTCTCTCTGCTTTTACTCAGCCGAGTCTACGCCACAGGGGACTGTTGATTTAAAGAATTCCGAGGACAACGCTCAGCCTGATTTATGGTGAAGTCGTCTGTATCTTGGCACACCCAATTGTATGGGGTCGGAGTTCATTGTTCATAAACAACGATGAACTACCATCCACTCTTCGTATTTTGTATTAATTATCCACTCACCTCCGATCCATGTTAAAATAAAAATATTAACCAAAATTTTTTTCATCGCTGTCCATACTTGGACATTCTTCTTGAAAATGAAACTTTGTCTTGACGAAAGCAAACTGAACACAATGGATTGGCAGATAATGAATTTATTAGTGGGACCAGGTCACGGGCAATACGTTATAGTAAATGTACCATCAGTGGAGACATCGCCAACCTGAAAATAGTCATGGTTCCCTCGTAATAACTTGCCTGGCTGTTATCATTGGGAGTTCTGTAGGCATCAGGACAACTGGGATCGGTACACGTTAGATTTGGTCCACCGCTATGGGAAATCTGAATGGCGACGTCGAATCCATCGATGATGTTCAAGTCGTAGAAGTCTCGGTTGTCCACATTGAGGGTGAATTCCGCCTGTGTCTTTCCGTTATCTCCAACTGCAAAAGACATCGTTCCTGTGTTGAAGTCTGCCGTGGCCCTTTCCCCGGAAGCGACATCAGCTTGAGGAAATTGGGTACTTCCGCTGTCGATTCTAGTAACCTGGAGATATTTTTAAAATCAAGAAGAAGCTACGTACTGAAATAGGATTTGGACAATTATTTTGGAAGATAAATTGAGTGCAGGAGATCGTTTGTAAAAAGGCGAAACCGAAGAAAACTCGCATTGTTGGGTTGGAACAGTTGAACTGTCACCGATTTCTGTATAAACCCAGCGGAATTACCATACTCATACGATGAAAACATGATCTGTTTAGTCTCAAAAAATAACACGTCTCTTGTTTATGAAAAAGAGCCGACTAAGCAAAGGTGATTTGTCAGCCGTTTTCCAAATATCTTCTTCTTCCTCGGCACAGTCACCGTCCATTATTGGAGAGAAGTACGACTGGAATAGGGATGTTAAGGTGGTTTAATGGCTTTTTTGTGACCGTAGGAATCTACCTCGGAGACTCGCTATCAATAGTAATAAAGGACTGATCGTCATTTTCTGACAAAGGTGGTGCCGCCAGCCGAAGAGATTAAACTGGAATGAGCCGGACAATGACATTTTTAGACACACGTTGACAAGATGACGCCCTCCCTTTTGTTGTACTTGTGCAATATTTCTGCTCCTAAAATACAGTAGTCTCTGACACTCTCATTAGGCGATAAGGACTACACACAGACAGATAGTACGCGGCTTCTGCAACGCTGATAACGCTAATGAGCGCTCATTAGGCTCTCTAATCAGGCACTTTCTCATTTATGTCGTGATGGCCATCAGAGAGTCTCCTCTAGTCCGACTCATTAATAAACAGAAACCAAAGTCATAAATAAATTGTAGTTTCATGTAGACACTTCCAATTGCAATGATTCACAGTTCCTTTTCTTTAGCAAAAGTTGTTGGCAAAACGATAAAATTGTAATTAATCGTAATGATAAGACGTCTGAATATAAGTCCGAAATGACTTTGCTATCGGCTCACAGGCTCCAATGGCCTCGCCGTCGAGTGTCCTCGTATTTGTAGCCTGTATTGGGTACGCTTTTTTTCCATGAGACATTGCTCTTCTTTAATTTTAGGCTAGCTACCGGATGGCTGGTTGAAGCAGACGCCAGTTTCAATTGCTATACGGGAGTTTATGCCGAAAATGGTCTACAGAATGGAACAACTGTAAGTCAGCCCTGTTTCCTTTGAATAAAAGACAGGTCGCCTGTAATGGAATGTGTGGCGTTGCCCAAACAAATCTTCCTGTCGGCCAGACAACGGCCTTTTTCTGTTGGGATCAAACCGTTTGCGCAGGGTTAGGCTTGGACGGCACGACAAAAAACTGTACGACACTCCAACAAGACGCAGAAGTGACAACTTGTTGCTGTACTGGAGACAACTGCAACATAGCACAGGCTAATCTGACTGACAAAGTAAATCGCAATCTGACCAAAATATTCCACAGATTACTCCTCCTCCGGTGCAAAGTATCACCGATCCCCCAATTGCCTGTTACACGGGAGTTTGGACACATGGACAAGCTGCATCTCCGGGCGGCTATCAAGTTTGTCAAGGAGATTGTCTCAGTATTACTCTTACTACCACTGGCGATGGCGGAGACATCCATACTGCTTCAATCTATGGATGTGACCCCTCAATGGCATGTCGAAATCTGGGTCAGTTAGATGTCGACAGTGCATTGTATATTTTTTTCAAGGTATTCTGGGAAAATGCAGTAACATCACAAATGGTTTGTATGGTTGTTGTTGTGACAGCGACACCTGTATTGACCCCAACAAGGGTCGAGTTCCCTATCAGCCACTGGTCTGCTTTGCCGGTGTGACTGTTCCCCAAGATAACTACGCCATTGGAGATGATGTGACTTGTGACGGCGGCAAATGTATTTCTGTCGAGACGACGGTTCAAGGCAAACAAGTGAAAGTGTTCCAGTGTGCGAGCAAGGCTGTCTGTCAAGTATGAACTGCTGGTACTGATCTGAGTGAACAGTAATTTTAGACTGGGCTCCAGATCGAAGGAGACGATTGTACCAGCTTTATGAATGGAGGAACTAATGTGAAAGCCTGCTGCTGCGACAATAGAGACAATTGCAATGTACTCTCGTCAGACAATCTCGGCGACAAACTGCCACTAGCCAACTGGACAAAGGCTCCTCTCGCCTGCTGGAATGGATTCTATCAAAATGGCGTAGCCCAAGGAAATCCCGGATGGGCCAGTTGCAAAGGAGACTGCGTGTCGATGACTTGGAAGACATCAAGCTCAAGTGACACGATGACTCTCTACACGTGTGATCCCGCCCAAGTTCTCAACGATTGGGGTAAGAAAAAGCAACTAATAGAAAGCAATTATTTAGGAGTGAACGAGGATCACTGCGGAAGTGTTGACGGCGTCACCGGGCTAAAAGTGTGTAGTTGTGCCAAGAGCGGCTGTCTCGACGGTACCTCCAACATTCCTAACACGCTGGCCAACAAGATCTGTACTGTGGGAGTTCAAATGGGGCAGAATTTCACCGGACAATCGGTAAGAAAATGACTTGTAGCATAACAATTCGATAGATCTACTGCGGAGGACACTGCGCCTCAATGATGTCGACGATCAATGGAGTCCCTACAATTGCTTACTTTTGCGCGGATAGCGTAATCTGCAACACTCTAAAACTCGAAAATGCTTGCGGTCCTGTGCCCGGAGACAACGATGTCCAGGGATGTTGCTGTGACAACGCGGACAACTGCAACATTGCTATCTCCAACAGCACTGTAAAGAATTAAAAAGACACCCGATGACCAATTTCTTTAGCTCACTCCTCCTGCCAATCCCACAAATGTGACTGACACACCGATTGCTTGCTACACTGGCATCTGGGTCAACCATCAGCCAATTTCTCCGGTCACTTACCAGTCGTGTATTGGTGATTGTGTTTCAATTTCAATGCACACCATGGTTGCCGGCGTCAACCATACGGCCAGCATCTATGCCTGTGACCCATCCACCGTCTGTCGTAATCTAGGTATCGGCTAGTTCTAAACAATTTTATCAAACAACTGAAGGTATTCTCGGTGGCTGTAGTCCTATTCAAGAAGGAATGAATGGATGTTGCTGCGATACAGACGATTGCATTGATCCCTACAAAGGGCGCTTCCCCGGCAGACCACTTATCTGCTTTGCTGGAGTGACTATTCCTCAGGACAATTACACCAGAGGAGACGATGTGGCTTGTGATGGAAAATGTGTCTCTATCGAGACCACAGTTGCAACTTCGACTGACAAAAAGCGAGTCAAAGTATTCCAATGTGCCAGCAAATCCGTCTGTCAAGTGAATATCTTGCCGTTATTCCATAAAAGAAATACATTACAGACTGGTCTCCAAATTGAAGGAGATGACTGCACCACATTTCAAAGTGGAGGGACTGACGTCCGTGCCTGTTGCTGCGACAATGCCAACAATTGCAACGTGGCTCCTACGGACAATATCAGCAATAGAATTCCTCTGGCCAACTGGACACAGACTCCTCTCGCCTGCTGGAGCGGCTTCTACCAGAACAAAGTTCCGCAAGGAACTGTCGGATGGTCGAGTTGCAATGGAGATTGTGTCAGTCTACAGGTGTCGTATAACTCAGTCTTTTCAAAATGTCTCTTATTTAGTGGAAGGTCTCTGATCAAGCGGATACCATGACTCTGTTCACCTGTGATCCGGCACAGTTCCTCAGAGACCTCGGTTTATTCCTAATCATAATCATAACTCGACACTTTTTCAGAAGTCAATGATAATAGCTGCTCTCCTATCGAAGGTATCAATGGGCTGAAGGCGTGTACTTGTGACAAGAGTGGCTGCATGGATGGCTCATCCAATGTTCCCAATAATTTGGCAGGTCTCACCTGTTACGTCGGAGTACAAACAAACCAGAACTCAAATGGGACTACAGTAGGATTCAAGAAAGACGGGTTTGAGCCTAAATTTAGGTATACTGCAATGGAAAATGTGCTTCGATGAGTGCTACCATCCAAGGAAACTTCACAACGGCCTTCTTCTGCGCTGACACAAGTGTTTGTGACAACCTCAAGCTGCAAAACCAATGCGGTCCAGTTCCCGGAGACAACGATGTCCTCGGATGTTGCTGTGACTATGCCAACAATTGCAACATCGACATTTCTGGACGAGGAGGAACTGTGAGAAGGAAACTTGCTTACCGGTCACAATTGTATTTAGATCACTGCCCCTGATACTCCGTCCCAATTTACCGACCCTCCAATTTCTTGCTACACTGGAGTGTGGGTCAATGGAAGTCCTTTGAACAATGCGCCAGCCGTCTACCAATCTTGCCAGGGCGATTGTGTCAGTATCGCTTTGAACACGACGGTAGCCGGAGCAAACCATACTGCGACCATCTTTACTTGCGATCCCTCGACAGTTTGCCGAAATCTGGGTATGGCAGAATTTGAGTATTTTGACAGAATAATTCAGGTATCCTCGGGAACTGCAGCGCAATCCAGGATGGAATGATCGGCTGTTGCTGTGCTTCCGATGTCTGTATCAACCCGTACAAGGGAATTAATCCCGCTCATCCTCTGACCTGCTTCGCTGGATTCAGTGTCCCCGCTGACAATTTAACACAAGGAGATGTTGTCGCTTGCGACGGAAAATGCATCTCCGTGGAAACCCAAGTCAGCAATAAGACCGTCAAAGTCTTCCAATGTGTACAACCTGACATTTGCAAGGTTATTTGCATTTCAGAAAACAAAAGACGAAGAGTTATTTAGGGTATGAATATCCTGGACAATGGCTGTAAATCTTTTATGAGTGGGACAGCTACCGTCAACGCCTGTTGTTGTGATGAGACGAGCAATTGTAACGCCGGCAATCTGGACTTGAGCAACATTCCCAAAGCCAATTTGACGAATACTCCTCTGGCTTGTTGGAGTGGCTTCTACATGGACAAAACTCCTCAGGGAGCTGTCGGCTGGGCCAATTGCAACGGAGATTGTGCTTCTATCCAGGTTAGTCGAGCCTCGACTTGAATCGGGTCGATTATTCAGTGGAAGACGAATGACACCGAGACTATGACCCTCTACACTTGTGATCCAGTGCTCTTTGTCCAACAATTCGGTTAGTTTATTGCGTCTAAATCCTAATTAGTATTCAAGGAGTGGATAATACTTGCGGAACTGTGGACTCTTTGGAGGGATTGAAAGTGTGCAGTTGCTCGACGAATGGCTGCCTAGATGGCTCATCGAATGTGCCCATAATTCCCACACAACAGACTTGTCCCAGTTTGGGATCATCCCATGATCTCTGGATCTTTGTTTCCCTCTTCTTGTTGACCATTCTGTACAGGCGATAGACTTAAAATAAACTTATATAATTATGCTGAAAAGTGTTAATCAGAGATTATGAGGAAGGAAAGAGGACAATCATGCGGATAACCAGCTGCAACATGTCATTATTTATTAACACAACTCGGTCAATCTGTCCACCAAGAAAGCGGGGTGATATCAAACTACAGTATCCTAATTAACCGGGGGCTTGTATTCTGCGGGTGGGATTTGCATTTGCATTTGGACGGGCATTTGGACTTGTACTGGCATGTGGACAAGCTGTAACTGGCCAACTCTCGGGTTAGTATATCCCTGGGTACTGAGGACAACAGATCGATAGGCGGGGAGGAAAGCGATTACAGCAAGAAGGATCAGTAAGGGCTCGATCAGGTCCGAGGCGAAGGCCACGTACTTCATACCAGTCATGTCGATTGTAATCTGCGTGTTTGATCCCAAACTGGAGCGGAGAGCAGGCACGACGAGGTCGATGTACCAGGCCAACATGGTTGCGTATTCTCTCATGGTCAGGGCATACATATAGGGAATATGGAAGGGAATTGTCCAGAGCATCCGGGAACGAGCATTGGAGACGTAGGGCTCGACAGACTGGCCGATGATCGGAGAACTGCAACAACAAAGGGCGAACAAGGTCTAGTGAAATCGGTAAGAGAACACAAGAAAATCTAACCACAAGACAGAAGAGCGAGTAGAAGGTCCGGACAATCCAAAGAGCAGCGGTATAGGCAGTCTGTACCATGGAAATCAAGCTAAACAAGGAAATAGCATACGAGAAGCCGACAGCTGCGACGAAAGGTGTCCTAGAAGTCGTAGATTATGGGAAGACAAGGGAACATACCAGGAGTACTGGGTTGTTATAGGCCGTCGTTGTCTAGCCACTTTCAGAGACAGGTATTGGAAGACTGCCGCTCCGCAGTAGAGGTTGAAATCAGCCGATCTTCGCAAGTAGTCGTAGACGACGACGAGAAAGTCGGGGAAGTAAACATGTCCACTATATATACGGTCATTTCAATATTAATAGAGGCTGTACCTCGGCTGGAATTTGAAGATACAACCGAGAACAAATCTCAGGAAAAGAATGGCCGACAGGGGTCCAACTTGGAAGAGAACAAAGTTGCGAGTGAAGCAGACATATTTTAGCCGGTGGGAGAGGAAGAGCAGGATAGCATAACACACAAAGCCGAGTAAAGGAACGACAATTAGAGCTGAAGAAAAAGGTCAGCGGAAGTGTCGGATGACTCACCCCAAGACTGAGCAGCAGGATTTCCCAAGGAGACTACAAAGTCGGACGGATCATAGGAACATTTTAGAGATGTCCGTTTGTTGTCAGTTTCAATGCTACAGCTCAGGTACTCGACAGAGACCGTCTGTTTGGTTGGCATCAAGTCGGAGAAAGCGGCTCAGTTGACTGCTTTTATACCCGATAATTGAAGGTTTCGAAAGCCTTTCATTTAATTTTTATAACATTGATGCACGCCCCAACGGCTCTGAGAAAAAATACTCTAGTCAATTGAATTTCGACACAGGACAGGTGCAACATTTTCTGCGATCTTGGGCGTCAAATGAATCACAGAAAATACATTCTGGTCGAAGATTGAATTTCGACATCGACAAGAGAAATAAAATGATTTTAATTTGATATATTATGGAACTGTGGGAGATCCTCGCCAGATGATGGAATTCATAGCAATCACGGTTTCTCCTCCGCAATCATCATGGGCCTGATTTGTCTGCCAGTTCTTCTGGCCACGATTGCATAGGTTATCGTCCCCGAAACTGCTCCGAGACATATTGTACAGCACCAGAGACGGGCAGTCAAGTATGGAGCAATGAAAAGGATCGAACATGCTGCTATACTCTAAAAAAGAGTTGACAAGAAAGTGGTCTCCTGACCATGAACATTCTCGTCAGCGAAAAGACTTCTGCCCGGGCTTCAGGCACCGCAATTTGACAGATGACAGCCCGTCCAAGTGTCAGTGCATAGTCAGCAATTCCAAAGATAAAACCGGTAAGACAGACAGACCATCGACTGTAACAGCGTGTTCTTGTCTCGTGCAAACTGACCCTGGTGCTAGAAGCACGTTCTCATCGTCAGTTGGATGGATCGTCGCGTTATTCGGAACGGTGCAAATGACTACGGCCATGCCGAGGAGAATGCTGACCAGATGGACACCGATGTTTACCAAAAGGCGATGTTTTGGAACGAGTTTCATCAGAGGACTGATAACCATAAAACCTAAAAAAGACAAATAGAAATTTTCTCTTGCCCTCTGCGACCTGTTATTTCTGCTATTCCGATAAATAAACTGTAGAATCCCATCAAGTAGATGTCGTTTTTTAAAGAATGAGTAAAAGTCAAACTTGTGGTGTAAACGCCCATTGAGAAACTGTTGAAGAAACCTTGGTAGGCAGAGGTTACTGCCAGGAGGAGCACGTGCGGGTGGGATACTGCCGACATCATTCTTTCTATTGGATAAGCTCATTATTTTTACTACCAAACCTGGTGATTGTTCTTTTTGGGTGGAAAGGTTCGGGTGCTGTCTTCTTGGCAAAAGCATCTTCTTGTTGTTTAGTTGGCAAAAGAGCGAAGATAATTCCACCCAAGATAGTCAGAGCCAATAGACCGGAATATGTTATCTGCGAAAGAAATTATTCAATGAAAATGGGAAACAACCTGGATAAATCCGAGGGAGAAATGATGATAATTAGAGCCATGATCAAGAGAGTCCATAAAACAATAATTGAATACAATAATAAATATACCACCCAGTGCTAAGCTGTACTGTATTGTTTTTTCGGGATGATGACATCCTCACCTCGTATGACTTATGGCTGTTTCAAGCCCCGAATTTTGTAAAAGTGTTTTTTCTGAAGAATGCTCAGCCAAATAGGCCCCTTCCGCATTGTTACATACTAAAATTACTGTAATTTCGCCAGATGATTCGATTACAAGCATATCCTAATCCCATCAAAAGTTGAGTTAGATAATAATAGACGGCATTGACGTGATAAAAGCCGACGTAATAGATGCCGAAAAGGACAGAGACCAAGACAAGAGCCACTTTTGAAGACATGACGGAATTGAAAGACGCTGTGAACAGGGAAAAGAAAGCAAATCCAAAATAGTGGATCGCCTGGCTGAAGATATCGGCTGATTGGAATAAAGAGAGCTTACCCATAATAGCCGGCATATTGGGAGATTGCATTGGGGCTGACATCGTGGATAGAATGGATGACAGACTCGGCAAAAAAAGCTTGGACATCATATCCAAGAAAAATAATGGCGATTGCAATGGCCAGTAATATTACGGAGAGACGTTCATGGTTTCGGTGTAACAACATCGAAAAATGACGACGGCTGTCGACAGTGTAACCCAGCCACCATGTTTGGGTCAACCTTTTCAAAGCGAGTAATCTTCTCTTTCCGATCGAGTTGACTTTTTTCACACAACATGTTGTTTCAGATGAACTTCCGTCTTCTGGGAACTAGCGTGTCCTGTCCCACGAAAATCGGTCGAAGTGCCGCTGTCCGCTCGTCGACTCCCTCGTCCTCTTTGTTCGAATACACGGGATGCGTTCAATTTCCCCTCGATGACGTTCGTGCGATTACCTCTAGTCACGGATTATTTCTTCTACCTGCTGACATTCAGAGCAAATTCATAATCCATTTTTTTATTTACTGGCTATTCCAGTTTTTCCATTATTCTGGTAATTTGCGGTGATGGAGGAGTACGTCCGTTATGGAAGTGCTCGAGACATTCCTGGCTATAATTGCAGGTAAATTGTTGATTATCAGTTTGTAATTAATATTTAGCGAGGCACATCTTTCCCTTGACCAATGGTACGAACAGGGAACAATTCGAGATATTGCGGGGATGACTTGTATCCTCTACACCATCATAACAGAGGTACTATTCTATAATTACTAGTCATTTCCCTGTTTCAGGGTCTTTATATTTTCTCCTTGATGGCCATCTATAAATCTTCTCTTTTGGCCATGTCTTGCTACAAAATTATGTTCATTTTGGGTGAGAATATTCACTGAGAATGCGACTATTTGATTCACAGGGTTCTTTGATGTGATTGCTATCGGGGTCAATTCTCTTCTGGCTGGGTATTACTTCCTTGTGGGGGCTGTCTACTGTACTCATCCTGACCTCATGTATATTTCTGGCTGTATAGGCTTCGGTCAGTTCATCTACCCGGTACTCGACGTATTCTCATTCAGGTGTCTGGTGTGGTTCGTCTCTTACTTGTCTAATTTTAGTTCTGAATCGGGTTCTTGAGGTTTGGAGACCGGCAGCTGCTCGTTTTGTAATTCATTTCCCTTTTTCTCCAATTCTCTCCTTCTTTCAGTTATTCAACGACGAGCGTACATGGTACCTGCTTCTTTTTTCTTTCTTCTACGCCTTCCTCGTCGCGTATTACTCGATGCCGGTGCTCTTCAATTCTACCAAATATTCCTTCTTTTTCGACCCTTTCATTTTCGAAGGCAACAGCGCAATGGTCTGTCTCCTTTTCTATTCTACCATTCCATCCTCCAATTTCAGTATTACAGCAAGATGCATCTGGCCAATAATCTGGTCGTCGTCGTCATTTCCATTCTTCTCTACGCCATTTTGTTTTCAATTATCTGTGTCGGATATTCATGTAACTTTTCCAACTTCACTAATTGGCAACAAGCTGTAAGTTCATATCCCCCGTCTCTGGTACAAACTAAATATTTCAGATTCTATTCCAGACGACAGTCATCTGTTTTGTGACGGCACTTGTCGATCTCGGCTGTGTTTACATGCAGTTCTTCCCCGTACCAACTTTTCTGGTAATTTCTGTTCAAGTCTGCTGGATGGCTGCTCACGGTATACGTTTTCTAAAGTTGAGTCATTCTCTGTTTCAGGTCTTCCCGCTTACATCTACGTCTTCATTAACAAGAGGATTAGAAAGAGTGTTAAGAAAATATTAAACATAAGGGGATCGAGCACGGGACCATAAAGATTTTATGTTCAATTTTGTTTTGTAGGAAAAACATTTGATGACTTTTCGTAATTCTTACCGATTGCTGAGAAAGTGGCCTGACATTACCAGTAGACAAATAGAGCAAAAAGATTCCCGTAAAAGTACAATAAAAGTGTTTATTTGGATAGAGATTTGGACCCGTGATCCGGAAGGATGTCGACATTAGTCTGAATATCACAAGAATTGGTCTCCTGGCTCGTGTGTCGTCGTCGAAACTACAGCGTTGAATGCCCGAGTATAGTCGAATTTTGATCCCTAGAAATTTCTCTAAACGAGGTTGTTGTCCTCCGAACGAACCGACCCATCCATGCGACCAGTCAACGGCTTGCCCTTTCGATCGTATCGTCTCCAACATTGTTGAATGGCTCCTCGGAATTGTGGATTGAACCAGGAGTAGATGACCGGGTTGGCGACGGCTGACATCATCGCAGAGACGTGGCAGAAGGCAAAGATCTGGAGATTTCTGTTATTCAGGAAGACAGGAAACGAACCACTGAGAACCAAGGAGTCATGGTGAATGTTGACATATCCCGATATAAATTAATGAGATTCAAGGGAATCCAAGCCAAGATGAAACCAACCACCATCGCGATCATCATTCTAAAAGGTCACAACTTCTATTTCAAATGGATCAAACCTATTGGCTCGATTCTTTCTGCTGACTAATTTCTGCTCATTTTCGGCCAACAGGGCATGGCAACGTCGTCTTTGCACCTGTCGATCCATGACTCGGGAGATCATTGTGTAGCAAATGGTGGAGATGACAGCGGGGATACCAAACTGCAGCAGGAGGACAGTGATACCGTAGACTCGTCTCTGGTTTGATCGTCCCAAGAGCTCGTTGTAATCTGGCCTGAATCACCAGCTTATTTTTACAGAATTGTCAATTCCTCACCATGCCTCCTCACAAAATTCCCCGCAGATGTCCGGGTACTTGATCTCCTTAGAATACAATCCCGTCGGCAGGGCAAGAGAGTAGCCAAGAACCCAGATGCCAATGACAATTATGACCGCTCGATTATAGGATATCAGCTGAACAAGTCTTCTTGTTATCTGTCCCTCGTGTATGATACCTCTCGACTCGGTTTGGCTATTAACAGGCATCGGTCAATGGCGATCATCGTCAAAGTGAAGCTCGAGACAAAAATGCTGCCTCCCTGAAAACATCCGATTCTTTTCCTGATCGGAAATGTGTGTGGTCGTGATGGTTTTATGTTCATCTCGGGAGTGACATTGACGAGAGTAATTCTCGAATGTTTTAGAGTGAGAGGTCTCTCATTAGGGTCTAGACACTTGTGGGGGAGAAATTACGTAATCACGGAAAAATAAAAGAGAAAAAACCTGACATACCTGAAATATGCCGATGAGTTTACAAAACATCGAAGGGAAGATCCAATTTCTGACGAAAATGGTAACCGCTGTGATCGGGAGACTGGTCATACACATCAGAAGATCGGACACGGCCAGACAACCGATGAAAACACTTCGAACATTTAAAGAGATCTAGACGCAAATTTTCGAGGAAGACAGGGAAGACAAACCTGGTTGAAGGCGACCACATAGAGAACCATTGAATTGCCAGCAAAGGCGGCAATCCACACAAAACTGTACAAGGCGATAAAGAGAATCTAAATGGAATGTCGGCTGTTTCGATTCGGTTTTACTTGGATAGCGGGCAAATCGACATTTTCCGTTGAGTAATCCTGTATGGTTGTGCAATTGTCGACTGAATTCATCTGAAACATTTGTTGTTTGACCAGAATGAACCAGAGAACTGATCAAAAAGCGGAGAAGAGTAGGAGAGGCGGATGCGGCCCCGCGCAGGTTGCAAAAGGATGTTCAGAGACCCGTAAGGAGACAAATTATTTATGGAAAACACTCATATCTCTCGGAAGGAACGTGGTCTCACCGATGATTTCACCAGGTTCTCAAAGCGAACTAAATTTAGAAACTTGGCCAAGAGAAAAGCCTCTTTGCAATCTCTGGCCAGATCAAGGGGAGCTCCTTCCTCGGCAGATCGTGTGTGCTACTGGTCAAATTGGAGAAACAGTAAAAAAAGTAGGGGAAAAACAAAAAATAGGAAGAGAGTGTATGTTGTCTGGTTCAGGGAGGATAAATGACTTTGTCTCGGAAGGACAGGAAGGCTGTCTGCCACGCTCCACTTCCCCCATACTGTGCTGGTGTCAAAAATAAACAACAATCTTTCTATTCAAAGAGGATGAAATTGACACGGGTGACAAGAAGTGACGCCCTGTATTGAATAAGTTTCTCTTTATTTTTTAATTTTTCGGGTGCTTTTGGGGGTGAGAAGAGTCGCTGGCAAAACAAAAAAGTGTAATTGCCGGCCATTCAAGTGGAAATCAGAGAGAGGCTGTAACCAAAGAATTTTGTTTTTCCTGAGAAGCCATTTATTCCAGAGGGGAAAGAGACTGATAAGAAACCCGTAGGGGTCTTTACTCTCCGGCTGACGAATACTTTTGCAGAGAGAAATTCATCTGATAAAAAGTGGGAGTCAGGTAACATTTATTTTGAGAGAAGACTCATCGAATTACCCAAAACCCATGATATTTTCGACATCTTGAAATTCGAGTCAATGGTGTTCAGGCGGGTGCAGCGGGGGAGACATTTTATTAGGGAATGGACCAAAAATTGGGGTGAGCCGTTCGAGCGAGCACAAAAGGAACAATTTTTCGAGCCTGGGAGAGAAAAGATCAGAAGATTCGAACTGAGAGATTAAAAAAGAATGACATCTGTCACCGGAATTCCCGAGGCGTCGTCGTCTCCTGTTGATATGAATATTTTTGGAGGAAAAGATGTCACAAACAAGAACAGAGAGTTCAGAGGCTATTCAAAAAGGACGGCTAATTCTAAAAGGGATTCTTCAGATGAAAGAACCCTGATCAACTGGAATAAATCACTTGGACACATGGGACAAATAAAAACAAAGAAGAACAGATGGGAATTACTCTCTTTCTCCCTGGAAGAAATGATTGACAGTTTCTACAGGATGCAATAACAAAAAATGGAGGAGGAAACTGGATTATATTAGAAAGGATTAGCTGATACACCTACAAGAAGAATGACTGTCGTCATCCAATATAAAAGCAAGGAACATTCCAATTTCGAACAGCCATTCGAGATAATAAAAGGAGGAGGAGGACGTCCTTTTCTATTGGAATGTCAGTTAGACAAAGAGAAAATGATAGGATTCAGCTGTGCCCAAATAAAGAGAGGGCCCTCCCAGTAGACGACTGCTTACGACAGGTTTGAAATCATTTTGACGACTAATTTTGTCCGAAAAATGGTTATTGCAAAACACAACCCCATCACTAATGAAATTTTCGAAGAATAAGAGAAAGAGAGAGAGCTTACATCCGCATCTAAAAATGACATTATCTCGTCTTGAGGTAAGTGAGATTTGATTCCGACACCGTAGTCGACTAACTAACGGCCAGATGCAATTAGGAAATGCCACGCTTCCTGGAGAAAAGTCAACTCAAATGGCCTTCTGTACTGTTTCTGGCTTTGATTCACTCTCTTTCCCTCTTTTATGAGGCCTTTTGTCCTTTTTGAATAGAGATTGAACTGGAGATGAACAAGGAGAGCACAAGCCAAGTTGTAGTATCCTCACTGATTGAAAATGTGTGGGCGGCTGCGATCATCTATCACAGACCATTTCCGATGATTTGAGCTGTGAGACAGGAAATTTGTTGAAATATTACAAATAGGGACAAGTTATTTTCAGCACGTGGTGTGACAAAATAGAGGAGGGCGCCTTCAAAACGGGTGTCCCCTGGGGGAAGGAGAGCCGGCCAAAGACAAAAGGTCCCCTTTGGTATCTTATTAGAAGTGTTTGTCTGTCAAAAGAAATAGCTCGAAGATGGCGCTAAACAAACATATTTTTCTACGATTACTCAAGGAAATTAAAGAGACTCCTGTGGCCGAAGAAGAGAGAAAAGGCAAGGAACTGCCGACGGAGGAATGAAAGGATTATTTTGGAAAGAGAACCAAGGCCTTTTTTTGAAGGGCCGGTTGTTTTTCTAAAGTTATTATGAAGTCGTCTTCGTCGGGTGGCCTTTAACCTGACGGAGGAGCTCTCTGATCATTTGGGAGAACTGTAACAGCTGGAGGGAATGGTCTCCCGGGCTATAGACTAACATGTAAATCGATCAGAAAACGACAACCAGCCACAAAGGGAGAGAGACAGATCAGTATTCGCCTGAATCTGTTGCGCGAAATAATAAACGGCGCCGAGTTGTTGAATTTGATTACAATAGTCGACAGAAATGGGATCGGGAAACAAAATGAGAAATTGGAAAAAAGTTGTTGGGAAGTAAATTTAACGACAGATGTCACTCCAGCTGAACCCTCATTATGGGCCAAAGTCTCGTGTGCAAAAAAAGAAAAACGGAAGTGAATATGAAGGTGGTCTTAATCGGAGTGCGAGACTAGTCAGAATGTCAATTTTAGTCGACCCACAATGGCCGGCGGAGGAGGAGAAAAAGTACAGCTGGACAGTGCAATGAATATCAAAAGAAGAAAAGATTTTGATTGCTCTTTTGAAAAGAAACATAGATTCTAGAAGCCAATTACAGGAGCCATAGAAAAGGTCGGCGAGACCAGGAAATACTGCAATTAACAAGGAGGGCCATTAATCCCGTTTATCTGCAACAATTCTACCACACATCAAACAGAAATTGCCAGTAAAATTGGCTCGTGACAATTGGTTGAAGTACTTTCGGGGTGGTAGACGACTTGCTCTGTCATAATTCCCAAAAATAAAAGAGACTTCTTTGTGTTATTTTCAGTGAAGAAGAGGGATCAACAAGTAACAGAAGAAAAGAAGAAAGAAATGTGGGGGAAGAGATCGAGTTACGACAGGAGGAAGTCGACTCCAACTGGAAGAAACAGCCGAATTCTTGATGGAGAGAGACATGACGTCGACCATCAACAGACGTGCCGGGCTTGACTTCAGATCTTTTTAACCTCTTCTACTCAAGTTATATCCTGTCCCTGTCAACACAAAACCATATTAACTTTGCAGAATGATTTCGACGTGGGTGGTGAGAATTGGCACGGGGGCAAGGTTTTGCTATACAAATTAAATGATTTGTTTGACGTGGTAATGGCTAGAGATTGAAACGGAGTCCGCCAAAGGAGGGCCATGTTGATTCGATTTCAGATGCTAACTAAAGAAAATGCTAATTTTTGGAGGAGGACCTGATGTTTTGGAAGAGTCGACTGGGAGAGAGATTACCCTCCAATATGGTTGTGGTGGTGGTTGTTTTGATATTGGATGCAAATAAAATAAGAAAAACAATATGCGCCAAGGGCAAGATGAGCACATTTTGGAATCGAGGACAAACAATGACAGAGTGGCCATGTGAGAGGTCGACCAAAACAGAAAATATCCTGATGGATCTCGAGATGAACGCCCGCGCGTTTACTAAATGGAAACGGGAAAAGTACATCAAGATTAAGCCATAAGAGAGATTAGCACGTATAACCATTAGGCCCACATTACAGTAACCCGGATATCCTTCAAAAGTGGCAGCTAAAAGGAGCCGACCAAAATAAAATTACCATTCCTTCTGTTATGCGGCTATTGTGGAAGAGCCCAAAACTTCCGGAAACTCGAGATTTGTTTTGATGTCGAGCAACGGATTATTCCAAATACGAGACTACAGTATTTATTGTGTGTCTCTCCAGACGTATTTGAGTCGTAAACCTGTCCGTTATTTTCAAAACAGGCAACCACAAGATTGCCCTTTTGCAAGACCAAGAGGAGGAGGATGTCTCTCCACGTCGACCTCATATATTTTGGATGAGTCAGTTGTATCCACCACGCCAACTTTGTTTTGATGATGCTACTGATAAATCTTTCTATAAACTGAATTTTATGAAATTTAAGAGATATTTGATCTTTTTTTTTGTCAAAAGATCACGTCTATCATGTTTACGAGTAGGTTTTGATTGCTTTGGGTCAAACTAATTTGCCCTCGGGCGAGAGAATAGTCCCCGTTTCCAAAAACACCCACGTTTCAACTTTTGCAACTTCTTCTCAAAAACACTCGAATGATAATTGTGGAGAATATTGCAAACAAAAAAAATGGAAGAAAACTCTTACAACTCTTGCTGGGGGAAAAGGATCTATGGAATGAGAAGAACCTCTGGCCAAGAATAGAGGGAATTCCCATATAATCATTGAACTCCCAGAAATAAATAGAATAAGGAGCGGGAGGTCAGAACAACACCGATCATGAGAAAGACTACAGTTGATGGATAAAAAGAGGACATGACTACGTGGTGGGAGTTAAAAAGTTGGCCTGAACCTACTTAAAAATTCGCGTTTTCTTATTCTTTAAGCGGCTTGTTAGCGGCCGGATGAATTGATGATTGCTCTCTTGGAACTCCGACTGAGGTTGGTTCAAAATATAAGGAAGAAGAAGGAGAAAGCCCAAGTCAAATGAGCCGAGGAGGGCGCACTGGTTAAAAAAGTTCGATAATTGCTACTGCGCCAATCATAAATATGGAAGAGCTTAGTGTAAGAAAAGGATGACCCGAGTCGTCTGGCAAAAGAGAGAGTAATATACTGATTGAGGATGTCTCCTCTCTCTCTCTCCCCTTAAATATTCGACATAATAAGCAGAAGGGACTTCCTTGATTGTTGGCAGACGACAGCAATAATCCGAGATAGTCTCTCCTCCGCCTGCTCATAACAACGACGGGGGTGGAAGTGACCGTATTTCGACGGGCGATCACCTTAGAAATGCAGTAAACCTGGTGGACTTGAACGATCACATCCATAACCCGAGAATAATTACTCTCGATTTTAATGCATTGTGGACCCTAGCTGGCTGGCTTTTATCCTAATGAAATCTCGACTTCGTCGAATACGAGAGGACACCTTCTTAGAAATAATTCTTTGTGTATTTATATAGCCCGTTGAAATTGACTATTAAAATAAGAAAAAGTCATGGCACAGGAAGTCAGATGGCGTAGCCGTGTAGTCGAGCAGAGTCACGTAATTCTAAAAAGGAATTCTCTCTCTTTTCTCTTTTGTCAATCCCACTTCGAATTGCATGGTGAATTTTCTTACGGGCACCGATTGTCGAAACTCCGATATCTTTGAGATTTTCCTCATTCAGAAGCAGAAAAGCATGCATGTCAATCTGGAACAGAAACACGTATATCCTGACATCATCGGCTGTCAACTCCACAACTCGAACACCCCATAAATATTTCCTTTTTCTGGGAATCCCCTCTCCAAAACGAACCTCTTGTTCCCGCATCAATGCCAAATACTCGCTACAGCCCAGTTGGGTCAGGACCATCGCCGGATCGGTGAAGTTGCGGATATCCCAAGAAAAGTCGGACATCATCGGCGATGAGTCAAAGATCGAAGTCGATGCCGAAAAGGCTAAAGAACGTCTTTATGACAAAAATAAAAGAAATGGAGACCTGCTCGTCTCGGTTGTTCAAAACAGATGTTCCTCGACCGCGTCGATCGACTGCTCAAAGAATCCGAAAAATCAGACAACTCGTCTTCTTCCCTCACTGAACAGAGGCCGTTGTTACGAGGTGGCTGAAACTCTTTATTTTCTGTAAGAAAGACGATCTACCGTTCGAGCATTTCTGCCTTCGATCATCCTTCCTGGAGGTTCTTCATGAGGAGAGGAGAGTAAACCCTGAACAAATTGACTGGCTTTTTTCGGGTCAAAAGATACCTTGAGGAGATCAGCCGGTAAAGAATAACTCAGTCCGTAACCGGCCCAATGATCCGTTGGGTATCTCGGATTACTGCTTGGCACATCGTCGAAGACAACTGAAAGGCTGACTACTTATAAGCGACTATACCTACCTTGCGCTGCTTTGAGAAGCATCTGTTCTCGATCATTTTTCCTTTTCCAATTACCACTAAAAATAGGAATAATAGACAAAAAAGTGAGGGCTCTACGTGTTTCTGTCAATCTCTTTGACTCCGTTGAGAATAGAAGCAGCCAGAGGAGAATCTTCCGGGTCCGGGCTTTTAGGGCCATCTCGGGAAAAATCATATGACCGGTTGAAGTCGAAGGTGGTTTCCATAGAAATCGAAGGCATCAAGTCGAATGTCGGCACATCTAAATATTTTGATAGGAGGTTTTTCTCGATGCTTACGGTGATCAAGAGCTATTCGAGTAAATATATTAGTCCTCATTTCGAACATTTCCGATAGACTTGCCTCATTTCCTTTCAAAGTTATCGTCTGAAATGTTTGCTTTTGTTTCTTTTTGTCTTTATGTCCAACCGTTTGGCTTGGTCCTTTTTTCTTAAAAACCAATGCGACATTGCCTTTGTTATTCTCGGCAGCCCAACTTGAAAGATCTTTCTCCGAGACGACGTCAAAGCTCAAAATAGCCGGTGACAAGCCCTGTGTCAAATTAAAGCGTGACCAATTAGTTCTTGGTAGATGCCTACAATTATAAGTTTCCGAGCGGCCAAGACTCCTCCAATGGGGCCAGACAAGACCAAAAAACCATCGTTCACCGGGGGTTGAGCAGAAATTTCACACGAGAATTCTCGGAGTCTGAAATGAGAAATATTGAGAGGGAGATCCACTGCAAATACTCACGTAAACCGATACTCGGGGCTTTTTAGAAGCCGGGCTGTCTCGGATTTGGCGGGAACTGTCAAATTTACGACAACTGGATAATCCAACTGGAAAATTCAGTAAGTATAGAAGAGATTGCTTACCGGGAGGCCAAACCGCTGGAGGGCTGTGTTCATTCCATGGAGGAAGTGGAACTCATGTTCATTATTTCCTCTGATTGTGCATTGATACAATCCGACTTGTACCATCTGCCAGGAGACAACTTCAGTGGGAGCTGCCGTCGGATGTCCAACTCCCAACCAGGGCAATTCAAATGTGATCGCATACGGGAGAATATCCTAAAACTTTTACTTGTATTTAAACTCTTCCGCATACCCGAAGATATTTTCTGGACTCGCTGACATTTTCAGGGGAACCGGAAATTGAAACCTGGTCGCTCTTCACTTGATTATCACTGTAAAACAGGTCACACGATGGTGAATGGAATGTGGTAACGGACCTGTATTTATTCGAATCAGGGAAATGGATATGGCATTGGGTCAACTTCATAATCTAAACATCGAATTTATTTTCGAGAATTTGCCCGCCAGAACCTGTTGTATGCCGCGACCTCCTTTGCCAATGAGATTCGAATGTAGCGAGTGGTGTATTTCCATTTTGAGGGTTACTCGCGGTTTCTACAATTTCTATCAGTCTGGCCTCTTCGGCCTATTTCCTACCTTTGTGTGTAGATGTCTTTTAATCAATTCGGCTGCTTTAGTCACCTGATCCAATGTTCCTTGAACTTTTACAAACGGATCTGTAAATCAATTGACGTAAGTTTCATGTCGTGGAAAACCTCGTCTTGTTTTTGCGCCGATTTTCAATTGAGCTGGCCAAGAGACCAAAGCACCCGTCCGAGACATAAGCTGAAGATCTGATTTAGTGGAGAAGAGAGGCTTACGTCCTCAAAAAAGTCTTCTGCTGGTGGATAGATTTCCCCGTTGTCGTCTGGTTTTCCTTTAAATGATTTTATTAGAAAGAGTTGTGGCCAATACCCGTAATCATAGCTTCCATCCGACGTCTATCTACAGGCACGCGCTGCTCAAATCGGTCGCCCCCAAGGGGTACGACTTCGTCAGTCATGGCTACAAAATATAAAATAATTAAAATTAAGAAAAAAAATCATAAGAAATCAGCTGAAATCGATGGTTGAACCGGTGATTAGATCAATAGAAAACGGGCGAACAGAAAAGAAGATGGATGACGTCGCCACGGGTCACGCGCGGGTAAGATTACAGTCCACATTTGGAGAGGGGGATTCTCTTTAAAGAAACGGGAAGAGAAGAAGGGAAGAGGCTTGACCATACCATTGTGCCCGTGGAGAAGTGACAAACCGGTAACAACGCGTACTTATTGATAAAGGCGACAACTACTGTTGGGCCAACTGCGAAATACTGTACTCGATCTATTATATCAATTTTGAGGTGAAAAAAAGAAAATGTAGAGTTAGAACTTTGATGATGGGATCTACTCTGCTGGACAGTTTGACTGCTTTCGTCTAAAGATGGACTCCTTCTTGAACCAAGCTGATTGTCCATAAGAAATACGAGGTTTTAATGAAACATAGGGAAAATGGCTAACAAATAATGGAGCGCTTTTTTCTTTAGGAAAGATCTCCTTGACTCCCTTAGCCGAAAGAGATAATCTTAGGATTTGACGATTTAGAGAAGTTGCCATTGAATGTCGATCAAGTACCGGGACAACAAAAGATAAACAAATTGAGGAAGGAACACGAACAGTTTATTATTAATCGAACATTATGATGCATTACAGAGAACTAATGAAGTGCTTTAAAGGATTGTGTCGAGATTCAGGGCGTGTACAGTGTATGTACAAGTATGCGGGGAAGGGGATAGCCGTATTGGAATAGCCGTGAAGAAGGACATATTCTATCAAATTTAATTACGAGCCGCCGGCTTTCTGCGACCCATCAAGCTGAACATCGAACAGTATTGTTTCAATTGTCTGAAAACTCTTGGTCGGAATTAATTTGTGATATACGTGACGCCGGCGTCGACGGAGCATTGGCAGAGTTCGCCAGCTTCTCTTTTCCAGTTCATTTTCCTCGTACAAGTACGGAAAGAACTCTTCGCTTTCTTGGCAGCAATCAAAGGAAGACATCTGTAACAATTAGCTCGAATGGAGGAAGAGGACACGTACCCTTTCTTGTCGAAGCAGAACCCATCAGCATTTTTCTGAATAAAACAGTCCTTGACGCATTTGGCAAATTCTCCAGCAGCGTCGACAACATTTTTGATGGGGGCGATTATCGACTAAACCGGGGGTTTAGAAAAGGACAATTGGAAGTGTTTGTACCTGGAGTGTGGCACTCTGGTAGGTGATCTTCTTCTCGCCGATTGAAAAGATTGACGCGATGTCGGCCTTGGGGATTTGGGGTCCGTCCATGGTGTCGACGCAAGCTTCGACTCTTTCTTCGAAACAATTCAAGAAACTCTTCAAAATGTCGTCTTTGTCTTCGAAACATTTTTTGAGATCGTTTGGTCTGTTCGTTATCTAAAAAAGTGGGAATAGCCAGTTCAGTTGGGAGAAACGTACCCTGTTAAATTTTTTAAAGCATGGTACTGTGCAGTCTTTGGCTTGGGCTTTCATCTCTTCGACGCAGACCCTTTGCTCTCCACACGAGCATTGTCTGACTGTCTGTCCTGCTAATTGTGATTTGGAGATGATGTCCAATCCAGAATTTGCCACCTAAAATAGTCAGAGTTGCCTTCCTCTGTTTTCCGCCCCAACCCCAGTCGTACTAACATCGACGGCCTCTCTTTCCACAACAATACGTTCCGCACTATTATTCTCAGGAATTTTTACTGGCTATTCCAGTTTTCCGGGGGGCAAAAAAGCTGTAATAACAGACAAAATTAGACTTGGTCAGCGGCCGACGGGTCATTGTTCCCTCTGACGACAGACATTTTACTGTGTGACGTCGAATTCAAGTTCCTGCTTCAAAATAAGTTCGCCTCTTTCGTAGAGATTTTTATCGCCGGCTAAAAACAATGTTCCTCTGTCTTTTTTTTTCTGTGGGCTACGTCAAAGAAAAGGGTTGACACGAAAACAAAAAGGAGCATTGATGGACAGTAGACCGCATCAGGCAGAGAGCTTCGGCAAAAGTGACGTTTTATCCGTCAACATCGACTCTATGATTCATCGCTTTGTTGGAAAATAAACCCCTTTCTTGCTTCTTTTGTCCCGTTGAGGGTCACGTACATTTCCTGCTTGCTAAACTCCTAAAGTCGCAAAAGAAGCAGAATGGGACATGATGATGATGTCTGACCAACCCGGGGCGGTTCCACGAGAATATCTCTCCGCTTTGTGGTCTGTAGGATCTCAGCCAAAAAGGCGTTGTCTAGAGATTTTAATACCCTTTTCAATTGTCTCGTTTTCTATTTGAACTATAATCAAGAAAAGACCACCACCACCGCCCGTAAGTGAGGGAACAGACCTGGTCGATAGCGTCGCCGGCAGCTAAAATGATAGCTGCGCGGGCGAGTATGAGTAACCCAATAAAAAAGAACATCTCTGAAAATGCTAACCTCGTCAACAGTCAATGGAACAAGGGAGATAAGAGGAAGAGAGAACATTATCAACATTTCTGAAAAATTTAAAATAAGAGAACAGTCGACGAAGTGGTCATCTAGAAGAAAACCCGGTATTTAAGGCGGGCTCTTTGGGGAGGAGAAAACCAGTTGGATTCTGAGAAGAAGAGGAAATGACAAATTCACAAATTGGCCAGTAATCGAGGTGAGGGACGGGGGGAAAAGGTCGTCGGAAGGAATGGTTTGGGCACACAGCTGACGGTCCGCCCACTGTCTCGCAGTTGTGTCCAACATTGTATTGGCAACACAACAATACGTATCATTTATTCAGGAACAAGGACAATTTCACAGAAACAAAAAATGTAGCAGTGACCCGTTTGATCTGACAATAGCTCGACCTGTTTGTTTACGGTTTACGGTAGCTGTCGATATCCTTCCGGTATTCTTTGGTCATTTCAAATTTTCACTGAAAATTTGCCAGATTACAACTATTTTTGAGTTTTCCCTGCAGGTACACAACAAAGATTGCACGATGGTTCGGGGCACCCTTGTGTCTCGTGATCTCGGTCATGTTCCTGTCACCTTTTCTAGGTTTTTACCTGATTTATTGCCTGTTGCCGAAGAGCATTCTCATCTTAAATCTTCACTACAAAATACGCTACATACTGCGTTGACAGAGCAGTCGCCGCCAGCTGTAATACGTTAGTCATCGTAAGCAAGAGACAATAGAACTTGCGTCGACGACGAAAAAAATTGGAATCTTACAACCGAAAATAGAAGACCTTCAAACGGGTCGACGGAAGACACTTGAGGTAGTTTTGATAGCCATTGTGAAGAGAGAATTGGTCAGTCTCGAGTACCAGATGCACATGAAATGGAATGTGACGCAGAGCTCTGTCTCAGGTGGTTGGTTCGAGGGAGAAAAGATTATACTCTACTTGGTACATACAAAGGCTTAGCCGAGGTTCGAGGCTTCGAGTCCTCTACATTCGAGATCTCGAACCTTGGCTTAGTCCATGTACATAGAGCTCGAACCATGTTCGAACCAAGTAGAGCACAGCCAAGGGGCTATGTACATCTTTCCGTACACTTTCTCCGCTGTGTAGAGCACTCTATCGGATTAGACGACGTCTTGTGTATGCTCCGCCTCGTCGATGCTCTCAATCGAATGACTTTTCGAACTTCAGTCAATCATTTACCAACGACCAAAGTAACCAGCAACAAACCTGTTTTCCGCTTATCATTACATCCAAGTTGGTTCCAGATTTGTTCGAGTTCTCTTTGGCTGATTAAAAGTTTGTTCTTTGAGAGGTCAGTCAGATTTCGCACATTCCATCGCCTTCCTTGTTTGCTGTCCATTTTGATGATTTAGACCATTTGCTTCGAGAAACCGGTTCATTTCTGTTTTGGCCTCTTCGTCATTTTTGTGTCATTTTTCAGGGAAAAGAAGATCTTTATTAAATAGAAGAATGTGACCCGAAATGTCACAGGAAGGATAGATAATATTCTATATAGAGAGACTATATCACATAGAAACACAGATCGAGTAGGTACAAATATGTCTCATCGTCTCACAGGGTCGGGATATGAAATTAATTTAGTTGAGATCTCTAGTCCTCATAACCAAACCACGTTTGTCTGTCCAATAAGACAAGACGCCCGTCGCCCCCGCAGGACAATGTTAATCCTCGTGGACTCCATTCCATTTTGTTCGACTCTCGACTTTTCCGTATCAGTCGACCGACGGCTGCGTCCTGTAAAAGCTGTTTTTACCCGAAGTTCAAGTCCAATGATCCATTGATTTTTGAAGTGAACACGAGACAACGTACCTGTCGTTCCTGACTACATTCTTCCAATTTGAGTTTAATTACTCGGTTGGTCTCACGGGCCAGACGGAGCCAATAACTTAGAGCTCGGGTGATATCCGGAATTGAACCTTGAATTACTTGAATAACCTAAAAGATTTCTTATTTATCACCAGTCGTCAATAAATTTACCTCGAGACATGCTACTTCTGGGAGAGCTCGGAGTACTTCCAGCAGATGACACCGGGTCTTGTCGTCTTCGACGCTGAATGTCTGATCCAACTAAACGTTTTTTGTTCCAGATACTTCAAATTGATACCTGTACAAGGAGACTGTTCAGAGTTCCGAGTATCTTTCTAGCCTTGTAGCTGACGTAACTCTTTGCCTGGATTTGGTCACTGACCACGGCTAGCTCGCTAATCGTTTTCTTCCCATTTATTGAGATAATGTCATTGATGTTGAAGTCCTTGACTCCCGTCATAATAAGCGAACTAAACCTTTCCAATACACTTTTCTCATAAAAGTCACGTACGCCAATTTCAATCCGGTAAGGGCACGTACTACATGAGGTCGACTGTACATGTCCGGTTTACATGGCTCGTATTGCAGCTGGCGCAGTCCCTTGCATTGTCCGATAGCCGTCCAAAGACAGAGGGCATCCTCCTGAAAATGGGGCTCATTTCTCATCTCGGGGCGCTTTGATTTACCTCGGTGTTGACACGTGTGTGGCTAAGACGAATGGCTTCCAGCGATTGACGGGACAGAAGAATCAGGCCGCCAAGCTGAAATGGACGAGACATGGCCGTCGACAATAAAGACGAACCGCTTGAAAATCTCCTTCACGAGTTGTCTTCCCAATTACTGTAAGCTGTTCAATTTTGAAACGACGGATATTTCCGTTCTTGTTGATTATTCGATAAAAGTCGACAATGCTCTGGGCCAGAAGACCGTTGGTACTGCATTCGAGCCAAAGCTGGCTGACTCCACTCACACGTTCCACTAAAATTACGGTAGTCGGTAAAATTACAAAGGAAACATACGTATGCGACCTAATACAATATGGGAAAAACGCTCATTGAAGACGATCTTCTCTTCACCACAGAGACGAAACCCAGGACATTCATCCAATACATATCCTAAATATTCGTGTTTTCTTTATTCTAAAACAACAAACCAGCCAAGATCTCGAGATTGTCGGAGTAGATCTCGTAATTTCCGCGGTTGTCGTTGCGGAACATCATGAAAGGAATGATTAGAGGCATTCGCTCGACGACAGTGTATGTACGACTCGAGACCATACACATTCTCATTCGGTTCTCGATGTCCAATTTAGAGAAGATCATCTGGAGAACATCGTCATTGATGTCGACGGGATCACCCCGTTGAAATGCCTGAAATTCCGGGTTTCTACGAAGAAGATCTTGCCTACTTTTCGAAAATATTTTTTGATGGAGCTGAACATGGATCGGTCGGAGACTGGGGGAAACGGCGTCTCTACGTCAAGCATCTGAAATGATACAATCTTCTGGTCCTATGACGAATAGATGGAGAGTACAAAGGAAAGGGTGGGCTTGTTGACGCCCTTTATCCAAATACGGTAAATGTATCCTCGTAGCCAGGCAACACTTGCGTCAAACCGGGGGAAATGGCAGATGGCTGGGAAATTAGAAATAACTTTATATAGAACAAATGAAATTAGAGGAACCATCGGCCAGAGGGCAACACTTTTGCATGTATTGATAGAAAAAAAGAAGATAAATCATGACAGACAGACAAACATAAAGGAAAGACAATAGCCCATGAGAATGGAGAAATCCCATAAGAAACAGTTTTTATATCCACCTCCGCCTATTTCGGTCGAAAAAAGACAATGAATTCGATGAATTTTCTTGTAAGAGGCCAAGCGGAACGGGTATATTTTTTGAACAAGAAGGTGTCGATAATAAACATCGGATTTATGATGTGACCATCCTCGGTTTCGCGCTTACCGCATCCAATTCAAAGCCAGGGTGTTCTACCATGCCATCGGCCATCTTTGAGCAGTAAATTCACAGGCCTTTTGATCGCTTTTGGGTAAAGAAAAAGGGCTGCCATTTGATGATGTTTTATCGCTGGCAGGCAACTGGAACAGAGGGGAGCTAATGAAAGGCAGACACCAGAAAAAAGTGAAATCAGGAAATTAACTGCACCCCAATCGAGAAGGGCCATCCTCATTGCTCACCAGAGAAGACCAATTCTATTAAGTTTTTTAGATGAATTTAATTAACCAAGAGGCAGGTGTTTGCGGAGGAAGCCTGAGCTACAACCCAGTTAAGCCACTTATCCCCCGAAGATTGACATTATCTGACACAAAGAAAGTGGCAAATTCCTTTGAAAGGCTACTGTAGCCGGTGTTATTCCGAGGTAGAAGTACCCCACATTCGCTACAGTAATTAAAGTAGGTCCACTACCGCCTATAAAGAGAAAATGAGCAGAGCCGGAAGTTTTGTTGAGTTATGAGAAGAGTCTGCGAATGAAGCCGAGTATATCTCAATAAGCTGAGTGCCATTAGCAGATACTCGAAAGAGAGGGAGAGGGTAGAATTCTTTGTGGCAACCCAACTTATATCTCGAAAAAAAGAAAAGACTTACCGAGCGAATTGGCATTTTTCTTGGGAGCTTGATCATTCTGAGCGACGGGACACCTGGACTGCGGCAATTTCTCTTTCTGCTCAACAAGGTGTGGTCAAATAGGCGTGGGAATCCCCCGAGATGTCGCGTAGAGGGCGGTAACGGTTCACGGCCTCTCAATTCCCGATCGACGAATAATTAACAAACTTGGGGAAGGCAAGTAGACACAATGCAGAGGGGATATCCCAACTGGAAAGGTCGAGATCTCCTAGTTCTAATGGCTTATAGGAGGAAGACTGGAGGGTGTCCTATTTCGACCGAGATAAACTTTGACCGAGTATGCCAATGTCCTAGGTATAAAAGTCAGAAAATAGATGCCGACTACGAGACGAGAATAATTAGAATTGCAATGAAGCTCATAAAAAGTTGTAGATCGGAGGACGAATGGCTTCGGAAAAGGCAAAGCTTTAAATCTGTTTATAATTGCAGCCATGACAACTCTTATGAAATATTTTTAAGGTTTCCGAAAACAGATAGATCTCCTTTGATGTATGATCGGTGTCCATTGTTCCTAATAGGATTAGAATTTCTACAATTAGACAGTCTATTTGGGTCTTTTTCGAGAAGAAAGCTGCTGACGCCCTCTTCCTGCTAGACCACACGATCAGAAAAAAATCTTGAGAGCCTTTATGTTACTTTCCCCGAGGGAGAAGAAGATAAGACGAAAGAGGATAATGAGGCAAAGAATAGGTGGGAACAAGGTGGACGGCTTTGTGACTGCCCAGCAGGAAATTGTGATAATTAGGCAACGGAGTAACTTCCGCTTAGTGGTTTGTGACAATGGACGGAGAGATGTCTTTGCTATTTTAAGGACACAACAAGGACAGTCGGGAGTTCCAGGAGAGTATGACACATCTGCCCAGGGGACAAGTTCCCATGCTACCTGAATCACAGAGACGATTCTCGCCCGCGTCTCTTCTGAACAGAGTCTCTGTCTCACCGACCGATTACGCAAGAATTCAAACTGGGCCCAGCCCGCGCAAGGACAATGCCAATTTGTTTCCCACGACAAAGTTGCAACATGGCAAAAGGAGGGCGACGCCAGCTGGTGATAGACGACGACAACTGGGAGATGTTGCGGTTGGCCGCCGGAAGACAAATTCAAAATGAAAAGAGAATTATCTGGTCAATCAGAAAGGAGTACGGTAGAGATGACCGTGAACACAGAGAGGAAGCCATATACTGGTTCAAACCAAGGGTAGTCAAATTGTACTCTTTGTTTATAAAAACGGGTAAAAAGCCCGGACTATATCATATGTCAAAAACAACAGGAAACAAAGGACCGAATAAGGAAAGGGGGAGGGGGGAGGGCAAAGGAATCTTTTAAATTTAAGGGATAACAACGGATGAACTTTCAAAGGAGAGAAGCTTCACATTACAACATTCGAGCAGAGAAAACCTTCGCTGACCACAAACCAGACAAACTAAACCCGGAGATATTAGAATTTGACGCGGAAATGACGAGAGCATAAAGTTGTTTGTCATGAACAAAATGGAGTGGAGGTCAGTCGGCTCGGATCAGGAATTCTAAATTCTCTCTTTCCATTTTTAGAATTAGACAAATTCTAAGAATGAAGAAGACCTTTTCCGCGACATTTGGATCAGCCATTTTAATCCGAAAAGGAGTGGGAAATTCTGATAAGATCTGGCTGATTCACGGCGGAGGAATCTATTTCTGTAGATTTGACAAAATGTTCGTGTGAATCCCAGATTGTTGATGTTGCGTTCTTCCTGTTCAATGGGCCGTCTTCATCGAGAATGAATGAGCCATAGCCGACCACAACGAGGTTGGTGTTCCTTTGAATCTTTTTTCCTGGCCAGTCCAAGACCCAGTTCCTAATAAAATCCAATTAAACTACCTCGCGTGTCCATTCGAACTTTTTGATACGAGATAGGCATTGGATTACTTGACGTCATCTGGCTATCCTTTACTACAAGAGACATTCTTTTATGGCTTCTTAAACAAAAAGGAGGATATTCGTCCAATGTTCCCAGGGGATAATACTTTGGTTTACAGAGAAGGGAAAATGGGACTGGATGGCGCCAGGCGGCATGACCAAAGACGAAGAGAACTCCCAGATTACAGAGAGGAAGTCAACCGAGAAGAAAAAGCCAGAAAATATTCAATTATTGGCAAGGCTTTATATGAGTTGGCAAAAAATGAAGAAGAATTCGAATCGAAACGGGAGCGAACAAAGCGGGATCGCTGTGCAAATAGTGACATCGAGGTGGGTTCAATTTAGCGTGAAAGGAGGTCCAAAACTGGGATTTGAACTTCTTCTGGAGGTCAGGGACAAAAGGCTCATCAAGGAGGCAACAATAATTACACTGGGAGAGAGTGAATCAACCCGACAATATGATTAGCAAACGGTGCTAATCTGGCTGGCAGAGGCGGAGGATAACCCCCAGATGTGGGGGCGACAGAAGGTCAGCCAAAGTTTGAATAAGCAACATCTCTCGACTAATAGAAAACTGTAGATGGAAGAGAGAACAAGGGGACGCCATTGAACAAGGGAAAATTCATTGTTATGCAAGACAAGATAAAAAAAAAGTAGAGAATGACATAATAAGAGATAGACAAACAAGAGATCTTATTGTTGCGCGGAAGTGAACTTTGAAGTGATGGCGCAAGGACTCCCCCGGGGTGTGGACATTGACACCTCACACAGCTTTATCTGCCATCCATCAAAGAAATATTAAAGAGACCAGAAAAATGGAAGGAATGCCTCTGATATAATGACCCGGTCACAATTAGCACCGACATAATCTCATAGCCCCCGGTGTTGGCGGTAAAAGAGAAGAGACTCGGCCTATTAGATAGAAGATGAACGCGCTCTTTTTGACAAACAACAAGGCAAACCGTCAAAAGAGATCTATAAGGAGATTGAGGCGGGAAAATAAAAAGTCACAATGTGGCCTTTCGGCTACCTCCTTCGAGCCATTGGCACCTCCAACACAAAGCGACTTATCACTTCGGGCAGCAATTATTTGCCAAATAATGAAATTGTTATAAATGTTTATGTACAAATTGTGTAATCATTAGAATTCTGTAATTGTGTGACCCTTAGAAGCTGGTCGGAATACCCATAGTAGTCGCGTGTCCGTCAGCTGGATTCGCCAATAATGTTGTTCCATCGTGTGGTATCGTTGTCCCGGCATCTGCCATTGCTCCATCGGCTATTGGAACAACAGTCGAAGTCATGTCTCCTAGAGCCACTGGTGAAGTTCCTCCTTCCAGGGGGTGATCATCCAGTGAATGGTCACCAATGTGATCCATCGGTGTCACGCCAGTTCCATCATCCAATAAATGGGCATCAGTAGTAGAGCCGTCGTCCAAATGGGGCACAATTGTTGTTCCACCGAGGGCCAAAGGATCAGTAGAATCGAAAAGGGGAACGATAGTTGAGGTAGAGCCCAACGCGTGATCCATGGTAATGGAAGTGTCGTTCAGGTGATCTGGAGCTGCGGGATCCAATGCTATCGAGCTGTCGTTGAGATGATTCAACGGAGACATCAACGGATCCATGGTTGTATTATGGTCGTCAATCCCGGCGATACCGGCAACACTGTCGCGGAGGATAGGGAAAGAGCCATTTGCAAGGAGTGTTCCATTCTGGCCATCGACTGTTGGCGTCGAACCATCGATGGGGACCGTACCATTGGTTCCAGCCAGAAGAGGATCAATCGCTGTCGTTCCCGGCAACAGAGTGTTATCTCCAGTGACTCCAGTGGTACCATTGGCGTTCGTGATATTCAAATCCCCAATTATTGGTCCAATAGTCGTGTTCAGCACATCGGATCCAATGGGGCTGACGGTGACAATCGGTGAGGTATCGACAATTCCCGAAGAGTTGGAGACTCCAAGAGGACCAGCGGCAGTCCCTCCCAAGGTGCCGTTGACAGTTGATGTTCCATTTTCTCCGATGGTTGGAGAAAGCAGAGGGCCTCCAGGCTGGGCGGTGACACCTGTTTCGTTATGGAAATCGACCCAGAAGTTCACCAAATCTAAAAAATTCTTTTCTTTTCAAAACACCTAAAGTCTCCTACTTGTCTGGGTGAACCAGGCGGCATCCTCTGGCGACATGGTGGTCGTTGGTTCCTGAAAAAAGCCGTCAAAACCTTGACTCAACGAGGTTACATTCGGGTTAACAAGATGAGAATAGTAATCCGGCCAAGCAGCAGCTATTGCATTTTTCAATGGATCAGCTACCGCAGGATCGACTACTGTCACTGAAATTATAAAATATAAAAACATGGAAATGACTTACTCTCATTGACGGTGTCGAGGTTACTGATGGCGTCTCCAACATAGGCGAGGCTGATATTCTGAGCATAATTGGTGGGGAGAGCCCCCACCAGTGGCAGCAGACAGACAAACACAGCAAACATCGTCGGAAAACTTTACAAGTAGCGACAGTTCACGGTGACCTTTATATGCGTCGGGAGCACCCGCCCAACGGGGTAGTGAATGGTCTGGCAAGAGCTGTGTCAACTTACTGCCTTTGGCCAAGATGACGACTACGTTCATTTCAGAGTCAAAGGATTAGCAAATACCCAAGCAAAGGGAGGAGATATTTGAGGTATCGCCGAGTGCAAAAAGATCCTCGGAGATCAGTTGGAACAGTGATCTTACCGCGTGAACTTTTGCTTCCTGGACTTGGTGTTAGAACTCTTCGTTTGTTCTTCTTATAATAGAAAGAAAACAAACTCCAAAGTTCTAAATTTAGTTTTGTAGCGCGAGAGATTACCGTGTCAGAGGGGAAGGGCCTTGTCCTACTCTGGGCTAATAAACTCTCATTTATCTGGATATCCCAACTGACGTCAGAGATATATGCAAGCAGTAGATTAATCCTAGGTTGACCTACTAACCGTGTACTCTTTTTCTCTTGGATTTGAGATCCATAAAGAAATTAATTAATTTCTTCCAAGTGTTTCGAATATGGACATGTCTTTGTCCGACATCTTCAGGTAGTTTTTAACTCGAATTGTTATTTCCATTGCTGCTCGAGTTACTGTTCAAAGATGAGATATGGTTTTTGTTTGTGTTTCAGGGTGATTTTTTCGCACCCTTACTCCCGGTCCCAGTTTGCAGAGGTACTGTTTACCGTTGACTATTGTAAGGTCTGCAATAGTAACGGGCGAAAGTTAACAAACCAACTTGATCATATTACCAGCGGCGAGTCACTAAGGAATAGCAAATAATAAAGAATGGCGTAGTCATAGAAAAACTGTTACTTCAGTAGTGGCAGAAAGTGTGTGTGTGCCCAGAGGTGCATACAGAGTTTGTCTCTGGCCTGCTCCCTTTACTGGTACTCCGTCAACATTAGGACACATTCTGCTCGGACCGTATAGAAATTGAAAAAGACTTTTGCAAGAAAAGACAGAGAACGGCAACAACTTTTGCAGTTGACGGGCCACTCCGACCGGCGACTAAAATGTTCGCTTTCTTCGACGGAAATCCTCTCAGCTCTTCAGATGATTTGTATCTGTTTTGTGTGTGCAAACAAGGAATATCGCATCAACTTGTCCGGATAATGCCAGGTCAAAGGATAATTCTCCGACAGTCTAATCCTCCTTGATGTCAACTTCGACTTCCAAATGAACTAGAGAACCAGCAGTGCGGATGACAGCCTAATAACACAATAGAACTGATAACAATTGCTGTTATAAACAGTCAACGTTTATTAGAAACAGAGTCAATTACATGTCACGTCCCGAGAAACGCCGATTGCTGAGCAAGTTGCCATATCGGGAAAGCGACGCCAATGTATTGAGGTTGTTCATATTGTAACTTCTGCAAGTGGCAGGTAATCGGCGTAAATAGGCGAAAAAAGTAGTCCAAAAATGGTGTCGGGCTAGAAACGACTAACCGGAGAAACTCTTTGTCATTGACCAATCGCTGCCTGGCACCTTTTAAACTGAAAACGAGAGGATCACTGTATTTGGAAGCGTTGACGACGAGGAGTACCAACAGGAAAGATAGAAGCCACTTGAACATATCTCTGGAAATTGACAATTAGGAGAAGGGTCACGGCAAAAGAGAAAGGACAGGACTATCGGGGGAGCAGAGATTGTTAGGTACGTGTATTACACTGAGGGATGAATAACCAGGAGAGATGACAGACCGACCAAAGGCTGTCGAGGGGACAGGAGAGAATGGCGAAAACACGAAGATACTGTCCGACAGAGCTGTTTAAAGATCTCTCCTAAATCCAGGGCGTGGCCAGGGAGAATCAACGTCAACAGAAACATAAGGACATCAGGTAGCTCGTAAATTCAGGTCAACTAGGCCTATCAATTGAGTCATCGAACACACAGCGAGCCAACTAATGAAACTATTTCCGGAAGTTTCAAAACACACGTAGATTCTGACGCGAGGAAGCCTCGGGAAGGAGGAGTAGGTTGGACTACAGTTTCACAACAAGAAGATTAGGCGGAGATCTCCATTCTCATTGTGGAAAATGTCTCACCCTTTATATCTTCTTGTTTTGGAGGAACAGGACAACAGTATGGGATGGAGGGATGAAAAATGAACGAGATTTTATGGAAATAGATGTTGACAGAGGACAAGTTGGAGGGCGGATGACTGGAGAATATGAAAGTCTAATTTTTTTAGTCGTAAACAGAGAAGGGCGTGTATGTACAGATAAGAATAACACCTGGCTGATTGTCCTCTTTGGTCATTCATACTACTAGGAACCAGGGAGCAGCTGCTCCAGAGTAAGCTCTTGTTTTTCACACCCGGTCCGGATTAAAGACAAGAGACAACAACACGAAGAATTTTTGTAATCCAGTGTATTTTGATGTAGCACAAAACAGAAGACATCATCCAAAAAATAGCAATTGAAGGAGGCGAAATTAACCCGGGAATACAAAATGTCAGATGTAAATCAACCACGGAGGGTGGGCCAAATTGAGCTGAAAATTGGGAGACCAAAAGAAAGGTCAGGAGACACGGATCGACTAAATTATATACACATTCCAGGGATCTCGTACCAATCCGGACGAGGCCAGCCATTTGAATAATAAATCAGTGCACTTTAGTCACTACTACATTTATACTTCGGATCACCTGAACAAGGTAAGAAAAAAAAAGAAGCAAATTTCGAGAAGCGCAAAAAGTGGACAAAAGAACCCATACTCTACACATGGCAACATTCTGGACCCAACAAAAGACACTCCTTTAATAGTCAACGACGTCAAGTATTTTGAACACGGAAGGTCTTAGGGAAACGGCGTAATTGAGAGAGGAGGAAATAGAGCTTGTTTTGAAATTGAGAGGCGATGATGATTACCGTAGCCAGTTGATTGGATCTATTCTTACCTTTTCTACAAATATAAGAACAGTTGTCCTTGTTGGGTTCAAGGAGAACTATGATTCTTCAGCAAGCAACGTGCCCAAGTAGAAAAGCTTCTCGCCATGTAATTGCCTCTAATCATATACAATTTTGCCCAGATTTGGGTATTGTGACGGCAGTGCCTATGTTCCCTCTCAAAATAGGTATTTTCAATTTAAGATGGTGGCGAGCATCACTCACTTCTTTTTCCTTTTCTAGCGACCTCATTAGTTTCGATTAGACTACTATTCACCGTTTTTATTTCCTTCTTCGAGGTCGAATATTTCCAGTTGATGACAGCGACGACCCCGATGGACCCGTGTCTCTTGGCTGGTGAATTGGCCGAATCTCCAGAACACCGTGGTATTCTCTGTTTCAAAATTATCACTTGTTTTTGTGGTGTCATCGGGGACATTTGGATATGGACACATGAGGTAAGAGACGTCTTGTTTTGCCTGTACAGGACAGAGGACAAGTCGTCATAGTCAGATTAAAACCGTTTTATTTAGGGAACACGCTGGATTGGACATCCTAACGCCAGGCTAATCTACGGACTTCATCTCTTCTGGGCGACAGTCGTTTCCGTCACATACTCGTGCCCAATAATCTTTGACTTAATACGGTAGGCAACATAATCTCCAAAGGCAAAACAGAACTTCTACAGGTTTCTGATCCCACGTGATTCTGACTGCGAGTATCTGGTGCCGGTTTCTGTCAGTTTCTGGATCCGTTTCCTTCCAGCCTACGCCATCAATGCCCAGGCGTTTGCGATGTGTGCTCTGGCCATCGAGAGATTCATCGCCACTTTAATACCGAAGCGATACGAAAAGATAAAGAAGCCTTATCTGGGGATATTCTTCTGTTCGTTGGCTGTGAGTCATCCTATGTACTAGAGTATAACATCGAAAACAACAGGTGATACTTCCGGCTATCCAGCTGGCTGTGCTGATTGTATGGCCGAATAAATGGATGGGATCTGTGGTAGCCACTTCCATCCTGACTACTGATAACACGGAATCATACACGGTAATTTGCTGGAAGCAAATAACTTGTTTATAGGTTCATCTGCTGTTCCAACGGATCCTGGAAATCATAAACATTTCTCTCTTTTCTTTGACTTTTTATATTAACAAGATACATTCATGGAAAGTTTTAAATACTCGAGTGAGTACTTTGGATCTCCGCTATCAGGTACTCTTCCTCCTTTTCTCTGACAATATTTCTTTAGATAAAAGAGACGTCGAAGATTGTCAATTCTCTCCTTCCTTGTTTCATTGTTCATTTTGTCATCTTCTTTGCTCCTCCAAATATCTTAGCTTGGAGAAGAAATGTAGTTTACAACCTCAAATTCGTAAACATAAAACTACATTTAGACTGAACCTCCATTGAGCAGCGTCGACAATTACCGATGGATCGAGTTCACTTCGGAGGTAGACTGACTCCCCGTTTCATTCTGATAATGACATGGTTCAGTTTCAAATGTACTCATTGCTGATGCCAGCAATAATTTACATCATACGGAGGAGAGAGAAGAACAAGGCTGTCGTCGACCAACATCAAGGGATCGACAACTATTTCAACCGATTCAATGGATGGATATCGTGAGATGAGAAGAACTGTTGCCGTTTTATTTGATAATCTCTAATAAATAAAGTCAAGTAGTGTGTTCCCAACGGAAATGTGACGTTGTGTTGAAGAGTGTCTATATCAAGGAGTTTTCCGGTCCAGATGCTCAGTCCAATTCAATTGCTAGCCAATTGAGCCACACTGGCCACTTTTTATCAGATTCCCTCCAAGATGTCTCTTCCCTTTATCTGCCCGCTCGAGACATGAGTGCGCCTGTTTCATTTCTGCTGACCACGTTACACTTGTCCCGCCAGTGTTTCAATTTGTCGCCAAAAAGTTTTTCATTGAGAGATGGACATCTCTTGCCCGTCAATTCTTCCTATTTTTGGTGTCTGTTTATGAAATACGTCCAGAGATTAGAGAAGACTGGGGAATGCCTCTTCGGCGAGAGAAGGTGACTGATGCGACTCACTTGGACTGACATCAATTACGCGACATCCTTTGGGAGTACAAAACGAACTCTTCTCATCTTATTTGAATATAGACTGTTCTCCATTTTTCAATTGGCTTTTCCACAGAATTCTTTATATTTCTCGAGTTGAACGCGAACGTCAGTCATTATTTCCCATTGTTTTCGTCTCTAATCCCTGTAATATGGATGTTCTGCTCCTTGGTTCAGCAGCTGTTCTTCGATCCTCCTTCAATTGCTTTGATTTTTGCATTTCGCTTGTATTGACCAGTATCTGGAATACTTTTGGAGGAACCGGAACTTTGCTCTGCTTATTTCTCGCTGGCATAAGTTGTTCTTTGCTACCCGCTTCGTTTCACATTTCAACCTGGCGTTTTATGTTTCTCCCTCAGCTGGGGCGCTCACCTAGTTTTTTACAATTTTTGCTCATCTTCACCTTTTTTTTCTATTCGTGTGTGGTCCAGATGTTTATTTTTAGCTGCGGGGTAAGTTGCATGGCCGAGTGTCTATGTTTCATGGTTACACTATTGGTGATTCCATTGTCATACGGATACCAAGGATATCATGGTTAGGATTATCTTCTCTCATTTTTTTATTCTTTTTAGATTCGAACCATTTGTTATTCGATTTAATAAATGGCTCGGAACAGACTTCGACGGCCGCCATGCCAACTTATCCAGAGGGTTATGAGCCGAATGAAATAGAACTACCAGAGCATTATCAAATTGCCCATTATATTTTGGACAGGTTCGGCTTCTGAAGTTATCTTGTACTCAAATATTGGGCAGGTATAACAAAGGATACATTCCGAAACGACTGGGAGATGGGGCAATCAAGGTCAATTTCTCGATGGAACTCTACCAAATTATACAAATTGTACAGTTTCCCTATCTTTCAACCAATGGCTAATGTTCAGAATGAGCCGCAACAATACATGTTGCTGAATGCCTGGATAGCCGAGGTAGAAGTCGTTTCTCGTCCACTAATCTGTATCTCTTTCAGCGATGGGTCGACAATTTACTCGGCTGGGATCCAAAGGATTTTTCGAATGTTAGTCAGATAATGGTACCCTTTGACAAGATCTGGATTCCCGACACGACGCTGTACAACTCGTAAGTCCTTTTCAAGCGGCCGCTTTCTGCCCCGGCAATAGTTTGTAATCCAAAACGTCACAGATTGGTGATGGACGACCAGAACTCGCGGCGTCTACTAAGTGCAAAACTGACGACACTGGGAAGAGGTCAAGGAGCACAAGTGGAGTTGCTCTATCCGACAATTTACAAAGAGAGCTGCATGTTGGACTTGAGGTGGCGGCGGGGTCGAAGTCGAGACTGATGGATGGGTTCAGATTCTTCCCATTTGATCTCCAATCCTGCAAACTGACCTTTGGTTCTTGGACCTATGACAATACTCTCATAGATTATTACCCATACAAAGGACTTGGTGTAATTGGGACCAGCAATTGTATTGAAAATGAGGGATGGCGCGTCTTGAGCACCAAAGGTATTCAAAACTCGTTTTTCCACTGTTTTTAGTTGTCCGTCGAGAGGTGAAGTACGCCTGTTGCCCCAACAATTATACTCTACTGGAATTGGATCTCTATGTCCAGAGGAAACCGCTCTATTATGTGATCAATCTCATTGCTCCGACCTCAATCATCACATTTATCTCGATCGTGGGATTCTTCAGGTTCTAACTGACAGTTATTCCTTAGTAGACTTCCTCTTTCAGTTCTCCTTCGATCAACGATCTTCGGGCAGAAAAAATTACTTTGGGCATCGTATAGTTTTTCTATCTTTTACAGAGAACTTAATATTCAGACAACCCTGCTATCGATGTCGATCCTTGTTTTTATGGTGTCGGATAAAATGCCCTCTACTTCGAGCTTTATCCCTCTGATTGGTGGGTAACTTTGATTTTTGAGATTTGGCCGCCAGTTGCTCGTTGCTGTAGATATTTCTCATAACAACTGCCCTCGACAAGGAGTCAATCAGATAAATTTCTGCCCAGCCGAGAATAATTTCAGGATGGTTCTACACCTCGATGATATTACTAATTTCTCTGGGAACAGTCTGTTCGTCTCTCGTTATTTATGTTCAAAAACAGGGTAAATTAGAGAACTGTTACCAGGGAAATGAATTCTAGGAATTATTGGTCATGCTCCTCCTCCAAGGATAATGTCATGGGCGATGGCAATTGCTCGAGTGATCAGACTGGAAAAACCATTACTCATGAAACAGGCATATGCACTAAAGGCAAAAGAAGAGAAGATAAGGAAGCAGCTGATGGGACACAGGAGACGCAGCCTTTGGCATAAAGTCGTCGATGCTGCAAAAGAACAAGCTGCCCGAAAAGTATCTGACTTAAAAGTATACGACTACAGTACTTTTTTAGACATCTTCAAGCAGTGCAAAGTTACACGGAGTCAACTCTTCTCAAAGAAACAGCTTAGAAGTGCCGACACATTTGTCGCTAAAAAAGAAAAAGTCGGTGCGAATGGATACTTCCCCCAAGCTGGATGAATCTGTGATCAGCAGCGAGGCTGGCAGTAATCAGAATTTACCCGCAATGGGGAATGGTGGACTGAGGAAGTTGGCCATGAAAGCATTGGCTCAGGAAAATAAAGAACGGGCAGATTCTGGTATATTTTATGGAAAATTAATTTGAAGGAGTTCAGCGGATTTAAATGGAACAGTCAACTTTGCCATCTCCGACGATGATTCGACCTCCTTCATCGATTCTCCCAGTTCCGTGCCGTTAGCTCCCCGACTTCCAAAGACGGCGACAAGTGCCAGTCTCGACTCGGCTATATTACATTCCGGTATGGGATCCCGCCCTGCAGTGAGTATCTTTTTCAGTGAATATGATGCCTCCTGTAAAGAGAGACCTCGCCCAATTGGAATACGATTGGTTGGCGGCTGTCGTCGAGAGAATATTCCTCATCCTCTTCACCGTTGTCTTCATGTTCATGTCCGTCGGTATCAACCTCGTTGGTTTCTATTTGTGGATGATGGCGCAAGACAAAGCAGCCGCTGGTGGTATTCCCACCTAATCTTTCTCTTCTCCTCTAAAAAAATTTTATTTCTGATCTCCGGGTCCACTGGGTTCACTTCTCCTGGTATTTATTATTTTCAAAGTTTGTTGTGATCACTTTCTGGTAAATACACTTTACGTGCTCTTTCCTTGATTGATTCGTAAGCTGCTTTTAACGTTAGAAATGGAACCGAGGCCGGGTTTATCAGTCTCAAAGATAAAGGAATTGAACTGTTTATTATGCAAGAAATACACCGAATATCATTTATGTACAGAAACGGATAAAACCCGATGGGTATGGATAATTGTACCTTGGAAACAAATAGACAAAAAGGCTAGTTCTCTCTCAATAATTGACCAGACTCCATTTTCAATAAATCTTCCTTCTCATAAATTGCTGTAGTTTGTGTCTCGCGACTATCCCTTTGGCCAATTGGTTGAGGTTGAGATTGTTGAGTGTTCCTCCGATGCAGTCTGTAAACATTATTCCCTATTTTGAGCGGGACAGACCGATAATTTAAAGCGGTGACGAGGGCGAAGAGCACCATGAAGATAACACATCCGACGGTAAGAACAGACTGTTTCAATTGGTTGGTAGAATCCATTGTGGTAACTGAAAGTGCTCAATATCCTCGGTTTACTGCTTCTCTTTCCCAAAGACCTCGTTATCTCTAATTAGACTTTTTGCCTGTCTTTTCAAGTGATATTCTTTCATCCTTCAGGCTGTAAACTTGTAATCATCGGTGATCACGGGGCATTTTCACGTGAGGATTATGCTACTTACCAGGCGCAGGGAGACGCGATTGTTCCTTTTTGGGAGGAGCAGAGCACGAGAGACCACAACAATCCTGTCCCGTGGGACAGTCGAAGTATACGGTGGTCTGAAGGGCACAGTAACCGCAGTCAAAACAACCCAAATACCTCGATACCATTGATGACCTTTTGTATTTTCCTGTCATAATAGGAAAATGTGTAATCACAGGATTGATTCCTGTTCACGAGAGCATACGTCACCTCTCCCAACTTGACTGTCGTGTCCTCCTTCAGTCGATCATCCCGACTCTTATCCACAAATAACTGAAACTTCTCTGTTGGTTTGATCTTCCCCCAAAGAAGTGAGACTAATCTGGTCATTTAATCTAGCCCCTCTCTTTTTTTCTGGATAGCAACGACCCACGTAAGCCCTAGGCGCTTATCTGGTTGTACAGAGAATGATAAGTGCTTTTTGGAGGGACGTAAACAGGCCGGCTGCGGACATCGATCCGAAGAACAGTACCTGCTGCACGATGGAGTTGACTTCCGAACAACAACGCAGTCCACAGACACGTTGATGTGGCGGACACGTGAGGCTTATCTTTGACAGGAGGTAAGTGTTGTCCGGGACGGAGGGCTTCCAATTGGCCACATTGTCTTTCGGGATGACGTAGACTGGAGTCGACAGGAACTGGAGCTGATTGAAGTAGAACGTCTGTTCTGGTGGCAGGTGATTATCATTGAGGAAGTAGGTGACACCGTCCAACTAAAAACGGGAGATTGAGAAATTGGTTCGGATGAGTCAGGGAATATCGTTTCGTTTGAAAGAAGACGACCAACAATTGGACAAATAAACAATGTTTGGACGCTTGCCAGCTGGAGGATCAAAGGAGACCCTTTCTCATACAAAACTACTCAATCATCAAAACTCATGTTTGGCATTGTTCGTTAGAGTTGCATATCGTTTAAAAAAGTTGTCATTTGATTGAGCCAAAGAATGTTGACAACGACGAAATGTCTCCGTGACAGCTCTCCTTCCAGTCTAATCTCACTAATTGTCCCCCGTTATCTCCCCATCACAACACTTTTTTCAGTAGCTCCATAGTCACAAATGCACCCGAAGGACAAAGGCCATAAAACATATTTTAATTACCTCAAGACCTTCTTCCCGTTCCGGAATCAGCACATTAACCCATTCGGTGCCATCAGGGTCGACATCTTTGGCCACCGCGCCATAATTACGGACCAGAGATTTGATAGTGTCGACTGTGTCTATTAGAGGAAACCGATTATAACAGCCAGGAGCTTGAATAGCAACGAGGGGAATAACCAGAAATAGCAGGAGGAACATTTTCAGCGTTGAATGATTACAGTTTCATGAGGTGGACGTCAGAGTACGAGGAGAAGAGTAGGTACACGAGCGCCCGGGCAAGGGAGACTCTGTGTCTGCAGGACTTCACTCGATAAGATAAGCGCTTTTAGAAAGGATTATTATCAAGAGAGGGGAAGGCGGCCTTTTAAAAAATATAAAAGCTGCAGACGACAACAAGTGACGAACATTGAAGAAAGACAAGACGGCGTCGGATGGATGGCAGGTGGTCGACGGTTTCCTCGACCTCGACTACATTCAAACGGTATTGAGCTAGATGAGCACAGAAGAGACAGATGTAGATGATTTCGATCATTTGACATGTGAGCAACTTTGTCACTTTTGGTCAAAACAATCTTGTCACATCAAAATTTCGCTTCTGGTTAATGCCATTTCGACTTCTTCTCTCGTCATTGACGGTCTTCCACGGCATCTTCATTCATCAAGTACCAGATCGCTTTTGAGCTTTTGAGCCTTTTTTATGAACGTTTGCTCAAAATTACATACAATTTTTTTGTGCTCGCTTTCCCAAACTGTGCCTTTCCTCGCGAATATTTTTGGTTAAAAATGAGAGAGGAGCAGCCAAAGGGACAGCCGTGGATGGGAATCCGCCTCACCCGGCAGCCTACCTCTGCAACTCTTCGAGCTCTGCACAGAAGGCGTCCTGGCTCGGTTTCCTGGCTGGCCCGGTCCTTCGTGTAGCCACAGCGGTGTTTGGATTTGTTGCGACCCGGCCAACCTAAAGGGAAACTGGAAGTCTCCAAATCTCCAGCGATTTTTGATTAAAAAAATGACTATAATTTAACATTTTCTTATCCATTTTCATTATTTCTTTCTGTTCTTGCCGTTTATTTACAGAATCTGGATTGCCTGAAGATCGTCAACAACGAGAAACAGGAGAGATGAATGGAAATACAATCGACAAGTCTCAGACAATGGTGTATTTCAACGGGAGAATAAGAGGCTTCTTTCTTCCTACTCAGAAAAGGAATCGGCGCTGTTTTGACTTCGCGAAGTAAACGAGGTGGATTGAGATGCGGACGCATGAACCGCACGCAGCTTCTTGATGTCATTTATAACATCAAACCGGAACTAAATAACATTGTTAATTAGAAATACCAATTTAAAATGGTAGGATAACGCACAGCGCATCTCCACTAGTAAAGTTTTTGTCCGATTCCGCTGGAAAACCCAACATTTTGGCTAGTAACCTGCGACTGGTTACAGTAGGGATTGCAGCGCATTTCACAAATTTGCCGGTGCCGAAAGGGCGCCTTTACTTTGGAATTTTCGAACGGCAAAAAGTATTCAATAAACCAATTATGAAACGGGAAAAGATTGTTCTACTAGTGTGTAATTTATTTCTTTCAGGCACCCTGACAATCTGCTATTTCGAACAACCGAACCGATTGGGATCACGTAGAAGAAATCGACAGAGAAGTTTGCAAACATGTATAATAGAGGTTGTAATTATCTGGTCATAATTATCACTAAATTTTTCAGGTTTTCAAAAATGAACCCATTAGTTCCCACGGGTTCTTTTTTTGAACCTTTTTTGCCTTGGTCCCCCCTTTGATCATTTTTTCCGTCGATAATTCTTTTTTTTTTAAAATTGATACCAAAAAATTCGCCTCTTCGCGCTGATCACAGATATGTGACTCTCGTGGAAGGCGTCCTCAGGCGCCGGGAGGCACGTCGACGTCGAAAGTCTGTCAAGGCTGTCGAGCCAGAATAGAATTTTTGTCTAATCCTTGACAAAAGTTAGCAGATCGCTATTGAGGTTCCGTATGATGAGGGAAGTGATTGCCGCCGAGCCTCCTCCTTTCCACCTGATAGCCCTCTTTTCGCTCTATCGAATGATATAATACTTGAAGGCCAAGTCTCTTTGCACTGCAGGGAAAACGTTTGATTTTGGATAGTCAAGGATCAGGAATACTTTCGGCGATTATGATATTTTTCCCAGTCGCGAAGGAATAGGATTAGCAAGAGAAATAAATTTTACACCATTCGGTAGACGAAAATCAGGGCTATCAGGTGCGCGAAAGGAGGCTCGGCGGCGATTATTTGCCTTCCCGTATGGAGCCTCAAAAGATTTCCGTAAGCAATTGTCAAGAATTTGACAGAAATTTTATTCAGGCTCGACAGGCTTGACAGACATTCGACAACAATATACCTCCCAGCGCTTGAGGACGCCTTCGACGAGAATTTCATATCTGTGACCAGCGCAAAGAGGCGAATTTTTTGATACCAATTTCGGAAGAAAAAAAATTTTCGACCAAAAAAATCATCAAACGGGGGGCCAAGGCATTTTTGGTACATATTTGTACGGGGCAGCATGAATGGGTTAATGCTGCCTGAAGATTGGAAGCTCAATGAGATCAGTTCACAAGCAAGACGCCTTATTCTAACCATGTCAACAAGCCATCCTGATAGATTGCGGTCGTGTGTGTGTGTGTGTGTGTGTTGTGTTTTATATATTGGTTCGTGGTCATGGTACTTATCCATATTAACAATTCATTTCTGTCGGCTGCTAATATTCTTGAACATAGTACTCTCTACCGATACGGGATTCTGACGAAAGCGGATGAATCCGCGGATGGAGAAGAGTACAACCACGGCGAGGACGGGCATCTGCCAGGCGTGGATGACGACGTCGCTCTAAAACTTTGTTTGCCATCGATGACATCTTGGACTGACCACGAGACCGCTCACAGTAGTGATTTTCTCAATTTTGTCTTGGCTTACATCCAGGAAAGCCAGGAGAATAGACGTGAACAAAGCGACAAAAATGATGTAGAGAGAGGACACGTGAACAGCTATCTGGACAGAACTGTACTGCCATCTCAGATATACCCTCACCATCAAGAGCATTCCTTTGCTGAGTGCCCTTTGTAGGCGGATTGTCCTTTCCGAAAAAGCTCCCTCTTTGAAGAAATTATGCAATTTCTTTCGACATTTGAATCCCGTGACCGTGACTCCCGTCATTAGAACGACGTCCATAATGTCAGAGAAGGTCTGTAATTCTGTTGAAATTGAAACAGAGACGGCAACCTTTGTTTTTATATCGACAACTTTTTTCCAGATCCCGGTGTTCAGTGTCTGATTGGCCAGCATTTGGTCGACACACCAATAGTCACAAGCCTGGATCATCTTAACTTCATATTGCTGGGCCCAGGTGACTTGAAATATTGGAATGACGAGCATCATCACTGTACTGATTACTGTGAATTGTGTCATAGATGATCCTGGCCTGAAAATGGGCTCGACTTATTCTATATCAAAATAAACCTCAATACAACCATCGTTCGATAAATAAAAATTATTCCAAGTATCCATTGTGACATTCGAACCAGCATCTCGTCAGCCATCACCAGGGCGAGCAAGAGCCAATCAGGGTAGTATTGTCCTAGCAGGTAAGTGTTAACTTCTGGCGGAACCAATGAAATCTGCAGCGATTTTTTTAACGCTATTACGGTGTAATTCTTACTGGGAAGAGAATCATAGAGACAATCGCAGCAAAAAGATTTACTGCAGCCATATTGGCGACGGTCGCTTTGAAGCCACGAACTTCTGATTTTTGGAAGTAAAGCCCGATAAGAGTGACAGAAGAACAGATGATATTGAGCAGATTGGATAAAAGGGTATTAGATATCAGGAGGATGTTAATCACTGGAAATAGAGGACTGAAGAAGAGGAGTAAGACCTACCATTCATGATGAAGAGACGAATGAGTTGATAGCTGTTGCTCGGGGAACAACCTTGGCTCATAAATGGGGCAAATTAACCACGAGATGTATTACAAAACCCAACCTTTTGCCCCGGTAATAGGAATTAGTCAGCAGACACAGAGAATGCAAAGACTCCCCTTTGTCGATCTCTGTCTCACCCTCAATATTCTCTCGTCATAATTTATGCTCAAAAATGTGAAGAATATCTCATTTGGATAGATTGAGCAGTGGCGGTAATTGTCGGCGGCGGTTGAGATGTCGTCCTTTGCTCTTTCTTTTTCCCGACAAACAACAGTTTCCTGATTTCTTTACTCGAGATAATTAGACACAGCGGAGCCAGGGCGCCTGCCATCATCCAAGTCTGAACAGAATGCTCTCCCCCGGGGACAAAAGTCACGTACCATGGAATTGATCCTTTTTGCAAGGAATGTCAGAGATGCGTTGGTGTCCGTCGTGTGGATGATGAGAATTATTCCATTGGACAGCTGGATTTCGGATATATACGTCAGCCAGGGTTTCGATTACCTGGTACAGAATAAATATAGCTACCGCTTGCTTCAACATTTCCTTTTCTCCATAACTTGTAGCACCTGTCTCTTTTCTGATAGCTGCCAACTTTGTAAATATGACGACGTAGAGCAGCAGAGAAATGAGGGGGAGACCAACTGTGCCGATCATATCCACCTGGAAAGGCAGTTCTCCTCGTGGGGTTAGGAGGAGTACTCACACCGAACATGGCCGTTGTCAACGGTGAACTGGTGTTTTCCTTTTCTCCGCAATAATAATGATATCGATAGATGAGACCGGTCAAATTGACAGCTTTGAAGAAGCAATCTCCTACTGTGGTGCTAACCGTAACCACGAGGGATATGATCCAAGTCGAGATAATTATAATAAAAAGAGTTGATCTAAAACTTCTGGTAAGATGACCAATTGACCGTTTTCTACCCGGCAAAAGTGTTTGCATGACGTGGAAACATAAAAATGAGGAATCTGTGGACGGCGATCATTAGCGAAACAATTTGTAGAACCCACGTCGACAAGGTGTCCAACGAGTTGAAAAGTGTATAGATACCTAGAGAGATTGGTAGCCACTCATTAGAGGGACTATACCAGAAGCTAGATATCCTTTTGTATTATCGTCTGCCAAGAATAAGGTTATGGGCACACCACAGATCAAATTACTGATTATTGAGAACAAATTGGCGAAGACTATCTGCAGCACCATCAGGAGAAACGGCCTCTGAATTGAAGATATTCGGGATTTGAATTGATCACCTGGGCGAAAAGTTTAGTGGCCTTTATGAAAGCGAAGAAGAGAAGAGAATTGACCACAAGGGAAAATATAATAGCCACCAGGTACAGAGTTATTATAAAGTAATAGAAGAAATTCTTTTGGACTTCGGGGACATCCAGACCAGACTAAAATGGAGATATTATAAAAATCAAAGGATGAACATGCCTCCTGGACACCTTGAACGGTTGGTATCGGGAAGCCAAAATCACTGGGACGAGTGTTCATTCAACAGGAGAGCCGACGGCCGAATGGAGCAAAACAGGTGAAATGGCATCTGACGCCCGAATACTGATGAATTATTCATCTACACAAAGTACAAATTACTGTAAATGTATTGCAGTTGTTTGAACCTTCGCTCCTTTTCTGCAATTTGTCTGCAACATGTGAGTAATAACAGTTCGATTGACCTTTCATGAACTGTGATGAACAAACAACTTGAACTCTGGCGTTCATGGGAAAGGAATGCTCCAAAGATCGACTCAAGCTGACTAGTTATGGCAAGAGAATGTTAACTTTGCCAATAATGAGGAATCTTCGGAACATTCATTCGAAAAATTTGTTTACATGGCCCTAGACCAAGGTCAAGTGCGGTCATCTTACAGTTGCCCATTTTGGAGTGGAGGCCGAAAGAACGGACATCTTCATTAAAAGCTTTATTCAAAATAAACAGAGAAATTGAGATAACCCGTTAAGAGCGGTATCCGGAGGGCTGGACTGATGCTCCACCTTCAGGAATCTGTTGAGCGGCTTCAGGGGTTTCTTCGACGGGGGCAACTTCAGGAGCTGTTTGAGCGGGAGCAGCCTCGGTCACTGGTTCGTCTCCATAGGCATTCCTGGCGAATCGACGGCGGTGGAAAACGCGGTGGCGAAGAACGCGGTGTCGGAGTACGCGATGTTTCATGGCACGGTGACGGAATCGGTTGCGGAAGGAAGGCGTCGGAGCATAGCTGGATACTCCAGACTCGACTCCAGAATCATATCCAGAGACTTGGCTGCCAGCTCCTTCGGGTGTCGCCTGCAAACTCTCGACGGGGGCTTCTTCAGGAGCTGGTTGAGCTGGTGCAGATCCAGGAGCAGGAGTCACTTGCTCGTCTCCATACGAATTGGCTGCCCTGGCACGACGGCGGAGCTTCATCACACGATGACGGAGAACGCGATGTTTCAGGAAGCGGTGACGGAACCGATTGCGGAATGATGTTGGATAACTCGCTGACTCGACGCCTGCATCATAACCGGAGGACTGACTGCCAGCTCCTTCGCTCGTTTCTTGGATAGCGTCCACAGGTGATTCTTCAGGGGCAGAAGCAGAAGACACAGCACCGGGAGCGGGGGTAACTTGCTCATCTCCATAGCTGTTAGCGGCTCTGGCAACTCGACGGTGTTTGAAGAGACGAACAGCGGGTGCCTGAGCATATCCAGAAGGAGCAGGATGAGGGACGGGAGCAGGAGCAGGTGGAGAGTTGTAGACGGGGGCAGATGGACAGTCAGGTACCGGAGGGGCTGGTGGGGAGATGGGTTGATATGAGGGGCCTTGCTCGACGGGAGCCGGAGCAGCGACGCCATGAGAAGGAGCAGGTGTCACTTGTTCATCTCCATAAGCATTTCGGGCAACGCGGACACGCTTTCGACGGTAGGAAGAGGAAGAAGAAGGTGGTGGAGGAGGGGGAGGAGGCGGAGGAGCACTGCCACATCCAGGAACAGGAGGATGTACTTGAGCCTGAGGAGGGGCCGGCTGATAAGAAGGACCTTGCTCGGTGGGAGCAGGAGCAGCCACGCCGTGGGAAGGACCAGGGGTCACTTGCTCATCTCCGTAGGCAGTCCTGGCAAAACGGCGGCGGTGGAAAACACGATGACGGAGGACGCGATGCCTGAGTACACGATGCTTCATCATACGATGGCGGAATCGGTTGCGGAAGGCAGGTGCATAACTGGAGGATTCAGAGACGACTCCAGAATCATATCCAGAGACTTGGCTGCCAGCTCCTTCGGGTGTCTCTTGAAGACTCTCGACCGGAGCTTCTTCAGGAGCTGGTTGGGCAGGAGCTGACCCGGGAGCCGGAGTCACTTGCTCATCTCCATAACTATTGGCGGCTAAATGGAGAAATGGTAAAAGAGAATGTGAGAAATGCTACCTGAACGTACTGTTGCGAGTAAGGCAAAGAAGGCGAAGAGGACTAGAGACCTCATGCTGACTGCTGAAGCTACTCGCCGGCCGATGGCCTTATATGGCCGGTCAAACCCTTCAGTCCAAACCGGAATGGCTATCTCGGCGCTTACTTTTGTAACAATGGGTCCTTGAGGTATTGCTTGTTAGCGGAGGTAGCGTGTTTGTTAGGGTGGGGTTGAACGTAGAACTCTCAGGGTCACTGTATTTATAGTAATAGTATTGTAAATATGACAAGTCCTTTTCTATTCATTGGGCCATAAAGGGAACTTCTTCTTTTGGCGGCTTCTTTCCCAGCTTTATGACTTCCCGGACAGGTATTATAATTTCCTGGTATCCAGTGATCTTTGACTCTTCCTGTTGTGCAATCAGTCGGACGAGCAAAGGTTACCAGTCAACCAAAAGAACAATTCCGGACAAAAATTTCAATTTCCTTCTTTTCATCTTTTTTTTGATCTTTTACACCGGCCAACCATCTTTTCCTCTCTCCCTCAATTATTGTCACGCCCTTACCTCTTGACCAACCGCAAGCTGCCGTTCTTTTGCACAACAAATTTACTGACCAATGTTCATCACTCTTAGCTCTTTACTTCAAGGTTATAATATTACAAAGATCATATTCTGGGTTGCCCGAAGGTGTTCTCTTGAGATAAGCTCAATCCCGCATCGGCTGGTTCTTCTTCCACTTCCGTCCTTTTGATACTCGTCGAAAATATCTTCTCATTCAGTTGGGTGTACATCTCTAAAATATGTCTGTCTGTCTATTTCCCTTGTCTGTTCATACCATCCACCTTTTGCAGCCATAATTTCTGCTTGGTTGACACCTGCCGAAGGAGATAATAGATGACTATAATCGGAGATCAAAACACTGTTGACAATACCTAAAGAGACGAGGAAAAAGCCCATTCCGATTGCAGCTGCCAAAGGGTCGTCGATTATGGGAACAACGAAAATGATGAAATTTAACAGCCAACCCAAGAAGGGCCAGATTATGGGAAACTGACGTTGAATATAATAAAATAAGGAGGAGGATACCTTGACAGCCTTATCCGAGACTGGAATCTGTTTCCATTTGATGAGAATGAGAGCACTGATGGCACACAAAGTGCAAAAAGTCGCGGTGACTGTCAACCAATCGACCAGCTTTTCGACATCGCCAAAGAAGGAAAAAATAATGGCCAGAAGAGTCTACAACGGGATTTTGTGGGAATTTGGTGACCTGACATGGACAAATAGAGCCACCCGAGGACTGCCATTACGATGGACAAAACTCCAAGCTGTTGGCATCATTCCTTTTCTTGATCCGGCCATCATAAACCTGTAACTGGGATGTGCTCACTGTTAAATGGGGAATACCTGCTCCAGGTGAACAAGTGTCCATTTAGAGTTCCAATCAAGAGGAGACCCACCAGAGCCGGCATCACATAAGAGTAGTGAAGTCCGAGTGTCTGCTTGATAAATGTCTAATTATTGTATAAATTTGAATAAAAAAATACAATACGGTAGCAACGGCGTCAGAAGCGAGTATTTCTACCGGTGAAAGAACGGAAAAGTAAGCAACATTCGCCAATAGATAAACGACGGAGCAGATGGCGATTCCGCCAATCACAGCAATTGTCAATATTCTGAATTCTTTTCGCTTATATCAATCCATCCCTCTACCTTCCCAGATGATCCGGGTTAATTTCTTCTGTTCCATAATTCAAAGTCGAGAATCCGTTGTATGCCCAGAGACCCTGGTACATGGCCAGAACAATCTTCCCCGGTGACCAGTTGCTGCCCTCGAAAAGCATAGGAGGGGTCAAGTTCTCCGTTGCGCCTAGAATTATCGTCGATTTTTTGTATATCTCTTGCCTTTCATAATTGAAATCAATCCAATTATCGTAATTAAAAGAAGAACAGCCACTTTGGCGAACATCGAAGCTACTTGCAATTTACCGGCAAATTTACGAAGAGAAAAGAAATTCAGAGAAGTTAGGAGGACTGAACTGATATTATGTTCCATAGCCAGAGGTTACCGACTCATCAGACCGATGCCGAACACTTCCTGGAAAAGATAGCGATGCTGTTCTGGAAAATTCGGAATAGTCGACAATGCCTCGGTTAAATATTTGCCAAATGTTTTAAAGAGAACAGCGCCACTACAAGAGCTAAAAGGACGGGGATTAATTTGAGCAAGATCGGGACTGACCTTTGAATTACGGTAGCCAACCAAAGGAAGGAAAAGGCGATTGGTGTCCAGCCGACATAGGCAATGTAGGCAAATTCTGACCCCGACTCGGGTATACTCGTCCCCAGTTCAATATAATTCTGAAAATAACACAGGGTATACTCCAGTCAACAAAACCCAGTCTGTTTGCTCGTCAAAACACATACCAAAGCCGAGACAGCTGACAGAATAGCACAAAAAATCCAAATTATGAGGGACAGACCGACTGAACCGGCATTTCGGAGGATACCCTTGGGAGATACAAATATTCCTAGACTTTTGCTGTAATCTTGGCCATAATTAATCTAACCAGAGCCGATCATAGTGCCGGTTATATAACTCATAGCAGATATAAGAGATAATTGATGACGATGGGCAGACATCTTTCAGTCAAATATTCTTTGGGAATAAATTGTAAAAAAATGGAAATAAAAGAATAGAAGGGCGGAAACGACAGAGAAATCTGTTATGTTTTTCGATGACAAAGCGCATTACTTTCCGGCCAGATTATGGTCGGACGTATGATGTGTTTCAAAAATCGTTAGGTACAAGTCAGAATGGAAGTCTCTTTTATTGGTTTGTTGTCGTGCCGACGTATTGTATTCAGGTCGCATAATGATCGTTGTCAATGGATGCTCGTGATACTTTCTTGCTTTATATAAGTTTATTTTTATCAGAAAGAATAACGTGGAAAATTGATGTCATTCCATGGTCCATGGAACAGAAATTCTGAAATGAAGAAATACTTTTCAAAATTGGTCATTGTTCATCCCTGGTTGTTAGTCCCTCTGATTTCAAAGTTTTCTGACAACAAAACTGAATTTCCTTTTTTAGAAAACCTCATTATTCTATATTTGTTAGCATGAAAGGCTTTCTCTGACGACAAATAATTGGGAAAACAATTATCTGAATAGCGGAGTGTTCGCAAATCTTTCGAACCAGCCTTATTGGGTATATTATCACATAGATTAGACATAGATTGAAATTTTGCCACCTGTCCAATGTGGTGACGAAGATGTACTTTTTTACCATGCGAGGAACATTTTATTGCCTCAGAAGCTGCTTTCTTTTTATCTTGACTCTCAAAGTACAAAATGACGTTGCCCGATATAAATGGATGAGATTAGACCTGTTCACGGTGGTGCACCTTTTATATGCATTTATGGCCAATTACACCCTCCCCAGACATAGTCTCTGCTATCTGATAATATGAGTTAAGAAAGTTCTCACAATCAATTTTTCATTTCTTCCAGTTTATATTAGTTCCTCTCTTGTTTCCCACGTCAGCCAAGTTTTTAGCCAGGAGTGAGGGAGGGATTAGGACGCGAAAAAAGGAAAGCAAAACAGATATTATCCTGGCGCGAGTAGCTGTACTGGTCTGACTGAACTTGCCTACTCCCCTTGGTTAACCAAAGATCTCCTTATTTATCCCGTTTTGATGACCAATTCAGGATGACATCCACCGAATATCCCAACCATCCTTGTACAGTCTGTGGTCGACCGAATGCTCGAATCCATTATAACGGCCTCGTATGCAAGTATCTCCTTTTCCTCCTTTGACTGTCCTTCTCTTTTCAGTGGATGTCGTGTTTTTTTCTTCCGAGCAGTCAGCGACGAGGTCAAATATCCTTGTGACAAAGGAAACAATTGCACCGTCGTTTACAGTAAGAACTTCCTTTGACGGACTATTGCCTTTTAGCAAAGAAACGTGGAAATTGTTTTGCTTGTCGATTTAGAAAATGTAAAGAAGCCAATATGGAACCAGCTGGTAGGTCATCCCGGATAACAGAAGATGTTTCAGGGGTTGGGAAGAAGCGTCTGCCGGTGGGGCTGATCACTTATTTCACAAAATATGAACTCGATCAAACCTTTGTGAGATAGTTCCATTTGTTATATACCTTCATTCAGACAAAGATTTACGGGGGAATGTTGAATAAGGGAGCAACGGCCTACTGTCAGTTGAAGGGCCACAAGGATCCAAAATATTTTGTGAATTTTCTGGTCGGCTATGACAGGTGAGTTGTATTCTCTCGCTCCAAGCTTTGTGAGCACAGGAAATACAAGGCCTTTCCTTTAGCTATATCCTGGCCAGAAATGGCTGTAGTCCGTCGACAGCCGACGCCAATACAGACGTCACCCTCAATGAGCTCCTGGTATATCCCGGATCTGTGATGCAACGGACTTCGGTGAGTTTGTGGCCCAAAAAAGACAGCTCTTTTCTCAGGCGATATGCGACCTTTACTCGGATTGTCCCGTCGACGACACGATTCCCTTCAATCTGATGTTTTCCCTGACTCGGATATTCGTCGCAGCCGTTGAGATTCTCTACACCGTCGAGGAATTCCACCAAATGGTTCCCCTTGATAAGGCTTGTTCTCCCGTTCATCTAATCAGAATCTCCTCCCTAGATTCGCCTAATCCAGCACAATAGCCTCGTCCTGCCAGTATTCCTACTACAATATGAAAAATACTCGAAGAAGATGAGCGACGACGCCTATTTGCGATATGTGAAAAGGTTCAAAATGAGGGAAAACATCTTGGTGGAGTAGGAGAACGTGGGTATAAAAGAGAAAAGAAGTTTGCAGTTGGGCCAAGAGGACAGTCATGATGACAGGTTACTCTTATCAGAGGATAAAGGAGATCTTCGTCGAGACAAATATATCCGAAGCGGAAATGATTCTTCTCCGCCTGATCGCCCTTTTCAATCCTTGTAAGTTGCCTCTTATTGCCGATAGACGACTCTTTTCAGCGCCAAATCTCTCCAGCGATGGAATGAATGCCGCCATCCAAGCCAGGGTCCGACTGATCCATATTTTGGGGCAGCATATCCGGGAAACGGACACCCAGATGACAAATTTGGACGTACAAAAAAAGATATCAACATTGCTGGAAATCGAGAAACACATCAAGGTAGGCAACTGGACGGAGAATACGAGAAAACTTCCAGGAAATTCTGGTAGCCATTGTGCCGTTTCATGTCTACATGGTCCTCCACGGTTTGTCTCGTCTTTATCCAGAAGCCGTTCTTTCAGATTACGACGACATGAACACGCCCTTAGGACACGATTTTTTCATCAGAAAATATTAATAAAATATTGACAAAAAGGGTGGGGTGATTGACATCGGGGGATACTTTGATCATCTGCAACACTACGTTGACTTATTTTGTTGACTACAGAGTGTATCGAGAGAAACGGGGACTAGAGTCATGTTGGTCAGAATACAAAGTCGACCCGTATAAATTTCGGGCCTAGACTCTTGTCGGCCGCCTGCTGCCGTCTCTCCTTATCTTTCATTTCATTTTCCAACTTTCCTCCCCCAGCTGATGCTCCAACAGGCCTACTTGCTAGTTTTCAATTTCTTCGGAGGCAACCCCTTCCTCATAGGGTAATTCGTTATTTTTTCTTCTATTCCATTTCTGTTTCTATAGAATTGTTGGCGGTTCGCTGCTCTCTATCGCCTGGTATGTCATAGTCAACACGCCATTTATTTTGTTGGACATTTTTCAACCAAAATGGGCTTTGGAATATAAAATACAAGAAGAGAAATTGGTAAGAGTTATTGTCCCCTTTTGAAATAAAAAACAATTCAGCCGACGATGGATAAATACGTGGCCAGTTTATGGCGTATTTTGCCGAATCTGTTCATTTTCGGTCCCTTGACAGCTGTCTTCCTCTATCCATTCGTCGACAAATCTTCCTTCGACCCACTCAACCTACCGTCTCTTCCATCGACACTTCTCCATTTTCCTGTATTTTTCCTCGTCGTCGAAGTCTTCTTCTACTACAGTCATCGTCTCCTCCATCACAAGGCCCTCTACAAACATATCCATAAAATCCACCACGAATGGACTGCTCCCGTTTGTCAGTTTATTCTCCGATCCATGACTAGATCTTCTTTTTTCAGCCATCTCCTCTGTCTATTGTCATCCAATCGAACATATGCTCTCTAATGTGCTCCCGATCCTTCTGGGCCCGGTCCTAATGGGTTCACATGTCGTCGTCCAATGGTTGTGGATGTCTCTGGCCCTTTTCAACACAACCTGCCATCATTCCGGCTACCATTTTCCCATCCTTCCGCCCTCCCAGTTCCATGACTGGCATCACAAAGTGTTTAGTTTATCTTATCAAACAAAGGCGAACCCCTGATTTTCAGTTTCAATGAGTGTTTTGGGACAATTGGACTGTTGGACAGCCTCCACAAGACGAGTAAGACATTCAAGTCGAGCATACATAGCAAGAGAAATGTTCACTATTTCACTGGGAATATCAAGACAAGATACGTCGAGGAAAAAACAAAATAAATGAATTTATTGATATATTTTGAGGGATATTTATGTGGACAGTAGAGACCGTAAGCATTGCAATGGGGGAGGGGATATAGGGCAAAGGAAAGCGAGATTTCTTTGTACTATTACTGAGGCAGATTGCAATGTTTATGGAAAGTACTGAAAATAATAAGGGCGAGAAGAGAGAGGATGGACAATTCATTACAGACAAGCGATGGACATGAAAAGTCATTAGAATACGTTGGTAATCTCGAAAAGATATTTATAAGCTAGTAGGAACTCCTTTTTTGAGAAATTATTCTGAACAGGAAAATTTCGAGGAAGTGAGACAGCTCACATTCTCTTGGGCGAAAAACCCTTTTATCCAATCCAATGGATATTTAGCCATATTTCGAAGAATTCGTCGAAAATTAGACTGAAGAGAGATTACAACCACGGACAGTCTTGGACATACGATTTTTTTCTTCGGCTCGAGTTCCTTCAACATTTCCGACTGAAATCTCCCAATTAGATCAACTGTCTTGACGTACCTTGTTCACGTGCTTCTTATTGTGGTCGACACAATACAGAATCATTTTATCCGAGCAGATTCCTGTATTGAGCCGCATCTAGCCAGACGGGGGAAAAAATGTGTGCCGGATGAAGCCGGCTTCAATCGGCTGAAGAAGGGCGAGCTCAATCGACCAGATTATCCCTCTCTGCCCTCGTCATCTCCGATTAGAATAAATGTCTCCGTCTGATATTCATGTGAAAGGGATGGCCGCTGTATTAAATATTCTTTTTAATAAAAAAAACAGTAAATAGGTGAGTAGAGGGAAGTCAGAGACATTGCGAGCTCCGCCAGTCAGGGAATAGTTAGTGCTGAAATATTCTTTGAATCGTAATCATTTATTTGAGTATTAGCGTATACAGATAGCATATGCATTGGACCAAAAAGTATCATTTATTTCATACAATGACAAAGCAATTATGAAAAAATTATAATATAAAGTGATCTCGCAGATATATTTTATCCTACTGTACACGACTGCGTATTCCAAGTTTTTGGAGCCATTGCAAATTTTAGAAATGCCCTATTTTATATTCTTATCTTGGTCGTTGTTCATTCTATCAGCCATATTTCTCTTTTTCAGAAACATCTATGTGAATGAATCGTCTACAGTATTGGATCCATGAGTTCATGGACCGATGGGATGATCTCGACATTGGATCTAAAATAAGGATGCTCAAGCGATATCCAAGAAAGAAGTTGGTAGCTGTATTGCTACTCATTGTATTTATTCTCTATGTATTTTTTTCTGGTGAATCTAAAGAAAGTCCATCTACTGTAAAACAGTGTGTAAATGATCGTCTTCTACATTGGTCGCAGAAATTTGATGTTAGTTTCACTTTTTTTTGTTTTTGCAGCAATACATCGCCCTATCTCATAATTAGCACATTTCAGGATTTAGATATTGGTGTTGAACAGTCAGCTGTTGATTTTGTTGGAAATGGATACGTTGGTGTAGATTCAAATGGCGAAATGAGGTATCGTTTGTATAATTATTAGCATTTGTTTAGATTTTCAACAAATAACTCGCGTGTTCTGGATCTACCAACTGGATTTTATCCTTTCGTTACCGTCACAGCGCATTCAGCCCCTGCTGAAAGTTTACTGACAGATTTTCGGAATGGGCTAATCAAACGGATTCAATGTTTCCTTGTGGTATGTCTTCTTAGTTTTATATTTGCATAAATTTAATAGGAAGGAGAATGTGCCTGCCTGTTGAATACCATTTATGCTCACAGAACCAGAAAAGGAGCTTTAGTGCAAGAAATTCAAATAACCAATCCAGCTGTTAGTTTGTGCATCACCCCTGTAACCGTCAATTTTAGCAAGCATCGCTCAATTTGAATATAGAACGCCGTAAATCAATCTGGTTAGATGATCCCAAGTAACCCTAGTCTGTATAAAATCACAGTAATTACTTTAGCAACAAAGGTTTGCATCACAGAAAGATCACCAAGAACACAGCGACATCCATAATTTCTACAGCTATGTGTTCTACCGCACCCGGACAAGTTGAAATTCCATCGCGGAGGTAAACAAGCTCATGATTTTCCCCGCTGTGAATTTCTCATTTGTTTGCGCTCTTGGGGCTATTTTTGGTACATCGCTGTTCTGTTATTGCAAGGTTACTTCAGGTTGCATCATTTCCAATTATTTATCTTAAAACTTATCTATAAAACACCTTTCTTCCACACGTTTTCAGCCTTTTTTTCTAACATTGCTTTTCAGGGAAGAAACGTATCGACTAACATGCTCTGTCAGCTACATTGAAAGTAAAGCAACAATGGATATTTCATCAGTACAACAGCTGCTTAGTAAAATTGCTGTGGACGGATTTTCTGCCGCTACTTCTGCTACTGGAATTGTTATTGATAATGAGCATGCTGTTGCATGGAATAAGGTTTGCATTCGAGTCTTTTTTTCATTTGAACATTTTTAGATTCATAATATCGGATTTCGTCTTTCCCATTCAAAAGCACCTCAAATTTTAAATAGTGATCGCATTAATTCCACGAAATATGCAGTTCTTAGTAATATTCGGGCTCCACATTTAGAAATTGATGCGGATGAGTTTACCAGAAAGGTAAAAACATTACAGGGTTTTATTTTTTTTTGTAGAATCTAGCTAATATATCTCAACAGCGCGAACGTTGCTACAGTGGTCATTCAAATTTGCTGTTCCCTTCTCGGCTTTGGGAAGATATTAAAAGACCGGATCAGCTAGTGAAAACGGCTGATGTCTGGCTTCTCACTCTAGAAAAACGAGGCTGTTCATCTCTTCTAAAATCCGGAGCTTCAGGCTTTGCGCAGGTTTTTTTGCCTTACATAATTTTTATGACTTTGTTATTTCAGGCCTACGTACTTTCTCTAACTGCATGTTCATTCCATGATGGTCACTTGGAAATGGGAATGGCGGCAAGTGATCTCCATCGTGAAATGGCGTTTTCTGGAATTCCGATAGGTAATGGCGGATCAACTGTCACCGTGGAAGTGAAAATTGGATCTGATAACCGTCCTTATCTTGACGTAATTTTGACAGCATGCCATTCTCATTTTTTGTTAAAGGTCTCTGCCACAGATACATTATATGCTTGTGATGGTGGTTGCCTCGATGAGCCTATAACATTAGGAAAGACATTTACACGACTTCCTATCAAGGTAACAATCAGGCAGCGAGGTTACGGTTAGATATTTAGGTCACCAAACCAGCTACCAGTATTCTCTACGTAGCCTCTTCACGAAAACATCTCGAGCAATTGCGATCTACAATACATGTTTCTGAAGTAGGAGCTGCACCAGCCCACGAAGAAGATGTTTTGTCACTCCATAGAACAGGATCACGTTTTGGCGGTCTCCCGACATCATTTTGGGTATTTCTAGGCGTTCTTCTAATTGCATTCCATGCCTTCCTGGCGAAGCTCCTCTGGTGAGTTTTTTTAAAAGGAACGGTCCGGGTTTGCGGTAGAAGGATATCCGTACGCAGAGTACGTAGCAAAATTACGCATTTTGTAATATAGAACTGCGCGTATTTTTGCAATTATGAAATTTATGTATTGTTTCTCATCTTTTTACTTGCAAAATAATCGCTATAATATTGTAAGTAGAAACAGCAAGAAAACTAGAGTAAACAGTGTAGAAAATCAAAGAAAATACTAGAAATTATTATGAATTTTTTAAAAATTAAATATTTTTGCATTTCCTATGCGCACATGAGCACGAGCGTCCTCCCTAACCTGGACTGTTCCTTTAAATTTTTTTTATAATATTTTGTTATTCAGGTCCGAATGGCGTAAAGGTGATATGACACCGTATAATCCATACCTCCGTAATAGGTATAGCTATGCTAGGTCTCACTAAGTCATCTCAACTTCACTTTAATCAAGTGCCCACAAATAGTCGTGTTGTAACTTCACTTTGTACATTAATTTTTATGGTTACGAGTATTTTCAAAGGGTTTTTCTTTAACAAATAGTTAAATATTTATTTATGCAATAAGAAATAGCTTTATCAATGTCATTTTCTTTAGTGGTTAACTTCACAGAGATTACTTGCATACAACTTTAATTATATTGCACAATATTGCAGATGAGTAATCAAGAGTTGTTGACTTCTTGGAATTCCGACATTATTTACAATGAACGTCCGAGTTCAGATAAGTAAGTAATTTATAACAAATTTTTGACCATATTTTACAGAATCGTTCCCCAAGCAAATAAACGGAATATTCTGATTACGTCTGCGCTTCCTTATGTGAATAATGTTCCTCACTTGGGAAATATTATCGGATGCGTGCTAAGTGGTGATTGCTTCTCAAGATATTGTAGGTTGCGTGGACATCAAACATTGTACGTTTGTGGTACTGACGAATACGGAACTGCCACAGAAACAAAGGTTATTGTTATAGTATATAGTTATGTCTCTTTAACTCTTTTAGGCTCTACAAGAAGGATTGACACCCCGCGAAATTTGCGACAAATATCATGCACTTCACAAAGCTATTTATGAATGGTTCAATATTGACTTCGATCATTTTGGAAGAACTACTACTGATTTTCAGACGGAGTAATTTTAACATCAAATATTAATCCTTTTTCGACTTAGAATAACCCAAGACATTTTTTTAAAACTCCATGCTAATGGTTTCACGACTACTTCTTCTATGGATCAATTATATTGTGAAAATTGCTCTAAATTCTTGGCCGATCGTTTTGTTACTGGCACTTGCCCAACGTGCGCATATGATGATGCCAGAGGAGATCAATGTGACGGTTGTGGAAAACTGATAAACGCTGTAAAAAAATTTTTGTCAAAAAATTGATGAAAATTTAGGTTGAACTGAGACAACCCAAATGCCATATGTGTAAACAGCAGCCTGTCGTGAGGCAGTCTACACACATATTTTTGCAGTTGGATAAATTGCAAGAAGAAGTAAATACGTATGTAGAATGTCAAATTAACCGTGACGACACAAAATGGTCTGCTAATGCAATTGCAATAATCAAGGGATGGGTAAAGGTCAGTTTAATTTTTACTTTTTATATGTTTATTTTCAGAAAGGTCTGGAGAAACGGTGCATTACTCGTGATCTGAAGTGGGGCATCCCTGTCCCTTTAGCCGACTTTGAAGACAAAGTCTTCTATGTTTGGTTCGATGCTCCGATCGGCTATCTTAGCATTACCAAAGAACTGTTAGGTGATAATTGGACAAAGTGGTGGAAAAATCCAAAGGAAGTCGAACTTTTTAATTTCCTTGGAAAAGATAACGTTGCCTTCCACGGAATTATGTTTCCCAGCTCACAAATTGGGGCCCGGGATAATTATACCGTTGTAAACAATATTTGTGCTACCGAATACCTCAATTACGAAGATACCAAGTTTAGGTGCATCTTATGTAAACTTTTATAATATAATATTACAGCAAATCGCGTGGTGTTGGAGTGTTTGGCAACGATGCGCGCGAGACTGGAATCGAACCTGATGTTTGGAGGTTTTATCTTCTGTACATGAGACCTGAAAATCAAGATACTGCTTTTTCTTGGGATGATTTCGCTTTGAAGGTTTTCATTAATATTCTCGTTTGTACGATCTTTTCAGGTTAATTCTGAGCTTCTTGCCAACCTTGGTAATTTTGTCAACCGTGCTCTATCATTTTTAAAAAATAATTTTAATGGAGTCGTTCCTGAAATGAATCTGGAAGAAGAAGATTTCAAACTTCTGAATGATATTAAAGAAGAAACCGAACGTTGGGATAGTCTTTTCGATAATGTGAAATTGCGTGACGCTGTCCGTTCGGTACTTGAAATGTCTCGAAGAGGAAACAAATATATGCAAGATCAACAGCCTTGGGTTCTCATAAAAGGTGATGATAAGAAAAGGTAAGGCGCAGTTATTTTGTAGATATATTCTAAACCAGTCGCTTCGCGACTGCTTGCGCGCCTTACGGCGTGCTCCGCAAAAATTAGGGCCGCAACGGGGATCCATCCCCTGACCCCGTGAATGTTAGCACGGTCGGACAAACAGACAAACACGTTAGCACTTTTTATTATGGATAAATAATGTTCCAGAAAAAGGGCCGGCACGGTCATTGGAGTTGCCACCAACATTGCGTATCATATCGCTATTGCTCTTCAACCTATTATGCCAGAAGTTTCTCAACGGATTAGAGCTCAATGTAATCTAGAAAAAATACCCATATTCCAAATAGCTTCAATTTCTTATTTGAGAGCTGGACATAAAATAGGAGAGGTACTAATTATTAATGTATGATCTTCATCCTACGTATAGCCAAAGCCGTTGTTTGTTAAAATGGAAGCAGATGTACTACAGGAGCTCAAGAAAAAATTTGGCGGAAGCGAAACTGTCTCAGCTGACGCAGCCAAGAATCTCAAAAGTAGCGGAAAAACTAAGCCAGGTTTCGTTTTTAATATTTTTTTGCTATCGTCCTATTACTTTCCTATTACCGATTCTCTACACTTTGTTTGCAGGTCATAGGCTAGAGCGATGACCCCTTTTTCTCTTGTTTCCTTATTACTCATTGATTTCCTCATCTCTCCTGTTTCTAGGGTCGCTACACATTGTTACTGTTTTCAGGTAATCCTAAAGAAGCAAAGAAATCTGCAGCTAACGGCAAGGTAGAGAAAAAGATGACGCCAGTTACTCGACATTTTCCGCAGTTGTGTAAAAATCAGCAAGTTATCAAGCAACTTCTCGAAGGCAATAAAAACAAATTTGAGCAAGCTCGTAAGTTATTTACTGTGCATATATATGGATATGTTAGGTTCTCTACTTGTGAAAGAGAAACTTGCTGAACTTGAAAAAACATCCGCCCAACTTGAAAAAGAAGTAGCAGAAGTTTTATCGAAACTTGTTGAAGCTGAAACTGCTGCTGGAAGTATGTTTCTCTATTTTGGTGTAAATTCATATTGCAGAAAAACAAATAACTGTACCAAAAAGAGAAACCGTTACGTCTAGTGCACCTCCTACTGTAGTTTCCGAAAAACCGGTAAAAGAAGAAAAGAAAAAAGATACCAAGAAAGAAGAAAAAGGTGGTAACAAAGAGCAGAAAGGTAAAACTGGAGCGAAAAAGGGAGAAGGTACCAATTTTTTTATTTTAATATACACCATTTACAGCCGCAGCCGATGATACTATTGATATTGGCAGGCTTGATCTGCGTGTCGGCAGAATTGTTCATTGTGAAAAACATCCTGACGCAGATGCTCTTTATCTCGAAAAAATAGACGTTGGTGAAGCGCAACCTCGTACCGTAATTTCGGGACTTGTCAAATGGGTACCTCTTGAGCAGGTTAATTTAGTGTTTTTTATTCATGTAATAGTAACGTTTACAGATGCAAAATCGACTTGTAGTAGTCATGTGTAATTTAAAACCAGCAAAAATGCGTGGCATTGAGTCTCAAGCCATGGTCATGTGTGCGTCTTCTCCCGAAAAAGTGAGATTTGTTCGTTTTGACATATGATTTTTAGGTTGAAATTATGGAGGTAGACCCTGCTTCTGTGCCGGGAGCCCCCGTTCTGTGTTCTCCATATGTTCACCGTCCTGATTCCGTTCTTAACCCCAAAAAGAAAGTTTGGGAAACCGTTGCCGAAGATCTGAAAGTTTCTCCTGATGGTGTTGCCACTTGGAAGGGGCAGCCTCTCTTAGTTGGAGGCTCAACAAAAATGACGGCTCCCACCCTTCGCAACGTCAATATAAAATAGTTACACACGTTGTGCCGTTTTTTATTAGAAATTTGTTGTTTTTATGACCGTTTGTTTCTTTTTTTTCTGGTCTAACATTGGTTAATTTTCATAATAAATTTTATTATTTTCCCTTTTAATAAACGGTGAAGAGTATGAGCACTCTGTTTATTTTGCATTGTAACTGCTAAAATGCGATGATGTTTAGATGAAAAAGAGAAAGACAGTAAAGAAAAATGTGCAAGTTGGGCTGGAAGACGAGCGGTTTGCTCACTTGAAGTCTGATCCCAAATTTAGCGGGCTTAGTAATAAAGAAAAGAAGGTTAGTTTCTAACCGTCGCTTCGAGTAAATTTATTTGAGGTTGTCATTGAAAAGAGATTCGCAGCTGCTTTAACTGATGCAAAGTTTTCAAGTCGAGCTCCTGTAGACAAGCGAGGTCGTAAAATGAAGAAAACAACTGGTATAGTCAGTCATTAGCTTTTTATCTATAATATGCAGGAAATGATCTTCTCGATTTATACGAAATTGAAGAAGAGAGTGAAGACGATAGACCCATGAAAAAGGCACGAAAAAGCAAAGAAGAATCAGTGGAAGTAAAGGCGAAGCCGACTAAGGTTTTATTTATTCAAAATATTTCCATTTTGAGCATAATTTAGTTGGATCTTGCAAGAGGAGAAGGGAATATTTCCTCATCCGACGAAAGTGACTCGGAATCCGATTGGGAACTTCCTGATGATGTCCAGCAAAACATGAATATAGCAAATTTGGATCAGTAAGAGATTCTGCATTATATCAATGCAATAATTTTAGTGATGCTGAGAAAGTCGAATGGGCAAGTAGACGGTTAGCTGCTTGTAACTTGGATTGGAATCTTATAAAAGCGGAAGACATACTTATTCTTGTTAATTCATTCAAGCCGCCAGGTGGCAAGATAGAAACTGTCTCCATTTATCTCTCTGATTTTGGAAAAGAGCGTCTCGAAGAAGAAAATAAGTACGGACCTCGTCTAAAAATTAAAAAACCCATTGAAGATATCCAAGAAGGTGACGAGCTCGATCCGTAAGTTTATCTGATACGTGCGTATCGTACTCTTTTCAGTGAAACCAGAGCTGCTGTTAGGAAATATCAAATAGATTTATTGAAATATTATTACGCTGTTATTGAATGCGACACGGAAGCCACAGCGACTGCTATTTATGAACAGTGTGATGGTTTTCAATTTGAAACTTCTGGTTTAAAAATGGATCTTCGATTCATACCAGATGACATGGAATTCGAAGTAACGAGTTAATTTATTTTTATTTTCATCTGATAGGAAAACCGTTTAAAAGAACGAATGGCTGAATCCGATCTAAATCTGGATAAGTATAAGTCGAAGGAAAAGATTTTATGCAGCGTGGCCCGCACGGATGGTAAGCTGGCCTGGGATGAAAACGACGAGGAGAGAACGAGACGGTTTATGGATGCATTCAAGTTTGTTTCTTTTTTTTTCATAAATAAATATATTATTTAGCGAGGAAGATGGAGGAACTGGATTAATTGCTGATTCCGATTCCGATGATGAAGAGGCAGCCGAGCGACGGAAAAAAATTTTGAGAGCTCTATTAAATGAAGAGGATAAAGATGACGAGCTTGAGGTTATTTTGCAAAGTTGATATAATGTATTTGAATTTTTAGGTTGAATGGAGTGATAGTGAACACCCAATGAAGAAAGAAGAAGACAAAAATATTGAAGACGTTGAAGGAATTAAAGAAGACGACGATAACGATGACAGTGATATTGAAAAGGCTCTTGCTAAAAGGGATGATGATCACAGCAGTGAAGATGAACGAGTAGAAGCAAAGAAAGAATCCATTGAAGATGTAGAAAATACAACGGTATAATACTTTTTGCTATAATATTTTTCATTGTATTATAGAAAAAGAAGAACAAGTACACCGCTTATTTAGAGAAAAGAAAACAAAAACAAAAGGAACGTAAGCAAAAAAGGAAAGAGGATAAAGAAGTGGAAAAAGAAGAACTCGAAGAAGTTGGAAAAGAGGCAAAACTTCGGCAACAGGTTTTAATACTTCGATTATATTAATTGCCAAATTATTTTAGAATACGAAAGCAAAGAAAGCAGCCCAGAAATCAAACGACGAAATTGTTGAAAAAGTTGTGGCAGATGATCGTTTTGGTGCTCTTTTTACTGATAGCGCCTTTGTCATTGAGCAAAGTGCTAAAGAATTCAAGGCAAGTTTCTTTTCCAATAAATATCAATGAATATATTTTAGGGTTCGAAGCTTATTGAAAAGCAAGCCTCCATCAAAAAACAGAACAAATCTGTTCAAAACACTTCCGACGATCTTCTTTCTAAATTAAAAGCTAAAGCCAACAAATGGGAGCAGAAAAAACAGAAGAAGAAATAAGTCTAGGAATTGTTACTTTTATTATTTGTTATTGTTGTTATCCAATAAACCCTGAATAAGGTCCACTTTTCATGTTTTCCTTGTCCTTTTTTCGAGGGCTTTCTTTTAGTCAAAAATTTTTCCCGTACGATATATCGCCGGATAGTTCTTACGATGTCTAAAATGCATTAGGGAATATAAATCCCCAGGGATGATCCTCTCCCATCTGGTGACACTCCACTCGCCGTAATTACTTGCCAGTGTCGCGTGTGACATGGGCAAAAAACGACTCAAAAAGAAGATTTGTGGAAGTGAAGAAACCGCGATACACAACGGCGAGTAAGTTCTATTTCCTGGTTTTATTATTCTCAAATTGAGATCGTGTCGACTATTTTGTAAAAGGGATGGGAAAAGCTCGACCGATGCCGGGGATAATTGCGAAGTTTGTCGTTGCAACAAAGGAGTACATCTGGATTTGAAGAGTTGGTTATTCTCGTGAGATTTCAATTGAAGTATTCAGCTATTCCTAGCCAGAAGGTTGTCGTTGAGCAGTTTAGAGACATTCGGATCTTCGCACAGGTGAGTCTCCTCATTGTTTTGACAATTTCTAGCGGTACGTGAGGCCAATGACCACCCGTGGCCAGCACTTTCTTCTCAAAATTACCGACAATCTGGGAATAAAAAAGTTTATGGAGAAACTATCGTCTCTGGACAAGTTCGTACTACAAAGCTTTTAATAGAGTTCTCATTAGAATTTCCCTTATAACCATACCTCCAGAGGGATTGTGTAATTTGAAGATGACCTTGGCTGAGGTGTTGTTTGATGGAAAGAAATGTTATTACGAGGTCGAATTGACATACAAAAAAAGGAGACGAATTTCAGAGGTCAAAAAGGAATGGACAAGTGGTACAGCTCCCTTTTGCAGTGGATTATTGTCGTTCGCTAACAATCTTCGCCGATTTTGTCACGGGGATCCACGATTTCCAAAAACTCAACGAGACCATAAAAGTACTCGAACCTGTGTGATCTAATAGTTTTAGTTGAAAGTGACTCAAAGAAACTATTACGATGTCGCCCTCCTCCGCGTAATGTTCCTCTTTTATAAAAATCATGGGAATATACTGGGACAGACGAAATCAGTCGAGTCAGACGAGGCGACGACGCCTAACCAGTGGGGTCATCACTCCTATCTTTTCTCTATTTTCAGCTATTCTATTCTTCTCCGGTTACTCCTCCGATTTTATAATTATCACGTCTTCCCGCTTTTCGAAAGACAAGCCATCAAAGAAGAGGAGATCAATTTACTCCGGCTGGTAGCCCTCTTCCATCCTTGTAAGTTTCCCAATAGAAGCCGTTAGGTCTTTCTAGTTTCCGACTGTACTCCCATTTGCCACGATGTTATTAGATGTCTACACGGCAAGTATCTCGGCTTGTTGGTGGAATATCTCAACGAGACAGATTCAGATGGCGACAGACTTCACCGACTGCGAAGTCTAATGTCTTTTCTCAGAAATGTCAAGGTATTTCCGGATTGGTATTTCATTTGACATCTGATAGGAATTGTCTGTAATTATCAACAAATATTACACGAATCAATTAATCCACAAAATGGAAGGGCTAACAGGTCCACTCTCCTTCGATCTTCACCTACAGGATTACCACGTCTAGACCCCTTTTTATCTCAAATTCCATTTTGTTCTTTATTTTATAAATTGATGAAAATGACATTAGTCGACCACCTGCGTACCTCTGACAAATCTTTGTCGGTTCAACAAGACTCTCTTTTTTCTTTGTTATATTTTCATTAATTGACAATTATAACCCACCGCTTCTATTTTTGTAAGGTCTAATAAATGCGTCGCCCCCTCTTGATGGTCGCCGTCAAATGATGGCCCTTCTGGGATAATCTTTGAACTGAAGGAACAAGAAGAAGAAGAAGTTATTCATTTGAGAAGTGCAATTTCGTCACTGACAATCTCCCTTCGAAGCACCTGTTCCTCCGTAGGATACGTTCTCTTTTGGCTCTTTCCCATGATTCTAAATGATTTTGGCATTTCGACCATTCACATAGTATTTTCGTCTTCTTCTGCAAATTTTGTTGTATGTGCCCTTTTGTATTTTTTCCCACGTTGATCACAGATTTATATAAACTGAGATCAAATTAAAATTAATAGTGTCAATCAATTACTCTCCCCACCTACCCCCGACAAGCTGCTTCCTCTTGGTGACTAATACAACCCCCATTTAGGGTACATTCCCCGGTTAATAAAGAATGGCATTGGATTCTCTGAAATTTCTAATAACACTTTCCTACGGTATGTCGTCGATGGTGGCCTATGTCGTCGTCGTCTTTACTCTTCTCAAAAACCACAAACTTTTCCCCGGGTCGTTCTTTCAACTCTTCCTTTACCAATCCTTCTTTGTAAGTTTTTCACCTCTTTTTCAATTCAATAAATTCAGAATTGTCTGACATATTTCAATTCGATGGTCACATTGAGATTACCCCAGAATACTTGTCAGAATTGCACTATGGCGCCAGTATTCGCCGGTAACCAAGTTCCCAGTCTCCAAATATTCCACACAATCCATTATCACATGGCTTTTGTCCAATATTTCTTCACAGCGGCCATCTCCGGAAATCGTTTCTCCATGATGTTGTTCCCGTTCACTTATGAAAAGGTGTCCCGACTTGTCTCCTTGTCTTATAATTGAAATAGTTTTGGAAACGAGCTCTTTTGCCGATTGTACTGGCCATCATCCTCCTTCCTTTCGTCGCCACTTGGCCATTTCCCTTCAATAAATCCGACTATATCTACGTGCCCTCAAATGACTGGTATGCCATTCGAACCACTGCGGTAAGTTTGTTCATTCGGGGCTGTACTCCCGGGAAGCTGAAGTGACAATTAGGGAGTCAGTTATCAGAACGAGGACATTCGACAAATAACAAAAAACGTGACCTGTTCATCCTGACTAATCAGACACTTTTTGGGAATTTCCGAGAAAATGGATGAAAAAGAAAAAGAAACCTTTCAGGATCTGTCCGTGTTATACACATATCTTTTGTCTCACATGATCATTACGACGTCAGCTGGAACCTTTTTCAACGTGGCCACATTGGCTCTTCTTATTTTTGTAAGTCCACCGGCCGATGAAATTCGAGACATTCCAGAAGAGTCGCCAAAATCGTGCAAAAAAGGCCGAATTGTATCTGATAATTCATAGTTTTGTCGGTTTCGTTATCGAGATATTCACCGCCTCTATTACGGTAATTGTCCTTTTAATTGATCACGAATATCAACAATTACAGGTGTTGAATAGGTTGGCGGTCGGATTAAATGGGAGTTGGTACATGCAAATTGGTCAGATGATGTTGCCATTTGCCAGCGACGGTCTAACCCTTGTCCATCCGTTTCTTCTTATCATCTGCAGCTCTTCCCTACAAAATTGTTTAAAATATCAATTAACGGGGCAATCGAACCGAGTGGTTGAACTACACAGTGGGGGAAACACAGCTCAGGCCTCCAGAAACCCTGCCTAATGGATTGCTTTCCTTCAGTCTTATAGATATCTCCGTTTTGTCTTTCCTCCTTTATCCAAGCGAATAAATCAGTCAGCCCTTTTCTTTATGGGAATTTCTGCCTGGAAGACAATTCTATTGTCTTTTTTAATTCGTTTCTATTGTCTATTCATATCAGATCTCTCGAAAGGAATGCGTCTTCATTCATCTGCACAGCTCGCCTAAATGGGTCGACTATCCGTCTGCCTCTTGGGTTTTCTTCTCTGTGCATGGTTTCACTATACTCATCAGCAATGCATGGAGATGTCACCGCGAGTATGCCCAACAATTAAACTTCATGGCTACGAGCCTACTAACATTACCACGCTAAAAGAGGGAGCCCCCATAACGTGAGCTCGAGATATATACTCAAAAAAAAGTTAATTAATTTCCAGGCCAATAGACACCGGCTTTGTATGCGACCCGATACCTCCGACAACCTCTACCTTTCTTGGATTGGTAAAGATATCACCAGACGGGGTGAAATCTTACGCCTCTCTATTGGGACCTAGCAAATCTTATCTATTGAATGTGACTTGTAATGAGGACCTAGGATACTACTCCGCTGTCGGCATACCAGGTCTCACCTCCGATAATGGAATACTAGATATTTGGTGTTACTCATTAGCTGGCAGCCCGAATTCTGTTTCTAAGTGGGCTTCTTATATGTCAAGTAAATATCCATTAACCTAAATAAAGATGCATCGAAAGTGTAGGCAATAAGCTTTATGAAACAAAAGAATGGAAAGAAAAAACAAATAAGATAAATAGAGAATGAAAGGAATCTTTTTTTAAATCAGCTAATTCCCGCATTATTAAACTACAAAATATGTGAAATATAAGCCGGGATGGGCAAATAAAAATGGGGAAAATACTCGCAAAGCAGACGCTCCTCTTACATGGGGGAATGGGACCCTTCAGTTTTTAGAGCAAAGGGGAAGCTCGTAATTGGAACAACGTAAATATGAAGGGAATAAAATTGTGGGGGAACAAATAACATATAGGATAGATAGTGAATATTAGATATTAAAGCATAACAATGGACTAGCTGACGGCTGACTAGGCTACACAACTGCACAGTCCACGATAAACCGGGCTGTACAGGGGGGTATTGAGACTGAAATCGACGATTTAGAAGAGAAGACAAAACGAGGACTTACTCAATATCACTCGGAATGTGGTGGCTGTCGTTTGAACAGGGTACGGGTCACATTGCCCTGTGCATCGACAGTATCAATTGGCTGCTCCAATGGCAGCTGGTTCAGGCGCTCTTGGCTCTCAGTGCCTGTGAATTCGACATGGCTCATCACGGGGTCTACCACCTAAAAATGGCATTTTATTCCATCCGAGGGAAGCAAGACTTACACGAGTTTCGACTCGACGGGAGATTGTCTGGATGGAGCCGTCGGGGGCCACAGTGGTCGTCTCGAATGTGGTCAAGGTGGTCGGGTATGATTGAAGCATGGATTCCATCTCTCCTCCAAGGGAATCCTGAACCCTTTCTTCTCTTTCAATATAAGACGGTCCCACCTTATCATCGTCGTCATGTTCTTGGTAAGTGCCGACGGTGTCTCCACTCAGCAATCCATGTGTCTCTTGGCTCGTCTGGTCTTGACTGGATGCCTCGAGGAGAGAGTCCTTATCCATTGGGATATTTTCCAACGAATCACGGGCACTTCCCATTCGGGGTACGACTTCGTATTCTGTCAAAGAGTCTGCCATGATGTCGGATTGTGGCTTCTGTTGGAAGGATGGCTCGAGGGAGTCGGTGCTGGTCTCCAGAATGGCAATATTTGAGATGACATCCCTCTCCAAGGAGTCACTGGGTGACAGTGCCTGTGGTGTTCCGGCTCTCATTTCCTCTTCGTTCACTGGTCGAGATTTGATCTCCGTCTCGGAGAAGGCCTCGTCTTCGTCGTCGTCTCGGATACTCATGTCTTCCGCCTCTGATTCCTCCTTCACGACGGAGAGCATCATTTCATCCTGAGGCGACTGGTTGGCTTGATGTGTCATCTCCTGCTCTAGTCGCTCGAATTCAGCCAACGAACTCATGGATCCTTCCATCGAACGTGGTCTTCCTGCTGCGTAGAGTTCAATCTCGCTAGCTGTCAAGCTGCTGTCTCCTTTACTGGCTACCAGTTGTTCCAGACGTTCGAATTCCTGTAGACTGGTCAACGAGACATTGTCACTGGAAACGTGCTTGTATTTGGCCAAACTGACGGGGGCTCCAACGGACGAGTTTCCGCTGCCGCCGTTCAACGAATCGGCATCTTCAGGTTCTTCTTCGACTGTCTCCAATTCTCCCTGCTCATCTCCTTCCCGCTGATGCATCACAAATCCTTCCTCTGTCTCCAACTCTTGGTGTTCAATGTGGGGGCTCTCGAGATGAGGAGAGAGATTGCTCTGTTCGGGTGAGAGATCTTGACTCTTCGGCGACTCCTTCTCTTCTGGCTCTGCTGGTTCTTCAGGGGCTTTGATGCTGGATCCACTTGATCGTCTTCCAGTACTCTTGACGGATGCCTTGTCCAGAGAATCCGATGATCCGGCATGAGATACAAAAGTCGACGCCATCTGTTCATCAATTACTGATTGGTCATCCTTCTCCTGTTCTTTGTGGATTACAGTATCGGCATGTGACACTTCAGAAACATCAGAAGAGTGTCTAGTGTATCTGGCTGACTCGTCGGACACTTCGGATGTAGATGGTGTCTCTGGCACATCGACAGATTCTTCTGTTCCTAGTTCTTTTGAATGGTCCTTGGCTACAAACACGAAGGCTCCTTCCTCATCATCCGGTGTTTGTTGTTTTCTTGGCGGAACAGGCGAAACAGGCCTACCGGGATCCATGTGAGGTGCCAACAACACTCCACTCGGGCTGGTGACCATTCCCTCGTCTGGTTCGTCTTCTTCCTCAATGGTTATTTGAAGCGCGACGTCGGGAGTACTTCTAGCCGTCTCATCGTCCAACGTGAATGACCGGATAGATGACAATACTGGCCGTGGCTCCTTATCCAAATCAACGACGAATTGTCTGTCTGAATCGACAGGTGACAAGGCGGCTTGAGGTGTGGTTGTGCCTTCTGTCCTCTCTTCCATTTCGCTGAATCTGCTGGATGCCTCGCTGGTGGCCGTGGTGTATTCCGAATCTTGTGATGTCCATCCTTGAGCAGTCTCGAACGTATCTTCTTGGGAAGTGACACAAGTGTCGTATTGATCATCTTTCGACTTCTCGGTGGCTGTATAAAAATAATCTGAGGATGTTTTCCCTCCGTCATGTTCCTCCAAGACGGTCTCAATGACTTCATCGACCAGCCGTGCAGCTGTCTCGTTGATTGGATCGGGCTCTTCGCTTTCTCCTTCCGACTCATGGATAACATCGAGTTCTTCTTCCCTGACCATCGGCAACAATTCACTCTTCTGTCCGGCCAAAATATCCAATTTCTCCTGGAGATCACTCTGATAATCGACTTCTGGTTCCATGGCAACTTCATTCATAGACTCTTGGGCTACTAGACGACGCGCACTGGCAGGAGATGCCGTCGCAGGGCTGATGGCCTGGATGACATCGGTTCCGGCATCTTCGATGGCCTGATCCGTGAGCTGGGCAGAGAACTCCTCGACAACTTGTCCGGTGCTGTCGTAGACCTTCCACTCATCATCACCAGCAATCAATCTTGACTCATCTCGATCAGATGATGGACTTTCCTCGGATTGCTTTTCCGGCGACTGAAGGTGGTCAGGTTCCTCTTCGAATCTCATTCTGTTCACGTTCTCCAATGCTAACTCTTCCAGCTCATGCAGATGGTCTTCTCTTTGGGACCGAGGTGTCAAATCCTCAGCAGCTTCGATCACAGCTCCGGCTGTGGCTTCCTCAACGACGTCGGTCACAAAATGGCTGATTTCCATTTTGGACTCGGGTGAAAACCGTCCTTCCAGGGTCTCTTCTTCTGATTTGTACCCAGTCTCGTCGTGTGATGGTCTCCTTTCACGCTCCTTCTGCTCTTCAAATTGGGCTTCTCTGCTTCCAAACGCATGCTTGGGAACTTCTTCTCCGTGAAGATCGGCTTCTTCAAAGCGTTGTTCTTCCTTTACAGGGGATCCAGTCTCACGATGTTCTTCAAATTCTCTTCTTTCAGTTGGTTCTTCGAAGCGATGTTCCTCTCGCACTGGACTTTCCTTGACCAAGTACACTTCTCTTGTCTTCTCCTCTTCTTCATCATCTCCTTTGAGTTTGTCATATGCAGCAGCAGCCCCAACAGCAGCCAATGCAATGGGAGCAGCGACGACTCCAGCAGCGACTTTTCCGACTCCTTTGGCGAATCCAAGCAATTTGTCTTTGGTGCTTTCACCTTCCTCTTCCCCTGGATAATGGTGTTCTTCTTCGTAACTGCTTTCCAGATGTTTTGGAACGGCTTCGTGAGAAAGATGCTCTTCGGTATGGTGGGCTTGCTCGTCTTTCTGCTCGGGTTCCATGTATTCTTCGCGGTGTCCAACTGGTCTTTCATATTGCACTTCTTCTTTGTGGTAATCTTCAGCTGTCTGCATTTGTTTAGCAGGACTCGGTGGTGCACTGATGACCATTCCGGTATTGATGGGTACTCCGGATGCCGTGTATCCAGAAACAACTGGAGCCGTCAGATGTTCATCTTCTTTTTGTGCAAATCCTTCTTCTTTCTCCTCGGCAAAGTGTCTCTCTGATACAGGGACTGAGCTCGGTTCAACCACCTGATACAATTGTTCTTCTGCTATGGGCTCTCTGTGTATTACTTCTTCAACCAGGGAAGGATCTTCCACTTTACCGAAGTCTTCTCCGGTTTGTCCATATTCATAGCCAGACTGCTGTTCACTTAACGACGTTTCTTGTGGCTCTTCGTAATATGTTGTGGTTGTTGTCATTGTTGTAGTCTCTGTCAGATGTTGTGGGGCATATTCTGTTTCTTGCTCGGGATAGAATTCTCTACCTTCTTCTGCTACAGGTGACAGTTCTGCTGGCTCTTCGTAGAAATGACTCTCTCTAGTTATAGTTGTAGTTTCGACAACTTGGCGTGGCTCATAGAGATCTTCTCCTGTTTCATCAACAAGTTCTTTTTCATGGGAGATTCCTTCTGGACCCTCTCCTTCTAATTTTTGCCTCTGATCTTCTGGTTGATATTGAGTCTCCGTGGTTGTTTCAATTACATGTGGTCTCTCGGTTGTTTCTTCTAGTAGATGCTCTTCTTCAGCGGGAATTATTGCATCGCCAAGAGGAGCATTTTCTCCTTCTTCTGGCGATCCATAGATCTCCCTTGTAGTCGTCGTAGTGGTAACTTCATGTAGATGTGGATGATCTTGTTCCTCAGTTATCAGCTCTTCCGGTTCGTAGATCCTTTCTGTGGTGACTATTGTTGTTTCAACTACGCGACCAACTGGGAATTCTTCTCCACTTCTAACATGAGAGGGAGGCTCATCCTCTACCAGTTCACGTGTGGTTGTCGTTATCTCCGAGACATGTGGCTGATCTTCTTCGTCGTAATATGTTTCGGTCGTGGTCGTGGTAGTCTCTACAAAATGGTGAGGTTTCTCTTCGAGGCGCTCTTCTTGAGTCAGTTTCTCACTTGGAGTGGGTGAGGCAAGTTCCGCCCGGTCATCGAATGTAACTTCCCTGCTCTCAATGACATGTTCTGGCTCTTTTTCAGAAACAGGGGATCCATGGGATGGCTCTTTTGGTTCATCTACAAGATGTTGTTCCTCTTTTTCTGGAGACATTGTTTTCGGATGTTCTTCTCTCATTTCTTTCAGATCGTTTGACGACGGTTCACGATGTTCTTCTCGTTGTGCTGGTGAAGAACTTCTGCCAGGGGATGCAAGCTCATCTCGCTCTTCGAAATGTAGCTCTCTACTATCAATTACATGCATTAATCCTTCTTCTTTGTGAATATCGGATTCCTCAAAACGCTGTTCCTCCTCTTCCATGTGCTCCTCAGATTCTTTGGCTTCTGGAGAAGGACTTCTAGCGGGAGAGGCGAGTCTCTGTTGGTCTTCAAATTTGATTTCTCTGTTTTCAACTACGTAGTCGGGTTCCTCTTCTCTGTGATGGAATTGTTGGTGCTCCTCGAAATGTTTATCTTCCTTTCCAGGAGACTCAGTCTCACGATATTCTTCAAATTCTCGCCTTTCTGTTGGCTCTTCGAAGCGATGTTCCTCTCGCACTGGACTTTCCTTGACCAAGTACACTTCTCTTGTCTTCTCCTCTTCTTCATCATCTCCTTTGAGTTTGTCATATGCAGCAGCAGCCCCAACAGCAGCCAATGCAATAGGAGCAGCGACGACTCCAGCAGCGACCTTTCCGACTCCTTTGGCGAATCCAAACAATTTCTCTTTGGTGCTTTCACCCTCTGCTTCCTCTTCCGCTGGGTCTTCTCTGAGCTCTTCCGGTAGTTTGGTGCTTTCATTTACATCTTCCCTTTCTTTTGATTGGTAGCGAGACTCCTCTTCGTAACTCGTTTCCAAATGTCTTGGTGAAGTCTCTTGGTGAAGATGTTCTTCTGTACGGTGGAAATCGTCTTCGTGAGGATGCTCTTCATCATGGGAATGTCTCCTGATGGCGCCTTCCCGATGAACTCCTTCCAGATGACGGTGATCCTGTTCCGGATGGCTTTCCCTTTCTGTCAGGTGTTCTGGTCTCTCGTAGTGAATGTGTTCTTCTTCTGTTGATTTTACAGGTTCACCAGTCTCCTCATCAAGCGGTCTGTCAGGATGCCCTTCTTCAGTTACATCATGGATGATTCGAGAATCGCTTGAAGCGGGAGTAGATGCTCTGTCATGGTCTTGCTTTTCTTCTTCCTCATAATATTGAGTTGTTCTCAGTTGGTCATCTTCTTCTTTCTTTTCCAGTTCGTCTTTTCTCATAAGTGCCGATGTTCTGTATTCTTCTGGTTCATGAACAGTTTCGATTGTTCTGTCTTCTTCATAAGGTGTTGACCCGATGATATGCTCTTCCTCTTCTTCGGGTTGTTCTGCTCTGCTGTCAATTCTAATCTGTTCTTCATAATGACTGGGATGATAGTCAGCTGATTCGATGACGTGGCTTTCTTTTTCTTCTTCTGGGATGTCTCCCTCTTCCTCTTCATCTGCCACTGTATCCACTTTGATGACTGCAGCAGGAGCTTGCGATAAATCTTCGTAGGGCTCTGACTCAATAACATGCCGTTCCTCTTCTGTCACATGCCTTTCCATGACATCCAAGGGGACACGTGTTTCTGTGGTCACTTCATACTCTTCAGATGGAATGACATGTTCCTCTTCTGCCTTTCTGGCAGTTTCTGGGCTGCTCAATGGGCTCTCTTCTGATCCGCTCTCCTGCCCCTTGAATGTGTACATCCTCTCCTCATTGTCGTGCATGACCTCTTCTCCTTGAATATCTTTCTGTTCCTTGTCCTTGTGTTTCAAAGCATCGTATGCGGTAGAGGCTCCTTTTGCGGCGAGAGCCACCGGAGCGACAACAGCTACTCCGGCCTTCTTGGCAAATCCCATGATCTTACTTCCCAATCCTTTCTTCATTTTCGTCGGGGAGGTTGCATCTTCATTGCTCTCATCTGGCGATTCCAATCCTTGTTGATAATCCTCAGCTTCTTCGAATTGCCTCTCCTTCGCAACTGGCGACGTTGGTTCTTCGTATTGCGCTTCGGTGACATATGGTTCTGACTCGATGACATGTTCCGCAGGTGGTAATTCTTCGATTTCCGGTTCATCATAGAAAACTTCTCTCTTTGTAATTGTTTCCTCGGTTACAACAGGAACCGTCTCCTCATGTCCGGGTGTTTCTCCATGGAAAAGAGCTTCTTGGCTGGCATGTGGAGAGTCGGCTTCTTCGAATGTCGTTTTTCTGACTGTCATTGTCGACTCAACAATATGATGCGGCTCTTCGACGGTTGGCTCATCATAGTAAGTCTCCTTGGTCACTGTTGTCGTCTCCACAATGTGATGAGGTTCCAGCTGTTCCTGAGATTCTGCGTGACTTGGTTCGTGTACAGATCCTTGTCCACTTTCCACCGGAGACGGCTCATCGAAGTATGTTTCCTTGACGGTTGTCGTCGTTTCGACAGCGTGACTTGGTCTATCAATTTCCTGCTCAATGACAGACGCATTGCTGCCAGTCTCTTCTGTTCCTTGCTCCTGTTCGTCTTTTTCTGGTTCGTCAAAGAAAGTTTCCGTCGTAACTGTTGTGGTTTCTCTTACATGATGCAAATGGCCCTCTTCTGGTACTTCTTCTACTTCTTTTGTCTCTTCTATTGGACTTGGTTCGTCATAAAATGATTCTTTTGTCGTTGCGACAGTTTCAACAATACGCGTCCCAGGAAGCTCTTGTTCATCTCCGAGTACTTCCTCCGGGTAATATTCCCTCTGTGTTGTGAATGTTTCAACCACACGATGCAGATCTTCTTCATCTTTGTCGCGAACTTCTGTATTTTCTTCTAATGGCGATCTCTTTTCAGCCATTTCCCATGGTTCTCGTTTAGCGACAATTGGGGAGGATGGTTCTTCAACCGGTTGCCTGATATCTCCGGCGGACTCGATAACATGTTCTTGATCGACTGAGCTCAATTTCTCTTCTGTCAAATGAGGTTCACGGGCGTACTCTTCCGCTATCAAATCCTCAGGCTCATAGAGCCGTTCAGTTTTTACAGTTGAGCTTTCAACAACACGGTCAACGGGCGATTCTTGTCCGCTTCTGTCCATTTCTTCTACCAGTTCACGTGTGGTTGTCGTGGTCTCTTTGACATGTGGCTGATCTTCCTCGTCATAATATGTTTCAGTTGTGGTTATTTTAGTCTCTACAATATGATGGGGTTTCTCTTCAAGCTCTTCACTGCCGGCGGAAGAGGCGAGTTCCGGGCGGTCTTCGAATGTGACCCCTCCGCTTTCGATGACATGCTCCAGTTCTTTTTCACTTCCAGCAGGTGATTCCAAACCTTGAGCAGACACCAGTGGCGTTCTTTCGCTTTGCTCTTCTTTTACAAGGGATGCAGTGTCTAGATGTTCTTCAAATTCTCTTCTTTCTACTGGCTCTTCGATGTGATGTTCCTCTCTCGCTGGACTTTTGCTGATCAAGTACTCTTCTCTGATCTCCTCTCCCTCGTCATCGTCTCCCTTTATCTTGTCGTATGCAGCAACAGCCCCAACAGCAGCTAGAGCAATAGGAGCAGCAACCACACCGGCAGCGACCTTTCCAACTCCTTTGGCAAATTCCAGCAGCTTATCTTTGGTGCTTTCACCCTCTTCTTCCTCTCCCATGGGATAGTGCTGCGCTGTTGTTCTTTCTGCCGGTCTGTGCAATGGCTCTTCTCCATGGAAATGTTTCTCCTCGTAATCTGGAGATGACTCCTCCGGGTAGCTATCCTTGGTTGTGACCGTTGTTTCGACGACATGCAATGGCTCGTGGTGATCTGGTGCAGCATGTTCCGACTTTTCTGGCTCCTCGAAGAAGTCTCTCTCAGTGATGTTAGTCTCATGGAGATGATGTGCCACTTCGGTTATTTCCTCTCGGGAAGGTGACTCCTCAATTGGGGATGGCTCATCATAATAATCTTTGACTGTGGTCGTTGTTTCCGTAACATGCACTGGTTCTTCGTGGCTTTCCTTTACTGGTTCATGTTTCAATGCCTTCTCAACGTCAAACTCTTCATCGCTGGGGACTGGAGATTCTCTGCTGCTGTGCTTGTCGTAGAATATTTCCTTCACAGTAGTCGTCGTCGCTGTCATTCTGTGATGTTCCTCCGGCAGGTCGCCCATATCTTCCAGTCCTGTTGGCTCGTCATGGTATTCAGTCTTTGTGAATATCTCGACTTCTCTGTTATTGTCATGATGAGGGATTTCTCCCTCTTCTTCAGTTCCGACCTGAGGTTCATGGAATGTGATATCCCTCGTTGTGGTGGTAGTCTCCACAAATCGAGGATGCTCGCCTTCTTCCAGATGTTCTTCTTCTTTCTCCTCAATATCTTCAAGATATGGTTCAGCTGTTGTCTCTTCTTCATCGTAGAAAGTATCTTTTACAGTTGTGCTTGTCTCCAACACGTGTGGCTCGTGATGATGTTCCTCTGGTGAGAGTGGCTCTTCTGGCATGACTTGTCTCGTTGTAATCGTCGTCTCTATTGTGTGCTCTCCTTCCGTTGGCGATTCTTCTCCGCTTCTTCGAAGTGACGCCGGCTCATCATAAGATGCCTCATGAGTGGTTGTTGTTGTCTCGATGATGTGTGGTTCCATTTCCCCTTCTTGTGTTGGCTCCTCGTAATAGACATCTCTCCTGACGGTCGTTGTTTCCACAACATGATGCATGTGCGGCTCATCGACAGAGGTCGTCTCTGGCTCCTCGAACGTCTCCTTAGTGACAATTGTTGTCTCCACAATGTGCTGTGATTCCGCTTCTTCGAAGGTCGCCTTCTCACTGTCTGGTGTCTCCACATTTGATGGCAGATCTGTGGGTGCAATCGGCACTGGCAGCCGATTTTCATCAGAAGGTGAAGCCAAATCCGAAGGAACTTGTGGCACTTCTTGAACTTGGAGTGAAGTTGGATGCTCGGGTCTTTGTTCTTCTCGTCTTGATTCCTCATCTTGCTTTTCGTGCAGTTTCTCACTCAGTTCCGCTAGTTCCGCAACGTGAGATGGCTCTTGTGGCTCTTCTACTTCAATGCGATATTCTTCGTGTACTGGAGAAGTCTCTTCGAGGTCTTCATGCTCGGTTTTTCCGGTTTCATGTACGTATTCTGGTTCTCGGTGTCTTTCGAATTCCTCCTCCCTGACAGGACTTTCTGTACCAGGATACTCTTCCCTCGTCCTGTCCTCTTCCTCGTCTTTATCACCCTTCAGTTTATCATAAGCAGTAGCAGCTCCAACAGCAGCAAGTGCAACAGGAGCAGCGACGACTCCAGCAGCGACCTTTCCAACTCCCTTGGCGAACCCAAGCAGCTTGTCTTTGGTGCTTTCATCCTTTTCTTCCTCTTCTTCCCCAGGATAGTATTCCTCTACCGATTCCACAGGTCGGGTTGCACCTTCATGAAGGTATTCTTCCTCACGATGAAATTGTTGATGCTCATCAAAGTGTTCTTTTACTTCTTGTGGCTGATCTTCATCATGAGCATGTTTTCTGATGGCGCCTTCTCGGTGAACTCCCTCCAAATGATGGTGATCTTGGTCAGGGTGGCTTTCTCTCGCAGTTGGATGTTCAGGTTCTAGATGTTCTTCACGGTAATGTACTTCTTCATCTCTTATCTCCTCACGTGATTTAGGAGATTCCGTCGTTTCTTGAATATGTTCTTCTTCTGGATGCAAAACAGGTTCGTGGAGAATGGGCTCATCGTCTCTCCTCTTCGTTGTTGTTTCTGGCTCGAAGTAGTAGGATTCTCGTTTCAGGCGATCTTCTTCTGCTTCTTCAGTCTCGCCTTTCTCTACGGGACTGGGTGGTGGAGACGGAAGCTGGGATGGTAAAGCAGGAGTACTCATTCCTTGATCCTGGAGATATTGCTCCTTTTCTTTTCTTTTCCCGGGTGATCCAAGGTATTCTGGCTGTTCAAATCCAGTCTCGTCACCATCGAGTTCTTCCTCATATTCTCTAGTAATTGTTGTCGTTTCCACAATGGAAGGTCTTTCGTGATGTTCTTCCATTTCTTCTGTTGTCTCTCCAGCTTGTCTTTCCTCTTCAGCTGGTTCATCATAGTAAGTTTCCTTGGTAATAGTAGTCGTCTCGATGACATGTCGTTCATGATGCTCGGGTTCTCCTTCTTCTACACTTCTGGCTGGTGATTCAGGTACTTCAAAGCTTTCCCTAACGGTTGTTGTAGTTTCAACAATGTGGCTGGGTTTCTCTGTCTGTTCCTCTTCCTGACCGATGGGTTCTTCTCCCTCAAGGGCCTCGCCTCTGGCGGCCTCAATAAGATGACGTGGCATATGGAAATCGTCAATCAACCCTTCGAAGCTTTCGGGTTCGGGAGCAGTACGATCTTCTGGTTCGACATCGTATTCCCTGGTGATTGTGGTAGTTTCTACGACGTGATGTCTCGACTCTCCCTCATCTTCTGAAAGTTTCTGTTCTTCAGAGACAGACGACTCTTTTTCGGCTGATTCCTCGTAATAATCTCTTGTGATGGTTGTCGTTTCTACTATGTGATGTGGTTTCTCGCGTTCTTCTTCACCAGAGACAGTCAGTGACTCGGGCTCTTCATAATATTCTCGGGTTACTGTAGTTGCTTCTACAACAGCAGGTTCTCGTTGTTCTTCCTCATACGTGTCTCTAGCTTCAATGGGAGAAGATGTTGCAATCGGTTCCTCTGCTGTAGTTCTCTTCGCAGGTGTCGGTGCTTCATCTTCGATCGGGCTCTTTTCAATGGCTCCTTCAGGCAAAGTCTCCTCTTCTTCTTCACTACCTCTTCTCAGCTTCTCGTAAGCAGCTGCAGCTCCAACAGCAGCTAAAGCAACAGGCGCGGCAATGACTTTACCGACGCCTTTAGCGAGGCCTTTCAGTTTATCTCCGACTCCTTTCTCTTCGTCGCTTTCATCTCCAATCGGTTCATAGGGTTGTTCCTCTTTAGGCGATTCCTTGTAGGTCTCCTCCTCACGATGTCCTACGATCGAAGCCCTTTTCTGCGGGACTGGCGCTTGTTCTTCAACAGGAGAATGTTTCTGGGGTTCTTCAAAGTAGGTAGTCTCTGTAGTGACGGTAGTTCTTTCGAACAGATGCTTCTCTTCTTCGGGAGATTTCTGCACTTCTTGTTCAGTAGATAAGACAATTCCCTCTTCAGAAACATCGGGTTCCTCAAAGGTTTCCTTGGTGATGGTTGTTTTCTCGATGACCTTGTGCACGTGGTGATCTTCCGGACTCGTCGGCTCAGGTGTCTCCTCGTCTCGACCAACATGAGGAAGTTCTTGTTCGCTCTCGGGGGACAGGAGTTCGTCTTTAGTTTCCGGTTCTTCGTAGTAAGTTCTCTCAGTTGTGATAGTGGTCGTCTCGGCAAGATGATGAGGTTCCTGTTCCACTTCGTCTCCTCTCAATGATTCCCGTTCACTTGGCGATGGCTCGTCGTAGAAGGACTCAGTGACTATCGTTGTCGTTTCTGTAAAGTGTTGAGATTTGTCTTCTTCTTGTACATGTTCGGTTTCTTCATATTCTGGTGTGAATTCATATTCCTTGGTAATAGCAGTAGTAGCTACAGGCTCTCCTTCTGATAGCCATTCCCTCTCGCTTCTCACAGGAGACGATACTTCTGGTGCGGCAGGAGGAGATGGAGTACGAGGTATTTCTTCAACCGGTTTCACTTCAGAAGTAAATTCTTCTGTCGGAGTATACGGCTCCTCATAGCGCGTTGCCTCATCCGGGCTCTCCTTGACTTCTTTGTCTCGACTCTCTTCCTCGCCCTTATCTCCCTTCAGTTTATCGTAAGCAGCGGCAGCCCCAACAGCAGCTAAAGCAATAGGAGCAGCAACCACACCGGCAGCTACTTTTCCTGCTCCTTTAGCGAAATCTTTCAATTTATCAGCGGTGCTCGGACTTTCGGGTTCCTCTCTAGCATATTCAGCTTCCGTCACTTCTGTTCTGTGATAAGGCGACTCTTCCACAGGTGACTCCAATGCCTTCTCTCTGACCCGTCCTTCCTCATGAGCTCCAAGATGTTCTTCTGGCAATCCTACTTCATCTCCATGTTCCAGATGTCTTATGTCCTCTTTTGTTGTTGTAAAGTCATAAGTGGTCGTTGTTGTATGTTCTGTCGTTTCCCTTCTTTCATGTGGTTTGTGAGAGTCGGGTGCTTCTGTTGCCTCTGCTCGATGATGTGGCATCTCTTCTGCAGGTGATTCCAGGGCAGTCTCCTTGTAATACTGCTCTTCATGCTCTCCGAGGTACTCCTCAGGATGTTCTCCTTTTGCTCCTTGTTGCAGTCTCCTCCTGTCTTCCTTACTCGTCGTAAAGTCATAAGTGGTTGTTGTACTTTGTTCCAGGATTTCTCTTTTCTTTTGTTGTCTTCCGGAGTCTGGCTCGTTCGACAGAATATCTGCTGTGGATGATCTGTCCGACTCGGGACTGAGCGGCTCTTGTTCCTCCTGCTCTTCTCCATAAGATCCAACACTTTTGACTTCTGCTTGGGAAACTTCTTCCACAGATGGTCTCAACGGCTCCTGAGCCTCAGCAATCTCGTCTTCATCCAATCCAGGTGGAACAGGGCTGACTGGTGTGACGACGATATCCACTTGGGCGTGTTCCAAATAGCTCTTCTCGCTTCTGGCCGTCGTTGGCTCCCTCTCTTCCGAAGCTGACGACGCGACAGATGCCTGGTCTCCCTCCTTTAAAGATTCAAATCTCGCAATTCGATCTTTCACAGAGCCGAGTGATTCCGTAGGAGAATCTGAAAACGGCCAATTTATTATTCATAAAAAACTCTTTTCTTTTTTGTGCAATTGAGCAAGCAGAAAACATAATACGTGCATTATCAGGCGATAGCTATGCTGAACAAAATGACAATCCTTATTTTCAGAGGCTACAGCACGCACGGTCATGAGGAAAAATATTATCTGACTCCATTTTCAGTAATAAGACATTGTTTTCATTATTTTTCAGCAAAAATATTAAAGAAACGGTTTACTGCTTTCAAAAATGTCTTATTCATGGAACAAGAAAGCGTCAAGAACAGTGCTGATAGAGCCTTCGCAGCAGCACAATATCTATCTTTCCTCTTCGATAAACAATTATACTTCTTTTTTCTTCACAACATCTGGTAAATACAAAAGGACTGCCGTCTTTATTCCACATAAAAACGAAATATATGTCAAGAAGAGATGTCTTCTGCTGCAGTCGTCGAGAGTTGGCGCTTTTATTGCAAGTACAAACATGGATACACGATCACGACACAACTACAGTACGAGATATATAAAATATAAAAGAGACAGTCCTTTAAAGAAAAAGAAAGAGTGCATAACCAAGGAGTGTGAATGTTTTTTAAACCGAGGCAACAAGCTATATTTTAAATTATCGGACGATCTCTCTCCCTCCGGAAGGGAAGCTTCACTCACCAGGTGCGGGGGCCTCTCCCTCTCCTGAAAATTATCTCATTAGAAACAGTTTCCAGCTGTTTGACAGGCGGCTGGCCCGAGGGGGATAGCCAACTGGTGTAATATGTCCCAGCCAGCTGCGAACATCGATGTTTACCCAGTAAAATTCGGCGAGAGGAAGCGCATTATCGATCAAAACAGAGCGATCAGGATATCCCCCCTCACAAATTGCTTAGAAAACAAACCAGGGAGAGTTGTCTTGGTTGTGGTGACAACGCGGGTCATCTTCTTCGAGACAACCACACTGCCATCGTCATTGGTGAATCCCTCCTCGGCGGTCTCTTTCTTCTGTGTCGTGCCTAAAAACAAGCCACATTAAATCAATAGATTGCCTGATGTTTAACATCTGCTCTAATCAAACAACAAACTCACCAGAATCAGCTGAAGAGTCGGTCTGTCCGGATGCTGAAAATCAAACCATTATTTGAGAAAAAAAAGAGAAGAAAATGTTTAGGGGGGATTAGTTTTAACTACTGCCATATGTGCTGTTAGAAAAAGAGACAAAAAGTGCTCACTGATACTAGCCAACATCTGCTGATGAAGTTCGCGAATCTTTTCAGGGTCAAGTCCAGCCATTCCTGGGGTCTCGGTCTCGTAAACAGTCTTGGTTGTGGTCGTGTGGCGACTTTGATTTACACGAATTTGAATATCTCTTCCTGGTCCAGATGCCGCCAAAGCACGAGCAACGGCGTCAGAAACAGCCGGATCGGCGGGAGTGACTGCTCCAGCTGCTCGTAGTTCAGCTTCAAGTTCTCTCAATCGCTGGACAGCAATGGTATACTTCTCGGGTTCCTTCATTTTCATCTCACGGAGGAGAAAGAGCAAACTGCTGATGATCTTTTCACTCTCTCCAGCCTCTTCGATCTCAACAGCGGCGTCTTCTTCTGCTTCGAGTAGCGGAGTGTCGTTTGTTGGATGGAAGAAGTGGATCAGCGGTACGCCCTGGGGGTCTATCTCGAGCAAGGCGGCTGCTAGAGAGGGTGTGCGCTTGCGCTCGAAATGCTCACTGCTGGCAATGGGCGTGTCCTCATCGTGTCCTTTGGTTGTTTCATTGTCATGTACAAGACTGTATCGCCGATCCTCTTGGTGTTGATGTTCTTCATGCTCGCCACTCCATGTTTCAGCTTCAAAATGACTCTTGCTGCCGACGTGGTGAATAGTTTCTGAGGAGATTCCTTCAGTTTTGACAATTCCTTGAATAAGTAGCTCTCCAGAAGAAGTGAGACCCAAGACCACAGGATTGGCGGACATGCTGGCGCAATGGCAGAGAGACGACAGCTGCTGCCTCCGTGCGAACGTGCTACTCTCGCTTCAGGATGGGCGGAACTTTGGCTTTTTTATTTTAATCAGCACATATGGCAGTAAACGGGCTAACAAAAAATCTGAGGGAAAAAGGGGAGCAAGCGCAGAGAGAAAGGGATGAATAATTATGTATTATGATTATTATTATATATTGGCAGTGTGTATAGAGAGAGTGTAAGAAAGGGTGAAGAGATTAACCTTGTAGAGCCTCTTCCTCATAGGTCTTCTCCACGGGCGACTCTGAAAACGACAAATTCTTTGAGTCATCCAGGTTCCCAGTTGTTAATCAATATTGTAGGTGACGTACCACTTCGTGTCTCTGTGTAGTGGCTGGTCATTGTCGTCGTCGTCACAATGGTTCCATCATCTTCGACGTGTTGTTCTGTTTCGACTTCTTGTTCGACTCCCTCGGGCAGCTCATGCTTATCATGCAATTTCCTGCTCGGAGACTCTTCGGCCAATCTGTGCAATTCATTCCATCTGAAAAATGTTCTTTAGCCCATTCACTTGCCCTCCTCACTTTTCAAGTTCTTCTTCTGTCAATGGGACCGTCTTATCGACCACATGCTCGTTGATGGCCACATCATCTTCATACGTCGTCGTGATTGTCCTTTCCTCGACCATCGGACCTTCATCTGTGTCATGGACATGTCTCTCCGTCCTGACGACTGTTCTCACTTCGGAGACTGGCGCCTCTTCTAGAATTTATTGTTTATTCGAGTAAATTTCAAATCAGCTTGCCATCCTCTTCAGGAATTGTCTGTGTCACGGGTTCTGCTTCTTCTGACCATTGTGGCTGGGATTTCTCTGCCATATGCAAAGGTTCAGCCACACGATAGGCGGTCGACGAGACTTGCTCGGGTTCCTCGACGTGGGATTCCTCATGTTGGACAACGTGTCTCGTCTCGACTGCCGGGGCGCTGACACCTCGCACAGGAGGGAGATCCACGTACTTCTTGCTGGGTTCCAAAGTTGTTGGCTCGTATTTGTCAAATCTAAATTTGTTACATATTACTTTCTGAAAGTCAAGCCACCTCTTGCTGGCAGGCGATTCTGATCCATAACTCAATGTCTCGGGCTCTCCATGGAGGACGCTTCTGACGATGTCATCGCGTCCAATTCGTCTCAAAGCAGTATCCAGATTTTCAGCTAAAATAACTTTGTTTCTAAATTCAAAGTCAGTCTTACGAGTAGCTTCTTCCTTTTTGAGGTGGATCCAAATCTTCAAGGCATGTGGCAGTTCCTTGCCCGGATACTTCTGTCGAACTTGTTGGATATCCCTGTGTGGAACTTCTAAAGCTCGAGCCAATCGTTGCCAGTCGGGTCCGACACCCTTCAACACATTTTGATGGATGAATTCAGGCAGATCTTTGTCCATAACTCCTTGATATTTCTTGTCGAAAGGAGTGGTGTCCCTCTTGACGACGATAGGAGCCGGAATCTCTCCCGTGTATTCTGGCAATGTAATGGCCAATGTGCAGATGGGAGCTTGAGGAGCAAGAGTCTCGCTTCTGTTCTTGGGTTCCCTCATGAAGGCAATTCTTCCTTCGGTGTCTGCTTCAGAATCATCCTTATTTCTTGTCTAGAAATGAGTATTTATTAAAAAAAATGAGAGACAGCCTACCTTGACCATAAATGCGAGTCTGTTCTCTTGGAATGGCTGGAAGTAGAGACTCAACTGATCACCGCTCTTTGTCACTGGGACCAAGTTGCCGGCAAATTCCAGGAATTGATGCTTTCCTTTCAGGACCTCGACATCTCTCGACTTTGCAATGAGCTTGAAATGTTCTTGTTTCTCCAAGGTCTTGTCTTCTTTGTCATCGGTCATACAGAACACACTGCAAATAAGGTAATTGTAAATTAATTAGTAAAATTATTACCGTAGTTGCCCTTCAACAGGGAATGTCCTCCTGGCAAAAACTGCAAACTTGGCCATGTATGGAATGGAAATGGCCTCGTTGTAGACTTCTTGTGCCATTCGGGCGGCATCTCTGGGTGTCTGACAGTCCATGAGCCAGAATCTGGCAGAGACAGTGGTCGTGAAGGAGACTTCTTCTCCAGTAAATGTGAGTTGTGTCGTTCCAGTGATGTCTTCCCATTGGGCAGGAGCAGATCCACCAGTAATGGAGCACAACAGCCGGAGAGTTGGTGGTTCCTGTCCTGGCTGTCCGCTGTACTGAGTGAGCATAGCTTTGTTTCCGCTCTGAGGAAGTGGAATGCAGAGAGTAATCGGCTTGTGGAATTTCCTTCTCCTGGGCTCGACCGTGACAATTGGAGAGACGGCGACACGGTTGCCATGAAGACGAGTGACCATCTCCTGTGGGACAGGCTGAGCTTGAACGGAGACTTTTATGGTCTTGGTGAGAGAGCCGTCGGGGAAGATGGCTTGTACACGTGGAACGACGGAGGAGACGATGACACCGCCTTCCGGTCCGACACAGTGCACCTCCTGCCTGACACGAGTCACCACAGCGAAGTACATCGGGAAATCATTGGTAAGAATTCTAGTAATCCTAGGGGTCTGGAGATCATCAAGGGCGGCAAGTTCTTCCGCGTCGAAAGACTCATTTAGAACTTCTTGTACGGCATCCTCGGTGGCCTCCAGCTGGTGTTCCTTCCAGTGCTGTCCGTCGTCCGATCTCAGGATGACAATTTCCCTCTCGCGATCTCTCAGGGAGGCAAAGTGAGGGACTTCGAGAATCACGGGACCAAGGAATTTAGCTCCAGCTGGTGCCATTTCGAGGATTCTGCTGGCCAATTCTTCACCTTCACTCAATGGTGGAGGATGTGCCAACTTGTCCTAAAAATAGTCGTCATAATTCCCATTGATAATGTTAAGTCGTCTAATCTCGGGAGGCTCTTCGAATTACGGCCGAACGTCTCAAATTACGCGAAACTCGGACACTATAGCCGCTTTTTGCCCAAGTAGTAAATTGGCTGGTCGACTTACTTTTCTGAGGTATCTGCAGGTGACTCGAATAGGTTGAGAGGCCTTTCTGGGCGGCACGATGATTCGCACGCCAGAATGGCGACATCCTCGCATTGCGCCTCCACGAGCATCGACGAGGAATGAGATCAAGAAACTGAAAGCAACGGTTAGTAAAAAGCAGATAGAGAAAGAAGGACACGACAGGGAACAAATGAACTCACAACACGGTCAGCACAAGGGAAAGGACAATGCCCCAGGCGTGTCACTAAGTTAGCAATTGGAAAAGATCAGCGGATTTGTTGATATCCCAAGCGATAGAATAGCGAAAAACGAACCCTGACATCCAAAGCTTTACGGGGGGTTTCTGCTCGGTGGGCAAAATGTGAGTCTAGTGACACGCGATGGTTTACAATCGGGCAGAGGGGATGGCCGCGCTAAAGAGGAACCACGAGGGAAGTGCATGCACTTGTTGTCAAAAAATGACTCCCAACAAACACGACAAGGACCACTTACGTCTTATGGAGCAGTTTACTGGAAAAAAACAAATATATAATATGAACAAAAAAAAGGGAAAAAAAGAAAAGTACCTTGGCTGGGCGACATTGTGTCCGATCGGGATGTTGTCATTCTGGATCGACTTGTCCATCAAGCTGTCATTCATGATCGGGGCCGTGTGCACGGGTTGTACCTGGAATAACATCTACTCATTTAAAGGAAACCAGCGGCTTTGGTAAAAAAGAGTTGCCAACATCGGGTAACAACTCGTTCAATCATTTTTTTCGGAAAGTGACCAAGGACGCGGCGAACGCCCCCTCGATCTGGTCACCCCTTGACTCAGATTGTGTCATATTCGCTTATTCACAGGGAATATTCTATAAAAAGAGACATACCTGTGCTTTTCGAATGAGGTCGTCCAAATTGTCTTGATAAGCGTCGGGGGCGAACTTGGCCGCTTCCAATTCGGAACTCTTGTTCAATAGCTGAAAAAGGTCAAAGTCAGAAGAGGATTGAGGATTTTGCAGCAAAGCGTCTGGACAAACAAGTCAAAAGGGTCTCCCTCTCCATTTTCGCGGACAAATAAACTGATAGGCTGTCCTCTTTATCTCGATTACCTGCTCGCCAGTGTGAATTAGATGCATTCCAGTCGAGTCGGCCATCAGTCCTTGAGTCAAATTGTCCGAGAAGTCCTTTACATGGGCAGCAGCTGCTTCATGCTCGGCGGCTGCTCCCTCGTCTTCTGACTCAGAGAACATCGTTTCATTCATGGCTTCTGGATTTTGTGGCTTGTATTTGTCTTCGTGGACTGTCGTCGTCTCTGTGATTACAGTTGTTTCGGTCACTGTCTTCAATGTCTCGACAACTGACACATATCCCAGTCTCTGTGCAATGGCCAGAGGAGTCTGTCCTTGCTGAAAACAATGGATATTGTAAAGTTTTCAAGAATTGACTTACCGCATTCTTTTCATTAGGCGATGCGCCATGGTCCAGGAGATATCGTACAACATTGTTGTGTCCTTGTTGAGCGGCTTGATGGAGAGGAGTGAAGTTGGCTCGCGTCCTCTCACCGACGTTGGCCCCATGTTCAACAAGGAATCTCACCTAGAAATTGTTCCCATTCTATTTTTAAGCATATTGCAACATACCATATTGAGTTGTCCAAAGTGGCATGCCACGTGGAGCGGAGTGTAGCCGGCGTTGGTCTGCGGGTTGATATCAGCCCGATGTTTATAGAGCTCTTCGGCGACGGGAACATGGTCTTCTTGGGCGCAAAGATGCATCGAAGTCAGTCCGTTGTTAGCCTTAGCTCCCACATCCGAGCCATTTTCTATCAGAAGACCGGCCATTTCTTTGTGTCCTTCTTGTGAAGCCAAATGGAGAGGAGTGAATCCAGCTCGTGACTTCGCATTCGGGTCAGCATGATATTGTAGCAATGTTCCAGCAATGTCCATTTGATTTTTCTTTGCAGCGATGTGTAAAGGTGTGTAGCCATTTTTAGCCGCTGCCTTGGCTGATGCTCCATGTTCCAGTAAGAGCATAGCCACTTTGTCGTTGTTATAATGGGCAGCGACGTGGAGAGGAGTGACCTGATTCTTTCCTTCGATGTCGACAGGGCAGCCCTTCTCCAGAAGGAGCTTGACAACTTCGAGATTTCCGTATTTACTGGCCAGATGAAGCGGGGTGAATCCTTTCTTGGTCAGGAGAGTCTTGTCTGCTCCGTGGTCCAAAAGGATACCAGCCACCTCGTCTTGTCCTTCTTTAGCGGCAATGTGCAGCGGGGAGTACTGATCTCGTGTAGCAGAATTGGGATTGGCACCGGCTTGTAGGAGGAGAATTACAATGTCGGTGTTGCCAAGTCGACTGGCAATATGGAGAGGAGTCTGCAGCTCACGAGCCTGAGCGTCGACCTGAAAATTGCTGGGTATAAAATCTGACTTATGACAAAAAAGTAGGCGAGGGAAAGAGTACTGACCTTAGCTCCGTTGCGGATGAGAACTCGTACGACGTCGGTTTGGTTTGCTCGAGCGGCAAGATGGAGAGGCGTCTCGCCGCGAACAGTGGCCACATCTGGATTGGCGCCTTGTTGCAAGAGATAGATGACGATGTTAATTGCTCCCATGAAGGAGGCCACATGCAACGGAGAGAGCCCGGACTCCGTGGTGGCCTCGATCGAGGCATGGTATTTCAACAGTAATTCTACTACCTAAACCATTTCTTTCTCTCTCACCCTACGACACTACCTTGATTCTGTTTTTCTTGCAAGCAATGTGAAGAGGAGTAAATCCATTCAGAGCACGAGCATTGGGATCGGCATTTCTGTCCAGTAGAAGCTTGGCTACTCGAACATGTCCACAATGAGCAGCCACATGGAGAGGTGTCAGATAATCGACCGTCACGTCATCTACCGGAGCCCTGTGGTAGAGGAGGATTCTGGCCGAGTCCACATGATCTCCCTGTGCAGCCATATGAAGAGGAGCCAGTCCATTCTGGAAAAGATGCCGTCTTTCAGGTCAGTAATAATTCGTCTTCTCGGTTGGCTGCCAATTATCCCATAGAGGGCGATTTGTCCCGCCTTCGGCGTAATTGAAGCAGCCATTGTTCTGTCCCTTTCGGCCCTCGTCTAATCAAACCAAATGGAAACGAACCTTCGTCTTGGCAGAAATCGGAGCGCCCTTTTCCAAAAGCATGTCGACTACTTGATCGTGTCCACTTCTGGCAGCACAATGTAACGGCGTCAGGAGATCCCGTGTTCGACTGTCGATGATTGCTCCATTCTGGAGAAGCAGTTGCACCATGTTCGTCCTTCCCCATTTCGTTGCAACATGGAGTGGACTGAAAAGAACACATGTATCCCAGTGTCTTACTCTCAAATTTCGGCTATCGCCTTTCCCCTCACCTTCTCGTCCAGATTGATTGTTCTCCCGAGGAGAGGGGTTGACATCGTTAGTGTCGGTTGAGGGGAAGCGCCTCTCCGACCCATTCATATCTGATTATGGGAGCACATATGTGGCCCTCTTCTCTCCAAAAGGTTCTCAGAATGTGTGTACGAAAAATATGGGAACAGACGCGCGCGAGGGGCAGTTTATTGCGTTATGCCGGCCCGACAAAGGCGCTAAATTATGATGCGAACGGTCGTTTTTGCCGAGCGGAAAAGAGAAATCCCGCTGACTGACCTGATGTTATGACGGGCCGTGTAGTTGACATTTGCTCCTTTTTCTATCAACAACTGGGCTACGTTCTCATTTCCGTAGTGAGCAGCAATGTGAAGAGGAGTAAAACCAGACTTTGATGTCACATCGGCATTGTGATCATTCTGAATGCGGGTTATATGAATTGTGGCTGTCTCTATTACCTGCAGAAGTAGTGTGGCTGCTTTAGTGTCATCTTTCTTGGCTGCAATGTGCAATGCCGGTAGTCTGACCTTTCCTTTGGTGTCATTTTCCAAAAGAAGAGCTACCACCCGATCGTGACCTTGCTGGAGAGCGACAGCAAGCGGGGTAAATCCATCCTGCAACGTTATTATTCTTTTTGTTTTCCCTCCGGGACCCAGACGCGTAAGAGTATGTAGATTTTAGTGCAGGACACCCCAAAATCGATCTTCCCAACTGGAGAGAATGACACAACGAATTCGGCCCACCACATAAAGACAAACACTTCAGAAGGTGTTATATGGCCTGGATGGGAAAGGGGCTTCTAACGGGCCGTGTTTGCCAATGGTGCTAACTGGTTGTCGTCTTGATTAGGTAGAATTTGAGGGAGTGCCGCCAGTGCTTATTTCCACTGCCAAAACAAGACATTTCACAGCGTCAAAACATGCCATTATTCCGGGGACTAATAACTGATAATAGGCAGAACTGACCTCTGTGGAAAGAGCCTGGTTAGCTCCATGACTCAATAGAAATCGGACGACTTCTTCATGATTCTCTTGGGCAGCCATGTATAAAGGAGTGAATCCATTCAAAGACTGTACATTGACATTGGCTCCATTTTCGACCAATATTGTCACAATTATATTCTGTCCTGCGAGAGAGGCGATGTGCAGTGCTGTGTTGCCTTTCTGTAATGATCGACGTCTTTTTCTTTTCTTTTTTTTTGACTTACTCTTGTGGCGGCATCGACATTTGCCTTTCTTTTGAGTAATTCCCTGACCACGTCACTGTGTCCTTCTTTAGAGGCCAGGTGTAAAGCATTGAGTCCGTTTGCATTACTCGAGTTGATGTCTGTTCCAGCACGCAGAAGTTCTAATACTTTATCGAGGTGTCCACTGCGTGCTGCACGAAGAAACCCCGCACTGCCTTCCCCCTAAATATCCGTTATAATTTCCGTAATCAAATTTAAAATAATCCAAATTTCCTCGATTAATTATTCCATGTTTAAATTTGCATTATTTAGCTTATTTTTGATCTATTTCTGTCTATTTTTATCTTTCTGCAAAAAATTGGAAGCCATCCAAAATAAACACGAACAAACAATCATAAACAAGGCGTCGTCGCCCTATCTGACATGGAAAATCAACCGAGAAAAATCCAGTTTTAGATAGAAAAATTCAGAGAAAAAAATGATGTAACTTACCTTGGAGGAGTGCGAGTGTTCAACGGGCGGGTCACCCTCGCTCGCCATGTCGAGTACGCTGCAACAACTATGCTTAGCCTGGGAGACTGAGAGATCGATTCCCCTGCGTCTCTCACTTCCCTCAACTCTCTCTGTCTCTAGCTAGGCTAGCTGATGTTGGTGCTGGTGACGCCTGCGCATTTTGTTTAGGGGTTCCGTTTAAAATTTCGGAACGCCAGCTAGAGACAGGTGACTCGGAAGTCGAGAGAGAAGGAGAGTGCAAAGGGAAACGAGACTACGAAAAAAAGAGAAATAATCACTTGGTCATTCAGAGAAGGAGATTAGAGGAAATGACAAGAGAAGATTGAAAAAGGAAAAGAGTTCAGGATGGTCCATTGGAGACTCAAGCGAGTAAAGTGTTTACTATTGGACCAATCAAGCAGAAAATTTGAATTTTAACTAGGTCTCTCTGTGTGTTTATTCAGTGAGAAACAATCATAACCTGCTATGAAAATGGGCGTCTAATTAGAGGCAGCTGGCTGTGGTCATCTCTACGTGTTATCTTTCTCCTAAGTGTAAAAGCGTTTCGTGTGTCCGAGCGACTGTGTAAATGTGGCTGCTGCCAATCGAAAGAAAAAGAGATGAACCAGGTCAAAAACATCCGGTTCCCAGAGCTTTTTCTCTCTCTGTCAAACACTTGTTAGGGGAGGATAAAGAGGGAAGAGTGGCGGGATAATGAGGACCCTCGAGGCACCTGGGTGGGGCTGGGACAAAAAAGAGAACAGCTGTTCTCTGCCAAGGGTTAATAGTAGCTCCTTAGACGTCTATTTATATTCCAGCAGTCCAGTTAAATGAAAAGAGAAAGGACAAGTATCCCGAAGGGAATTTGAAACTTGCCACGGCTCATTTTGATGTGACACTTTATGGCGACTCTACTCGAGGGTCCGATTTCAACTGGCTAATTTTAACCCCTGCCCTTAAAATTGAGAGATTACAATTCTCCCAAAAAATGATGCGGAAGAGTCAATTCCTTTTTAGTGGCCATTTCCTCCGGGGATTTGTCCCACTCGCTTATTCAGATGTGCTCTTTTTTCAGGAGATTGAACACCGCGATTCTATCTCGGGGGCTCAACTGCTGCTGTTTTCGGAAGCAATTCGGGGGAGAAGAGAAAAAGTGTCCGGGGGTCGGGGCTGCGCAGGGAATGAGGGAGATTTATTCCTTCAAAAAGTATCGACTGCAGTCAACAAAAGAACAGAGAATCCATCAAAAGTATTCCCGAGAGTCGAATGGTTGCCATCGTAGGGCATCGCAATATGGTAATAAAGGACGTTTTGCTGACTATTAATTGTGGCCGCTACTCGATACTATACAATCTACAGTTATGAAGGCGAAATGAAGCAGAGAGCGGCACGAGTAAATTGTGTTGCGGACGGCGCAATCAAAACAAAAGGGGCCGCCGACTGCGATTTGGAGGAAGATTCGAGCGCTTCTTGGCAAATAGTTACAGGGGGTGGGGGGCAGGCGACCAGATTGAAATCACAAATTGACAGGTTCGAGGTAGAAAAAGAGAGAAAGCAGCTGAGCGATTGAGTAAACTTTTTAATTTCAACGGATCAAACGACTTTGTTTGAACTGTTACTGACTGTCAGCTGGCGGAGGATTGTTTTAAGAAGTTGGGAAAACGCTATGCAAAATTAAGAAGTCCTAGTCATTGTATTGATTCTCTAGCAAATACAGAAACATCGTACAGAAGTTCGGAAGATGCAGAAAACCGCCCAGCTAAATAACTACTTCAGTCATTTGTGTTTCTGTATTTGCACAAAACGCAAAAAAACAACAAGGATACAAAGAAGAAAAGACAAAAGAAACCTCTCTACCAGTTTGGAATTATTGAAAAGGTCTGACTTTTAGCAGAAAATAGTGAAGAACGAAATTATTGTCGGCCTTTTTTTAGGATTTTACAAAAATGACGCCTGTTCAAAAGAGATCCAGCAAGTAAAATTCAAAAGTAGCTCCGAAACCCTTTCTCTACGTGCTAAATTCCCCCCTAGCTGCGTAGTACTTTGCTGTACAAAACAAAATGAGGCCGTTTTCGGTATGCGAACCATGGGAGAACCACGATAAGCGGGCGTTGCCATCCGCCGCAAAAGGCGTGAATTTGCCAGCACTGAATCATCGCGGTTTTTGGGGGAGAGAATAGGCAAAAGAAAGCTCTTTTCGTAACGAAGAGAACAAACTTTTGGAGAGGACGTTCGCAGGGGGCGCCGGAGGATGACCAGCTGGGCTAATGGGCCGCTAATAATGGGTTATAAATTTATGGATTCGGAGGTGAGTCGATACAGTCAAAACATATCAACACGGCCGACTTGTTTTCGGATAAATTTCCCTTTTCAAGTGCAAAGACAGGAAGAATTTTGGGATGTGCCAGTTGAGATAACACGGATCCGCAGCCGGTGACACTGAGTCAACAGTTTAGATTGTTTGAGCGGGACGAATTCCGGCAGGGACAAACAGAAATGCGCCAACTCGAGAGGAGACGAGCCCGGTGTGGGTCAGATAACATCTGTGCGGTCAGGACAGATGGACGACCTGGTCCAAGAGAGATGGCGGCGGCGACCAGCGAATGGCAGAGGAAAAGAGACTAGAGATTACTACGAGATTTATCTTTATTTGAAATATTTGATAAAGGGGAATAGTTTTTGAGAGACAAAAGAAAAATAAATGAAACGAATGTTTGAACAGGAGGACCGATTTCCGCTGACATATTGATGTTTTTGTTCGAAAGACAGACAGGCAGTTTTCCCCATGTAACTCTTTTGTACGTGGTCAAAAGATAAAAATGACAGGCAGGAGATTGTAAGACTTTTCTAGAGATGAAGGACACTTTTGAGGACACTTTTTCCAATTGAACATGGCAAAATGGATCGAATGTCGTCGTCGACAATGGCAAATAGATCATAAAGGGCATGCGAAATGGCATCAGAAACAGATTTTGTGGCGGAAGGCAAGGGAAACTATACAAATTATTATTCGACCAATAAATGAAGAGATTCATCAAATATAGTAAACGGACTGATTTCGAATTCATAATGGACGTGGTTGGCGATCAATCAAAAAGCCAATACCAATTTGTTCTTTTAGGGAAACCGAAAGTGGGATGTGAGAGGGAAGACACAACAGAAGCGATCATCTTTTTGAGGGCAGCGGAGCCAGGGAAATGGAAATAATTTGATGGGAATAACAAAACACAAATATTTAGAATGGTATATTCGCAATTTTTTTGTGATAAAATTGTGGAAGGAGATATGAATTGTTTTCCAAAACAGAGGAAGAAGTTTTTGGGAACATCTAGAATGAGAGCCAAACTACGGCGAAAATTAGGCCTTTCTTGTCGCTTTTTTTCTGATAACCAAAAAGACACTAGAAAAAAGAAAGAAGCCCAAAAAGGTTGTTAGGTCGAACACAATCCAAAAAGAGTCTCTAAACAATTTCGAAACATCTGCCACATTGGAAGTGTATTATCCGTCTCAAAAAAGTACGAAATCACTTTAGGGAACCGGTTTGATTTTCAATAAAAGGGCGGTAAACACGGATTGCAACAAATCGGAAATAGTCGAGAATTGTCTACAGAATACAAGTCCAGAATATGAGTCCAGAATAATTAGAAATAGTAGTCGTAGAAAATAATCAGTAGCGAGAAAAGAGAATAAAGAGTATGGGAGAGAAGAAAACAGACGGGGAGATAAGAGCCCAGGAATAACAAGAAAAAATAAGAGGGACGGTAAAAATGGAATGGGAAACATACCGTAAAAACTGAATCCGAACCCCCTGGGGCGCTAAGTTTCAATACCCCCCTTTCCCCTGGGGCAATAAAACAGGAGGGGTTTTATTATAGGGGGGGGGCGCTAAGTTTCAACGTGGTTTTCAGGCCTCAGATATCAAGAAAATGCAACTTTTCTGAGAAATTTTAGCGAAATTTTTCAAAATTTTTTCAATTTTTTCTCATTTTTGACCACTTTTTCTCTAATTTTGTGGTTCGAGATTTTTAAAAATCTTATTTTTTATGCGGTTTTCTGTCGGAATCTTTGCAGCATGCCTGGCTAACCATGACTAAAATGGTTGTATCATTCGGTTTAACTATTCCTACAGACAAACGGCTGTTAGACGGTGGAAATAGACAATCATTATCAATTCCTGACCAGCTTTAGCCTTATCACCACAGATCTTAGCGCAGTACTTCACTGTTGCGAACATAACATAATTCCTATTCGTTGAGCCTGTGATGAGCAATCGGGCCCGTAGGACCGGGCCGAGCCTGCCCAGGCTGACGATTACTCCACCCACGAAATCGTTCGCCGACCCTGAGGCGGCTTGCGCATCCCAGATAGGGTTGCAGGCAGGACGGGACGTGCCGAGAGACTTGACGTCCCGTCCCGTGACGGGTACGTACCGCTAGAGGTACGGGCTCCTTTGTGACGGGATCTGCGTCCCGTTTTCGTCCCGTCCCGTGGACCTTCCGGGACGGGACGATACGGGGCTGTGCTCTCTACGTGCCGTCCCGCAGGCAACCCTAATCCCAGGTTGAGCTGTTTGAACCATCTAGACCAAGGCGTGCCATCATATCGAATCGAGATATCGTCGAAACTTTGTTCGATTCGGTATCTTCGCCCTCTTCCGAGAACCCGGATCCGTCCGAAAATGGCCGTATTCGGGCAGATGATGGATACGTTCGATCTAAGCCGGCTGTAAAAGGAAAGATCTGTGCAGCCTTGCTATGTACCAGAATCGTATCCTGATTCCAGCGATCACCCTGCGGAGGCGTTCAACTCGTTTTGCATTGTAATGGTTGAAAGAGTACCGATGAGTACAAGAGAAATGTATTTTCTGGTGCGTTTATGCTGAACTTCTCTGTTCTCCTTCATACAGGACATAGAAAGATGAGCAGTGTCATTTGTTTCATCTAATATTGGCGTGAATAAGCAGTTTTGCTAAGCTATAAAGACACTTTAGAGCTCCTACATTATGAAAAATCGGATTCTACGTCTAAAAATACCCAGGAAATGTAGCCAAATTCGGTATGAAATGAAGTTTGGCGAAAAATCGGGGGGCTATAGCACAGGAGGGGGCACTTTAGGGGGAGGGGTTATATCTCAGGGGGGGGGGCCTTAAGTTTCAATATACCCCTTTTCCCTGGGGTTATACTAGGGGAGGGGTCTTATTACAGGGGGGGGTTCGGATTCAGTTTTTACGGTAGTCTGAAAGGGAAGAGAGAGCTAGGCCCAATGGAATGAGACTCTTCCTTGGAGCGGCCGGGTAATGAAAAGCCCTCTGGCGAACGGTGCAAAAACGTCAGAAGGAAGTTAATCAGGCAAGGACGAAAGAGACATGGAAGTGCAAAAGAAAATTGGAAACGTCATCGACGAGCCGACTGACAGGTCAAAACAACGGCCTCGGGTTACTGTTCGGTAAACGAGAAAACGAGGCTTTTCTATTTGAGCAGCCGCCGCGTACAGATAGACCGTTGCAACAAGAGGGAGTCGCGTGTAATTGTGACGAGGATTACAGGGGAACAAAGCTGTCGAACCGGCCATCAAATGGACACGGAGGGGAGTGTCAAATGCACCAGAAAGATCAAAAGAATATGGAGTACAGACAGTTTTTTTTTGAAAAGAACTTGCTGGGTGCAAACAGAAGTCAAAATATTGTTCGACTTTCGAAAACTATGAAATTGGGTACGCAGTTGTTCGAGAGCGGAATGAATGTGGAAATCCGAACAAAATGTTGACCGAGTTTCGAGTTGTGAGTCACAAAACATGTCTCATAATGGATCTTGGATATCTCTGGCTGAATGTGCCCAGACATCACTTTCTCATAGTCTGACATCAACAAGAAAAGAGCAAGGGTATATCGGATTAGCCGAAGGAAAGAGATATTTAAAAAAAGGCAGGATACTTTCCAAAATAAACGAAAGACGGAAAGTGAGGGAACTTGTCCTGTCCAGACGCGGGTAATCAAACTTCCAAAAGTACAACCAAAAAACCAAGTTTCGGAGGTGGATTAGTGTTGGCTGGAGATAGACGGGTCTGGATTAGAAAATAAGGAAAAAAGGAGAGGAGTCTCTCTGAATGACCAAGAGAAAAATGAAACGGAAAAAAAAGAAGAACTTACGCTGCGGCTGGTCCCGAAGCGGCACTCGAGATCTCTTGATTCTGAAAATATCGATGTTTTTTGAGGGGAACAATCAGAGACAATATCGAGATAGATGGAAATGGAACAAGAGAACTCATTCCCAGAGAAGAAAAAGAGGGACCTTGAAGGAGGAACATCAAGGGCATTGACGGCAGAGAAAGAAGAGCCACGCCCTAATGAAAGAAGCGAGGATAATGACCCTGACGGGAGAGGACACGAGAATCATATTTATGGAGAAACAAAACGAGGACAGCCGGGTTTATCACCACAGACGAGCGTGGAATCACTAATCAAACTGCGCGAGATTTGAGCGCCGACAACAGATTTACGGCTGCCGCTGGGGCTTCTTCTTCTTTTCTTGGGTAAAAGACGAGGAATAACAAATTAATCCGGAGGACGACGCCTTGTTTAGCAGTCGGCATAATGAACGACAGCCCACGTTTTCTGTTTATTCAGACACCAGACAAAAGCAACGTATAGTAAACTTCGTTTGGACTTTCGGAAAAAAAGAAAATAAATGGGAAATGGCCGAGGTGGCCACTGCGAGCAGGTGTTCATTTTATCGGGCCGAGTGTTGACCAAGACGGCTCACGGGAGGAGCACTCTCGGCACACCCCGTTCCTCGGTCGCCATGGACACCGACTGGAAAAAGTGCAAAATGGAGAAGGAAAGAAGCCCGCTAATTGCAGATCGATACATATGAACACCGACGAAGAGCTCGCCATGCAGCAAGAAGTGCATGTAGTTACTGGGAAAGCTTACAAAAAAAGAGAATAAAGTCAATTGAAGTAGTCAGAAAATGTCGAAGATGTACAGTAATCACTAATAAAAACTGAAAATAAAGAAAACATGAATGTGACGCGTTTGCTAACTAGACGAGTCTCGGCTTACTTTGATTAGTGAGAGAGGAACAGGAGATCTAAGCCCAGATGTCCATGAGAACTTATGAAAAATGAGGAGAGGCGGTTATTTGTGGCAAAAAGAACCTGAGAAAAGACGATAAGCTCTTGCTTGACGTCCTTATCAAACGAATTACGGCTTTTTGGAACATTTCACTTGAACCTTTGCAGTTGGAAACTTTTAAAGGTGGTAATGTTTGATATCCAACTCGTAAAAAGTCAATATTCGAGTTACAGTCCCCCTCTCGTGAAGGACCGACGCGTCATTTCTGAACAAACACCATAAACACCGGGCTAAGTTTGCCATCCTGAAATTGGCAGGAGAATACAAAGAGAAAAAATAAAGAGGGCATATGAACAAATAAAGAGATTTGGTTGCCTCGACGACAAGGAAACCCTTCACGTCAAACTCGCTCTATTTCTGGCACTATACGAGGAAAAAAATAAAGGGCAAACGATTGGATTATCATTCATTTACTACGGTAGAATGAATAGGTTGAATATAAAATAGGCGAGAGAGAGAACACCTCGAGGTGTAAGGAAGCGGAAAGAATCGGATTTTGGTTTGTCTTTATGCTGTGCATATGCTCTGGTTATTACATCTCCCCCCGGCCGACCGACAACCCCACCTGGAGCAACCTGATCCACGCGTTAAAAATGCCATTTGACTGAGTATCTGAGGAGACAAGTAGCTACATAGGAAATGAGTAGACAGAGGGGAGAAGCTCCTCGTTTTTTAGCCCTTTCCATTAGCATCTCTGCCTCTCGGCAAAATGACTACAGTAGGCAATCGAAGAAAATAAAGAGCCAGGAGATGACTACAAGAGAAGAGAGGAAAACAGTGACTGTGTTCTTCTTCCTCAAAAGGCGGCTTTTTCAATTGGCAGAGTACAAAAAGAGGCGCTCCGGGGGGTGGTGTTCCTGCGTTCCCCTCATTACCCGCGGCGGTCATTAGCGCTGCAAATAGTCTCCTTTAGGCTTGGCCTTTTTAGCAAGTGGATTCCACATCGATTTGTCTAGCGGTGTGTCCCCTCTCGAAAAAAGTCTGGTGTCCCCCAGCGGCGTTCCTTCAAACTTCTCTTTGCAGAGCCGGCGAGAAAGGGGAGATTAGCTTCCTGTGGGCTGTGATTGCTCCAATTCGGGAGGACTTGTGTACCCATTAAATGACAACCAGAAGTACAAAGTATATCAAAAAAGATCGAAATAGAGATAATGTTAGGGACAGCCGGGAGTGGCCCATCCGGGTGACCAGATGGTGTCGAGATCGATCGTCACCTCGGCCGTCCTCTCTCTTTGGTAATTACAGTCGGCTGGAGCAGATGTCCTTTTCGGGCTCAGCTGTGCATGGTTTATTGATTAGAAGAGGAGAGCTGACAGATGAGAGACGAAAAATGAATATATGTTGAGGAAATTAAAGGCGAAATCCAATATCCGAGACAGAGGAGGCGACGACGTCTGGGAAATATCCCAAGTCAATTTATTCTAGTCGACGTATTTTTGTCGTTTGAATATCCCTCATTCTAATCTTCTGCCGTCAACAGCTCTTCCGATAAGGACAACTCAAATCGCAGCCCAGTGGGATGGCAGAAGTACCTAAGGATGAAAAGACCGGAAAAGACGAGGTCAAGAGGAACGCAGTCGTTTACATGACAGATGGCAATAAAAGAACGGCCCTCTATCGTATATTTGCCCGTTCTATTTCCACTTAAAACCGTATTAAATTCCAGAAAATTCGTCGTTTTTTTTTTGGTGGGTGGATCTCGGATTACCGCGAGATGTATTTGCCTGGCAGCAATAAAAGGAACAGACACTAACATCTTCCAGAAGACGGCTATCCATTTGAAGCCGTGTTGTTCCGGCGGACAGATGGGCGATATGGATCTTGATCTGACAACATCAAGATGGCCAGTGATACAAATTGAAGTGAGGGGACCAACTCAATCGTCTACTATCCTTATCAATAGAACAAATTATCGGAGAGAGGAAAATCTAGCTACTATTCAAAATAAAAGAATTAGAGCGAAGACAACCTCCCAGAAATACAGCAAAATTAGTATAATTTCAGGCGACAAAGAAGGGAATTTCCCTCACGAGAAAAACAAGTTGAGGCACAAAGAAATCGCCGATGACAACTATTTTGCGGCAATGAAAATGAAAAATGATGGATGAGAGTGAAAGTTAGAGACAATCAGAATATTTAGGAATAGCTAAAGATGGCTAAAAAATAGTAGGAGAGCTGGCAAATCGATGAAGGCCAGGGAGGTGGCTGCGTCATTTGAAATTTCCCCCCTCTCCCTCTGTGCTCTGCAACACGCCCACGAAAGGAGAAGACCACCATTGTGGGAGAGTCTCTTTCGTTGTTTGACAGGTTAGGGGGTACTGTAGCAGCTTATTAAAAATGGGAAATCGCCTAACAATTAAATTAAAACAAAAGGCAGTCATCTCGAAATCAGAGTCACATTGAAAATAAAAAGGGCATCGTCGTCCTGAATGTGTTCGTTTTCCTTTTGGATTTGCATAGTATCGCATTTGTTTTGCGTAAAGAGGATATTTGTCTCGCTCTCGTTGCAAATGGAACGAGTGCGACATTTGATATGCAAGACACGGCGCCGTAGCCACTTCTTCCGTTCGTCTGACAGATTTGGACACATTCCATATTGAGGAAAAGAAAAGAAGGAGAACAGAGATTATAGAGAGCTATTAACAAGAAATTGTCGGGAGGTCTCTCTCTCTCGCGCAGCCAGCCATCCTCGGTGTAAGGTGACATTTGGGGTGACACGCGATGAGGACAAGACTTCTGTCATTAATCCTCAAAAACAAGAGAGAAGCCGACGGCAAGGGGTCTCTCGACAAGGGAAGTGCTAGTCGACAAAAAAAGAGACTTGTTCTTGCAGAAATAAAGAGGTTTCTGCCCCAAAATGGGGTAACTAAACAAGCAAGACAGGTTGTAAAGATGTGGCGACAATGAAGGTCGTACACGCGACCCGTGTCCATCGGTGGCAAATTTGACAGGCGAGTGTTCGTGACAAATTAGTCTCTATTTTCGGACGGACTGTCTACTTGTTTTTGTCGAGTTTCACACTATTTGAAAGTCAAAAGAGAAACTGATTATCGAGAGAGGTCGAAAGAGCATTTCCTTTGAGCAAAAACACTGGAACCCCTGATTGTCAGCCGCTTGTCGCATTTGGGGCTCAATAGCTCCCCGGAGAAAGACGCTTTTTCTCATCTGTGCCGTCTTTTCCAAAGAACATGTCTGGCTCGGAAGTGAACAGGAGCTCAGTGTCCTCTTCGTCCGGCTAATGGTCGAATCCGGCTCACGGCAAACTAAATTACGAAGAGCAAATGCGAAATGGCCATTGGAAGAAGAGAGAAATCGCCTTTACTCTGCGAATACGAGAGAGATTTGGATCGACGAGAGAAGCCCCGGATGGGAGGGACATTGACAAGTCATACTCGGGCCGTTCGAAGGAAGCAAGGGCGACTTCCTTGTCGGAGGATGATAAATGCGGGCAGTAGTCAGGTAAGGAAGGGACAAAAAGACGGCAAGGATGAGCCAGCAAGCGATGGGAAAGGAAAAGATGCTCTTTGTGGAACAATAGACCCGATTGAATGAGAGAAAAAGGCACAGTAAGCTTATGAAGAAGACCTTACTCTTCCCTCTGCGAAGAAATAAGGCAAGGATCACCGAAAAAAAAGTTAGGAAATAGCACGAATCATGTCCTCGAGTTCCTAATTTGATGCGAATCAAGAATGGTAGTTGCGAAACGAAGTCAGCCGAGTGGTGTAACTTAGCCGAGTACTGGGCGACGTGTCAACAGTCGGGATATTGTGCCCTAATTGAAAAGGTCGACGAGCTGTTCAATAGGGAGGGTTGACGAGGAGGGACGGCGCAAGGAGGCGAATAATTGCACACTTTCTCTCTCTGGGCGCAGGTAGAATATTTATTACTCGTTGATTTATACATGGCACCGAGATTCTTCTCTCTTTTTCTATCAAGCTATATACAAATTCCGGAAGGCACTAATAATCACGGGGACTCATGGACAAGGAGAGCTGGCGCGTCGACGAGGTCCACTGAAATTGTTTCTAGGGGAGTCAAGGTAACCGCTTACTTCGTCTTTCTCCAAATTATATTTGTAGATGGTCGAGTCGCAGTGATAGGCACGAGGAGTGAGCTTGACCAGTGTGTGCAAGGGAATGTCGATGTACGGAAGTTCATCGTAAGGTCGGTCGTAGAAGTAGGCGAGAATACAACGGAGGACAGCCTGATGCGAGACTACTACCACGTTTGCCTGGAAAAGAAGTTTGTTGCAGAGAGGAATTCATTAACCTGTCTTTCCAATTCCATAATGACGGGTTCGAGCCTTGAGCAGACATCTTCATAGGATTCTCCCGACGGATAACGGTAATGATACTTGTCAGTTGTCCTATCTTCTGCTTGTTGTGGATATCTAGACGTTTTATAAAGAAAAATAGAGATAAAGACAAACCTTTCAAAGATATCGGAATAAGTGAGTCCTTCACAAATGCCGGCATCGATCTCATCCAAGGCTTTCCAATATTCGACGTGGTAATCCGTCGCCGAGTAGAGAGCATGCGCCGTTTGTGCTGCTCGAACTTTTTGAGAACACCAAACTCTCATGTCCTTGATGTGTTCTTTTTGGAAGAAGTCGCCCAATGCCTGGGCATATTTGACTCCTTGTTCGGTCAAGGGAGAGTCTCCTCCTATCCTTCCCATTGAATTGTACTCCGATTGACCGTGCTGAAACATAGACGAAGTATGAAAATAAAGAAGTAAAAACTAACTCGAGTGAGATAAATACATCTGGGAAGAAGATGAATGTTCATCAAAAAATACACGACTCGACTTTGAACATGGCCGTTGACATTGTGGACCATAAACGATCTGCCAGCATTGATAACCTGAATACTCGAAATGAAATATCAATGGGGATCAAACCTTGATGAAGCTTAATTTGTCGTCTCCGACTTCGTCCAACGCCTCGTACATATTTTTGTAATTCTCAATCCGTTTCATGAAATCTTCCTTGGCTTGTTCTGCCGACATCAACCCTAAACATTGACATTGACATTATGGACCATTAGCAAGTGAATTTACCTTTGTAATCCGGTGAATTAACTTTGACATCGGTCACATTGCTGTCGATAATTCGAGGATCATCACAAATTGATTCGATAAAAAAACAACGGAACCTGGAATGACTAAAGGATGTACAGAAATCGAATGAATCTGACCTGTTACTCTCGCAGAATTTCACAATCATATCTCTCCTTGATCTCGTCGTGTTTGTTGCATCAAAAATGGCCACTTGGCCTTCCCCAGAATTGAGAAATTGGGCAACATCGTCCAAAGCACGTCGAGCCGATTCCGCACGAACTTTGAGCGCCTCGGCGTTATTGGGCGAGAAGAAAGACGCATTTGCACCGTGGACAGCATCAGCAGCTGAAGCATCCGTTCTTCTGTACTCTCCGACGTTGAATACTATAATTCCAAATGTTGTAAAATGACGAAAATGGCCAACCTCGAGTCTTGATACCGATCCATTTCAGATATCGGCAAAGTTTCTTCGAAATATAAGTCTTTCCTCGTGCTGGTAATCCAACCATCACGATAATATTGGGAATTCGCACTTGGTCTGAAGTCAGAACCTTTTATCCTTTGAGGAAACGGGAAATTACCTTGGAATCCATGTTCGTATGAGTGGGCAACCATTCTTTTTGTCGATTTTCGATCATCTACCGGGCCCTGGGGCGGTGATTTCGGTGAGGATGAGTCGTCGTTACACATTTCTAAAACATTTATGTGTTTCTTTCATCGGCAACTTCAAACGAATAAAGGAAAGATAATTTCGAGAACAATTGACCCGAATACTCGTTTCAAGGAAAATTGGTGGGTGCAAGGCGTCGCCAATGAAATAGGTCTCCAATATTTAAAAAAACTGACATAGAATTGGAAATTGAAGTGAATAGAAGGGAGCAAAGATGGAAATTCTATTGGGGATAGCTAAGAAATGGCAAGAATAGAACCAATTTATCAAGTGGAAGGAGGATAAAAACAGCTTTTTTACGAGGAAAAACATCCGTCAATATCGTGGGAAAGAGCCATAAAAAGAAGACCGAAGCACAATGTCTCCATTGAAAGTTATGAGACGGCCTGTGAAGGCGCTTCAGTCGATAACCATCGCTTTTCGACGACGCTTCTCCTCCTAGAGCTTCTCTTCTCTCTACAAATTGACTAGATTTCATAGAATATACATGGAAACCTTAGGGCATAGTGGAAAGACATCCTTTGTCCCATAATGGGTTTTGTCTGAAACCTTGAACCTGACGGGATCCGGGAAAAAATTCAAGTCTTTTGCAGCTATCGGTGTTCCATCAAGATTTTGTCGTCCGATCCGAAAAAGACCTGGCCATTGTTCCAAAAGGTCTTTTTGTTATTTCTTCTTATAATTTTTGTTGTGTTTCTCATGACGCGCAATCAATCAACAGTCGGCTTAGTGAGCAGTTGATCCTGTATCCAGTAACGGCGTCAATATTTAGACACCAGAAAGTTGCCACCACACACAATTCCTTCATTTATTTCTCTAACCTTCGGGAAGAGAGGTCTTCTGTCAGACGGCCGTCTGCCTCCACCAGGCCTTTTTCCTCTCATAATCTCCCTATGTGGTGGTGGTAATCCATTTGTTGCACTCGACCAAACATTCCCATTGGACAAAGTTTCCCAGAATAAATTTCGATGACAGCAGAGGAGGCAGATAAACATAAACTATACCGGCAATTTGAATTTGAAATAAGTTTTATAGAAAAAAGAAGGAAAGTAGAGGGTGGAGTGGAGGGGGTGACAGGGACTGATTGTGTCTGATAAACTCTGTCTCTCCCTGGGAGTAATGTTGTTTTCGACGTTGCCATCAAAAATGCCTCGGGAACACACAAAGAAAATAGATCAAAAGGGAACCAAAGCTGATCAATGACCCCACAATCGTCAGCAAATCCGGTTTCCATGTCAATTTTACATAATCCAGGTGTCATTTGGTTGTGTCCAACTCTCGCTCTCTCCCAGCCGGTCGTTTCCTTTTTATTTTTGTAGGAAAGGCATGGTCCGAGTCTATAGTACCAGTTCGTCCATCAGCCATGACGATAAAACAACAGCCAGGAAAATGTTAGTCACTCGTATTTGACTAATAATTTTTGGGTTAATTGCAGATGTACCCGGGTATTGCCCATTATCTCCGCAGTACTTGCTGTCGTCTTCTGTATATCGACCGTCGTCTTGCTTATGCTCATATTGTACTCCCCGGAACAGCCAGACACAGTCAATTACACTTCGAAAAGTACCGAGGGGAAATTCAAAAAAGCGGCTGTGGTGTCGGAGAACAGTCTCTGTTCCGAGGCGGGGAGAGATGTCCTGTTGGCTGGCGGAAATGCCGTCGACGCGGCGATCAGTGCCCTTCTCTGTATAGGAGTAGTACACCCACATCTGAGCGGATTGGGAGGAGGATTTCTTATGACTATTTATAACAGGTACACTGTAATCTCTTTCCCTAAATAATAGTCACAGTACTACAAAGAATTGTATGGCGGTGGATGCCAGAGAAATGGCCCCACTTCGAGCGTCTGCTGAAATGTTTGTCAATGATACAAGTCAAGCACAATACGGTAGAATCTTGGCATACAATCTCATGTCCATTTCAGGGTATAAAGCAGCGGGTGTCCCTGGCGAACTTCACGGCATGTGGTCAATTTACAAACAGTGCGGGTCGGGTAATGTACCGTGGTCTCGTCTCTTTGACTCTCCTATTCGATTGGCCCGCGACGGCTATCCATGGCCAGACCACTTCAGTCTTCTCAATTTGAGCAATGAAACATTAAATACTCCATCTATGAGGTATTCCTTATTGTTCGTATTCACTTATTTAAATTAGAGAGAGTATTTACAATCCACGTACAAATGATCTCTATAAAGATGGAGATATTGTCAAGCGGGCAGCCCTCGCTAGAACATTGGAGCGATTGGCCAATGCAGCGGATCCGGTCGAGTTATTCTATCGAGGAGAAATGGCACAAGAGATAGCTGACGAGTTTGCCCAGAATGGTAATTCTTTCCTGTTTTTGCTCTGACTCAAAATCTTACAGGAGGATTGGTTGACTTAGAGAGTTTAGCCAATTACACGACACTTGTATATGACGAAGCTCCGAGTACAAATTTCTTGGGAGACTACAAGATGTGCGGTCCGCCTCTGCCGTCTTCCTTCGTTGTCGCACAAAGCATTGTCAAAACGATGGCTGGTAGAGTAGTTCTCTTTTTTCTGGAACCAACATTTTTAGAATTTTATAAAAACCAGAAACCGGATCTGTCGAAAGCGGACGTTTTCCATAAATTCATCGAAGCTGAGAAGTTTGCCTACTCGCAGAGAATGAAAATGGGTGACATGCGTTACGTCGAAGGAGCCGAGGATCTGATGAAATCGATGCTGAAGGAGTAGGCTCTGCACTTTTTTACAGACTCTTTTACGTTCAGTGACTACATCAAATATATCACAAAAAGTATCAAAGACAAGGCACAACCTCTGGAATATTACAATGGGGCAATTCTGGATTTCCCCGAAGATCACGGGACATCGTCTGTATCGGTGTTGGATGAAGAGGGAAACTCTGTCGTGGTCACTTCTACCATCAACACATGGTAGATTTCTTTTTTTTTTTCTTTATAAGAATCTGTTCAGGTACGGTAGTCAAATGATCTCGCCGACATTGGGAATCCCGTGGAACAACGAGATGGACGATTTTTCGACTAAAGGATTGACCAATTTCTTTGGCTACAGTCCATCCGTAGCAAATTATATTGCCCCGGGGAAAAGGCCGATGAGTTCGATGAGTCCTACAATTGTACACAACGAGGAGAATGGTGTCAAGCTAGCTGTAGGCGCCTCTGGTGGCACCTATATTATCTCGTCGGTCGCCCAGACGACTATAAGAGCGCTAATATTCAATCAAACAATTAAGGTGAGATAGAACAAATTGGAGAGAGTTTCGCCTATTTATAGGAGTCCGTCGACGGGCCAAGGTTTCACAACCAATTCAAAGAAGAAACCAAATTCGAGAAAGCAATTCCTCCGAGGATAGTCAATGAGCTGAGAAACAATCACGGACAACAGATGGTCCAAGTAGACAAGTTGCCAACGGCAGTTTCTGTTTTGAAAGTCGAACCAGACGGATTCATTTATGCCAATACGGACTATCGAAAATCAGAGAGGACATTTCCTGCAGGATATTAATACTTGTTCTTTAATGAATCCTTTACTTTTTAAAAAGAGTTTCAATTTGATTATTGGCGTATTTGAATGGCCAATGAGCGGTTCGTTAATGGCCATTTTGTGCCGCGGAGTTTGGGGTGTCCCCTTGCTCCGCTTCGTCTCCCCTCGGGGGGCACATGTTGTGGCGCAGGCTTTGATCGATTCTTCGTCGAATGCTCGCAGTTCTGTTCCCAACTCACTTCCAGTTTTTATTATTATTGTTTCGGATTGAGGGAAGCCCTTTCTAATTCTGGGTGGCTATCCCTTTCCCACGCTAGTTTTCAATTAGAAGGGGTCAGCTCATATATCTCGGAGAAGATGGGGAGCTCCCCTGAAGGAGGAAGAGAACAAAACGGCTGTCAAAGTTTGACTGATGGCCACGCCGCCAGTCATGATGTCTCTTCTAAATTTATTTACTTTTGTCTAGACATTTTAGCCTTTTTTTCGGATATTTTTTCGGATAGATACGCCTCCCCCCCCCCCCCCCCCTTTTTCCCTATAATAATGAGCAAAGGAGAATAATCTCTCCGGAGACAATTTTCATAACAAAGACAATGACGTCAAACGACAGCATATTTATCCATTGTTCTTCTGTAAACATTTATTAGAGAGAAATACAGTTCCTGGAATGGTCGCTTTATGCATCAGACATATTCCGTATTTTTGGGATGTCTGCCATCGCGTGAAACACAATATGCCCGTGTGTCACGTCAGGGGGATTACACGAATAGGATAGCCCCTTATCAATAAGATCTCTTCTCCCACTTCCTCCCATCCTATCCGACTCATTCCAGAAATGCATCCTTCGCATGCTCAACTTGCTCTTCTAGTTTCTTTCATAGGTTAGTTCGTGTGGATAATTTATGATTTATGACCAGCACTCATGTTATCTCAATGGTTAGCAGTCAATTTCAGGTCTTTCTCTAGCTGCGACTTCCTCCAAGAACTGTACCGAGGCCCGGGATGGCGCCACTTTATCGTGTTACACTTGTATGGGAAGGGATTTAGAGAACTGCGAATATGGACAAGTCTGCTGTAAAGGATCATGCTATAAGCTTGTGGACGAAGGTTTCAATCCCAGTCCCAGGAAATTATAAGGGGAGTCGTTTAGATCATCAACTGATTGTGAAAGGATGCACCAATGACAATGAGGAGGACGCGTCGATGAAACGGAGAACCTTGGATGTTGCTCTCTACTGGACAAATGGAGAGAAAATCACCGGTATAGTCCTATTTCTTTCTTTCTATTCTGACTTTTCAGGGGAGTCGTATTTCTGTAATGGCAAAGATTACTGTAACAGTGGCACTTCTGTCTCCCTGCTCTCTTCTGTTGCCGTTCTTTTTGCTCTTTCTCTTCTCCGATAGACCCAATACTGTTAGAAATTAGGATTAGATTATTTTCCCCTCCTCACTGCTGCCTACCCCCATTTCTCCTTTCAATCCATAGAGTCTCCTTCTTGTCAAAAATATGCTCGAAAACGTGTCTCATCCAAAATGTACAACGGCTTTCAATGTCCTTTTTCCCTGCGATTCCATTGAGTGTTAGTGAGCTTTAGGTTTTTCTCGGTGATAATAAAGGAATTTTAGAAAGACAACGGGCCAGGAAATTGTCCAGTGGTAGTGTGATATTTCTTCTTGAGAAACAGCTTCGGCAGCTTGGATTCATTATTAGGAGGACGAGGCCACCGCTGACTCCGAACATCGAAAGACATTATGAGTTCATTCAAGTTTGAATATAACAGAAAGGTCGGGGAATAAAGGCCAGACTCACATTTGACTCCGATGAGGTCAAAAGTCAACGCGGCGGCAAAAAGGCAACTTGGAATGACGATGAAGAGCGTGGGAATGGCCGCCTGCAGGATCAACTGGAAGAGGAACTTCCGATGCATTGCACGAAGATTGTCGGCGACGACATTAACGTCTATGGCTCTTCTAGTAGCAGCAATAAAGAAAGACATCCAGATAGTGAAATTTATACAATCAATGGCCATCACGGCGATAGTTTTCCTGAGACATTCTGATTTGTCATAGACCCAAATATTAGGGATGGCTGCGAGGGAGGGGGTGACGCAGATATATTCCTAAAAAATTGGTCCGTTATCTTTAAACCGGCTGATTCACTTGTTGCCATTCTTTGAGAGTCTCGCCCGTATTACTGACGGCAGTTGCGGTTAGTCCGTAGTTTACAAGTGGAGTCGCGTAATTATAAACCATAAGAAGTTGACTATATATCCAAACTTTTCTATTATTTTATTATAGCCTGTTTCAAACGGATATGTAGGTGGTTAAAGGTTAAATCGATCTAGATAGAGCGCTCGGCTCGTCTAGATGGGTCAGATGCTCGATTTCGCTTTCTTGCTTATGCAATTTTCTGTGAATTTCTCCCTTATTTTCATGTTAATTTTTATTGCATTTACCTACTAAAATTCTGATCTATCGAAAAAATACAAGAACTAGCATAAATCGTGGCGAATCCAAAAAAGTGCTATTTTTATAAAAATAAATTTTGTTGCAAATTTCAAAAAATTGAAATCCCGCCGTGGCGCAGTGAGACATTTCCATTTGAAACAGACTATATTTTCAATGCGAAAAGCGCGAATAATATCTTTACCCAAAATGGCAAAAGGACAGCGATAGTTCTTGAAATAAATAATTCCACTCATTCTGGCATTTTGCTACGTGAAGTTGGACAGAAATAGTCGCCTTGCTTCACTGTGTTTGTCTGCTCTTCATAGATTCCCACGACGTTCCTCCATATAGACAGATTCTATCTGTCTGGTTATCAGTCGTTCGGGATGTGGTTGCTTCCTCTTTTTGGTTGTTTGACTTACGGTAGGATAATCCGCTTCTTTCCAACTTCATTTAGTCGCCTCCCAACATATTCACTGCGATTACGGCTGGACTGCATTTAAACATGGATGTTGGATTGTAAGTTGGTTTAGATCGCGATCAACAACAATTATCATTTCAGAAAAAGCCATTTACAGCGACCGAGTACAAGACATGGTTCCATGTAGGTTGGCTCCGGGTATAAAACGTAGCAGGATCGCCCCAAATGCAACTAGAACAGCTTGTTTTCACGTTTTGCTTTTCTAATAATATTCTTTTATCCCTTGCCGTATTAACTGTCACAGAATCATCATACCGACCCCAAAATCCTTATTCTAGGCTCAAGCTGGATGCCGGGCTTTCCGAGGAAAATTGGCCATGTTCACTGATGAGGCGGAGTACAGGGATGCCGTTGCCAGTTAGCCGTCAAATTGTTCCGTATCAAACATTTCAGATGTCTTCAATTCAAAGTCATCGGAGACTGTCTGGGTTGGTTTGAGACGCGTGATCACGCCGAATAAGGAGAACAGATCGTGGGAATGGCCCCGCTACAAGGAGATTCCCAATCCGTATATGCCCAATATCACTGTGACTGATGCTGATTGGGACAATAAGCCATTACTTTGCGGAGCCGTGTTAAACGATCCCAATGTGGGCATAAAATTAATTGCTCAAGACTGTGTCCAACAACCGGCGACGTCGTATGCTTGTTTTATTCCCGGTGGTCGTTCCTGCTCACGAAATGCTGAAATTCTCAATGGAACCTGTCGATGTAAGGCAGGATACATCGATGTGTTGGATGCACCGCTAAGCAGAGGAGACCTCAATTTTGAGAGAGTGGGAAAACACAAAAAGTGTGTGGATGCGGTTTCAGGGCGAGAAATGTGTTTCTGCAAATGTGACGCTGACCGCGAAACCGACCACCGCGTCGACCGTTGCTCCTCCTGCAGCTCCGTCAGCGGCTCCTCCTTCTGTGGCACCTCCCGCTGCTCCGTCACCGGCTCCTCCTGTGGCTCCCCCAGCTCCTACTCCAGGTATTCCCGGCCCGATTGTCGCTGGCCCAACAGCTGGAGCTCCTCTGGCTGCAAGTTCACCACCGAGCAGTGGACCCATCGCAAGTTCTTGTAATCGAGTGACAAAATCGATGAAAACGTTCTTCCTCATGGAGTCAACCACCGATCTCGGACAAGACACATTCAATAAGGCAAGTTTTTGGCCTTGTTGGTCAGGAAAGATTGACCTTTCCAGGCTGCTGCTTTCGTCAGTTTGCTCAAGTCAAGTCTCAACAACACCGTGATCACCAAGACGATGACATATGGAGCCATGGGAGAATTCACCGACCACGACAACGCGGCGCCTGTTTTTTTCCAGGGAAAAGCTGCTGACACAATGAACGCTCTAAAACAGGTTCATGCTCGTATGAGGGTATGTTAATTTCTTGTTTTCAAAATAAAAAAGTCACAGCCTGGCACTGACCATCAGGTCATTTACATCCTGACTGGCAATCTGCCAACAGCTACTGGAAACGTTGACCGTGACTTCCAAGCTTTTTCCCAATATATCGATATGGTCAGTTCCATATTGTCAATCTTATTTTTTTGTATTTTTCAGTTGCAACGAACAGATCCCTCTCTTCGCCTTGTGTTCCTTGCCTTGACAAGCAAATTAGATCCAAAGGCGGCTGAACTGCAAAAATTGTTGAAGAACCCGGCCGATTTTATAAAACTCGAAGGTATGCTCGATGCAAGAGGCGTTGAGCAAGTTCTCAAACAGACGTGTGACTCCTATGTCTAATTGAGGATAATAAAAAACAATGTCATATTTTTAATACAGCTTCAACCGGGGCGACTTTTGACTCTCGTCTTTGTGTTGCCCTTTGGATAGCCAATTCGATATAACCTACAAAATGGTCAAGACACGGTATCATATTGAGGATGGCTCTTCTGTATGGAGTATAAGTGGCGCCGTAGGTAAATATTCCTGTCGGAATCAGGGCGTTGCCTACCATAATTAGTCGGTTGAACATATCTATAAGGAGATTTTCTGTGGTTCCACTTGCACAAACTAACCGACTCTCTGCGATTTGACCATTATTTGTACCAAACACAGTGGCAACACGAAGACGTACTCGATGAGCATAATAGCGGCCAGAGATATCAACGAGATTAGAACCATAGCGTGTTGCCTCTTTCGATGTTTCGATATTCGACGACTCGTTTTTAAAATGTAGATAATCTTATAACAACTGATGACAACCATCGAAGGACTGAATATTAGACAGAAAACAGCGAAGAGAAATCCCAACAACAGCCAAATATTACGGAAAGATGTCCCAATAAGGTAGACATTGTCAGTGAACAAGGCGTCACAACAAACTCGTATAATTTCAAAATATCGCTGTTTGAGAGTATCATCCGGTTGCCAGGATGTCATAAGAAGAAAATATGGAGCAGGAAGAATGTCTGTGACAAAATAAAAGATTGTGTAATAGAAATATTTGAAGATTCTATTATTGAGGAAATGATCCTCGGAAAGTAGAGCCGTCATACGGTAATAGAAAAGAGGAGCAAACGAGGCGCCAATCACTAGAAAATGATTGTATTTGAAGAGGGCAGGACTCACTGAATAACAAGTGCAAGTCAATTGCCAGAATAGCAATGGTCGGGACATCGAAATCTCGAAAAGTGCCGATAAATTCGGCAGCTGGATATGGGAGATAAGTTATCGGAGTGGCCAATACGCCTATACTCATAGTGAAAAGAAGAGCTCTGAAAATGGCTATTGCCTGGCCATAAAGAACACCAACATTATCATTTCCTTGGCTATCATAAATCTAAAAATCTTGGACTTTTGTGGCGGACTGTAGTACACGATCATGAAAGCACCCACAAAGGTGAAAAGACACGTTATGCCGAACTCGATCTGAATTTAACCGTAATTTATAGAAAACGAGAACAAACCTGTAAGGCAATTCTGAAGAGAGGATAATTGTAGCCAAAATAGGGATTGACAGAACAATTCATTAAAAAAAGGCAATGAACATGCCGACAAAGAAGTCGAAAACACGCGCCTAACCACCTTTTGTTTACTGGAAAAGGGGCAATTAGAATGAGATTATTACGAACTACACCAATCTACGAAAAAAACAAAAGTCCTTTTATTCTATTTGCGATTAGAACAAGAGGTTAAAAACAAGTTCAAGATGTCAGATTTATTCGCACGAGTTCACACTTTATCGGGAACGAGCAACGTCAGAACGACGGCTAAAAGTGTCGTGGCGGCAAAGAGCAAGAACATCCCTCCTTGAACCATACCTTCCTAAAATCAGAAGATGAAAAGGAGATAGACGACTTGCAAGGAGATAAACTTGAGGGGCAAAGACAGCTGCCAAGTTGCCGAAGCTGGCCGACAATGCCACACAAGAGTTGCGGTACTCCACCGGACATTTACAGGAAATGAAGGCCAAGACACACATAAAAGCGGATGAGGACGCGAACTTGGCTAACATCCAGACGACTAGGTACATCCAATGATCTGTATGACTCGGATTAGACCCCATCAACAATTACCTGGGGTTATGAAATAGATGGCGATACCCGAAATTGAAGTAAGGATATGGAAGACACAGAGAGTTCCCCTGTCACCGACTCTGGAAAAAAAATTACGTGGTAGAGGACAGGACTTACAAGTGATAGAGGAAAGGCACGACGGCATATGACGGGAGCTCGACCAGCGACGACAAGACAAAGTTCGTGTGGATATTGCCGAATTGAATAACTGTACTCGTCAGACTCATCGCATTGTGGACAAGCGTATAGGCAAAACTGTAATCTATTGGGTTCGATTTGGCAAATATTCTACCTCATGTAACAGCTGGTCAAGAGGACGTAAAGGAAGTTTTGATTGTTTAGAATTCTCTCCCAATATGGCAGCTTTTCCTTCTTATCCAACGAGTTATCTTTTTTCTTATCTCGTGTCAGAGCTTCCATATCCACCGCACGTCCATCTTTCTTGAGATTTCTCTCGATGAAACATTCAACTTTTGTGTAGTGATCTTTTTGGATGCAGTAATCCAGGCTCTCTTGAAGGTAGCTGAAATTTTCGTAATCTTGTGTCCCGAATAGCTTCTTACAGGTACAATACTATGGCCAAGGCAATATTTGGAAATGAAAGGATCAGCAGTAGATTCCTCCAAGAAGAGGAAACTAATACAGCTGGTGCTACCTGGAATTGCCTTTTCTATAGTCAAAATGTATCCGAATACCAAAGCGGAGCCAATAACCCACGACAACCCAAAGACACTTCCCCATGCGCCGTGAATTTCCTTTGGAGTTGACTCGGCAACCAGAACCCAATTAATGAGAGTTGTCGGCTGAATTGCATTATCTCATTATTGGCAACAGGACATACCGAATAGAAAACGCCTTGAAGAAAGCGGGAGATCAACAATTTGTCGAAGGACGGAGCCATTGCACACAGAATGCCAGTCAAACCGGTGGCCAGGACACTTACAATCACCAAGGGACGTCTTCCCCATCTGATGGCTGACTTGTCTTGGGATGAGAGGCAAACTTACCGGTCAGAGACGATACCAAACAATGGAGCGAAGAGGAGATTGCCAAGGGAGAAGGAGGAACTTATCAGGTTGGCTGATGTCTCTGTCCCAGGAAACTGAATTCAATGGATGGCCATTGGGGATTTGGAAATACCTCTTGGCTACAAGTTGTGAAGTTGCCGACATCAATGTCTCCGGGAGACGCGATATATGCGGATACAACGAGAAAAGCACCAGATAGTCCCCAATTGAGACTCAAAAGTATCCCGGACAGAAAAATATGAGGACTGCTCCTATTGGGAAATGAGGGTTGGTGACAGGGCCATCCAACTTACTGACATCGTTTTTTCAATTCATCAGCTGTGTGGATGATGGGAGCATCACAGTCCTTTCTGTCCTGCAACATGGCCGCAACTGAACGAGGAGGAATCGAGGTCGAGCCGACTTCTTATGGAAATGGTGCCCTGGAAAAACAATTCCGGTTTCGAATGACCAGTTAAAATAGATTTTCATTTTTGATGAGAACAGAAATCATCAATGAGTGTGGGCCCCCTGACAAAGGTGTTTTGTCTTCCCCGAAAAATCTTTGGCCGCTCGGAGAAAAGGGGCTGATGACGATTAGAATGAGGAACAAAAGAAGACGAGAGAGAATTCTGGAAAGTCGTGTCGACTGATCCTTTCTAGAAAGGGCGTCTTGTTCATATTCTTTGCACCGGCCACTTTCTCTGCGTCATTTCCCCATCGCTGTTTTCAGTGGAGTGCAAATTTTTGCAGGGCGCATCCAATGGCCTGATTTGTTGATGAGAGTAAAAAGGAAGTTGAAATCAAAAAAAAATAATAATTTATTAGGTACACTCATGATACGGCATTGCTCCTGAAGGGAGTCATCTTCTGTCGAAACGTCCTATGTTTTCATCTTTCTACCTGCACCTGTAACTTGTGCTGAAAGTACAAATATTGTGATAAACATTTGCCATAACTGCAGTTTTAATCATCGAAGTACGAGAAATCTGAAAGAATAATGGGATTTCTTGCGGCCCCTCTAGATGTCAAAGTGCCGCGAAATGCGCGCTCCAATCCAAGCAGCCGCACCGCGGCCGACACCAATTGAGCCCCCGCTTGTCGGACTCAACTCAACGTTGCTCTTGTGCTTTTTAGATGCCCTTTGACCTCTTCGAATAATTTAAATCATCGTTTAAGATGAAAGTGATGGCGGGGTGTTCGGCTGATCCCCTCGCCACCCCGTTGAAAGTCAAAGTGGCCGATAAACTGAAGAGGATACGAAATGGAATTGTGTTGGATACTCGGCGAGACGAGAATGGAGCCGTTGAATATTATGTGCACTATGACGGGCAGGATAGACGACTCGACGAATGGGTCGGAGCCAACAGAGTCAAAAGAAAGGTCAGCTAACTGCCAAATCCATTTCGGACCTTCCATTTCAGTTTGCTGATAAAGTTCGGGTGAATAAAGGAAAATCTCTCGAGACAAAACGGCCGGAGAGACTAAAACGATGTCCCCTGACTCCTTCGGGTCCCGTCAATTATGAGGAGGTTCTCCACAAAGTCCACAAAGAGGTAATCTTTGACCTGTAGCCTTTTCGAATTCCTCTCTTTCAGGTAACCAAAGTAAAATATATTGAGACAATACGCTACGGGAACCATGAACTCGACACATGGTTTGTGTTTATTATTCTATATTAATCAATTTTTTCAGGTATTTTTCTCCCTACCCGGATGATTATGGAAAGACGCGATATCTGTACGTCTGTGACCGATGCATGTTTTACATGAAAAATGAAAATGACTACCGAAAGCACTTGGTATACCCGTCTATTTGTTTGTTTTACAAGTAAACAATTTTTAGTATGAGTGTAAAAGAGCACATCCGCCGGGAGTCGAGATTTATTCGGAAAGCGATTTTGCGATCTACGAAGTCAACGGAAGGGACGAACGTTTCTTTTGCCAGTGTCTTTGTCTTTTTGCGAAGTTGTTCCTCGACGATAAGACGATCCACTTTGCAACCTCGGGATTCAGATTCTATGTTCTGTGTGTAAAAACTAACAGTGAGTTTTCCCTTTTTTTTTGTTATTTATTATGTTCAACAACGAGGCGCTGTTATCTTTGTATAAAATTCTTATTCAGGTTCAATGAGAGTGGCTGGTTTCTTCTCGAAAGAATGCGACACGCCGGGTACAAATCTGAATTGTCTTCTTGTTCTTCCTCAACATCAACGGAGAGGTTTCGGCAAACTATTGATACAGCTCAGTGAGTTTTGTTTTTCGTTGAATTTCGAAATTACCCGAGATTTGTTGCCATTGGGACAGCCCAACCGGAAAATACGTGGTTGCGTACTCTCACGTCCACATAAAAATACGGAATCTATAAAAATGCCTGGCTGTTATCAAATTGGTCTTTCAGGTTACGAGCTTTCGATAAAACAAAATGTTATTGGCTCACCGGAGAAGCCACTGTCGGACATGGGACTGGCCAGTTATCGGTCCTACTGGGCATACACCATAGTCCACCATTTGAGGGAGAAAATGGAAAGACAGCCAACAGCACTGGAGGAGCTGTCGAAGGAGACTTGTTAGTCGACCACTCCATCTAAATCAATCATTTTAGTGATCGACGCAAAGGACATCCTTGCGACCCTCGAATGGCTGGGTCTGACCGATCTGAAACATCGTCCGTTCTACGGCGAGTTGCATTTCACATTTGCTGACCTTGACAATTTGCTCAAAACGAAGGCCAAACCACCGACTTTGCTTCTAAACAGCCGTCGACTGAGATGGCGAAGTATGTCGACGTAATTTCCCTTCTAATCTAGGAGTCAATTTAGCCACGTTTTCTGTATTTTTATGTACATTTCCCGTTTTATTAACTTGAATTTTGTTCGTGTTCAGATTAATTACAGAGTAACCTATGTAACTGGGTATCCCATCCTTCCCGAGGTGACTCCTGTTGTCATTCAACGTACGGGTATAATAAATCAGGTTCTACTTCGAGATCTTTGACTCATCTTGTCCTTTTCAGATACGGTGTTCCTTTCTCCCTAACCTCTAATTATTCTCCCTCGGGAGATGTCTCGTCGTTTCCATGGTGTCTTACTTTTCCCTCCTTGGTTTTGTCGACTCCTCCTGATAATGTCCGACTTGTAATCCCAACTATGAAGAAGGCAACAGCTCACTTGTCTGTCTCAGGTGTCCTCACGCTCATCATCATCTTCTCTTTCATCTATGCTACCGTAAGTCCTTCTCCCCTCCGACGTGATCTCCTTCCAGCCGACGTGTTCCTCTTTCCGTATTCGTACCATTTATGCCGCGACTTTTGTTTGTATTTGGATTGTCATCTGTTTTGTTATGAATATGTTGGTGGCCACGTATTTTATCGAAGCTGAGACAATGCACTGTGAACAAATGATGTGGTTCAGTCTGATGGCCATCTTCATTATCCTAATCACTGCGGCTATCGTCGCCTTCCTCTATCATCAAGGAATGGAAGCTGTAGAAGTCGAGAGAAAGAAACATCCCATGTGATCGAAAATAAACATGACTTTTTACCTCAAGTTGGGAGAAATAATTGGCTGGAGATGCTCATTAGAGGGCCAATTAGGACTGTCTTTTGAAAGGACAAACTTCTTATTTCCGTCGACGACAGTAGTTGAATGTGAAAATGAAATAAAAAGCCCGGTTATGGGGAAGAACGTATTGAAAAGTTCCGGTTTTCCTGATTTCAAAAGGGGGATCAAAGAGAGTCGGCTGCACGTAACTCTCCAGTTGATCAAGCAGGCGGCAGTGTCGACACGGATAGTTGACTTTTTGTGTGTTTAGAGACTGTTCTCGGTCTCTCGCTTATCTTTTCCATTCTTTTCTTTTTACTTTTCGTGGGCAGGACCTTTCGACTTCTCACATGGTTTAATGCTTTTGCTCCAGATTGTCTGACTCAGTTTCTTTACAGATATTTCCAAATGTATGCTGAGCATTATCAACTGAACAAGTACATCAAATTCAATCACAAGGTCATCCGAGTGGAAAGAGCCGAGGACTACGCGAAAACGGGAAGATGGACAGTCAGCTACACAACCCCGTAAACTCCTGTCACTTGTCGGAACTAATCTCTGTTTTATAGAGACGGAACAAAGATAACGGAAATCTTTGATGCTGTTCTGATGTGTTCTGGGCATCACAAGATCCCCAATATGCCAAAGGCGTGGGAGGGACAGGAGAAGTTCAAAGGACAGATCATTCACTCGCACAGCTATAAAGACCACAAAGGATATGAGGACAAAGTCGTCGTGGCAGTCGGAGTTGGCAATTCGGGAGGAGACGTGGCTGTCGAGTTGAGTCGGATTGCTAGACAGGTGACTCTTTATACAGTCGTACTTATGTAAAGGTTGTCAGGTATACTTGGTCACAAGACGGGGCACCTGGGTCTTTAATCGCGTCTACGACTATGGCATGCCATTCGACGTTATTATCAACAGGTAAAATTCTTTTGTCCTCGGGGGATTTGAGGGATATGCCAGCGGATATCACAAGATCGCAATTTCAGAAGATTTGCTAACCAGATTAGGAGTATTCTGCCATTTTCTGTTACCAATTACATCACCGAGGCAAAGCTGAATCACCGGTTTGACCACGCCCGATACGGGCTCAAACCGAAACACAACGTCTTTGGGTAAGAAGGAAATTGAACACTGGTTAAAGAGAGAATTCAGTGCGCATCCTACTGTTAATGACGAGCTGCCGACGAGGATAGCTTCCGGGACAATTAAAGTCAAGCCGAATATTCGTCGATTCACGGAGACTGGCATTGAATTCGACGACCGATCATTCGTGGATGGCGTCGACGCGGTAAACAATCTGCAATAGTTTGAAATATCTTTCCCATTTCAGGTCATAATGTCGACTGGCTATTCCTTCGAGTTCAACCTCATCGAAGACGGCAAACTGATCCCCGTCTCCGAGAACCAAGTCGACCTGTACGAGTACATGTACCCTCTGGCCACCGCTGACCATAATTCCCTCGCCATCATTGGTCTCATCCAACCGGTCGGATCCATCATGCCTATTTCCGAGATGCAAGCCCGCGTCTTCTTTGACAGTCTCTACGGCAATTCTAAGCTGCCATCGAAGGAAAAAGTAGGCTGATCAGGCGCTGATAAACAGACGAAAAATTTTAAGATGATAAAGAGTATCGACGCAAAGAAGGCGGCAATTGCCGGCCGATATGTGAAGAGTCCAAGACATACGATTCAGGTGGATTACATCGACTACATGGACGAGTTGGCCGACCACATCGGATGCAAGCCGAACCTCGTCGAATTAGTCAAGAAGGATCCCGCTTTGGCTTATCAGGTAGATTTGAAAAATATCAGTCAACAACGAAGATTCAGGTTGAATTCGGGCCGGCTGTTTCCTACAGTTATCGACTACAAGGGCCACATCCATGGGAAGGAGCCAAGGATGCCATTCTGACTTCTGAAGAGAGGATGTACAGAGTATGATAATCTCTGTTTTTCCCGAAAATAATTATTTCCAGGCAACGAACAGTGGTCCATACGTGTCAGGCGGCAATTGTGGTTTGTACATGGTGGCGGGTGTCCTTCTTCTAATTCTTGTATTGTCCTCTTTTCTTTGTATTTAACGAGAAGTATCCCTCCTGCCGAACACAATAAATCCGTTCTACCTGCCATTCCAGATATTATTTTTTTCCAGATTCTCAGTAATAGATTTAATCCTATCAAGGAGATTACCAGTTCTTTATTGTCCCTTTTCTTTTGATGGGATTATCATCTGAAAAAGTCTGACAAACAGATCTCTAAGCCGGTCAGTCTGTTCGTCCCTCGACATGGAACGTCTTCTCTTCGGATCTGGCTGGGAAGATCCCGACTTTTTGAATTGCTCGTAAGCGTATTATCCTCTTCTCTTTGCATCTGCCTTCTTTAGAAATGAGCAATACGTTCTTTCTGTTGAAAATGGTACAAATTTTCGGAGTAAACTTCTCGGCATCGGTGTTCTTATTTATGGCTGTGCCGAGGAAATCCTCTATCTCCTCATAATGTTCGCCCTGTGGAAACGGATCAAAATCGGTCCTTGTTATAAATTCATGTTTATGTTAGGTACCAGACTATCTCTCCCCGTCCTCTATATTCTTTTTAGGTATCTTCGACATGATCGAAATCCTTTTTTCCATGATTATTGGATGGATTTTATTCAGAAACGACTTGTGCTCTCATCAAACTTTTGAGATTAAATTCAGATCCATTGATTATTGTAAGAATTAGTCCAAATGACAACGATATCCCCCAATTTCTAGGGCTTTGGTATACTGCCGGACTTGTCTGTGTAATTCTTCTGTTCAATCGCCTATGCGACCTTTGGAGTTCGAAACTCGTCGAGACTATTTTCTTGCAATGGCGGCAATTTTTCTGGCTTATTCTCCCCTTCATCTACGCTTTCGTCTTGTCTAATCCGGCGGAGGTCAGTTATCCTCAGTCCTCCTACCTACCGTATCCTTCCAGCTTCAATCCCAATTCTTCGTCTTCCATAATATCTTCGCTCTTGTTGGCTCTCTTCTCCTCTATTTCTTCTTCGTCGCCGTCTATCTCTACAAATGTAAAATCGACAAAGAGCATTTGATCAGCCAGGGTCAAGCTATTGTAAGAAATATTTCAAAATATAGATTCTAATTCCCCCACCTGTAGGTAATTTTTCAATCCATGGTTTTATCGGCGGTGACTCTCCTGCCGACCGGCGTCTATGTTGTCCACCACTTTATCACCACACCTCCTCAATGGTTACACTTCCTCGGCCGATTGACTTGGCAACTCTGCCCAGGTATTTCACAATCAAAAGATCAAAGACAAGGTATCTTTATACAGGAATCCACGCTGTGACCTATCTCTTGGTCAATCCAACTATTCGTCGTGACATTTTCGAATATCTTGGCGTCTCGAAAACAACCGTCAAGCGTGTACTTACAGCGCAAGGTTCTCTTCCTCATTAAATGCAGAACTCGCAATGTTGTTTCGAATAAATATTTTGTTGAATAAATAAAAAGAAGAAGAAGAGTATCCGGTTGCTTAGGTCGCAGGAACGATAGCTCATAGACATCGTTTCTACATGGCCTACGCAACGGAAATCGCTTCGATATAATGATGACTAGAATGGAGAAACGACGAAGAAAAGGACAGTGACAAATCGACGCATATAAGGCGAACATGGGCGAAAGTGTTTGCCCTGCTATTAGAGTTTCCCATTCAAAATGTTTGACATCCAGATCAACGCGCGCCCTTTTGCTGTGAGCTCTCCCTTTTGAAGAAAGCGAGCGAGGAATTAATCTTCTCTTTATGGATATCTCCTTTGGCAGGAATCCAGGAAGTGCCGTCGATATCTTGGCCATAAATTTGTCGCCAGGTATCCCATGGCCACAGCTGCCAGTTCTGTGTGCACCCTTTGTTGATAACTCGCCTCTGTCTAGGATCTTGCCCTTCTCTCCCCATTCCTCTTCTTCCCGTCCTCACGAGATGCACTGCCTTTCCTATCTCGTCGTCTGTCTAATTATTTTTATTGTCAGCGGGGCTTCTCGATATTCCAGAGCCCTGCCAGTAGTCGTAGTCACTGACGCCCATGGTCAAGTCAAAAGCAAACAAACATTTCTATGGGTCCACAGAGTGAGTTCCCTCTTTTCTGGTCCAGACAGTCATTTAGCTATCCGAAGTCAAGGATCGTGTTCAATTAAAACAGAAGATCCCCAAAGATCGGATGATACTTTGGTATATTCCAAAGGACCGTGACGGCTATGATGTAAGTCCTTGTTTTGTACTTCTCCACTGCACGCTATACTACAGTCCGAATCGTACGTTTCACAAGTTAAAAATATGCCCTTTTCGTATTTCCCCCTTCCTGCAATCGGATTTATTTGTGCCTGAAGGTGCCCGCTCTTTTGAAACATCCACGTTGTCCAGACGCCCGTCGAAATAAATTTTCCAGACGGATCCCGTCTACAACATCGATGACTCGTACACTTTCGCCGAAGTCGACAAAATCTACAACGAAGGAAGGAGAGGCTCTTTCGGAATTACTTACCATCGATGATCGGACTCAAGACAAAAAAAAGACGACGTTATGTTGTAGACAGTGTTGATGTTAGGATATTCAATTCAATATGTTATTTGGATTATAAATATTTATTAAACATATAGCCAAATTATACAGGTTGAGGTACCGGCGCGATGGGCATGGCTCCACCACCGAGAGGTCCTGGGCTTACCGGCACTCCTGGAAGGGGATTGGCTCCATTTAATGGCATTCCAACGGGAGGGACACCACCTGGGTTGATGGGAGCTCCTCCAAGAGGAGATGGACTGAATCCAGGAAGACCAGGAAGACCGGGAGTCATCTGCCCAGGGAGAGGCTGCTGTCCGGGAACAAGTGGGTTGACTCCACCAGGCTGATTTGGAGCTCCGGGACTGACGATCCCACCTTGAGGAACAATTTGTGCCCCTGGGAAGGGTGGCGGAGGAAGAGGAGTAGCGTCGATAGCAAGAGCTGCGGTGAAGGCTGAAGAGAAGACAATGATTTTGTAAAATATAGGAAATATACCTTGGAGGAAAGTGAGGACGAGAAGAAGAGAAGACATTTGTTGGTTGGTATGAGGATCTGGCCGAGCTGTCTTTTATACGTCGCAGGTTACAAACAAGTACAGGGATTTACGATGAATTACAGTGCAAATCTGTTTATGTTCCAGGTTCGTCTATGACGATATCAAAACAGACTCCGCCTGTCTAATGGCCGCGTAATACTGACAACAGACCGGGATATAGTCTGACTGAGCTCATTGCCATTCAACCCGATGGATCAAAAAATCGGTCAAAATATGTTTAACAAGTTTCGAGATCAACGAAAGGTCTGGAAAAACATGAGCTGTCACTGATCAACGGGATAGAGTCGAATCCTTTCCACTGTACTCCCTTTTTTTATTTTCGTTCTTCCATATCTTCTTCTGATCAGATTGCCATTGCAGTTGTAATCCGTTTTAGTGGATCAGCTTGTAAGCAGCTTTTTCTCTTATTTTGATACTCTTAGCAGTATTATAAATTTGTAATAATATAGTACAATATAGTTGTGAACATCAATTAAAATATGATGCAATTCTAAGCTCCGATTGAATAACAACGTGACTGTTCGGCTAAGCTTTTCTCCCTTTTTTTCTGACCACATTTCAATCTTTTCGAACTTTTGTTGTTTTCTGCTGAAAAACTCTCATTCTCAGGGGAAATATCTGACATTGTTCTTGGAAGTTGTAGAAGGTCTTCCGCCGGCGCAGCTGAGGAAATCGGGGGAGTTCGAAGGAAAAGTCTGGTAAAGGTTACAGGGTTATAAAATGGCTCGAAGGAAGATATTGGAACTGTCTTCAGACAGATACATCTAGGACTTCAGTTTGCATGGAATATCTTTTGTATACTTCGCTCCTCGTAGGCGATCGAAACGCTTAACCTGCAATTCTGTTGTTTTGCCGTCGAAGAAGTCTTTGTTGTTGTCGGAGAGAGATTTTGGAGATAAATAGGCGGCGAACAAGTGAAATGAGACCAAATAACTTTATAAACAAAACAAATAAAAACAGAAAACGACGACGACAAGAATAAATAATATATTCCAGAGGTCAAGGAAAGCTCGTATCAGATAAGAGAGTTAACCGTTTTTCAGTACAAAACTAACCGAGGACTAGCAAGAAGATGTGGAGATCACGAGGGACCGGTAAGGGAAAAGGGGGATCTACCACGCGACGCGGGCAAGTCAAGGAGATTTTTGTGTGGAAAAAAAAGAGATACTGGGAAGAAGGAATGGATATGTGCCTAAGAGACCATAAAAGGGGAGATGAAGACGACGACGACAGGACAGCTACGCTCGATGTTGATGTCGATGGACATGTCGACTATGCCTCTTCGGTGTGAACATTTGAAGACAACGTCGAAATGTTTCTGTACTGAAGCATTCTGACCTGAAAACACTTTTCTATTTTAAACTTTATCCAGAAGAAGGGTAATATTTACGGGAAGGGCAGCCAAAAAACCGGGATTACACCTCGTGGACAGACTTTTTTCCGCGCGTATTCAATTGGGCCATGTGTATAATCCAGTCTTATCAAATCAGCCAGAATACTTCTTCTCGTTGAGGAAAAGTCAAAAATAGTCTCAAGTAGTAATCTGGCCGAGACCCGAATGACCCCTTCTCTCCGCTTGTTTTCTGTTGCTCACCTGCACTCTGACCGCAGATTTGGATGTGTATGTGAAGAGAATTCATGGCAGACTTCACAGATTCTGTCCATTACCAAGTGGATCGACTCATTTTGAATAATCGGACAGGGCTGCTCACTGGCTTCGGGCAAGGAACAACTGACAACGACGAGTAGACAGAACAGTAAGACTAATTTGTAGATCATTCTGAAATGACCAAATTGGGTAAATGAATATGATAGATAGAAGAGACGAACCAAGGAATTGTGTTGAAAACCAAAGAGCAGCTCGGTTGGAATGGGATTTGCTTGCGGAGAGGACGTGTGTCTTTTATAGTCGGCAGCAGGTATGCAGGGAATGTGCCCCGCCTCTAGGAGGCAGGGTTAAACTACTGTAGGACAGATATCAACTAGTACCAAATCGCTTTGTAGGACATTTCCTGTGGAATAGGATAATACCCCAATACCCAAAAAACCAGGAAAAACTGCAATAAACGACGTAAAGCAAGGGGCAACCCCTAAAGGAACGCACGCGCCACGGATTCCGCGGAGATTTTCCCCGTCGGGCGGAAACGAATGAACATAAGCTGAGTGAGTCACTGGAAAAACTTCGGTAGTCCGATTTTTTAGATGCCGACGGATCCATCAGACGTAAGGAATTTCTAAGCTCGTGGGTAAATACCGGGGAGGGACCCTCGAATTGGCATGATCAATGATGATGCGAGGAGGGATGACCCGAGCTATCAATTGGCTCCGTATGACGCATTTGAAGATATCACTTACAAGGTCAGCGTATAACAAAATATATAATTATTTACGGGGGATGATACCCGGCTCGAAAATACTCAGAATGGATGGGATTGAGAAAGAGATCGACGGTGGTACTGCCTAGGAGAGCACACTGGCAATAGGCGGAGACACGAAGATGTCCTTAGCCTGTTTTCTAATCCAGTAGAACCGTATCTCGACCAGAGTCCGTCTGCTCTCCGACGACATCGGATCAACTAATCAAGAACCTTTCCGCCATGCCCTTACCACCCTCAATTTTCCCCAAGAAACACAGCCGACAACCTTTTGCCTTCATTATTATCAAAATGGCAACATTATGGTTTTATGAGAAGTAACCTTTGTTTTTTCTCAGAGTGTTAACAAGCCTAACAATGGACTAATGCAATTCTGCAGAAAAAAAATGGCGGGATTACAGGAATCTGACCAACAGGAACTCTAGATACCAGTCGGAATTTATACGGGCTCCTTAATAGGAAAATTGGACAGACATAAACAAAAAGTTTTCGATTGTTTATGGAGAAGAAGCCTTGAGGGGGAAAGTACGCGGTTAGAAGAACAACAAAAGAATACAAGTTCACTCCTCTCTTTTTGACCCGGACTCGTACAAAATATCAAAGGAAATAATGGCTGCAGAAGACAGACTCCTCTTGCATTTAACCAGGCGATTACTGTAATATTTCGATAGATATCAGGACTGAACGTCAATTTCAAAAAGCAAATGTGTCTATATAGCTCGAAGCATCTACAATAAAAGGAAAAAGTTTCCCGAGGTACTGCCAAATTCAAGGTCTTCTTCTCCCGTTGCATTCCACAGTCTCTGATCCAATGATATCTCAGACATCCCGGGCCCATAAAAATTTAGGCAGTCATTTCCGGTGGATCACAGCCAAGGAGATAGAAATCAGCCGATCGGAATGCGACCAATGTTGTCGATTATGATTTGGACCCCCACCGGGGGCGCAAATATCGCAGAGGAGGGCAGCCCCTTCACACGAACTGTGCCTCTCTCCTTGTTACTTTTATACAAAGAATACTCTTTTTCCAATTGAGGATACTGTAATCCTACTGTGGGTATTGGACGTCAAGGAAAGGAAGCGTGTCTCATGCAAAGTACAAAATAATCCGTGAGTCAAGTATCAACAGAGCCAAAAAGAGCAGCTGCAAATGGGAATAAAGTCAATTTAAAGGACGCATAATATCATTAGAGGGTGTAATATAATTTAATTCTTAGCACTTTAAATTGGTTGCCGTCTTTATTTAATATAAAATCTACCTGTATCAAACTGGCACTGACGAAGGATCAACGCAGACCAAAAAGAGGTCTCAGTCTCTTCCTGTTGCATTTTACAATCCTCCGCATGACTGATAACGGACCCCCCTGTCTCTATTTATTGTTGTTTTGTGGTAGGAGGTGTACTATCGGGACTCCCGTCATTTGACTTGGTCGACCCACTCAGCTGATTCATTCTCAAAAGATGTGACGGCAATGTCCTCGAAATTACACCCTAATTAGACGACAAAATAAAGATGCATGAAGTTGTAAAAGATCATTTTTAGAAAAACGACGGAGACGAGCCGAAAGGAGATTTCAAGAGATCACAATGAGGGATCACAAAGAGAAAAACGGATGATATAGGGAACGACGGATAGATAGAACATTTCACAGCTAGGAAGAGGAAACGACTGATATGGACGAAGATGTAAAAATGAAGAATAGTACCTAGTATGGTCAAACGAATTATTCGGTCAAACCGCAAAAAAAATGATTCTTCGTTCGTTGTTGATCAATGGCCTTATGTAGGACAGTAAGATTATGAAGATGGCAGAACGCTAGAAGAAAAATCCTCTGCCAAATGCTTGATACTGTAGGAAAAGTATAGGCTGAAGCGGGAAGATAAGGGAAAAAAGTGCGAGAAGGTACGAATTCCAGCGGTGGAAACGGTTACACTTCCTGTCAAAGAGGTGGACAAGATTCTACTAGTCCAATATGCGATAGCCCCTGTCAACAAGAGGCAAAATACGGTGTGTACAGGAACTAGCAGTTCAAGAAGGATGAAAACCTATCGACAACCAGTTAGCCTAAAAGTACGACGCCCTTCCGGTTGAACTTGTCGAACCACAGTGCATCCAGAACTTTTGTGGGAAGTACTCTTCGAGGATAAATAACCGTGTCCTTTCAGGAAATTGTAGCCAATTCTAAAGCTCAACTATTTTGCTACAAAACCTACTTTCCCGCTGACCTTTCCTAGTAAAAGAGAAGAAGTTTTTTCGATAGGGGTCGGCTTATTTCCTGGAAGGAACTGACTTTGCTAGACACGGTTAGTTAAAGGAAAACAGAAAGCTGCAAGGGAATATAAAGAGATTACGATAGCATCCATGTTTACTTTTAAAAGAAGGGTCAGTTGTTGTTTTTGGGCTGAATGTGCCATGTACTCCGTAGAACACGAGCCAGGCTCCATTGCAGAGCCATCTCTGAACCCAGGAAATGCCTCCGGAATATCACCTTGTTGATGCCCTATTTGATTTCCAGGAATTACTAGCAAAAGAAGAAGATGAGACAGAAAACGGCGTGAGTAGCTTGTGACGTCGAGATTTCTTTTGTCGACAAGAGAAGAAGCGGTCAGGAGGCGAGAAATAGTCACGTTGAAATCGGAATAGTCACGGGAAAATGAACTGGGACAGATCGGGTCGAAGAAAAACAATTTGGGTGGCGATCGTCACCTGGACAGTTATTGTTCGGGGTGACGACGTCGAGATGGACTAGATGATGTTCTTTAAAGGGAGAACTGGTACTGGTCAAAGAGCACATGGTCGATAGATAGAATATTTATTTATATATAATTTGAAGAAGATCAGCGGTAGGTGTTCCAGATAGACAAGGCTACGTACAATAGCCAGAGAATTATGAAGAAAAGACCCGAAGCAATTTTTGTGACTGATGGTCCTCCCAGCTCGGCTTTACCGAAAATGGCCAAGGTCCGTCGAAGAAAGAGAACGATGAGGAAAAGAATTGAACAGAACATGAAGACCGTCACACTGGAAATAGTCTACTTGTAAGAATAAGGGCAGTAGGCTACCTGAAACCGAGATCTCCTGCTTTGACCACGAAGCTTTCTCCTTTAGAAGCCCAGTAGATCGAGGCTATCAACCAGGGAAGGCCCAATCCGAGGAAGACATTGACAGAATTTGAACCGGTCACATTCCCGACAGCATTGTCAGCGTCATTATCCTGCAACATAGATCTTGTTCTCTCATTTTTTGGTGTTTTCCACTCGTCAATTTCCGGTTACGTTCTTCTGCAAAAACAAGAAAGAGACCATTCTTTCGTGGTTAGCCTATAAGTCACGACCACTGAATTCTCTACCAGATTCAAGAAAAAGGGCACACTGCTCTCTCTTGTGGTAGGCGATGTCTATTTTTAGATTTACTATGCCAACAGGTTTTGCTCGTCTCATAGTATTTCCCATAATCTTGTCTGATCGTTGAGACGACTGCCCTTTTACCGACTGCATAATTTTCGGATTACTAAAAATGTCTTGCCACGTGTGATCCAATTCAGCTGGGATTATCTCTCTTCTTCATTATTTGAACTTACGTTTTCAGCAGCAATTTTAGAGGCGAACGTGTCAGGCAGGGATGTTCCCAGAGCCACGAGGGTAATGGCTGTGATCGAGTCCTGTAGTCCGACCATACAACCAAATATCGATGCCAAATCACCTAAAAAAGTTCAATTGACCTCGATTAGTCAAAGCTTGTTGTCTCCGAGTGGATACAATTTGGTCAGTAGAAAACCTCATGACTACCGTAATCCAAACAAAGGGAAGATACAATTTGAACAATAGAAATGAGAATTATAATTGTCTTTTATCGGGGGACATACCAACTACGGCTGTTATAAATCCAATCACGGCAAGGGCTACAAGGAAACAGAGCCAGCCACCGAGAATCGTGGCCGGTGGAATGAAAGCCAAGGAGAACTGAAAGGACATTAGAGAGGGAGAGAAACGGGGAATACCTTCCAAGGAAAAGCAAGAGCATGAAGGATACAGTCGAAGAAGGTGGCATTAGCAACGTCGCCGCTGTTGACCGAACTCGCGTTGATGATTTTTTCCCTCCAAGATGCCTGTCCCGGGGTCATCTCCCTTAAATAATGACCCATCAACTTGTGCACATTCGTAATATTCTTCAGCACATTGTCATCAGATATTATGGTCACTGTAGATCTTCTCCGACTACCCAGGCTGATATCTAAAAACTTCGATTGTACAGAAAGGAGATTTTAACATACTGGGATCGGTAGTCGACAGCAACTCGACGTAGAATGTCTCGTCCTTCTCGTCTTGTTTATCGTCGAGGATTTCAATATCGATATATTTCTCGTATTCCTAAAGTCGACTCTATTGTATTCTTCCTCAGATGTCTTACTTGATTATCAAAGACGAGTCTGCCATTCTGTACGGGAATATAATCGAAAGACGCCTGGGCTGTGACATCCTGTGTCTCGTATTGGACCGTACAGCGACCCTTGTGAACTTTTCCTCTCCTTGTGACAAATAGTCTTCCCCAGCCAGAATTCTCTTTCACTACCTGAATGAAAGCCTTAAAATAAGATATCACAAGACTTGCATAATTAGCCTTGACGAATTCGACAGTCGGCTCAGCCATCAGCGATGCCGTGTCATCCGGAAAGCGTACACGAGCCACCGAGCATGCGCCGAGTTTTGTCTTGTCTCCTTCGTCCTGATCTTCTATCTTCAGATGCACATAAAAGACATGATTCGGCCGCCAGTCAGCATTCTCAACCAATTGTATCTGTACGTCTCTGAAGAAAATCTCGTGAAAGAGGTCAGAATGGAAAGAGAGCACCTTGACCGTTCGCCTGGCCCAAATCGGATGGATTCCGACTTCGCCAAGTAATGAAGATCTCGTTTGGCTATTCCGTTCACCGTCTGATAATTGACCAAAACTGATCCTGTGGAGGGTCCTCTTCGAACAATCTACAAGCAGGATAAATCCAACCACCCAGAATTCCCACCGTCAATATACAAGTTTTGTCATTGGCATCTAAGGCGTACACCCTGGCTGACCATTCGATTCTCGGTTTGTCTGAAGATGTTCTTTTTCTATCCTCTCAATTATTCTTACATCTGCCGTCCGTCTCCGTCACTTCAGCCTTCTTCATCATATTCTCAATTTCAGAATCTTCCGCTGTCTTTTTCCACGAGGATGACATTTCCCTGACTGCCTTTATCCGATAGTACAATCTGTCATGGGAGGCCTGTTTATTCAGCCGGTAGGCTAGTATCCGAGCTTGATCCTCGGCTGACAGAGTTGGGTAAACTCGGGCCACATCACGGGTCAATTGACGCATAACCTCTTTTGTTTCTCGTCTTGGAGTACCAGCAAATCCCTAGAGATTGCAAATAAAACTGTCAAATTGGGTGATACCGTGTAGTCCGGTTCGAGGCTCAACTGACTGGCATATCTTTTGATGCTGCCTTCCAAGTGGGCCTTACTACCTCGTCGTCCAGTGTCTGTCATTTCTACTTCGAGGTCTGGTTCAGGTTTCTTGCCAGCACACGCCTAAATTGGTCGATAAACATAAAAATTGGATGAACTTCACCTGAACATCAGCGACATAGGCGATTGCGACCAAAATAAAGAAGAAAATGAGGGTCAGTGCCGCCTCCCAGACTTCTACAATATCGGGAGATATGAATTTAAGAATCTGAAGGAGTCTACATCTACCGGTGAAACACTTACGACAAGAAGCCAGACATAGGCAAATGTTCCAAAGAAAGCGGTGACGGCGAAGACCTTGAAGGCCGAGATTCTCTTGGTTTGGGGGCTGGCCACGGCTAAAACACAAATGGCCGAAATACAAAACAAATTGAAGGCGGCTGATCCTAAAGAATTTCGATGTACTTCAGAGGTTAGCGTCTTCCTCACCTACGATAGTTCCTGGCCCCAGATCTCCTGCTCTGAATCCATTGCCTACAATTTCTATAATGGAAAGAAGAATCTCCGGAGCACTGCTTCCTAAAGCCTTGACAGGGGTTATTCTCTTTTCCTCTGAATACCATGAGAGTCAAATTGGCCACAGTCGGATTCCAGACTCGCACCTCTTCATATTCCCCCTCGTCCACTGCATTTGGCGCTGTCACCAATGCATTTTTCTTCTTTGATCTCTTCACTTTCCTACAAATTTATCTCTTTTTCTCGCTTGTTCGTCATGGCACTATCCAGCCCGAGTAAAACCAACAATGTTTTGAAAAGGAGACAAATTCAACTGACGAATCTGTGCAAATAGTGACAACCGAGCAAACGCGGCACCCGTAAAGGAAGATGGCCGATCGAAAAGTCATTTGTTGTCCTTGTACTAACGGCGGTCATAAAAAGGCCAGCGGATGGGTGTGACTCCTCTAATGAAAAACTGTTTACCCGTTCAATTTATTTTTAAAACAAATTCAATTGATTAGACTAATAAATGGCTACCCGTAATAATGAAGTTATGCTTCACAGATCACCGCTTGTACCGAAAATACCAGCCTGCGTCAGCTGTTCGTATCAAGCACTTTTCTCTGGGAAGGAAGATAAGACGCCAAGAGGAGACCCCACTGCGTCAATTGGAACGCGTTTTAATTGTTATTGGATGCTCTTTTTTGTCGAGTGACTCACTTTGTGGTTGAAGTGATTCGTTCAATTGAACACATGAATGCATCGGCGGCGATGGCAATTCCCAGAAAACAGTACAAGAGACCGGCGAGGTAGATGAAGGCATTTCGAGTGGACACCGACAATGCCGGGATAACCAGTCCATCCGGGCAAGTACGGTTTGACATACCCTATCTGAAAAGAGAAGTATACTTTGTAGGAGAAAGGGAGAGGGAAGAGGAAATGGTTACTCTCGTCAATAGGCAGGACTGGCAACATGAAACGGGTACGCGGCTGGCGGAGGCGCTAAAAAAGGATCATCGCCCATGACGCATCCACCAAAAATGGCACGGATTTTGAATATTTATAGACAATAAAAAATTAAATCAAGAATTATGAGAAATCATGATAATAGGAAAAGTTTACGGGGAGAAAATTGGCAAATTATCGGAATACTCGACGTCTCAGGGAATTACGGAGGAAAATCAGGATATTTCAAGTTCTAAAATGACACAAATTCTTTTCTAAATTTAGAAAATGTTGTCTATGTTGTCTCTTGTCCATTTTTAGTTCGAAAGCGGAAGCAAAAAAAGGGCATGCCGATTGTGCGTAGTACCAGTCGCGCGACCGCCTATCCATGACAACATGCCTCCTTTTTGGGCCCAGCTCAATTAGTGTCCACTTCCAAAGAATCAAACTAATTTTATTTGATGACCCTTGAAACCTTTCTATCGCGTTTGGATGGAATACAACGAATAAAAGAGAGAAGGTGGACAGGAAGAGGAGTCAATGACCATCTGCGAGGAGGTTGATCCATGTCATTACCAGAATACCGTACGGATCAATACGGTGCAACCCGCGCGGAGGCCACACCTTCATTCATTGCGGGGTGCCGGTAGTAGCCGACCACATGCAAATAACAGATAATTAACACGCAGCAAGAGTGCACCCGTAGGATGTCGTTGTCTTTTTTAGTGGAATCGACAAAACGTGGACCAATGGCAAATAAATAAAGAAGAGAGGAGCAGGCCTCGAAGCAATGTTTGCTCCGGGAAACTCACTGCGAGTTCACGGGAAAATGACAACAAAGAACACAAAAATGACGAGAATATGGGCGGAAAGACAGCAGAGCCATCGAGGGAATTACATGGGAACATACGTTCAATACGCTTCAATGGCTTCAATATCCGCTCATTTTTGGAGAGAGCTGGGAAAGAGGATCAGAAGAACCGCCGACAAGCCGGCTATCAGCTTCAGTATGAGGAATACCCAGCGTTTTTGGCGACGGTGCGTCAGGCGAAGAGTCATCCGTAATAATGCGGAAACATCTTCCAACTTTTCTTTCTACAATTCCAAGGAAGACTGAAATAGAAGGCAACTTCTTTATTTATAAGTTAGGGCCAGTATACGACACTGGGGATAAATATAAGGCCAGAAAAATCCCTTGGCAACGTGGTAACCAGGGGACAGCGGCTGATTTGTTTCTTTGCCTGTTTCCGTCTTAATTATGGCAAGAAATCGGCGATACAATCTACCTCGATGTTCCACATTTTGTCGTATGAGGCTGCATCCACCGTTTGTTCTCGAATTCCAGAGAACTAGCCAAAATCGTCGTTGTATATTGGTAACGGGCGTTTTTCTCGTATTTGTGGTCATCTACCTCGTCTTTTTCACTCCTCGGTCCGACCTACTTTCATTTTAATCCAAAATTCTACTACAGAGAGCCTGATTATTTCACATGTCCGTTTGAACCGGTGAAGAAGAAACACTACGAGAAATGTTTAGACGGATATCTCCACGGTGAGTTGCCACAGACACAAAAGGACATCAGCCATTTGAGGAACATCAACAAATGGCGGATTGGGAAACGTACTCTTTGAGTTTTTTACTTTTTTAGCAATTGCAAAGCAAACAAATAGGTGCAGTCGGCCGTTTCCAAGAGATCCATTTTAGACGACCAATAATATCAAGTTACGAGACTATTTCGAAGATACAACGTTTTCTTCCCGACTTTCCTAATTTTGACCTGTTATTTGAGAAAGTGCGAGACACTGTGAGCCATGTTTTTAGAGAGGAAACAACTTGTCTTCTAGGATGGATGCGAGTGTTTTACAAAAGTCATCGACTTCAGTAAAGATTGTTGTAGTGTTGATGAGAAGAACATGGCGAGGGTCGGATCATTCAATGGATCGACTGTACGGGCGCACACTTACTACACACAGGTCAGGAAATATATTTATTCTAGAGAAACAACTCTTCCAGGGTATCCAGTACTTGTCATTTCTGGAGAAGGATCTTATCGCTCACTTGCTGACTGGATCTGATGAAGTCGTCTACTTGGCAAAAGAGAGATTATTCCCAGTTAACAAAGACAGATACGAGAAAAGAAAGTAAGGAAGAACAGCTATCATAGAGAAGGGGTCTATTCAGTCTCTGTGTCCATATCCGAAGGGGAGACTTCCTGACATCTCCGCTCGTTTTGGAATCGAATGAAGTCTTTACTAGAAAAGCGATTGAATACATTAGAATAAAAGGTAGGCGAGCTCCGACAATTCAGAACCGGTGTTTCTAGAGGGGAGAAACATGGAAATCTATGTATTTGGAAATGATCGAATCTTTATGGAAGACGTCTTTCATGGCTGGAAAAACGTCACCCTCGCTGTCGAAGACAAGCAGTTTCCTCCCAATGTCGAGTTCGAATTCAGTCGATTATATTGTGATGTAACTCTGCTCACGGGTATTCTCTCTTTTTTTACCGCATTCCACCTCTCAGCGTCTGCGTCGACGTACGGTTGGTGGATGGGTTACTTATCCCGTGGCCAAGTTGTCTACTACAATACGGACTTCTCCCGGCCCAAGGGAATAGAGTTGCAGATGAATCGACGACAGTTCTTCCCGTCCCATTGGATTCCACTCGAACTTGTCCAAACAGTCAGAAGCACAGTTCAATGATCTCCTTTTTTTGCATATAGAATATTCTTCTTCTGGAGTGTACTCTCATCAGTTGCCATTTCAGGCGATGTTTACCCCTCTTTGGTTATAAATATTATTATATTCAAAATATTATAGAATTATAATGAGTGGAGGAGGCACGTACAAAGGGCTGCCTAAATTAACAAAAAGGAGTCTGTCTCTCCTGTCTTCTCGACTTCTCCTCCTTCTTCTGGATACCTCTGGAAGTAAACTATTTACAGTTTGTTGCAATGGCCATCTGAAATTACACCCGTCACCCTCATTAGCTACATTTTTCGGTTTTCGAAATGCGTCTCCGGACGGTTCAAAGAGACCGCCATAAATAGACATCGTTCATCTCCTCGTCGATGTTCCTTATTCCGTGTACTCTTCTCGAATATAGTACTCACCCTTTGGACACTCTCCCCGCTTCATTAGATCTGTTTCATCGGGTAAATCATCCTCAGCTCCGTAGTCCAAAGGAACGATGTCCGGTGAAGTGTGCTCTCTTTCTTTCTTTTGCTCTTTCTCCTCGTGAGTAACATAATTTCAAAGTGAAAACAATTAATGCACGAGGAGAGGTGGGTCATCCCTCGTCCGGCCTAATGCGTTTTGGTCTCCTCTTCGTCATTTTGACTCCTCTCTTTTCTAATTGGTTCGGTCTCGGATTAACACTTATTAATACGAGGGAGGCCTTGTTGCAATTTGTTTATCCTCCAACAAATTTGGCCAGCCGACTTCTCCTCCTTTTTATTGCCTTTCCTAAAAAATGGGATGCCTATTCACCAAAACAATACATTTAGACTCCATTATACTATTCTCATCCGCCTATTCCACTTCAACAAGCAATTATTGTACGACGTAGTAGTTCCAATAGTACACAGCTTTTGTCTTATTTATTTTTCCCCATTCTCAATTTCACAGAAAATGGCTTTCTTCCATTATTTCAGCCTAGCGTCATCTGTGAGGTTGACAAAACGTAGACTAAGGAGTCAAAGCTCAGTTTTCTTTTTTCGTGTATTCCTCGCCTACGCGATGATGTTATTTCTTCCAATCAACAGATAACCTTCATTCAACCGCTGCTCTGCCCGGTAGACAAAGTGAATAACTAGTGATGATTTTTTTTCGCAATCAGAAGCCACACAATGAACTGGGACAAATTATGAAAACACAAATAAACACCGAACAGATTCTTGATATCCACGACACTTCCTGATCTTTTCACTTACAGAAGTAGAGACCACGTTTCCGGATTAATCGAGGAACCGCATGGCATCGCTGGAAGCCATTTGCTCTTTCTTTCACAGCATTTAGCTACCGTAAACCGGGCTACTGTCGTCCTGTTGTTTCCCATCGTCCTGGTATATATTGTGTTTATTTTCAATCGAAAAGGGACCCTCCTCCTTCCTTTGACTGGGAGTCAGACCTCATAACAAAAAATATTCCTCTCTTCTTCACAATCGTTTTGTTTCTAATCCGTTGTTGACTCGGCTCCATTTCAGCCATTCTCTTTTATATTCATGGACACCGTGGCCACTGGGATTGCCTGCATCCTTCTTTATCTGGTAAGTGTCCTCTCTTTCCTATTCATCGTCCTCTAGCTGTCCATTTTGACAATTATCTGCTCAATTTACACCATCTACCTCTTCGTCTGTCGCCCGAAACAGCGGACCTCTTTCACGGGAATCTGCACGACTCGGAGTGTCTTCCATTTGTCGAATGCCGCCGTACTCGGTCCAATTTGTGGTACCATCACCCTCGTGTATGTTTTCTTTTATTTTGTTTTGGAAGGCGGTTCCTCGTCCATTTGTCAGTGCAACCAGCTCAACCATCCACAAATGAATTTTATATGAGAATAAAATTGGAGACATTTCCTGGTCTGGTGACAGAGAACAAAATGTTGCAGGTCGGCCATCTCAGGGTGGGAGATGTCCACTTCCGTTGCCAAAATATCCCAGATATCGTGGTATGCCCTTCCGCCGATCGAAGCCATCCTCTCGATCAAACGGCAAATGGCTGTCAGTCTTCCGCATACTTATGGCTGTGTGTTCACTTCTACCAATGTCAAGGTGGGCTTATTTTATGCGCCGCTATGCAACTTTACAGTATTTGATGTTGGTTTTATCATCCACTGCTTTCGTCTTCTGGATTTGGCGGCTGACTGAAGGTAAGGAACAAGACCTCACTTTTCAACTTTTTAGGATGTTTTGTGTATTTCGCCACTCGAAGCCTCCACTTGGAATACGTCTCCCAGGAATGCGAGGAGTTCGATGTGATGATCGCAAAGTACGTGATGATTCCGCTACAGATTCTCTCGATCGCGTTAAATTTTCTCACGCTCTATATCATCCTGTACTCCCGGGTAAGTCCCCCCTCTCTTTTCTGACAATAAGATTTTTAGAAAAAGAAATCGATGAATAATTTGAAGAAGTTCAAGCAGCGGATCAATTATCGGCTCTGCCTCATATTGGCAGTACAAAACATCTTTTGGCTGGCGTCGACGCTGTCATGGCTCCCACAGGTAATCTTTTTTCTGTTGGGAGAGAAGGGGACAGAAACGATGTCTTTCAAAGCGTCTAGTTTTGACCAGTTGGAAACCACTTTGATTTGTCAGATTGTCAGTTCATAGTTATTTAATCAGCCCAGCAGCCGGTCGATGTGTATTCCGAAGATCGGGAGAAAGAATGTCGTCGAGACGACCCCGCAAAAGAAGAAAAAAGGCCCAATGCCCGGATCAAAGATAATTCCGATGGAGAGCAGAAGCAAGAGCAACAGCAGCCGGCTGAAATTATCAGATCAGGAGAAGAAGCCGGAGAAAGTCAAAAAGTCACCGAAAGTAACAGCAAAAGGTCACAAAGAAAAGGAGAAAGTGAAAGAGCCGGCGACACTGGTACAGGACGCGACGCAGAATTGCTCTATGATACTTCCACCAGTCGCACCACCAGTACAACAACCTCAAAAGAAGAACCCAAAACCAAGCAAATGGCCGGACAAGAGCCCCCGTTGGCAGGAGAAGGCCAAGCACACCCCGCAACAGCAAAGTGTCGATCGCTCGATTTATTTCACCGTCGTCACTGAGCAATTTGAGAATGCACAGGCTGTGCCGTTGTCGTATGACTTGAAGAAAGCCCTGAACAATCGGCCGTCGAGCTATGCCTTCGAACCGGAAGAAGAGGACGAGGACGACACTTTGGCTTTTGTCGCTCATGAGATGCCGACCGTCGTTTTTCCGCCGCTTCTTTCCCACCAAGAGCCGGAATTGCCTCGGCCGAAGAGATCCGTACTCCAACACACTCAGGAGGATTAACTGGAAAAGAAGTCTTACCAACAACACATCATTGTCATAGTTTTCTAAATAAAAAAATTTATATTGGAACGAGTCTTTGGTTTTTTATTGGAGTTTGGAGTTTTTGATTCACTTTCTTTCGAAAATACTAATTTCCAGGTGGAGGCTCTGTTAGACTCTCGTCTGTGGAAGTTCTTTTGCCGAATGGGTATTCCCCTGATGACACACTCAATTGAGAGGTAGAGTTTATTCAAATATACAGTCAATGCACAATCCCTTCAGTTTCGGGTTTGCTATGCTCAATACTTTGGCCAAGTGATGCCTATCCTGGTCGACTAGACGGCGTCTTCTCGACAATTGCGACACGCTTCTGCCAAGAATCCTTTCTTCATTTCTCGGATAATATAGCCCATAAATTTTTCCCATGCCACTGCACTGACCGATGCCGTTGGGAATATTCCATTGATTTGGAGCTGGAGAAAACTCTGAATGCTCTAGAGGTCCGACTGGTATTTCCACAATCTGTTCTACCTGTTGTTGGCCGATTTGCCCTAGTGTCGCCCGTTGTGTCGATGTTAAAATTTGCTCAATTATCACTTTTTTAAATGCCAACCAATTGTCAGCTCCGAAATTTACACCTCTGAATTGGGATTGTCTTCCGAAAAAAAGTTGATCAACCGGTAGAAGTGGACAGCTCCGATCCGGTGAGCTACAGCACCGACGGAGGACATCGGCTCGAAACCCAATGCTTTGATGGAATTGTCGAGAAATGTTTCCATCCTAATTGCCTGAAATTCAACAATCAATCGTTGCTATGGCCGAAAGAACCTGCAATTGAAATTCTTGTGATTGCAACAAGCCATCTTTGTCATCAGCTGCCACCTTTATCCCGAAATGATCCTTGATCAAAGGTTTCAATTCGATCAGACTTTTCAAGATATTTTGACCCAATGTTCCCCTTTTCTTTGCTCTAACAAGGACGATTAGGTGGACGAAAATTGTGATCTTACCTGGCCCATGACTCTTTCAAGCTGCGAATCTCCAAATCGGACAGATTGTCGTTGGTTTTCTTTGTTTTCTTGGTCAATCCACAAAGCCAGAAGAACATCTTCCAGGAAAGGGAACCGGGAATTGGTAGACGGAAGAGGTTGGAAATGAAACAGCCGAGGTTGGGGGTGGTGGCATCTGTTAATTGCCGGGCTTACTTACTGATCCTTCCAGAAATAGACCCTAGAGACAGCGGAGGTGATATCCCGGAAATTATTCGAACTAACCTGGAAATTGGTCAGCTGTCACCGATAAACAGGGCGTATAGCCGTCGACGGACTGATCATTCGAATTGTCCGTTGACTCGAGTACACAGGTTTCTTGTACTCTGACCGCAAGACGGAAATATCCTAGAAAATAGTGTTAGTCACCGGGGCGATAGTTATCTTCGATACCCGTCCTTGGATGGTCTTCAACTCGGATACTGTAATTCATTTAATCAAGAGGATGATGACTGTGGCTTACTCTGATTGGAAGCAGGTCGACACAAAATGATACGAAGGAGACGAGTGCGATAGGAGACCATGACGAGGATCATTGTCAGAATACTGCACGACCCATGGACAGAGCAACAGATCATTCCGATGTTGGTGATATCTAGAAAAAGACGTCATCATTCTTATTATTCCCGTAGTCGCTATTAATTCTTCTGTCCACCTGGGCCACATGTGAGTTGATCAAAGAATGGACATCACACCCCAGAAATGAAAAAGAAAAATTTAATTTTTATAGAAGCTGCTCTCAGAATGCACCTGGTATATTATTTCCCGTGATCCTGTTAAACAAGGATCAAAATTTTCTATAAGATTATAGTCGGCAAATATTTGCCGGTTCAATTAAAATTATGACACACCGAGGAGGAAAAACATACCTCGATTCAAGATCTGAAGCATGTATTGAGCATAGAACATAGCGAAGAAAGGCACGTAGAGAACCGTCGAATGGACAAGAAACTAAAAGGGATTGGATATCTCAATCAAACTGGGAATACCTGGAGAATAAGGCACTGAAGATAATATTTGGCAGTCTTTCTCGTGGCAGTCGAGAGATTTGATGTCCCACTAGATAATTTAATGTAGCAGAAGGTAATCATCGATATGATGAGAACACCATGAGTGGCTATTGAACTAGTGGCATAATAGTAGAAGAAACGAGCATAAGGATCATATTCAGGAGAGATGGCGATGGTGTTAGGCAGACGCATCTCCTCTTGCAGTGCCGGGTACATTTTGCTTAATTCCAAGAGGATGGCCGGTGAGTCGGTGAAGGAAAAATAAACTTGGATACAAGTGATGAGAGTGTAGAGAATGAAGGCGAGATGGAGATTACGGAGACCGGACTGTGACAAATGGAGGATATTCGTATTGGTCAGAAGATTGTTGAAACGGAAGTGAAACTGCAATTCCATGACCATTGCACTACCTGTAATTGTCATTTTTATCTCTTGTACTTTATTCTGCTTCTTTAAAGATTTCTCCGTTCATCTCAAGTGAGTTCGCTTGAACTAATCCCGACAAAAAGGGCATCACTTACCGACTGAAAATCCTAACCATAAAGTATATTGTACTTTAGTCGGAAGGAAGAACAGAACTCCCCCGCCATATCCCGCTATCAATGGGGCCAAGATGACCGGAGTTGTGAAGACGGTATGAGTCAATTCGGCCAAAAGAGATCTAGACAATGAGAATTGTAAGAAAGAGAGGACTTACAGTATGACATAACAGAGAAGAAGTCGACGATAACTGGGAGATATGGCTCGTACTCGGACATAAAGAACACAATAAATACCACAGAGAAAGACAGGAATTGTAATGACCGGTAAGCAATGTAAAATAGTCTTGTAGGTGTCAACCAGCATCTTTTCGACTGCGTCCGTTGAGATCTCTTCATGCGCGACTCATATTTTTTTCACTTAATGAACTGCAGCTGGAAATGTATATAACCTGTGGGGCGGAAAAGAGAGGGGAAAGGCAATCTGATAGCCAATTTGTTGTGTGTGGGGTTCAGAGAAGACGAAGATGCCCAATTGAATGTACTCAAAAAAAAGATGATAAATGAAGGATATTCAAAGCAGAAGGAAGCGGTGGGTCGAGGAATAGAAATTCCGGGAAAAAATGCATATAAAACGATCTTTTGACCCGATGTCTGCTGCTAGACGGATTGAATTATTTCCAGGTTCAATCTCATCAAATCGAGTTATGGGTGATATCTGACATCAAACAGTACCATTGAGGAGGAAATCCTTCTACCAGAAGCATTCATATCTTATGTCATCTTGTCGACCAACAATCTGCCTCCTCTTTCACTGTTCATTGGCTCATTACTTTTCATTAGCAGACACTTCAAGCGGCCTCTTCCTTGTAGTTTCAATTAAATGTAATGTCCCCGTTATAGAAATATCGGAAGTCCAAATGGCAGCAGAGGAACTGGGAGAATCTAGACATCCGCTGATGTCATTTCAACTGCTCGATCTCTGTCTTACTCCAAGTTTTCTGACACCTTCAATTAATTGTTTGTACTCCATTGTTATGCCCAAATTCATTTAGGATGCGCGGTCAATGATTGGGCAAAGTGAGATGGGGTACAGGAAGGCGATCAATTTCTACAGGCGGACTGCATTCTGTTTGACACTTGAATTGATAGTAACGTGGGGAAACGGAAGTATGACTTATTTTACTATTTGATTTAATAATTTCTCCTAAAAATAAAGATTGCTGCCAATCTTCTTTTTCCCACGTAAGCACACCCCCTGATTCTGGCAATTCGTCCAGTCCCTCCTCCTAAAAATCAGCCCCCAGGAAATGCGAATCTTCCCGGATAACTCTCAGATCGTTGTCAGTCTTCATTTTGTCCGAGATGTATTCCCTTCGTCGATTTATCAAGCGCTGTTTCCCTCACCGTCCCCACGATTCAGAATTGTCTGCATCTGAAGTCAGTGCGATTCGAGACTCTTGGTTGAAGTAAGATCAAATAATTCCTGGGTAACCAAAATTTGCAGAGCGAGACATGCAGAAATAGGGAAACGAATTTTGTTTGCATTAATCGACAAGAAACCAAAGTTTGCCGAATATTACGGTATTGAGGCGAATTTCTTGTCGGTCGAAGATCTCGGCAACAATCAAAACTTCAACCTTCAAGTAGGCGACTATTAGCACTAATGGATATTGCTTACTTTTCAGGCACAGCGGATCCAATACTTTTTGGATACTGTAGTCGCCTCGTTAGGATTTTGTTCTGACGATGCGATATACTCGACGGCTAGGAGAATAGGACAGATTCACTATTACAAGTGAGTATCTGCCTTGATATTTGGGAGCAATTCCGTAGATATGACGAAGTTGTTATTAGACTTCCACTGGAGACAGACTCTATTTATTTTCAAAACATCTAAAAGGGGTCAAAATGTTAATGAAAATGTTATTGCCGGCTGTCATTTCCTAACCTGGCTAACACGTTGTGGATATAAGGGACAGCTACGGTAAGACTATTCCCGACTCGGATTGATTATTCCGTGCTTGGAAAGGACCATTGTTTTTCAGGGGAGTGAACTTCGGAGCCGACAACTGGCTCGCTTTCAAACGGGTCACCATAGATCAGATAATAATTTATCAACGTCGAAGATATGCCCGACAGCCATCGACAATTTCGTTTATCGACATCAATCAGGTAATTAGCTCAATCACTGAGCATGTCCGATTTCAGAATGTCTCCGAGAATTTGACAAGTTCCAAAGTCTGTCTGGCCACTATCGGATGGAATAAATTGATGACCATCCTCATTCGGGAAATGAAACGAGGTGACATTTTCTGTCGATCCTATAATATTGATAATTGCAGGATTTCTAGATGAAGCCCAGCGGAGTTGCCAAGACGAGCGATCGTCAGAAGTGATGTGATGGCGTCGTAATTTCTTCGAGATTGCAGTACATTAACAGCGCCATTTCACCTGCTCGACGGGCTCTTTCTTCTTCGAAATATACGTGTTCATTGTCTCTAAACGGTTTCTCCCCCAATAAATATACCAGTCTAGGAACATCGTGTCCGTAGTTGTCAGTCGAGCCAAACAAGAAGTTCGCCTACAATCCAAATCGCTTTGTCTACTTCCTTTGAAAAACAAAGGAATGTCGTATTCCCTGGTTGTCTGTATCTTTTATTTTTGCCAGTTACAAAACTACAAAGGTAATAGAAGTAGTCGCCGTTGTCGAGGCAACCCGGCAAGAAAAAATACTCCAACACTAGATGGTGTCTTGGCTTTTCTACTGAAAGACCACTGCCCCGGGTGTCTCCTAGGTTTCACAATCTCTGTTGTCATGTTTCCCATCCGCTCCAGATGCCGCCCTCTGTGGGAACCATGTAATTGGTCTCATTATTTTCATTCCCCAAATGCCATTTTCCATATTACCGGACCTGTGATGATCCTTCGAAGTTTCCATTGGCAGCAGTGCCCATCAGCCGAAGCATCTTCAAAGTGAGGCGCCCTCTTCTGCGTTCATCCTCTCTTCTCGACTCCTCCTGTACTCCTCTCCCCCTGTACTCGTGTTGTCCACTAAAAGCTGTTCTTGCTTTCGACTCTTGTTCCGGTCTAATTTCTTTTCCTTCTCTCGAATCACCTGGCTGCAGTCGATATGCCGGCTGGCCGCTACAATTGCTTCTGGCGCCTGCTCTAAATGAATTTTCTCATTGTTTCTATCGATACTTTGCTTGTCATTTTCGAACACATTCTTTTCAGAAAAATGAGCATTATGACAAAATATCTGATGTGTAAGTGGAAGAAGAACAAAGTCGGTAAAGATCCGGACGAAGTTTGGAGTAACCTATACCGGGAAAAGGAGAAGAACTCCATGTATCGATGGGTAGCCGGTAGGAACTATTTCTGATCGACAATGAGTCTTTTCAGCTGGAGAATTGACAAAAATTTATGAAACTCAAGGAGAAGATGGCATTTTGACCTTTGCTGACGATAAACTCGTACCTAACTTTTATGAAGACGGCGTGAGGGAGATTAATTTCGAAGATTTCTGCAAGTGGAAAAGGCAACAGGTCGGTGGATAAGAAGCGGAAAAAGACAGAGAATCTTTAGGTCCTGGACTTCGGATTGGAAGAAGATGACTCCTCCCAATTCAAGGAACAATTCCAACAGCATGTGGCCCTGTGGAGACTGAACAAAAGGGGCGTCGACGGCGAAAATCTCGTCCATCTGCTGCTCAAAGGGTAAGGTCTCGTCGTTCCTAAATTTCCCTCTTCTAGGGAGGATGAAATGCACCACGAGATAGCCCGTATTCTGATCAAGAACTATCCTGGCCTCGCTGGTGACATCTGCCTTTCAAACGACTTTTTCGGTTAGTCCAAAACAGCCGCCAATTGGAGTTTGAGCCAGGTCAATCTGCCCTTCACCTGGCTATCGTCAACAACGACTACGAAACGGTCGAGCTGCTCCTTAAGTGCGGGGCCGATGTCAATGCCCGGGCTAGTGGCGACTTCTTCATGCCAACGGATGCCAAGAGAGGGGTCAAATTGACCGATTATGAAGGTCCGTTTTATGCATAAAATGCTTAACATAAAAAATATTAGGTTGGGCATATTATGGTGAATATCCCTTGGCGTTTGCTGCTTGCTTCGGAAACAAGGACATTTATGACTTGTTGCTGGATTACGGAGCCGATCCCAACAAGTTTGTGCTTTCCGCATGCTAGATCCTTTTTTTAAGAAAAGACACATTTGGGAATACGATCCTCCATATTTGTGTCATCAGTCAAAGTAATTCGATGTACTCCTATGCTGTCCAACATTGGCTTCGAGAGGCCGATCCAAATCTGGCGAATAATAACGGATTCACCCCGTTAACTTTGGCCGCTCGGCTGGGTCGAAAGACTATTTTCTACGAGATGTTGGAATTGTCAAAAGTCGAGTACTGGCGGTTCTACAATGTGGCCTGTTCGGCTTATCCGATGACGGCGGTGGACACTGTCCAAAATGACGGGTCATTTAGTATATCTACGTTTGTGGGAGAAGGGACTAATTGGTTTAGATTACGAGTCAGCTGTACAAACTGTGGTCAACGGGAAGACAGAATCTCACTTGGATATGATCGGCAGCGAGGTTATCCAGCGCCTGATGATGGATAAATGGGAAGCATTTGCTCGAGTTGGTTCCTTATAATTTTTGAACAAGAGACTCGTTTCAGTGGGCGTTGATAAAACGAATGATAATACTGGTAATCCATTGTATATCGGTGTCGGTGGCATCCGGACTTCGACCCACCGAATTGGACAGACTCTATTTCAACAAAGAATACGCATCATATCATCAAACGGATGGCAAAAGCGACTCCGAACTGGCCCATCTTGGACCCCGTGTAGACGATTGGGTAATCTCTTGTCAATCGTCGATCGAATAATCCCGGCGATTACAGTTTCGATTGGCATGTGAGATCTTCAGCTATGCAATAGCCTTGGTCTTCTGGTACCAACAGTACATGGAAATAAGAGCGCAAGGAATATGGTCATTTCTGATGAATATGGTGGGAAATGTCCTATTTCTCATCTGACATCGAGTACAGAGTACTACTCCAGCCCGTGTGTTGTATGCCATCTCGTGTGGATTGATTCTCTTCTGTCTACCACTTCGTCTCTTTCGATGGACAGAGGCAGAAGAAGTCTTGATAGTCATCATTGTGCCGGCCACTTATGCCTATTGGCTCTTCTTCTGCCGGTAATCTGTTTCCTATTCACAAAATTCTTCTAGAACCTTCAAATTGACCGGACCTTTTGTCCAAATGATCTACAGTATGATTCTCGGCGACCTGATCAAATTCATCCTCATTTCGTCGATATTCATGTTTCCCTTTGCCATTGGTAATTTTTTCCTTTTGGGCCCTATATTATCCCTTTTTTAGTATTCACTTTTCTTGGTCAAGACATCCCAGCTAAGCAAAAGTTGTCAGAAATGTTGAAGGAGAATTTTGAGAATGTCGATCCGCTAGAATTCTATGGCTGTAAAATCGAAGGCTATACAGTTTTCACGTATCAGAACACATTCGAGACGCTGGTCAGCTTGTTCCGAGCCAGTTTAGGAGGATATGACGTGGGTTGATTCAACTTCTGAGATGAGATTTGCCCATTTCAGTACGAGGAGCTCGCGTGTACCAACTATGAACTGGCCACCAAATTGCTCTTTGTCGTATACATGTTGTGTATGCCCGTGGTCATGATAAACATTCTCATCGCTATGATGGGTATGCTTTATTTTTATTCGAGACATTTGTATTAGGTAACACATATACGACTGTGATCGAAAGAGCGGAGAAAGCCTGGCGACAACAATACGCCCAGATTGTGTTGAATTTGGAAAGGTCACTCGATAGAACTGTCCTCATGAACCATATGATCGGATACACAATCAAATTGACCGACACGTACGACTTTTTCTTTTTAAAAATATAATCGAGGTTTTAGGAGTGACGCTCGTGGATTGATGGTCATGAAAAGGACGAGGACGACAAAGAAACAAGAAAGAAACACGGCCCTTGGCAATTGGCAGACAATCGGGGGCAAAGTGAGTACATTCAATGGGAATTATCCCATGCGGCGGCTTCAATTAATCTGTGATATTTCAGGTAATAAAGCTGGTAAATAAACTCGGTGTCGAGTACTGTAAGAAGTTGTTGCATGGCTATGCACAAATAGATAAATTGGTGGAAGACGCGATAGAACGACGCCCACCGACCAGGGCCCAGTGGCCACAAATTTGGAAGGCAGAAGTGAGTAATCTCAGTTAGTTGGAATAGAGACCTTCTAGGATGAGAATGTCGAGCTTGTTCCGAGCTATTCTTTCCTACAACCACCGAAGTTAAATGGACCAGAAAGTGGTGAAGTCAGCGCGAGATCGGAGGTCCAGCTGGATGTCCAAGGACTGGCGGCAGTTGTCCGGTCGCCGACTCACTTGGTAGGTACTCCTGCTCCTTCGACGCCTGCCAATCTCACGGTCAGTCGCGTCTAACTGTCGTTATTCTTCATCCATCCGAATATTTCAGGTCCGTCCGGGTCACGTCACTTTCCACGAGCATTTCCAAGTTAACAATCTACCCAACATGCCTTCCGCCACCCCAATGAAATCCAAAATTCCACGAAAATAAATATTTTATTGTCAATTGATACAATCAACGGAGTCAGATGAAAATCGACCATTTAGATCGATAGTGCCCAGTTCGGCGGTCAGAAGAGCCACCTTGGAATAGCTGATGAATTGGCGGGGAATGTCAATCTCCGACTTTTTCAAACATGGCTGAAATAGTCATTTTATCCATTAAAAATAGGAGAAAAGTCACCCCGTTGTAATTACACCGGTGGTAGATGTATAATCGGGGCTCGATCATTGTGAATTCTCTCTTGTGACCGGAGAGCATGAACATTCCCAGTGGATTACTGTAACTGACGGCCATCTGATGGTCGACGAAGATTTCGGTATCGTAAAGTTTGACACGAATTGCAGGTGACGGGAATCCATTGCACATCAGTCGGCCCCTCACCTATTGAGATTTATTCGACCAGGTTAGGGGCTACTCACCGCTACGGATTGCATTCTACCCATACCGAAGAGAGCATCAGCAGCGGAAAAAAGAAGGACAAGAAGAAGAATTGATGCAGCCATTTGTAGAAATGTTGACAGTCGACGACGAATTTACAAGAAGGGGAGGAGGCCAAATAAGGCACATGTGGCCGGCTATTTATGTCTGTATTTTTCACCCTCATTTCTTATGAGGCGGAGGAACAAGTTTGACGAATTCGATGGGTCACATAGAAATGTGATCTGACTCACCTGCCTAAACACACAATTTACGGATTACAGGGGCTACTTTTTCAAATAATAGACGACCTCGAAAACCTTTGAAACGATTTCATAACAAAAAAAGAACAACAATTGAAATAACAAGATGCAAAATCAACAAACAACTGTATAACACACTATAATAGAGCATTTTTAACCCACTGAATTATAGCCGCATTTTCTGTCATAACTTCTTCAAAAGGATTCCAACTTCTTTCTATTTCTTCTGATAGTTCTTCGATTACTGAATCCAACGCGGCTGGACTATCACTGCTCCACAAAGTTGCGCGATGAATTTTGATGGCGGACGCCAAATAGGCTTGAACAAGATCATATTCCTTTCGAGTTTTCAATTTCTAAAAAAAACTCGGGTTTAAAAGAAGCAAGAATAATGTGAACCTCTTGAAGCATTTTAAAGAATTGCGGTAGTACTTCTGCAGGTAGACTGTGCAGCTGAAAGTCAATTGCAGAAAGTGACATTGTTTTTAATTGGTCGAATGCAGCGAGAAATTCTTCGACTGTTCGTGCTCTAAAATAATTATAATAAAGTAGTAATTTAATCATACTTTCTGAGCGAAGAACTAAACGAACTTTCCAATTCTAAAAGACTTCGTTTTGCTTGGATACTTTTCCTTTCTTCGTCTCCTTCTTCTTTTGGTGTCTCAAATTCAAATCCTTCCAATGTAGCTGCTGCTGTTAAGAAAAATGGTGCCTAAAATTAAAAACAACATTAAAGATACGTAATATTACCTGTTTCGGTTTTCTAGGTGCTTCTTTCGGTTTATTTCTTTCTTTTATAAGAGCCAAGTCGGGTAAGTTAGCCCAACGCGAAGGAGGTAATCCTGAATACGTGACTAAATCTTCATCGATGACGGTCGATTCTTCATCCATGTCTTCATCTTCATCAGGTAAATCAAGTTGTGCAAGCTAAATTCTATATACTTATCAAAATGATCCAAATTACGTTGTAATCATTGTTAATCGAAAAATCCCACGATGGTGTAAAATCTACAGGTAGCGGCTTAATATTCAACTGAGCGAAGAGAAGTTTTTTGTTAACCCAAATTTGAATGGATCGTTCTCCCTAAAATAAACCGCATATTTTTTAAAGTAAATAAACCTCATGGACGGTCGCCAAATATTGTCCTGTTTCATTGAAGCACATTCCGATACATGGCTTAGAAAATAATAATACATCAATCAAATTAGATGTCGGAAGATCCCATACCTATTAAAAATTAAACATAGGATAAAAAAATAAAATTACCCGCACGAAGCAGCAGTTATCGGCGGTTAGCAGCCATTTGCCATCGCTTGAAAATGTGATACTATTCAATTCCTTGCCAACTTGTTTAAAAGTTCGGACAACTCTCCGACAAAGAACATCAACAATAGCGACGGAAGGACCTATAGCATTTTATGTTATTTAAAAAACAAATACTAACCTTCGGAACCTGAACATTTCAGAGCAATTAAGCTGCTGACCGGAGATTGCGCACAACCGTGAATTTGTAACCGAGTTTTCATTGTTGTAGTACAATTGCCTTTTCTAATCTAAAATAACAAAATAAAATGGCAAATAAATAGAATTACATTCCAAAATTTGAGTTCTCCAGCTGTACTGCCAGTTACTAATTCACTACCACGTATATCAACAGAAAGGGCAGTAACAGCCGCGGTATGAGCTTTTCCAACTTTTTTCTCTTTTCCATCTTCGTTGGTTGTTTCTTCACCAAATGATTTTATTAATCTGCCGCTTTGTATATTAAATTGATCCACGTGCCCTAAATGATCATTAAGAATGCTTGAAACGGTACAACCTGTTGAATAGCCTATAAAAGCAAAATTTCCACATGTTGATACACATGTTGATGTTGCAATTGCATGGAACATAGCTGAATCAGTTTTGAAACGTGGATGGATCAACTGAAATATTATTTGATTATAATAATAAATAATTCTACTTTATGTTTGCCCATTTTAGTTTTGCCAGATGTCCATGTCGATACGATCAGTGAATTGTTGTGTCTACATAAAATATTATCCCAAGCGGCTTCACGACTAAATCCTATCGAAATATCTACCACAGGATCTATCTTTATAGTGTCAAGACTACGATGTTTTTTCTTTGCTTCTGCCCTGAATCAATTGAAATGAAATGTATATTAATAAAATTATTACCTGGACATAACTCCCGCATCTCCTAATTTTACTCTCATAGCATTAAGTACAATTGAATGTTTTCTAATAGAACCATCCAGACTAGCAGTAATGACCTACAATAAATTCTTGATAAAAGAAAAATATAAATATTGCAACCTCCGTTTTTGATGCAAATGTAGCGGCACTAGCTGGTGCTGAATGGCCTTCTAAAATATTCAACTGTCTTGGAATAGCATCCCCAGAATCCAAAACCCAAACGCGAATTGAATTATCGGCTGAGGTTGAAACCTGAAAATAATAAAAATCTTGATAGCAATGATACACATACCATAACGGGTTCTCTAGGAAAGAAATAAAGCTTTGTAACTGGACCTTTGTGGACATTACTAATTTTACCCACAAGTTCTTGTTTATCGAGATCCCAAACAGCAATATTTCCGTCGATATCAGCTGTTGTCATGAAAGGTAAACCGTCTGTTCTAAAATCGACGAATAAAAATTTAATTTCTTCTTCTTGCCTGAATCCAATAGCAGAAACTGCCTTATCGTGACGAAATTCCACAAGTTGATCGTCAGTTTTGATGTTATGAAGACTAATAACACCGTTGGAACCACCTAATGCAAGGATATCGGCCACCGGTGTCTGTTCTAAAACATCAATGGAACCCTCAATCACTGAAATAAAACTATTAATAAATATCTACGATGCACTAACATTTCTCAAATATATGAATTACTTTTCCAGTGCGAATATTGACGATTTTGAGTGATCCTTTAGAGGAGCCTAGAACAACCTGGATAACAAAAAATATAAACTAAAAAAATGATATTACTTTGTTTAGATAAGTAGCTGGATGGATTATCGAGGTAACTTGGAATGATGAAGTTCCTTCAAGGTGCAGAGTCTCTTGTCCGCTTTCAATATCAATAACACGAAGCCCATCGTCAAAATCAACAATAATCCAAAAAAAGGATAAGAAAAATCATATCCGAAAGTTACCAGTTGATCTCCCAAAACTATCATATGTTTTACGAGACATTTTAATGGTATCTTTCGGTCAACATTTCGGCAAAAAGTAAAAGTGTAGATAGTTTCGCCAGCGGCAGCATAAACTCGCTCATTAGCTTCGCTTAAATAAAATGTATCAAGTGGAATATAAAAAAACCAGTTTTTTACAGCAACAGCAGTTATATCAGCTGGCAGACAGTCAGAGGTAGTAATTAATCGTAGCCTTCCAGCATTGTATTCTGTTAGTGTATTGTTGATTGGGCAATATAATGAAACATAAGGCTTCTTTCTTCCCGTATTGTTAAAAAATACAGGCTTGACTGCGGTTGTGTGAACACCCAACGCTTTGTAAGGGCCAAACAGGAAACTGGGCTTCTTCTTCATTGCAATCTAAATTTTTAAAGTTTATAAAGAAGTCATCAAGAACAATATTTTCAAGATTGGTGAGATAAGCAAAGAAACCAATGAAAAGATACTCAAAGCCGGGGAAATGTAGGCGAAAATATAAAATCTCAAGCAGAATAAAATTTATTTTCGCAGTATTGAGATGATCAGGCTCAGTTCTCTCAATATTGCAGTTTTTTCAGCTAAAAAGAGAAAAAAATGCACGGTATATTTGCGTTACGTGTCACAGTGAAAATGTGTATTCAATGCCTCCACATTTTAGCTAACACGAGTTTCACAGTAGAATGCACTTTAGTTTGAAAAGCACGTCGAGCACCTGGCTTCTGCCCAGCCTTCCAGAGTATAATTAATCCCATCTGTGGTTATCGATCATCCTCCAACTCGTCCCTTATCAACCCGCTTACCTGCCCCATGCACAATACATTTGTTTCCCAGATCTCTATCATATTTTTTTGCTTGTTTACATCAACTTCACTGGGCAAAAACAACTTTTAGGCTCCACTATAATGCTCCAGTAAACACCTATGCCTCCGATAATGAGTGCTAAAGCTCAACAAGTCTGTAAGTCACTTTTTTTACGTTTTATTTGTGAATAAATCGTGGGAAATGATAAGATGTTCAGCCTCGTGGCTAGATGACGCCCCTATGCCACCGCCGATGCCTGGTTTTCCCGATCCTTTCGGTCAGGTAACTCGAGGCTGCCCTTTTCGATAAGAATAAGCTTCTTTAGTTCCCAAGTACTTCATATGCCGACCCCCGTGATACGTTTAGTCCGCACTTTGCGGCTCAAATCAAAACCGAACCGGTAAAAACGATCATCACAGGGAAAATATCCGTTCTAGGGTACTTCTATAATGTCTCCTGAAAATGTTATGTCACCGCATTCTTCTTCTTCTGGCAGTCTTACACCCCGTGCCGATGCTTACGGGGGCAGTTTTTCTATAAAACGTGAAGTAGACACGCCATTTTCGATAACTAGTGAAACTCGCGCAGATTTCGCAGCATTGAAATTTGAAGACACATCCGAAGAATCTGCGTAAGTTTTTTTATTCCTAAAAAAACCAACAAATTGTAGGTCAGAAACCGTAGAGGAGGAGGAAGAAATAGAAGAAGAAGAGGACGAAGAGCCGGAGATTGTTCAGCATATCATAGCTGAAGATGTTGGAATTTTTGAAAGGAATATTAAAACAGAAAACGGATGGATAGTATGTCTGTTTCACGATGAATACGAAAAGGATCAGGTATGATCCTAAGGGAATATTTTTATTTTATTCAGGAGCCGCGAGCGACATTCACCACGATGAACAATCACTTTGTCATCGACGGGCTGTTGACCCCTGAGAATTACGCAGACACTTCTGATCGTTTTTGTCTCGGAAAATCGGTGATTCAGACAAATTTGACGAAACTGGTTAGAATGATTGGTAAACAAGAATTTCGGGCAAAGGCAGTGTTGTTTTTAGGAAAAGGCGTCGAAATAACAAGAGATGACACCGGCAACGTCACGCTTAAAAATGTTGGCCCATCGGCTGTATTTGTTCTTTCGCCAGATTTCGCCGTCCGAGTAAACCAATCCAAATATTTTTTTATTTTCCCTTCAGAATGGTGACCCTTATGACACAGTTTACAAGCTTCATTCCGCCCGTGATCGTCGAGATAATATCGGTAAGTATTTTCATTCTTTATACTTTGCTCGATGCCATTAGCTTCATGAAGAAAAGTATTCATCCATTTGGTGCGCATCCGCTTCTATTAGCTTTGATGAGTTGCCGTCATTTCCTAGTTTGGCTGCTATCTCATTAGTGGAATCATATTGCAGAGCATTTGCAGCGGGAAGTAGACACCTCAAAATTTGAAGATTTCAGGAAGGCAGATGTTGATTTTCGATGCACAGTTATTTGAAACCGGCCTCCGAAATGCTACAACGGCATTTGATTTGGACAAACTGACGGTAAGAAATATCCCTAGGGCCCTAAAAAGATATGATTTCTTTTCAGATGTCATGTTTTACTCGAATGTCATTCCTGAAAGGATTCGGTAGAAATTATCCGGCTCGTCCGGATATCACCAATTGTCCTCTTTGGGTCGAAATGAAAATATGTGGTCCGTTGAATGAAATTGACCAGGTCTCTCATTTTTATCCTCAACAGTAAATAATCTTTTTCAGAAATTCCGGATTCTTCATCCGGATGCAAATATGTGAAAAAGCTTTCCCCCAAGTGTTAGTTCTGTTAGTTTTTCTCTCATCCACTATTACGCTAGAAAGTTGCAATACTGATATTTACCCAGTTCATTTTATTCCCATTCGAATAGTCGTCTGCCGTCTTTCTGTGCACAAAACCCTGTCGACCTCAGAGATTTTAACAGATCCCAGTTTTGAAAATATCCATAAGAATAAATGTTTTCGTCCAATTCTCAGAAATAAAATCTTTTCATCCAGTTTCTAGCAATCTATCTACTTATCAACTCATTTGCTTGGTAGTTTCAAACAGAAGGTAAATAATAAAATTCTTCTTAAAATAACCGAGCACAATGTACAGTAAGTTAAACTACTCATCATAAGCACTAGCTACTTCATACAACCTCTTATACTGTATTAATTATAAGCTACACATCACAATTTTATGGAATGTTGGAATGGTAAAGGTCGCAAAAAGTCCAGTGATACCTATTCTACTATCTCTATTTTACTTCTTGTCCAAGAAATCCAAGTTCAATTTGAAGAAAACGTAAGGGTAATACTCGTTAACACCTAAGGACATTAGTGCAGGCGAATCTTCAAATGTCTGAAAGGTTTAAAAGTTATGAAAATAAAAATAAAAACAAACATCGATAGGGCCCGCCGCCGATCCATCCAAATGAATGTAAAGTTTATGCAATTCTGCACGCAACTTTTTCTGAGCTCCTTTTACTGGTTCTACAACAGCAGCTTGGAAGTTTACCGGCAGACCATATCTGAGGAAAATGATCAGATAAAAAAATGCTGTATAAAACCTCAAAACAGATTCAACGAATACCCTGAGAGCTTTGATGTGAATATACGCTGCAAAGATTTCTCCGAAATTAATCTTGAGCCATCTACAAGTTTTATAATAAAAAGAAACCCAAAAAAACTACCTAATCAGAGGGGCATACTGCTTCTGTTTTTCGGCAACCAATTTGTCTCGCTCGCTTTTTCCTGCTTTCAGAGACTCTTCATCGTATACAAAATCACGGACCGTGAATCTAAAAATTGTCAGATGAAAATATAAATTCCACTAACTTGTTTTCCCTTGCCAATTGTTTAAATTCTTCGATAACTTTTTTAAAGAGAGTAACAGAGTACAAAGCATGCTCGCCTTCTTCCGTAATCAATCGACTAGATCCAGGTACAACCATTGAGGTAAATGTGGCATATTTGGCTTCCCATTCCTTAGCATTAACTCTGTAAGTGGATAGTTAATATCGTCGCTCGAATATGAAAACAATTAAGGTAATAACTTACTTTGGAACAACAACCATAAGCGTTTGAAGATATTCAGAATTTAGAACGAAATCATCGGCTTTTACAATGTCGGCTAGATCTTTTGTGATCAGAGATCCACTAAAGGTTATTATATTTACCTAAACCTTTCAAGCTTACGTTGCTTTACGATCAATTTGTGAGAGATTATTTTTCAAGTTGTTATAGGCGATTGACTTGGACTTCAAATCGTTATCAATTTGGGTTACTTGCTGTAATTTCTCGGTTAATAACGTCTTAAAATATACCTACTTTTCCCATTATTTCAGTTAAAACTTTAAGTGATTGCTTCAAAGGGTATTTCGCTCCTTCCCATTGGAATCTAGTGACGTAGCTCTTCATATCCTCTAAAAATGTACTAATATTAAAGAAAAGCAGGAAAGAAAAGAAAAGTTAAAAAGAAATTAACTTACTATTTCCAATCACAAGATTTTCATATAATTTGCTCTTATCATCCTCAAGTACTTCACCAAAATACTGGACCAATTTTCGCGTCACTCTAAAAGTATACATTTTTGCATGTTTATCATTCCAAAAAAATAATTACACAAAAACTTACGCTTCAGCTGTTGTGTCCAACTTTGTGAGGTCGTCAGAAAGCCCAACAAGTTGATCTAGGGTTCCTACCTAAAATCTTGATATAAAAATTGCGTAAAAACCCACTTTGAGATCGGGGACGGTAAATTTCGAATTAGCAGAAAGCTGTCCTGTTCCACGATTCAGTTTGTCCCACGCATCGCTGGTTCCTTTTTCGCCGGGTACTGAGATCAGCCAATATTCCCCGGAAGAGGTGCTCATCGCCTAAAAAGTTTATTTTAATTCACATCTATACAATTACAACAAGAGAGTCCTCCAAGGGCAGAGGACAATACAAGACAATGAGACAAATTCGCATAGGAAAAATAGAGAGAGCTATCTAGCATGAAAAGGAGGAATAATTTTGCAATACTGCAAGGAAGTGAAGGAAATTTGATGAAATCACAGGAAAAAATCGTAATTCGGGTTTAAATAAAATTTAAGATGTTCCAAGGATGAGGGCAACAATCATTCCGTATAGACCAAGTACCTGTAAATAGAATATTGGAAAAAAAATAATGAAAACATGAGAATGAAAACTAAACAAAAATGTAAAAACACGAACCTCAGAAAAGATAAGAATAAGGATCATACCAACGAACAGTCTAGGTTGCTGAGCTGTACCACGAACTCCTGAAAGGAAATTAAATATAATTCGACTAAAAAAAAAGAAAGAAAACAATATACTAGCAAAAAAAAGTGGGTTCTAAAAAATGACAATAAAAACAACGAACCGGCGTCTCCAACAATTCCAATGGCATATCCGGCTCCAAGTCCGCAGAGTCCACAAGTTAATCCAGCAGCAAGATGAGCAAAACCTTTGTTGAGAGTGTAACCCTCACTGGCTGCGTTAACTTTGCCTTTTAGAACCATAGCCACGACGAGACCATAGATACCAATGATACCAGCCATAATGACGGGAATGACAGATTTCATGATAAGTTCTGGTCTCATGACTCCCATTGAACAGATTCCAACAGCAGACTTGGCCGTTCCATAAGCGGCACCGAGAACAGTGAAGATTTGAGCGGAAGCAGCTCCCATGTATCCAAAGAATGGCGCATATGCAGCCTTCTCGGCTGTTTGCAAATCGTAAGACATATCTGAAACATGCAATTTATTTTAGACAGAGAGAAAAGTAAAATGAGTTCAAAACAGGACTCTATAGAAATATGTATATGCGGAGGAGAAGCAGAACAAAAAGGAGGAAATAATAAACTGTGCATGTCTAAAAAATGAAAAGAAACAATAAAAGATCCTCCTGAAACAGCGCTTTCACAATTTTTGGAATTTCAAAGTTTAGAAAGCCCAACTTCTCGAAATGCTGCGCCGCTTTCCATTGAGATGGGAAATGCATTGCAACGACAAAACAGACAAGTCAGTTGATGGTATTTCGTCTTTGGAAGCCAGAAAACTGACAGTTTTGTGGTCCGAGATCGATTCCTGGCCTTTGCTTTCTTTGTTGGTCTCTCGTCCCAAGACCCAGGGTCGGGATATAATTTTTCATACTGTGGTGGGTGACGCGAATGAAGAGAAATTGCGACCAACGAGAAGTAATGGAAAAGTGACTTTGAATCTGCTCTCTTTCAATTTTAGCTTCGAGTTCTTTATATTTATTTACTCTCGTTAAGCATTATTTCTGTATCATAGGTCTTATAAGAAACTTCTCAAAATTATAAATTTACACTGTAGAATTTACTAGTAGCAGTGCCATTAGAAGGATAAAATATAAATTTTTGTCTTTTTATATTTCATATTCAATTTGCAATTTTCAGATTTATAATGAGCGAGAGTGAGCTAAAACAAGAGATCCCGTCAGAACCTACGGATAACTCCAACTACGAAGCTAATGATCCCAACGGTCCCAGCACCTTTGTCCGTCTTCGAGGTTTACCGTTTTCAGCCAAGCAGAACGAAATTAGGGAATTTTTCGGAGGTTTGATTCGTTTTCTATTTGTTTTATATTGTTCAGATATTGCTGTGGAGGATATTAAAATGACCAATACAAGAGATGGGAGACCAAGTGGTGAATGCTACTGCAAATTGCAAAATTTGGAAGATGCTGATAGAGCTGTTTCTGAATTAAACAGAAAAGAGATGAGTAACCGTTATATTGAAGGTACACAATTCTGCTTTTAAAAATGTTAATACTTTTTTTAGTTTTTTCTGTAACTAAAAGTGAAGCTGATGGTCTGAAGAGACCTGGTTCCGTTGTCGCAGAATTAGAAGACCGTGTTATTCGTCTCCGTGGGCTACCGTTTTCAGCCACAAACGAAGATGTCATTTCTTTTCTTACCGGTACGCTTTTAAATAAGCTCCCCCGTCTGGATTTTATCCCCTCGGGTTTTTTTACTCTTCTAATCAGCACTTTTGGGTACAGGGCTTACATGTGAAGAAGTGGTTATCGGGCAAACGGGAGGGCGACCTAGTGGGGAGGCATACGCTCGTCTTGCAACAAAAGAACAAGCAGCGCAGGCGCTCGAATTGAACAGGAAGATGATGGGCTCAAGGTGGGGATCTGTCCTAATGACGATTTCTAGGGAATTCTTCGTTTTTTTGAAAGCAAGGACAATCGCAGTTTTTCATGTTTTTAACAGTTTTTTTGTCATTTCATTTGCATAGACACATTAAATGTTTAGGTACATTGAAATTTTCCGCACAAACGAAAGTGATCTGGAAAGACATCGGGATCGACCACGAGCAGGACCTTACAACGGACCTCGAGATTTTGGAGGGAAACCTCCATCGCTTCTTTCACTCGATTATTCCAGCGGGCAAGTGTTTTGTCATTATTTTTTGCTCATTTTCGTTTAGAAGAGATAGATCTCGCAGTCGTTACTCTCCATCAATACCCCCTTTTAGCGATAGCGGCTATGGACGTCGTGACTATGGTGCTTATGGTGATAGCTATGGCGGGCCTGTGTATCCCGTCCGTTCTGCGAGAGCTCGTCCGGCTCCTTATGAGCGAAGAGGAGGACCACGTTACGGAGATAGCGATGCTTATGGGCGAGGTGCCGGCGCTCCTGATGTCGTAGACAATTTCCGCAACAACAATAATGTAATATTTTTCTTGTTAATGTGTGAATATGTCTTCAAGGTTTTCATGAGAGGAATACCATTTGACGTACAAGCTGCGGAGATTGAGCGATTTTTTACTCCGCTGCATTGTTTGGAAATTAAGGTTTGTATTTCATAAATAATGAAAGTTTCTGGTAGATTGGATACAACAGAGAAAATCGACCATCTGGAGATGGATGTGTTACGTTTGCCAATCCTCATGATGTCGCGATGGCCTTTGAAAGAAACAAGCAGTATTTGGGACGCCGGTTGGATCGTTACTTTTTTGTTTATTTGCTCATCTTCAGATATGTTGAGTTGTTTTCTGGCCGCGATGCTCCTCCTCCTATGCGCAGTCTTGTTTGGAAGAGAATTGGAGGATCTGGAGCAGCACCACCTGCGCCGGGTAATTTTCTGTGAAAATAGATAAATTTGTTTTTTTTTTTTGAAGGCGGCTATGGTGGATATTATGAACAAGGAGTATATGGCGACGTCCCTTATGATTATAGTACCTACAAACAAAGCTATCCAGCTGCAGGGTATGAAAATGATCCACAAGATCCATACGCAAGGCCTAGCTATGACGCCTACGACTACAACGCGTCAACGGCAACTGGTGCCAACTATGGCTACGATGCTTACTACCAAGGAAGTGGTGACTACAGAGGCTCATACGCTAATGGAGGCGGAGCACAATACCCGACAGCAGCCGCCCGAGCTCCACCACCACCTCCTCCGCCTCCTGGTGCGCGCGGTGCTTCATACAACGGTCCGGCTTACCCAGGTCGATATTGAAGAAATCCTGTCTTTATGCCGTTGTGAAACCTCTCTTGACTTTTCGTCCTTTTATTGTATTGAGTGTAGATCTCCCATTCTCGATTGTTTTTTGCACTGTTATATTCACTGTTTCTCAATAAATTTTTTTTACATTTCTATAGCTAAACGTTTTTGTATCATCAATCGTTTTATTCAGTTATTTTTAGTTGTCCAAATTATTTCTATAGAATATATACAGAATTAAATCAAAAATTGCTCGCTAAATGAGTTGGCCGAAATCGACCGATTTAGCCTGGGTAGCTGAAATTAAAAAACGTCTGGAGATCCAAGTGAGCAGGTGTAATTTTCGTATATTTTCTTGTGCTTTAGAATGGCCACAGACAACGTTTGCTAGAGACGATCCATTTTGATGAAACGAAACTGCGTACCTTGGATTCAACGCTAAAGAAAACCACCGCTTTTATGAAGAAAGTCAAAGTGAGACATTTTTAAGTTTATCATGAGCCCATAATTTAGGGATTGAATGCTGCGACAGTAAACTCTGCATTACCAGATTTGACAAAATTAAACTTATCAAAATTTATCGAAGAGATTGCTCAAGCTATAGCCGAAACAAAGATGAAAGTTTCCGATATTGGCCCGGTTGTAGATTTTTGTGTTGAACTGGCCCTTCGATATGGTGAGTTTTGATTTTTTTCTTCTCATGCAAATTTTTTTCAGCTTCATTCCCCGAAACGCTCCTGTTACAACTCAAAAAGAACTTGCCTTTAAAAAAGAGTGATAAAATAACAAATCCAGCAAAACTTAGAATTGATTTACGATTTCTGTGTGAATTAGTAGCTTGTGAAGTGTTAGGAAAAGATGGTTTACAGGTAACTGTTAGAATGATATAAATGTTTGTGTTATAGTGTATTGGAGCCGTAATGACATATCTTACAAGTACGGATAAAGTTGAATTTGTCCATGTCGGGTTGATATGCTCGCTTTGTCGTCCTGTTGGTTGGCAAATAGCAGGAATTATTCCTCTTTGTGATTCCAGTCAAGGGCAAACTTTGACAAAATTAAATAGAGGTAACTTTTTATCTTCACCAATTACACCTGCTCACTTGGAACTTGATGTTATTTTCTTTTAGATGATTTACCTTCTGGGCCTGTTTCTGATGGCCATAAAAAAGTCTTGAACGACTTATTGAATGATTACAAGAATGCATGGATAGAAAAAGCAGAAAAAGCTTGCTCAGTGATGAATACAGCTCAAAAGAAGGTGAAAAGACAAGAAAGAACAAGAGGTAAAACAAATATTGAGCGAATAATGTTTTTTAGGTGATGCCTCAGCCGAAGATAAAGGCAATTTGGAAACTTCAAAGGCGGAGTTTGAGAGGCTAAAAAACTTAGGCAACGAGTTGTGCATTTCTCTAGGCAGTCAATTAAAAACATTTAATGAAGAGCCTAGCGATGACGAAGAGGACGAACTAGCGGCTGCAGAGGTTTCATTTGTTGCATAAGTTTATTATTCCTATAGATGGACAAAGCATTAACCGAAGGCCAAGTTGTTATGTGGCCAGACGACGAAACAAAAGCTTTTTATACAAATTTGTTGGATATTCGCACTATTGTACCTAAAAATTTATATAAAGTAAGCATAAGAATAATTGTAAAAAAAGCTATGGTCTTACATGAATCGGAGCAGCGCACGATTGAGCCAAGCGAAATGGAGACGTCGATTGATGCCGTGAATTTAGACGACATTGAAAAAGACAGTGAAAATCAAGAGAATAATCAGCATTTACGGTAAGTAATTAGAATCCTTTTCATTTATAATTTCAGAGAAATGACGTCGTCGCCAACATTAGATGCAGAACAGATTCAAGAAATATTGGCACCTTTAACAGAAGACATGAAAGTACATATGCAAAAATTCACCCAGACTATGGATCATTTGGTAAACCGCGAAGTTACGGATCAAGCCGCTCTCGATTTTGTTTCTCATCTCAACAACAAGGTTCGTGATATTTTTATTATTATCCTGTCTTTTAGGGTAACCGGAAACGCCTTGTAAAAATGCTTGTCGGCTGTCCTTATTCTCGAATGGATCTTGTTCCGTTTTATGCTCGTTTAGTTGCTACCCTTACTCCTGTGATGCCAGATGTCTCTGCAGAAGTTGTTAATTCACTTATTCAATCATTCCGGTATTTTGATAGTTTCTTTTCAATTTTTTAATAAATTTAGTAAATTTATCCAGCGTTCAAACGAAGAAGATAGAATTGAGAGCAAACTTATTTGTGTAATGTATATAGCAGAATTGGTAAATCGACCTTCTCAGTTTTTCTAGACATTATAGGTAAAATTTGGGGTAGTTCCTCGTGCTGAAGCTCTTTCATGTCTTCGCCAGATGGTTTATGATTTTCGATGGCATTTTATTGATATGGCTTGTATTATGCTGGAAACTGCAGGATATTATTTGTACAGGTTACCTTCCAAATGTTTTATTTTTCTGATCATAATATTATAGAAACAGCGACAGTCATCCAAAAATGAAGATTATCCTAGATGTTATTTTGAAAAAGAGAGAACGTATCAAAGATGTTCGCCACGTGGTTCGTTTATTTATTTTCATTTAAAGTATACGCTCAGATGCTTATTGACAATGCATTTTATTCATGCATTCCTTCTGAAAATGGCCAAACAAAAAGAATAACAGAAGAACCACCGATGCTCCAGTTTATCAAAAATATGGTAATTTCTTTTTTTTTTATTTTTATTTCTAATGCAGATACAAAAAATTAGTGAAGAGACTGTTGATCATCGAATTAAAATGCTTCGCCGCATAGATTGGGCAAATGACGAAATTAGTAGTATGCTTACATTTTTTTTGTTTCTAACAAACGTTTTAGCGTTTTGTCTCCGTCACCTTTCTTCACCATGGCTGATACCATATTCAAATCTTCCAGCTCTTGCTAGTACTATTGCTGGTTTACGAAATCTTTCACAGCATGATTGGATTGGGTGTTGGATTATTGATGCTCTTATCGAGACGATAAGGTTTGTAAAATCATTTAATGTGACTGCAGTTTTCAGACTTGCGTTAGAAGTTCCAGGAGTATATAATCAACAAGCATCAGCGTGTATTACACTATTAGGTGAACTGTACAATTATAATGTATGCGATAGCGCGATCGTTTACAAGGTTTGCAAAATTCATTATCAATATTTTGTCATCATAGTGTTTATACCAACTGATTTCATATCCTGAATATGACCAGGATTCCTGGCAGGATTTTTATAGAATTCGTATGGTTTGTGAGATGCTGAATGTCGTTGGTGAATTTTTCCAAGCAGGTACGGCTGCAAAAAAGATGGACTATTTTCTTACTTATTTTAAAAGGTTTGCGTTGTGGATTCCCCAAATATGATTTTTTAGATTTTACTGGTTTAAAAAAGAACAATGGATGGTATATATGCAATCGGAATGTGACGAAACTTTTATATTTCCTGCAGATGTTGAAGCTGAATATACCAATGCCATGAAAAAAGTACGAAAAGGTTTAAAATTACCTATTTCACTTGATGAATGCGAAAAAGCATGTGGTGAACTTGAAAAAGAGTTGCGAGAAAAGGTGAATCACTGATACAGCAATAAATGCGTGTATTTTCCAATTCAGATAGATGTGCCTTTGGATGAAAATGAAGAGGAAGATGAGATAAGACAAGGTCCTGATCGTAGCCTAACGCAAATTAGAGAAGAAGACGAAGAAGAGTAAGTTCTTTTGAAAAATGTTTATTAGTTGTTGATTTTTATATTATTATCGCAAGCCACAGATACTTTCCGATCTTGTTTCATTGGCGCATAAGTAGTGCAATAAATACCCAAGGCTGTCACCTATTTCTGTCTTCAGTATCTCCAATTACATGTCGTTTATACCCGAACACCCGTTTGTCGCTAGCAAATTACTTGGGTTCCATTTGTAATGGATCCTCGCTTGTCAATTGAAACCCAATAACGGGAGCATCTAGATACCAAATTATTTACTTTTAACCACTAGAACAACGCTTATCCATGGAAAACACCCGTTGAGTTCACATAGTTCATTTTTGTATCTTATTTTGTTGAAAAACCATAATTTATAACATGGATATCAAATCACAGATAGAGGAAAATCACAGTTTGAGCAGGGAATGATTTTGGGCACGTATGTTACCGGGTAATTATGAGGCGAAGGCGATATCCTGAAAGAAGAATTTTAATTAGCTATTTTCGCCAATCTTCGTGTAGAATTGATATAATTTATTTTTTATAGTGACACGTCAGGCAGTCAAGAGCTTCCAAAATCATTTTCACAAGCGGTTGGGAACTTTGATGAAGAAGAAAAGGTGAGAAAAAAAAATAATTTTTGGTTGAATATAAATGATTGAGGTTCATGTACATATGGAGGTACCGGAAAAAACTGTAGAAGATGAAGAATTTGATCGCGAATTTGAAAGGATCTTAGCAGAGTCGCATAGGCAACCAACAATGTCAGCCGCGCCAGCAATGGATTTAACTGTTCCATCAGGAATCAGAGAAAAATATAAGCGAACCATATGTTTCGGTTAGTTTATTGTTTTGTTGTTAGCGCCATCTGCTTTTGCATGTTGACATTTTCACCAATGATCTCTAATAATTTGTCTAGTAGAAGTGCGCAATGTTCTTCAAACATAACAGCTGGGTCCCTGGCGGTCAGGTGTGCATGTCATACCCGCGTCGGCCTTGTAGTACACATGTCGTCGCAAAGCCGACAAAGTGCTATGGGGCTCTGTGCATATGATTTGTGTTATGCACATCACCAGGTGTAAAGCCATGTGTGTCTCGTTTCTTCGGTGCTTCCTCTCATGCCTATCCATGACAAGTTGACGGCGTCAAACGCGTTATTTGATACGACATAGGGGAGCTATCGTGAGACCATGTAAATTTTAGTGGACATCGGCAAACAGGTGGGATGACATTTGGCATGTGAAAGGGATACATTTCACTGAGAAATGAGCCGCGGTAAGTTGCTGCTATGGGGATGTCACGTAAAATTTTCCCATAAAATGATGCGTAAACTAATTTTTATTGGCAGATACTACCATAAATTTGATGATTTATGGATATTTAATAAATTTATTGGGAGTTTAGTCTAAACAAGCGGTCAAATTTGGGTTCGTCAGCACGCGTTAATTGAGGTTCATTTGCATAGCATTCGTCAAGAACGATCAATTATTGGGGCAATATGGCCTTAATTATAAACCTCAAAATTTGTCGTTTCTTATCGGATAACAAAATACGCACAATAAATGTCGCGTTTATCCTTTTGCAATACGAGTTTTGAGCATCTTAGCTCGCGCAGATGCCAGTCGAGTTTATTGAGTTTAGTGGGGTCTTCCGTTCTACTTTTACGTTTGCGAATTCGCCTTTGAATTATGAATCGCGATTGAATTGTCAGCAAAATTTCGTTTTCGCTTCTGTCCGTCGAGCTTAGTCCGTTATGGCTAGCATAGTTATTTAAATGAGGGCATCTTCAATTGACGTTTAGAAGTAGGCTCCTTGCCACGAGTCCCCGAGGATATTTGGACAGGGCCTAATGGGGTACAAAGAAAATTGGGGCGGCTACGAGAACAGATTTTCTCCAAAATATAAGATCTACAGTAGGCAAAAATGTCTCTGCTGGAAACAGAGATTGAACGCAATTGTTAAAATATAAATGAATGAACGTGTAGAAGATATTAAATACAATATTTTAGCTGGGACTGAAATGACGAAAGAAGAAGCACCAAAGCCTTCAAATAAAGTGGCACTGATGACTCGTGGAAAAGGAAATAAGGTTTTTTTTTAATTTTTTAAAAATTAAGATATGATTTTTTATAGGCTGTACTTAAAACGGTGACGATTGATGAACAGAGTTTGCATGATTCGTGGCAAAAGGAAAAGGAACGTGAAGAAAGAGAGCGTGCCATTATGAAAAGAGTTACTTTGGGACATACTGCAAGAATGGAAGCTGAAGAGGAACAAGAGAAGAAAGTTATTGTGGGGACAAAGAAACATGGAAACAGACATCGATAAGTTAGTTTCATATCTCGCTTGGTTTTCGTACTAAAATAAATGCATTTTTGGCACTTACCTAGAATCAGGTGACCATCAAATAGAATAATAAAAATAATATTGAATAGGGCAGCAAAGGTTCCTTATAGTTGCATAAATCTCGTGTGCAAACGCAAACCCTTTGCATAACTCGTCTTTCCTGTGCGTAACCTGGAATTTGGCGTTTTTTTGAGATGTGAAGAAGCTAATTAAAATAATCATAGAGCACACCACCAACCTAATTGCACACTTCGTGACACGGTCCGCACGTTTTGACATGACATGTGCTGAAAATTTGAACGACGATCACATCCAGCACCTAGCCAATACTCTCCTCCGCCTGAATAATTATAAATATAGGCGAGGTATCTGTAACCAGAGCGTTCTTTTTTTCCTCGCAACTTCACGCGTTCAGAGTTCTTATAAATAATTCTTTCCACTCGTTATGACATTTTAGTTAGAGTTTATCGCCTTTAGAACGTATATTAAAACCTAATTATTACAGAGATGCAGCTATCAGAAGAGAGACGCCGTGGAAATTGTTTACTTTGTCTCGTGAGAGAGCACTTCATCAAAATGGAGATTACTCGAACGGATAGCATTTCATCCGGTTTTCTATTGTTTTTAAGATCTTGAATACAAATAATAAAATATTTTCGTTTTTTTTTGCCTCCTTACCGATGTGCATGGTGATTGTGACACAGACATCCTGATCTCGGTCACAACGTATGGGCTCCATCATACATGTCGGGCGGGCGAGACGGGTTGAAACGCGGAAATTATCCAATTGTGTTGTAGCTGAAAGATGTCTTTAGGGTCACGAAAAAAGAAAGAAATGTCTCTTTTCAGTCGCCGATAGACTTCGAGACGATCAGAAATACAACGAACCTGTAGATTGGAGACATGTCAAACAAGTGAGCAAGCTGTGATTTGGTGGAATGAAGAATAGAAAAAATATTGATCGCATTAATAAACTAAGGAGGAAAGCGCTGAAATTTGTGGACAGACGGCTGGTATAGGAGCCCCTCCATCGCATGCTCCCTCACACTGAGGAGGCGGGGCGGGATAAAGTTGGCCGGCGACGGATTGAGTCTTGACTCAATTTGGAAGACTTGCTCCTATCCTCTAGAAAACTAGAAAAAGGATCTTTGAAGAGCTTCCTTATGTCTATAATCTTCTAAAATTAATTAATAATCATTTTCCAATAAAATTAGCGGAGAAATCTCGGATTCACGACTCTCAGACAATGAGTCAACCAAAAAATTATTGAGACAATTGTTTTGAAATAAACAGGAAGTTGATCCTAGTGGATCCTCTAAAAAGCTGCGTAATTGAAACGTGGAGCGAGTTGGTTGGGCCAGTCAAGCGGAAGAGTCTCTTTCGTCTTTTTGTGGACCTGGTTCTTTCGGCTCATCTATTATACAGACACCACAGAATGAAGAGGGTTCGCTGCGGTTCCACAGAAGACATTATGATGTCGATAACTGACTTGCGAATGCAGCCTCGACAAAATCTTTTCCATTGAGGCAATGTCGAGATCTGTTGGCCAGTAAATTAAAAAATAGTGTATTGCAATGTGGCGATCTCATCCAATCTAGCTGATAATATAGTAGAGAAATATATACAGTTGTATAAGAATCTTCAATATATACTAGTGAAGTTCATCTCGAGAATGAGATCACATTCTCCGAAAAGGGGTCAAAATTTTCAAATTTGCGCCGAACGCTCCAAACATTTTCGTTGGAGGTCGACTGAACCCCCGATTTTCCTTCATTCACATAATGTTGGTTTTACCATCTAGTATGCCGTTTTCAGCAATTTAGAAAGGTTCTGAACAAAAGTCTGGAATTTTAATGGTGTGATTTCATTCCATTTGATAGCAAAACTATAATTATGAAAATAAACCAGTTACTGTTTACGAGATTTGTATTCTCTTCATTTTTTACATCACTACAAAATTGAACTATTTTCAGGATGACCAACACAGTTGCTACACAACCTGTTGAGGTTGGTGATGAGGATATCTGGGTGGATCTCGAATCAGGATTACGTGATGTATTTAATAGAACACCAATTCAAGCTAAACGATACATGGAATTATATTCGTAATGATTATGCTATGCTACAATTATAATGTTTTTTTTTTCATTTAGACATGTGTTCAATTTCTGCACCGTAACTACTAAACAGGGAAGTAATCCTCTTTCTGGTCGCGGTCGTCGTTCCAGTGCTTCTAGAAGCATCGCTATAAATATGGCAACGGATTTTATGGGAATCGAGCTCTATACTAAACTAAAAGATTTTGTTGAGGAATATGTGGGTCGAATTTTGGAGGTTAACTTTACCGTCTAGTATGTCATGCTGATCGTTTTAGAAAGGTGACAACTTATTCGGCGAAGAACTGCTTCAGTTCTACAATAAAGAATGGGAAGAATACCGATTTTCTGCCAAAGTTGTTGATGGAATTTTTTCCTATCTTAATAGACATTGGATTAAAAGAGAAATGGATGAAGGGAATGAGGCCATTAGCCTAATATATACAGTATGTAGTTAGAACAATAATTGATATCCACCCTTTAATGACTATACTTGTATGTTTCAGCTCTGCCTTGTGATGTGGAGAGACGCTTTATTTCGTAGATTGAATGATCGGATGACGGACGCCGCTTTAGATCTCATTAAATCTGAACGTGATGGTTATAAAGTTAACCGCAGTCTAATAAAATGTGTCATCGAATCATATGGTAAATAATTGGTTAGCGTTTTACATGATTATTTTAGTGGAACTTGGAACTGACGATCAAAGTGATGCCACAGACGAAACCAGCAAGAGATATGATGTGTATAAGGTTCGGAGTGCTTTTTTAGAAATATGATAATGACTGTTAAAGGAGCGTTTTGAAAATAGATTCCTCCAAACCACGGAAGAATACTACGAAGTAGAAGCTAAACTGTTCATGGCCAACAATCCTTTAACGGATTATATGAAAAAAGTCGAGATTCGCTTGGATGAAGAGCTTCAAAGATGCCAATTTTATATCCACCGTGTTACGGAAACCAAGCTTCTGAAGCAAGTCGAAAAGGTTAATATTTTTCCTAAGCATTTACACAACAGATTTTAGGTTTTAATTCAGTCACGCCTGGGCTCTTTTCAAAGCCAATTTGGAACATTACTAGAAAATAGAATGGACGATGACCTTGCCAGAATGTATAAGGTGACTATTTTTGTGGATAAAATTAATAGAATGTATAGTTGTGTGAACGAGTTGAAGAAGGACTAGCAAACCTTCGGATGGCATTGGAACAACATATCACAAAAGAAGGGCTTGGCGCAATTGAACGGGTAGGAGATGCAGCAAATACGGTGAGATCATTTATAGTTAATAAATTAAATCACTAATTTTTTAGGATCCCAAAGTTTATATCAACACCCTATTGGAAGTGCATCGACGATATGCAAACCTTGTTGGTCAAGCATTTAAAAATGAGAGCGGCTTTATCCAAGCGCTTGACAAAGCGGCAACTACATTTATTAACCGAAATTCCATAACCACAAAAGGCGACCAAATCAGCATCAATAAATCACCTGAAATGTTGGCCAAATATTGCGATCAACTACTGCGGAAAACGAACAGAGCCATGGATGATAATGCCCTCGAGCAGAATCTTTGTCAAGTTGTCAGTTTCATTTTTATATTGGGTCACAACTGTTCGGAAAATTTTATCGTTATATTTCAGATGATCATTTTTAAATATATTGAAGATAAGGACATTTTTTCAAAATATTACACAAAAATGTTCAGCAAAAGGTACTCTTGAAATCTTTTGGATATTTGAATATCTATAATTGTAGGCTCATCTTCGAGACATCTTCAAGCGAAGAGGCGGAAACCAGCCTCATAGGTAAACTGAAATCTACTTGTGGTTTTGAATACACAAATCGTATGTCGAAAATGATCAGTGACGTGCAAATTAGCAAAGTACGTCGCACTGTTAGTTATCATTCTAATTTTTAGGGGCTAACCGCTGATTTTCGGTCTGCTATGGATAGCCGGAGCATCAAATTGCCTGATCTCAACATAATGATCCTCAGTACGGGCTCATGGCCTGCCATGCCTGTTAGCAGCTTCCATCTGCCTGGAAAACTTGGTCAGTGCATCGAGAACTTCAAAAAATTCTACGATGAAAAACATAGCGGCAGGAAACTTACATGGGTGCTAAGCCAATCGAGAGGAGAACTTTCATGTAACGGATTTAAAGACAAGAAAATTTTCATTGTATGCATTTTTTGGTTTTTTTTAAATATTGAATTTAGACAACAACGGCACAGATGGCAGTTTTGATGTTATATAATGATTCGACTAAATACAGTGCGGGTGCCATCGCCGAAGGTCTCCAAATGGACAAGAAAACGGTTGCCCAAACAGCTGCTTCTCTCGTTAAAGCTAAAGTGCTGACAGGCTCAGATCCGAATGAGAAAGGAGAGTACGAGGATGCAGTTGAATTCGAACTTAATTTGGGGTTTACGAACCCTAAAGTAAAGGTGGGGTTTTTGTTGGATATTGGTAAAATAAAATTCGTAGGTCGATCTCTCAAAAGCTGTTATGCGTGTTGATCCGCGTCAAGAAAATCAAGAGATGACTAAAAATGTCGATGAAGACCGCAAAAGTGTTATTAACGCATGTATTGTGCGGATAATGAAAATGAGAAAAAGCTTGTCTCATCAATTGCTACTTGCCGAGGTTCGTCTCTTTCTATTCTTAAAATGTCTTGTAGGTCCTTCAACAGTTGTCTACGCGTTTCAAACCGAAGGTTGAGCTGGTTAAACGCTGTATTGGGCAAATGATTGAAAAAGAATACATCAAGCGAAGCGAAGAACAACGCGATATCTATGAGTACATCGCCTAAGTTGTTCGATCAACCATAAATTCAACCATGTTTTAGTATATTTTATAAATACTCGATTTTCTTAATATAGTTGTATTTTATTTGACCTTTTCGTAGGTTACATTAAGAAAATTCATTGTACTATTTGCTCCCAATAAATAAATAAAATATTTAGACATTACACTTTTTAACATACAAACACCGATACAGTAATGTCCCTTTAGAACCTCTCTCATTCAGAAAAGCCGTCTTTTGATCTGCGTTCTGCCTAATCCATTGCGTGCAAAGGCCCAGTTTCTAGCAAGTTGATCCTTGACCGCGGCATAGCCCCCCTCGTAAACGAAAAGAGCAACGGTCATTCTGCAGGGCTCTCGATTCCCAGGACGTGTCAAGTTCCTCCTTCAAGAGAACCTAATTATCGCCGCCGAGTTGTACGCGAGATATATTCCAAGAAACTGGACAGATTCATGACTGCTTTATATACATTTAAAAATATTAACACAGGTTGTATCAAAAATAAAACTGCAGAGATGAATCGACGAGCAAAGGTAAGCTCTAAAACGGGGATGAGAGCGGAACAAGAAGAAGTGTACCTTATTGGTTGCAATAATTTCTAAAACAACAACAGCGCCAGAATTTCTTCTCTGTAATGCCGCTGATCGATGGACAGGCCTCAGCACACTGGGCGGTATGGTCCTGAACAGATTGTACGAGGAAAGAGAATGTCCCTCTACGTGATCGACGCCCCAGCATCTCATGCTCTCCTTGGCTGGTCGGCCTCCCTCATAAAAGACAGCACACACCGGTATTAGCCAATACGCTCCCTTTGAGAAACTTTCGCATACGACGTTTTCCAATTCTTGTGTTTCTCCATTGTATTGGACACAATTTATAGCAGGAGGCTAGAACGGAAAAGTTAACATAATTTGCATAAAACTTACGGCCGGTCCTACGAGATGGTAGACTTGGCTGGTGAAATTGAGGGGATTGGAATTGACAAGAGGAAGAAGAATAAAAACAGCGAAAAGACGACGAGAACCCATTTGTGACGAGAGAAAATGATACAATGAATCTGAAAGGGAGGAGTGCCGGATATCACCCAATTATCGTGATCTGCTCTTGCTTGATCTTTCTGCAAATTCGTACACATTCCGTGATTTTTGCTCTTGGGCGAGGCCTCCTTGCAAAGAACGCAGGGCGGAGCATATCAAGACTTCCGCGCTCCTCATATTATTCGATGATGTTCGCCTTCAGTTTGTCTGTTTCGTTTGTTGTTCTAAGTTCAACCATCTCGTCTACAGTCCTGAACATGAGCCAAAAACCTGTATGTTTTCTTCGTATACTTCTTCAATTCATAGCATTCAGCCTCCAAGTATAAAATGTTTTGTCTTTGACGGGATCGCCGTCAGTGAAAAGTCGTGCCATTCTTTTGTTCAGGGGTCGGCCTGGGTGACCCCGGTGTGCTCAGCCCTTTATATCAAAGGCATTTTAAATGAGGAATCTCTTTCTTGTTGGGGAATGGTAAAAATTCCGAAAACTTTTCCATAAGACTAATTTAGAGTAACTTAACCACCGTTAAAGACAAGTGTTTGAAAACAGGTGATCCGCGACGCCGCAACTGCAAATGCAGTAGTAATCTTTGTAACGGTGAGTTTTTTTTTATTTAAAATATTATTGCTAAGCTTACAGCTTAAAAATTAATATTTTAGACCCTAGATGACCATTGATCCCCTCCCTGTTTCCGGATCTACCTCTTCACCTTCTATTTGGTCAAATAAAAATATAGTTTAAGAGTTTGTTGCTCTTTTCTTCCTGAGATCAGAAATCCCTCAAAGAGATGATGGGAAATTGTCACATTTATTAGCCCATCACAATATTTCCGGCAATCTGCCTCCTCTATCCGGACGGGCATCGACCACATGTTCTCGGGCACTAAATACCGCAACTTCTGGCGTATAATTGTAATATACCTGCTGTGTCATGAGAGAATAATACGCTGAATTGTTGCAGTAAGCAGCCAGTCGAGTACAGTCGGAGATACCAGTGCTCGGATTAGTCAGGTCGATACAAGCTGAAACTATTCTGGGACGACAGGAGAGAGCACTTACTGGTGGTAGTTGTCGAACAACGCCCGCATGTCCTCGGGCACTGGAATTGATACATGTTAAATTAGCTCGTTTATATACCTGCTGGGTCATGAGAGTATAATAGGCGCGGTTATTACAGTAAGCCGCGAGACGAGTACAATCAGAGACGCCGGTATTCGGATTGACCAGGTCGACACAGGTCGTCGTAGCTGGAATTACCTGAAAAGGACATTGGAAAAGACAAGAAGACAGGCTGACATTGGCATTGAGACAGCAGATAGTTCCCGAAGTAGTGCAGGTGTAGCCGGTTGGACACGCCAAGTTGGAACATGCTGAATATAATTATTATAAAAGATCAAATATAACAGGGAAAATAGTATAACTCACGTCCGAGTCCAGAATTGGAACAAGTTTGGGCAGAAGCGAACCCGGCGAAGAAGGAGACAGCGACGAGGAGTCGAAGCATGACTGCCTCTTGGCTGTGCCTTTGACCTTTTATCCCCTTCATTTTGGCCTGTTCAAATGAACAGTTTCTCTTCTGCTGGAGGCCTAACCAAACAGAAACCACGTTGCCTCCCCCAAGGATTGTCAACAAGCCATACAAAATGAATAAAAACAAATAAAATTCAATTCATTTGGGGCAGTTTAAACAGACCTGGAGGGCAAAGACTGACGATCACCAGCAGAGTACGCAGGATCGACGACATCTGAGGAGACTGCCCGGAACAGGCTCAGACCGGTAGACGGAATGTAGACCCCATGTAATCTCGGGAATGCCACTTGTTCCAGGGGCCATCTCTACTGCGTCATTAACTTTCAAAACCTGTCTCCCGTTGTCCATTTAATTGATCATCTGCCCCCTAGTTGTTTTCCTTCTGTTTTTCTGCGGATGTTCGCCCCATTATCACCCAAAGAAGGATGGCCCCAGCTGCCTCGTCTCTTATCACAGACTTCACTCACTTGTCTTCTTATTTTTAACTTCCTTTCACTTTCTAACAGCTCTTTTCTATATTCTATTGATTCTCTCTTCTTCCTTTCTAAATATTTTCAGTTATGGTCGTCCGCAGTGCTCACAATGAGTTAAACTCCAAATTGACACAGTCTATAAGAAAGGCGATGAGCCCACTGGACGCTGAAATTATTATCTACGTGATGTTCCAAGACATGGAATTTGGAGGAGCCCGTTCGACAGAAGACATGTAAGTGGATGACGCCCTCTTTTTATTATTTGGTTGGAGACAATGTCGTCCCCTTCTCGGAATATGGCCGTCTGACAGAGTACAGGCCGCTTTCTATTCAGCTAAAACACTAACAACCACTTGTCCTCAGGGGCTGTAAACAGCAAGAGTAAAAGACAGACCTTTTAGGCGAGTTCAATCTCTCGTCAGACGATATAACAATTTGGTTCGAGGAGGTAAAGATGGCGGGCTCTCAATCAACCAGGCTATAGACAAGGCACTCGCAGGCAAGTATCCTCCTCCCAGGCAGCCATCTATCCATTTTTCAGTGAGTGGATTCTCGTTGGACGTCGTCGAGTCGGCCCATAAGAAGAAATTGGCACTGCCATTGTATGCAATCGCGTGTGTCTGTGTCCTGGAGAAGTTCAGTTCGCCCGTCTGTCGGCAGTGCTTCTCCTATTTGGACCAAGCCGTCAAAACAATCAAACAGCCAACTCTCCTTGACAAACTCTATAATCGAGACCTTTGAATATCTCTCGCCCGAATAAAATATGACTCGTTCTGATCCAATTCAATCAGGTCGGCCGCAGGTATCCATTCCCGTCGAGCAACACTTTTAATGTTAGCAGTTTCTTGTCTCCATTTTGGCAGCCATTCTTTTTCTATTTTACGAGCAGTTAACTGCATTATGTCCCGACCACATATGTCCTCAGTCCTCTTCTATTCATTCTCATGAAATAGACTTGTGGATGTCCTTATGCAATCAGCCAATACAGCCGTCAATCCACGGAGAAAAACAAATTACCCGGTCTGTTTTCTGCCGGGTACCCCCGCCACTTCCTCCTCCTCTCCACTTCCCCTCATCCAATTTTGGTCAATTCAAAACAATTTATTTTTATTCTTAGCCATCTCATTTATTTATTCGTATCTTCTGCATATTGTCGTAGTTCTAAATATCCCTTTTATTAGCAATTTAAAGAAATACCTCCAAGACGATGGCGGTTAATCCATGCCCCAGGTAGAGTCATCCAATCGACGGATCGCTTGGCTCCTGGTTGATAATTTGAGGGCAGGTACATTCGATGGCCAAAACACTAAAAATATCTGAGTTGAGTGGAGTGGAGTACCCGTTTCCCAGGGCCTTTTGTTGTCCCGGGAAACTGAGAAGTTCGCAAGAAGTTAGCCTATTGACCTAGTGCCCCTCTCTATTATTGTTCTCCCTCGCTCGTCCTCCCATTTTACTCCTTTTGAATTGCTCTCTCATTTGCAAAACTGGCAGCCCTTCTTTTGTAGTTTAATTCTATTTGGATAATGTCATTATTAGGCATAAGAAGAATGATGCCGTCTGCAAGGGAACAAAAACCCTACTCAATCCAAGCCCCATGAACCCGTTTTCTTGGGGGCAACTTTAAACGGAAAACTCTCAAGAATCATTACGATATGAAAAATAAGATACAACGTCAGAATATCTGGGGCTAATCTTGATTTCCTGTCCTCAAGAACTCTGTTCAGGAATAGTGCTACTAGTCGAATCCCCCGAAAACTCACGTATTGACCCATACAAAGACCCTGAAGTAGAGCAGACGTGCTGTAGAAGGAAAGGGAAACCAGAAGTACCAGCATAATCATTTGACGATTCATTTTTGACTGAAAACTGAAGATGCAGTGGAGATAGAGAATGAAAAAAATACTAATAAAGGCGGCTATGAAAGTCTATTTCCACTTGGAGAAGCAGCTGCTTGAAAAGAATGAATAGGTGGCGGAAAGATCACACATGGACTATCAAAGGTATCATTAGAGAGCAAGAAAAAGTAGTCGAATGCGTCAGCCATGTCCTTTTTGAAGATATCTAACTAACAAAGAAAGACTCGAAAAAGAAGGAAGCCGTTTGACGGGACAATTTTACGAGGTTTGGAGGGAGGGAGGCTAGGTTTAAAAGAGCCAAAAAGGCAAAACATGTCCTGACGGAAATGTAAATGTCGTTTCCGTTGGACGGAGGCCAAAGCGGTTAGAGGACGAACTCCATGACTTACAAATTTTGAGAAATCGGCTCATTTTAGCCCCCTAAAATGGAACACAAAAAGCACGCGGGAATTCAGTGATCAGAACAGAAAATTATAGAGATTACCTTCGAAGAAAACGAGATGAAGTGAGACTAACTACCGCCATCACAAAAAATCTTCGCTCATTTCTCGCTAGTTCCCCCGCATCTGGCCATCATTGGTAACCAGCTCTGCTTCTTTCCTCTTTTTGTATTCTACGTCTCTCAGTTGATTAATTTCCGTGCCCGAGTTTCCCACGATGTCTCGTCAAAATCTAAGTCTCCTTCCTCCGATTATGTCGTTGTTTTTCCATTTGGCATTCACAGAGTTTGGCTGGCCACTGTTCGGGTACGATGTCCTTTTTTTTCAGTTGTACGTCTGTCCTTACTCTGCCCGTTTCTATCCGTCAGTTAACCCCAAAACAAGTCATTTTCCCACTGTTCCTCAATCTTTTCTCCCCGCCTCACGTCATCCCCCTCACCTCGTCATTCTCTCTTGGCTTATTCGTCGTCGTTTTCAGTTTTCAATATTCCGATGGGCTCCAGTTGTTCGTCTCTTTCGTGGATTTGTTGTCACCCGTCAAAACAACCTTCCGTCCATCCGAGTAATTTAATTTTTAATTGTTATCTGTAACTTTTGGCTGTTGTAGGTGCGGCAGAAGCTGAATCGCCAGAAATTTGTGAGGATAAAGGGCCAAGTGATCCAGATCAGAGGAATGTCATCCAAAAGAATTTCGGCGAAGATATTTCCCCGCAAACTGGGGCCAATTCTGGAAATAACAAGGTCTTCTTCGTCACATGAGAATTCTCGAATTCTGATAAAATATCTCCTCTCCGTTGTATATCCACAATATCTCCCAATATACATAAACCTATTCTAAGCTGCGTATATTTATAGACACTGCAACACAGAAAAAGATTTATTACAGTCAGTCAACATCATTCATCATCGTCGTCGAGGTTGCGATTTATCGCGACGGGATTCCAATTCCATGATTGAAAACGACTGTGGGGAAAGGCGAGACGCTTGCTTGGCTGCGGGCGCCAGCGGTTCGTGTTCCCTGAAAGGATTCTGATTGAACAAGGAAGTCAATTCAAGCGGGTAATCCACACGTTGCCAAAGGTATCCGACATTCTTGGCATGTGCTGGAACTATGCTCAAGTGAAAAAAAGAAGGAAGTAAAGAAAAATACTTACAATAAACTCGGAAAGGAAGAACAGCAGAGACGGATAAAGAGAGGACAACCAAGAGCAGGAGCAACTTCATGCCTGGAAATGGTCGATCGGCCGTAAAAGTTTATAATCCCCGCGATAGGGTGGCTTCGTGGAAAGAGAAATGAGCTATGAGACAGATATGGCAAAAGGGGATCAAAAACACCAGGAACATTTGCAAAGCAGGTCAACAGCAGAATGACAAACTGGCAACCTTTTTTGGAGCTTTTTTAAATTAAAAAAGAATAAATGACTGAAGATCTTTGAGCATGGAATAGGTGAGTGTAGAAAGGAGAATAAAGGTACAAATAGAAGCAGATCTCATTAAGATTTAATAGCTGTGCACAGAAAAAGAAAAGTCTCGTCAAAGACTTCCTTCTGAAGATATTTGGAGTTTCCCCGATGGCTGCCTATTTCCTCTCCTCAACGACGAGTGGCTCTATTTTTGCCGAAATCACTTTTCGGCTTCATATAATGGTGAATAGGGATTCGACAGAGACTGATAAACAATTTGGCAGACAGGAACAAGTCAGGATGAGGAAGGTAACAGTTCCAAACACTCGCTGTATTGATCTCAAATCGAGGTGTCATATTTCTAAACAGACTGCCGAGGTTGGCACAGCTATTCATTTAATGGCAGGTCCATTTTCCATCGGCGACTACAATCCCAATCGGTATACTCCGACGAAGAAGCCCGTCTCTCTGCTGACTCTCTTCCAACTGCTGCTTGTATTCCCGACATTCGTCGAAGTCTCCTTCGTCTTGACGAGAGACAGCAAATATTTCGAACATGAGACGACAAGGTAGGCAGGAGGAAAAAGAAAGAAAATTAATTAGAGTCTGTTCAGGGCTACGGTGGCCGTCTGTTGGTGGGTTTTACTCCTATGGATGCTGACAATTTTGGTCAATATTTATGCCATTCTCACCAATTCCTACATGATGATTGTCCCCAATATTCTCTTCTGTGTTAGTTGTCTTTCGCTCAGATGACAAAGTTCAGGTTGTGCTGGCCCTTCCTTCATATGCCGCCTTCATTGTGCTTGTCTCCTACGACGGTGTCGTCAGTTTCAGTGCGTTGGCTTCTCTCGTCCAATGTGTTTTGGTCACGTCGACTGTTTACTGGGAAACTGTGGCCTTTATTCAGATGAAGGAGATACTCGGTTAAATGTTTATTTGTTTTACATAGCCGTGACTGAATTAATATTGGATGAAACATGCGAGCTCGACGGCCGGGTGGGCCGAGTGAAGTTTGTGATCTTTCGGTGTTTTGGTTTCTTCAATTCGGCGCTGGTTAGAAGGACGAAGAAGGGCGAGACACCAGCTGCCAGCGAGTACGACTGAAACCACTGCACTCTGTCTCGAGTTGTTCTCTTACAATATTCAATATCCGACGGACATTGTAGACAATGGATCGATCGATGTCAGGAAACGTAAACACATACGTCATCAATAAACAGTAGACCTAAACATAGACGGACTCGACTTAGCCAGAAGGATCCAAACCTCGAACGTGGAAAACATCACCACCGACTGCAAGAGCACAACGAGTTCCATTTTCCTTGAGCGAACGAATTTCCGACCTAATAGAATTTTGAGGAGAATAAGAATGTAGAGGACAAAGGACACTATTGGCAGGTAGATGAGATTAACAGTATACCACTAGAAATAGACATTAGGAAGAGGAAGAGGAGATGACTCGCCTGGATGACAGGGGCAGCATCGATACTGTTGAGTTCATAACAACCAAAACTAAAGAAGCCGGCCATATTCTCATAACGGAAGTAACAACCAAAACGATACATGTACTGGACGAGGACAACGGCAGCCACAATGGGAAGAAGGACAGCAGAGGTCAGAATTGCTCTGAATTAGATTACTGTAGATTAGCCCGAAAATTCCCACTTATGCGACATCTTCTCTTCTGGTATCTGGAGTACAATTACGGCGAATCGAAGCAAAGCAATTAGAAGATTGAGATATTGGATGATCTGCTCGCAGACGAGGTGGAGATGATAAAAGAACTGATAGCCAGCTGAAGGGAGGAGTCGACGAGAAAATACGAACTCACCAGTGAAGGTGTACAGGCCGACTTCAGACGACTTTCCATCAGTAGAATAAGTGTCGAGGAAGGTGACAACTGGCAATTCACAGACACAATCACAGAGGATGGTCAGCATGTTGACTATACAGAAATAACTCAAGAGGAAAAAGAAGGAGCGCTGGAATTGACAAGGGATTAGATGGTTGTAAGGTGAAGTCACCTTTTGGAGATTCTTTACCCTACGACAGATGATGTACAGAAGTATGGCATTCATCAACAAGGAAAAGAGCAGCACCACGACACTGAGAATATTGAAGAAATAGTAGATGAAACCTTTCTCATTATCAGGCATCTCAAATTGAGGCTATAGAGGCCCCTTCAATGGAGGAACAAATATTACTCTACCTGGATAAATGGCGATCGCGTAGCATCCACGGCTCCCGGATCGTCGTAATCACCAAAAAGCATCCTCCCTCGAGGTTGAAAAGGCGGCTCCGTAACATTTTCATTTAAAGTTTCCGTGTTGTTTAGGTGAAGTGGTGGCAATCGAAAATCGTCGTCCATTGGTCACCGAGTCGTTTACAACAGACTGCTTACGGCGACGAAGAAGCAGGTGATTTCACCACGAACTCACGCTACCCCCTCCACCTGTCGGGCCAAATTTGATCAATTATCAAGTAATCGAAAGTACGCTATTCAGCAGCAATAGTATCAGGTATCAGACGTGAACATGATCTTCAGAATGTCTGATCCGAGGAGAACACCAACAGGTCGAGGAGCTGGAAGTGCTGTCGACCATTTCAGTTAGACATCAAGTTCGTAGATTGGATCTGACTCATTGACATGCTGTGGTACTTTGAGTTCCCCATCTTTTAAATGAAGTTCTTCACTTGTGTTCTGTCCTTTCCAAGAACATAACTGTTATTATCTCCCCGTTTTTTTCCTTGTCTCGGCGATAATTTTCTATATTAGACCCCATAGATCACAGTCGCAACAATTATAGACTACGTAAGTGGGGAAAACTTTATTCTGAGCGCCTTTCGGCAGAGCATAGAAGCATTTTCGGACGAGGAGACGAAACAACATCTTTTTCTTCTTCTTTTTCGGATCTCTATCGACCCCGGATACCAGGAGAAGAGCAGGGGCCACGACTGCATCCAATGTATCCGCCTGAAGGGCCGTTTACTTGGTGGTCTGGTCACTTACAGTGTCGAGAATCCTCCGAGTATTGAACACGAAGGCCTTGTCGATCAGTGGCCCTGTCATCAGGTAAATTGTCAACACCCCGGCGAGCTAAACATCTAATAATAAAAGAACGTAATGTGTCTGTCTGTCTGTCTGTCTGTCTGTCTGTCCAGGTTAAGACGCGCGGGGTCCGGGTTCGATCCCCGCCGCGGCCTAACTTTTTGCTTTTTTTGCCAAATGGGTTCTCGATGTCTAATTAGTCTTTTTCTTTTTTTTCTTAAAGTTTTCGCTGCGGGACCCGTTCGTGGTGGGACCCCAACCAAGCGACCAAGGTTCGGATCCCCAGTAATGCCATAGTGACGGATTACGTCCAATTACTATTTTTCTTTTTTTTCTTAAACTTTTCGCTGCGGGACCCGACCCAAACGACCAAAGTTCGATCCCCGTCGGAACCAAAATTTTTGCTTTTTTGCCAAACGACTTCTCCATGCCTAATTAGTCTTTTTCTTTTTTTCTAGGAAACCGTTTTCGCTGCAAGACCCTAAGTTCGGCCCCCTTCGGGATAAAAAAAATCTTTCTTTTTCTTTTGACTTCTCTCAATTCTCAAAGTGTTTCTAAGGCTATTTTGCGTAGTTTTAAGTTGCTCCGAGTAAATCTCACTGAAGTAATCGGCGATATCGGGCCTCTTACGAGAATATGCTTATCTTTCGACTTCTTTAGATGAGGCCAGCAGAGACTCTTTTCTCACTACAATCAACTATCCAGAGCTTCGCGGGGATCACTACAAGGGACTATGGGGGGCGGGAACGAGGTCCGGAGCGACCCGAAGGGGAGCGACGGGCCGAGTGGACACGACGGCACAAGGAGGGACCACTACGAGGGCCATTGGGGAGGGGGAACGAGGACCGGAGCGACCCAAAGGGGAGCGACGGGCCGAGTGGACACGACGGCACAAGGAGGGACCACTACGAGGGCCATTGGGGAGGGGGAACGAGGACCGGAGCGACCCGAAGGGGAGCGACGGGCCGAGTGGACACGACGGCACAAGGAGGGACCACTACGAGGGCCATTGGGGAGGGGGAACGAGGACCGGAGCGACCCAAAGGGGAGCGACGGGCCGAGTGGACTAAAGCCCTCCGGCGAAGCCGGGGTAGCTACGGGGACCTTGGGGTGGCTGCGTACCAATGAAATAGATACCATGCAGTTTCTGTCACTGGAAGTAATTTGGATTTGTTTACTAAAATGGAGCTTGGCTTCGACCACGTGGGGACGGTCATCGAGGCCTTGGACAATCCCCGTTCGGGAGCGAGGTCCGGCTCGAGCCGCAGGCGAGGGCCGGGGCGAGCGAACTAAAGCCCACCGGCGAAGCCGGTGTTTCCATACGGCCTTGGACCCCTGCCCAGGAGCCGCGCGCCGTAGGCGCGCGTAGCGACTGGTAAAATAAAGAAGGATACCGTATACCCGGTTACCTCTAATGTTATGAAAATGACGAATGATTGGAAGAGGACAGTTCGCTCCAATTTGTGGATGTTGAAATACGTCTTGAGACACATAATTCGAATGAAAATGATGAGGTAGAGGATGAAAACAATTATGGGAAGATAGATTCGAGTGAAGTAGTATCCCTGTAATTGAGAAAAGCTTTCGTTACAGACCTCTCCCCTACAAAATAGATCAGATTTTCATCGCCGCTGTAGAAATCATAACAGCCAAAAGTAAAGAAACCGGCGAATTCGTATCGAAAATAGCAACTGTTGATGGCCATGTAAGCTATTTGGACACAGGAAATGGTCAGTCCAAAGCCGACAAAGAGAACTAATCCAATTCTAAAATGGCCGGTTTTGATGGGAACAAGGGCTGACCGGTGGAAGAGAATTCTTTCAAGCGAAGGAATAATGACGATTACGAAGCGCAAGGTGGCGATCCAAAGTATGAGCCATTGCACCATCTGCTCGCTGACCAACTCAAGATTATAGAAGATTTTATAAAATACTAAAAATTAGATGAGGACGCGAGAAAGACACAACTGACCAGTAAAAGTATAGTCAGTCACTTCAGAAGTTATGTTATTTGGTGACGAGGAATCCAGGAACGTCACGACGGGGACATTGCAGACAGCATCGGCCATTCCGGCGATCAAGTTGACCAGGCAAAGTATGAAGATCAAGGTGTAGAATGGTTTCTAGAAATAAGGTAAGTAGAAGAAGACCACTCACCACTGATATTTTACTCCAATTCTTATAAAGATTTCGCAAGAGATAAGCATTTAGAGAAAAGGATACGGTAAGGACGACAAGATACAACATGATGAAGAAATAATAAAAGAAATTCTTGTCATAGGCATAGACTTCAAGTAGAGGCTGGAAAAAGATAAATGATCCCACAATTCAATTACCTCCTGGTATGGATTTCTTGGCGGGTCGACTACTATTCCCCCCAAGAGATCTCGAGTTCCCCATGGATTAAACGGCTGAGTTTTGGTCGAATTTGTCGGTTCTTCTTCGACTTCGACTGGGAAAGGTCGATCCATAAGAGTAGGAGTAGCGGAAGGAGTGGCGGATACGGGACAGCTGAATACAGCTCCCGTTAAATAGATTCTCGATTAACAATTGCCGCGAAAAACACATTTTCTTATTCATTTGAAATAATCAAAGACTTCGGGCGGCCGTATATAGTTGGATGAGGCTGCAAAGGGAAATTTGATTATCAGAGAATAAAACATGCACATAAACAGGAAGTCAGCAGGTAACAGAAGAGGCTTTATTCAACAAGTACTCACAGACAATTTGTGAATGGAAAAGATCACATTCTGGGATACAAGCGGAAGACAGCCACGGCAAAAGCGTCTAATCGACGGAACCTTTTTTAATTACTAGTTCTGCTCTTGGTTTTCAGCGGAATTACACAAAAAGAATGAAAAAGGCCAAGAAACGACTAGTTTCGGTTCTATGAGAGTAAAGATGGAAAAAAATGGAAAAGAGAAGAATATTGCGAAGAAAATGCCATAAAAGTAATTGTTGAGAAAGAATAGGGTTATAATCATAGACGAGAGGAACAGGCGATGAATTGGGCATAAATAAATCTTTGGAGGTTTTTTACATTACAGGTAGGTGAAGAAAAAGCGAATGGAAACATTTTTGGGGTAGTTGAAGAGGATTTTGTTGTGTGAGGTGAGTTAGGCTGGTCTTCTATTGCCACATCTGGTTCAAGACGGCAAAGTGCTGATCACTACGATCCTTCATTGCCAGAATGGCAGAACGAGCTAAAGTTCGACGTTATTCTCTAGAGTGACATGTCTGCTCACGTATAGGTTTCTTATCGATAATGTGGAGGATGTTGCGACCGCTGTAGCCCAGGATCCAGCAAGGGAAGACGGTGCTGCCAAGGACCATTAACTGAAGGAAAGATTATTGGATTAGAAAGGGGATTACATAGTGATAAGCAGTGTAGGAATAGTCAAAGGAGATTCCTCCGAACCAGAGGATGCCAGCGAAACGGAAAAGAAAGACGAGCAAATGAATGACAGCCTCTCCAATTAGCGACTTCAACAGGCGCTTATTGTAGTATTTCATACTGTTACACTGCAGATTAGTGGTCTTTTCGGAAAATTTTAATTCTTACGAAACAACGCTCGTCCAGTGGTTGTCCAATGTCAGCTCGGTAGCTCCGGACGCATTCTGCCAGTGTTAAATTCAGAGCATATGGCGCAATAATGTGGAGAATGAGCATAACGACAGTTGTGATCATTTTTCCCATAGATTTTTCTAGTCCACCTAAAAGATTACAATACTCCCGACAGGGCGAGCACACCGTTCAGGAGCCCGAGAGTGCCCAAGTAGCTGATTATGAATATCAGTACGAGATAAATGAGCACGACGTAGGTTTTTCTGGAGTTACGGTAATTTTTGTTGATATGGCGCTCGATGGCGACGAGGATAGCCAAACAGAGATGGAGAAGAAGAAACATCTCGTGAAAGACAATCGAAACTCCAAAAGGAGTAGTAGGCAATCCTGAAGAGAAGACTCTCCTGAATAGTCTGAACAGCTTCCTACCATTGGCAATAATCCCATTGAAATCGGCAGGGCTTCCGTTGTTGTTCGGCTTGAATTGATAGCTGGCGGCACAGTAAAAGATGCTGCTGCAAAAAGGAGCAAAAATAGAGAGGGTGACTATTATTCTGCAAAACTTTGACTTCTTTCATCTAAATAGTACACTCACTTCGCTATTTTAGGCAGCTTTTTGTGGTGGACCACCTTCCGCATAGCAAGGGTGCTCAACAGAAAATAAGGCGCATGTAAGAACGCGTCGACTACGAACATTACCCAAGCTATTTCTATAAAAGAAAATGTTATAAAACTTGGAAAGAACAGAGTCGAAAGAGAGTGAGAAATGAGATATTGCCAAGGGGATCATCTAAAATTTGTTATCGAGTCCCCAGACTAATTGAGGGGTCCCCCTCTTCAAGAAAGTTCGACGGTCGGTTAGAGAGACACCTACTGATTGTGACGTAGATAATGGAGATGTGGATCAACTTTTTTAGAGACTACACTGATGTCTTTTTCGTTGTTCAAGACATCAATGTCCTTTCAAAAATAGCAAAACAGGAATACTCCCGGTAGTAGAAGTTATTGAAGTAACTGCCAGTGGAAATGAGACAAACAAGTATTTGCCTGCTTCTTGGAATACAACTTTATTCCGAATGAAATTGGATACAAAAAGACCCCGAGGACATTTGGTCTCAGTCCACATCTACCGTATACCTCGAGAGGGAGGGACTTATGCAAGTAAACACCCAGAACGATGACTAACTTCTCATTTGCAAAATTTCTAGAAGACAAAGAAGGTAAAACCAAGAGAACTCTCGACTTCGTCGTTGACGCATATTATTGGGGCTAGGAGAAACAGGAACTGTGGAAATTTATGGAAAGTTTGGAAAGAGAAAAGAATATCCTGCTGTGAGCTTTAATCCGCAAGAGTTTTTCACTTTTCTTTTTGTTTTAAAAAGTAATCTAATTAGGAGGAAGACCTATTACAGCGGGTAGAATATCCGTTCTCGGTAATTACTACTGTACCCAGGATTCTTTCCCGATCGATCAAATGAAGTACCGACGGATTCCTATGAAAAATATGTGAACTGTATCCGCCTCAAAACAAGGTTGAACATTTTTTGAACAATAAAATGGATTGGGGTATCGCACAGAAACAGAAGACCTTCGGGCATTTCCATTCTACAGGCTTCTGCCAGATTCTTTTCCTCAGTTTGAAACCAAAACTTCTCTGTATTTTTATTCGGGTCACATGTCATTCCAGTTACTTGTACTTTTCGGTTGAATTTAATCCAAGCATGTGATCCATTTTTGTAGCGGCGACTATATTTTAACCGGCGAGGTCAACCAGTTTAATTAAAGTTTTCCCAAGAAAATTGTAAACAAGAGCCAGCCGAAGAAATGAGAAACCCAAAAAGGGGAGAAAAATGGCGAGATCCTCGGTGACTTTTGATTATAAAATGTTAATGAGTTCGACCATTTAAAGGAGACATCTGACGTCGAGATGTTCTGGTGTCAAACTCGAGTCTCCAGGGCCCAGAAAAAAAGACTACGTTTTGTTTAAAATGAGAATAACATCCTGGGAAGTTCTGAAGACATCGAAGGTCGAGAAGAATTTATTGCAGAAAAAACTGTACTCTGAGACTTTCTCTCCTTTTCGAAAACACAAATTATCTGATAATTATATAAGTTTTTGGATCGCGTTCCCTGGAGATTATTCAACCTCGGCCCTCGGTTGCCCGGCACCGGCTGGCACCGTCTGAACGGAGTCTTTCTGCTCTACACGGAAGTGCAAGGGGTGGGAATAATAGCCAGATTATCTAGGGGCCTTCTCTTTCCAAGCCTTTTTGAGAGAGGCAAAATGCTCATCAGTTGATTCTCGCATTGCCAGACTTCGACCATTCAGATCAGCCACAGCTACGTCTGAAAATGGGATATGTGGGAAAGAAACAAAAAGCAATACTTCTACATTGTCTTCGTCCCAAGACTTGGCGTAGATTAACATGACGAAGGACGATGATCCACGGGCAGACGATACTGCCCACGGGAATGATCTGAAAAAAAGAGCTAAAATTTTTGAAAAAAGAAAAGATAGACATTGTGATAGGCGAAAGAAACCCATCCAAAAGCCGGCTGATCACGAATGGGGACCGTGGTGATGGCGAGAACACACGCGAAGCCAGCTGCACGGAAAAGAACTTCGCCGACTAGGGAGAACAACACCGATCGGTTGAATTTATAAACATAGGCATCCTGAAAAACAGGCCACTTTCTCATGGATTTCCTTCTTTCCAACCTGATATCTCCGTTCCAAATCTTGCCCCACGCCATTCCGATAATTCTTTTGATTGAGATACAATGTGTACATCAGAGCCTAAAATGAGTCATTAATCTGCTCCGGGCCGTGTTCCAACCGATACACCAAAAACCTGCGAAGTACAAATCATAACGTCAGCCTTTTGTTGATGGTCAGCTAAATTTCAGTTTCTCCTTCGGTTCGAGTACAGGCAAACAAACCACTTAATAACAGGGAAGTACAGAAATATGAACTGCCGAAGATCAACAAAATGAGGATGGGAGAAAGAACGAGGAACACGGAGAAAGACAATTGAAGACGACAATTCATACTGTTGACAAGACGCTCGACGGCGGTCAGGATGACTCCCCACACATAAACCCAGGTACCCATCTCGTGGCAGAAAATTGCTTGGTGAATGGGATTGGGTTCTAAGGAAAGCTGGATGGGAAAGGAGAAAGAACTTACCTGTTGTGATGACATCATTGTAATTGAAAGTGAGCTGATTCCGAAGACATTTGATATAGACAGCATAACTGTAGGAGATGTCGCTGAGAAAGACGGACGAGTAAATGGTCGAGATACAAATTCTGGAGACTTCAATTTTGATAACTAAAGGTAACAAACTTTGCAGCCAGGCCGATCTTGTCATATCTATTTATCTTGAGAATGACGATGACAGCAGTCAACAGACTACATGCATGAAGAGCGAATTCAAAGCAGAAGAGAGCATACATGCCGTGTCTGAAGACGGCGATACATGGCCTATTGGAGTGGAAGAAAGAGAGCGAGGGAGATGTATGGACTCGAAGAGTGGGTGGGAATGACAGGGGACACACTGTATCCTAGAATAATAAGAGAACAGCCGATTAGGCGAGACCTTATCCGACAGACAATGGCTGTTTTCCGAGGATCAGTTTTATAGCTGAGTGTTTTCCACGAAATATGAACTCTTTGCCGAAAAGGGCGGCTCTACATGGGGAGTACATTCGATTAAGATTAACAAAAAGATCATTTATTCGATGTAGATATCACCATCGGATACCAGGTTGGAATCGGAAACGGAATGCCCGCGGAGGACGAGGGACATCCCAGTCGACGGTCGTGTAGACATTTGCATCGCGCTTGACTAGCTGACACTGAAGAATCTCTGATTAACTCTTTCCAATAACCATTGTTTACCATTTCGCCATCACAATCCCACGGGGTGAAGACAGCTGTTGCCGATTGAACGCAAGACAACTGTACGGGGCAGTCAATTACAGTATGACAAAGATCTTACCGTGACGAGTAGAAGGAAGACGAACCGCATTGCTGAGAATGAGACCTGAATGTTTTGGATGAAATCAGGAGCAATTCATCAGAGGGCAAACAACGAGAACAACCAGACGGCAAAAGGGCTATTTGCCTTGAAATGATACTGATTACGTCGAGGGATAAAAAACGGGCAATCAGCTGCCGATTGAACAGGAGTTGTCGTCAAGAGAAGGAAGTTCGAAATGGCTACGTTTTCAAGGAAGAAGGCGACACAATTAGCCTCGAAAATGAAGTTCTTCGCACCACTGGCCACGTGGGGTCAAATGAGTTCCAAGTTTCATTCTACACGCTTGACACAATGAGAATACAATTGAAATATTATACAATATGGGCCCGTATTGGAGTAGATAATGTTATAGACATTAATAACGAGAAGCCGTGTCCGATGGCTCGAGATTCTCTGTTTGTTTCGAAAATCTTTCTGAAATGGCCAAATAAAAGAGGATCAGAAGGCGGGATTACTTGTAAATGGCATGCTAGTTGTGGTGATCGACGGAAAGACGCTAGCTCTCTTCTGATGGTCAGTCGTCGTCCGATTGTCCGGCTCATCCAGGTAGAATGAGGACGGATGGATCTGGTTCTTGCTCTTTTTCCTTGTCACAAACTCCGCAAAAAGATGAATTTTGATCCGCATGATCCCCTAAATCAAAAAGTTGTTTCAGCTGACGAGGACTCGACACTTACGTGCATGTAATAAAAAAGATAAGAGGTGAGAACATCGCCCAAGAAGTACAGCGGAAGCAGAATCAAAAAGATTTTCCAATTGGTTCCTGGCACAAAGTCGCCCATTCCAATCAGAGTTCTGTAAGATGGGTCAATGCCAAAATAAAGGTTGACTTACACAGTGTTGCCCGTTGTGTAGAAGGCTGACCACCAACCAATTTCGTCAATCAACTGAAATAGAGCCATTGGGAAGAATAGAAGGTGACTTACACTGTGGATTGTAGCGGTGACACAGAGAACAAAAGCGAAGAAAACAGTCAAAAGAGAGGACAGCAACAGATCGCTCGGTTCGCCGGCTTCAATATCCTGGTTGAATCTAAAACCAGTTCTTTGAGATTTAATTCTTAACTTACACAAATTTTATTAGCTTCTGTACTCCTCTGAATATGCCTCTTCCAACGTAGAGAATGGATAGAGAGACGACTTCTCCCATTTCGATTTTGAAAGCCATGAAGAGAGGAATGGCCAACCAGCCGAAGATGAGAGTTATGATCTGGCCCCATGCGGTATGAGGATATCTGTCGCCATAGCCAACTGTCGTGTACAATCCCCATGTGTAGAGGAATCCTTGACCAGCATTTTCGACTGACGTCTTGCTGAAAAATATCGGATTATACGGTAAATGTCATTCTTCTTTGTCATCGGATCTTTGACCCTTTATCTTCTGCAAAAAAGAGAGTTCTTCACATCTAAACTTCCTCATTGTGGTCATGCTTTATCCATTCGTATTCCATCAATTAATAAGGGATCTCCTTCCATTCCAGACTCTCCTCTTCGATTATCCCCTAACCATACCTCAATACACATCTTCTCAACTCTTCGATGACATCTTGTGCCTGGAAAATGTTCAGCTTGGCGGCTTCTTGGGCTACAGCAAAACAGTCGTTGAATGCCACCGGCACTGTCGTTTTGGCTTTGCTCTCGATCCACTGAAATTTCTACATCAACGAGGATCAGCTGTTATCGCGGGTTGCCATGAGAGATAAGCAGCCAGACCGGGTGGGTCACGACGCCGCGGGGATTATAAAAAACAAATAATATTCCAGGCGATAAGCAACACTTGCAAAAGGTCATCTTTTATTGTTTCAGTAAACTTTTAGCTGTTATTTTGAAATGAAAGGTCATTCTTGGTAGAATTTGTTGTTTGCACCGGGTTACGATCTTTGTTTGCCTCGTACTCACCAAGAATATATAACCGCCTCCGATTGTAAGGACACCGACGATCAGTAGAAAACTGAAGATGACTACAGCTCGATTGGGCACGGCCGACGCGACATTTTGTATCGGAGGACCCAGATTACTCACGGACTTTTCCCTGAAAACCAGACCATTGATACAAGCAGGCGTTTTCTAAGCCATCGGAAATCTTTGCTCCCTCCGGGAACGCCCTGGTTATCAGAGGAAACAAAGAGATCAGTAACGACCGGCATGTTTCCGGGATACGGTAACGAACTTACTTGAATTTGAGATGGAGAGGGAGGACAATGGAACTCTCGGTAAGGGAAGGACCGAGTTTGCCATCGGTAGGAGGAGTGTAGGTTAGGGAACGACCGACTTTGGTTGAGAGACTGGATGGCGAGTAGCGGAGCTCACTCCCGAGACCGGAGTCGGGAGAAGAGGACGGTGACATGATGCATTCGAGAAATGACGGTGAGAACTGAACTGAATGCATAAGTCGTCGAGAAGGAAGTGGAGGAAGAAGACTGTGGTAGGAAAGTGTGCCCAAGAGCAGAAGATAGGGAAGCGCCTGAAGCAGGAAGAAAGCGGCTGGAAGCTCGAGGAAACGCACCTTTGTGTGCAAGCATTTTCCGTGTAAAAACCGTTTGACTGGCTTCGGATGGCATTTTATGGTTCAAAAAAGAAAAACTTTCGTTTTTGAAGAGTCAAAAATTGAGGGGATTGAAAATTGTTCAGGCGGATGTCTGTGACCCTGTGCAAACAGGCAGAACATCACAAATATCAGAGAAGGCGACTATCACAACTCCGTTCGAAAAGGAGAGGTGCCAAAGAGGATTAAAGCACATTCAGATAGACTTTTCCAGGGCATTCCGATAAACAATTGTATAGAATAAAAAAAGATGGGACAATGGCTGGCCGGTCAAAACAGTCATTGAAATGACGAGGCGTCCATCGCGGAGTTTCGTCCGGTTATGGAACAATGGGCAAAAGTATTTTTTTTAGAATTGAGCTGTATACTCAGCTTGGATCATAAGATTCAAAATGTTTTGTTCAATTGCAAGTTCATACAAGGGTTGCAGATATCATGAGACCGAGGTGTGAAAAGGGGAAGAAGATTACAAAATGGGGTGGTAGTTTGTAGGAGTGGAGTAAAGTTGCCTCGAGGGTCTTATCACAGCTTACGAGTTACCGTCGATCGGTCAAAACATTCGACTTTCTCGCTCTCTCTCTCTCTTATTTAGCATAAGAGTAGAAGTACACCGGAAGGAGACAGTGTCCACTGATCAGAAGTAAACCCCACCTCGTGTCACAACCGATAAAAATCATCATTTATGTGACAATTTATGCCATTTTTATGTCATTTCATTTATCAGGAGTAACGTGATTTCCACGCTGGGAGATGGCTCTTTGACCATGGGGAAGACCTAGACGGCGCTTGCCAGTGGCCGTATCCACAAGCAGCTGGGGAGGCCTCCCCAAGCTCCCCAGGGAGTCCCCGGGGAGCTCCCCAGTTGGGGAGGCTAAAAATGGTATCCACAAGCTTTTGGGGAGCTCCCCGGGGACTCCCTGGGGAAGGCGGGGAGCTCCCCAGGCCTCCCCTAGCTAGGAGTAGGGGTGGATTGGGGGAGACCAAGGGGAACTGCCGGAAAATTGCCTTTTGAAGGACAGTTTTGCATGGGAGTGCTATAGTATGAACCAGTAAATGCAAGAAAAGCGTAAATTCGGAGAGAAATGCCCTATATAAGGCCGCAAATGGACAGTGCAGTCATTCACCATTCAAAGTTGTAAATTCGCGTCGGCGACGGCAAATCGTGTCGAAACTACAACATACAACTCGTACCGCTATTACAAGAGGCTCCAGACTGTACATTACATTCCTCTGTTTTACTATACTATGAATTTTAAAAGACAAGTTTTTTAATCCCTTCTGGGGAGCTCCCCAACTGGGGAGATCGCCCCATCCTTGTGGATACCAAAAGCTCCCCGCGGGGAGCCCTCCCCCGGGGAGCCCTCCCTAGGGACTCCCCAACTGGGGAGCTCCCCGGGGAGATTTCTTGTGGATACGGCCACAGGAGAAGGCGACGTCATCACCTGCAACGCAAAACATAAAAAAATGAAGTAACTTGATCCTTGAAAGGGGATAACTGCTTGAGATTATCAATTGTTGATCTTCTATTCTACCATGAAAGGGGGTCAACGGATGGATTGATCTTTCCCATCTCTCATTTCGTATAAACTCGCTCGTCATTGGCGAAATTTTGAGAAATTTTGTGGATTGGATATTTCCTCCAAAAATCGCCTGTTTATTCCGATCTCTGCCTTCCCACGGAGTCGTCCTCAGCTGTTCTTGGGTCAACTGGGTCCCCATCTGTTTCGCATAAATCAGTTTATTCCGGGCCATCTGCTCAGTTCGGCAGCCGTTCTTCCCCTGCCATGTGGATCCTTCTCTTCATTCCACTGGTCACTGCTTTGGACAATGGATTAATGAGGTTTATCACCATTTTAAAAAGGGAAACCTCTACAGAACTCCGCCAATGGGATGGATGTCCTGGGCCACTTTTCGCTGTGAGACTGATTGCATCAAAAATCCCGATTCCTGCATCAATGAAGATCTCTACAAGGACATGGCCGACGTCATGTGTAAGCCCTTTCTACTTCTTCCTAAAAATCGCTATTTCAGCTGAAATGGGATATCTTGATGCTGGCTATAACAGAATCCACGTAGATGACTGTTGGATGGCCAATAAGAGAGCACCGGACGGGCGACTGGTGGCTAACCAGACTCGTTTCCCCTCCGGTATCAAGGCTCTGACAAAATACGTAGGTTTGACATCTCAAAAGGCAACAAAAGGTGTAGATGCACGACAGAAATCTGTACTTTGGAATCTATGAAGACTACGGGACGTATACATGTGCCGGATATCCGGGTAGCAAGGAACACATCGAGTTGGATGCCCAGACTTTCGCCGATTGGGATTGCGATTATTTGAAATTTGACGGTTGTTACAGCAATGCCACGGAAGGTGTCGTGGGTGAATTGGGTCCCTTATTGTCCTTCTAATATTCAATCTAGGCTATCCAGCGATGGCCAAAGCATTGAATAAGACTCGCAAACCGATTGCTTACTCTTGTGAGTGGCCTCTTTACATGTACATCGCAAACTTGGCCGTAATCTCCTCGGTTTTCCTAAAGTTGCCTTCATTTCAGGCAGATTATAAAGCCATTGCCGCCACCTGTAATGTCTTCCGTAATTTCGACGACGTCGACAACAATTGGGGCTCAATTTCCTCGATAATTATGCATTATTACAAGCATCAAGATGAGTTCGCCGCTGTACATGGACCGGGACAATGGAATGATCCGGATATGGTATTCTATTGATAACCAAAAAAGCGCGGATTGTTCAGGTCGTAGCTGGAAATAAGGGAGTAAACTACGAAGAATCAAAGACCCAGATGACCGTGTGGTAAACAATCTCGTTGATAATAATGTGTCCCAGGTCCATCTGGTCGGCTCCACTTATTTTGTCTGCTGATCTTCGAATTCTAAACGCCGAGTACAGAGAGCTTTTACTCAATCGAGAAGTCATTGCTATTGATCAGGATCCTCTCTTCAAGATGGGAAAAGTCGTCCTAATCACCAGTGTTCGTCCTCTTCTCGATTTGGGTAATGTTCTCTTCAGAATAATAAGGTTTTCGTCTATACAAAGCCAATTACTCCTGTCGCCGGTAACGAGACGTCTTACGCCATCGCCTTCGTCAATATGAGCCATAAACACAAAAAGGTAGCCACTCCTCTCAAAAGGAGAAACGCTTCCTGTTTCAGAATACAAAAGTCAAGCTAACCGAACTGGGGTTGACAAGCAAGAAGGGCTACCACTTCAGAGAGTTGTGGAGCAGAAAAGATTACGGTCTCCTGAAACCGACGGACAAGCTCAAGGTGCATGCCCTGCCGCCGACCGGGTCGATGCTCTTCAAGGCGACTGTCGTCGAGTAAAATTAGTCGTCTCTCAAAAAGCCGGTAGCCGCTGTTTTTTTTCATTTATTAAAGCTGTTTACTTGTTTTTTTTTCCTTCGATTCAAATGTTTCTTCTCTTTTCTCACGTCATCGAAAACAATGCGGAATAGCCGCGTGTCGGTGTTACACCCTGTCCGTCGCTGGTCACCCGTCTACAATGACCTCGAGTCTCTTTTGTTCCCTTTGAAAGTAACCAACTCGAAAAAGAAGTGCTGTAAACTGCCGGCCGCCCACTGTCATTCATCTCTGCCTCATATAAAAGCACGTCCAGACTCGACAGACAGCACTCATCGTCTTCTTCGTCGACTTTCTTGGTACAATGTCCTCTTTTTGCACTTGACTGTTCATTTCAGATATGTTGCGACTTCTTGTTCTCCTCGCCTGTGTCTCCTTCATCGCTGCCCAATGGGGATATGGAGGTAATTCACCCAAATTGCCAATAACTTCTTTTATTCTAGGCAGTCCTTATGGATATGGAGGTAGCCCCTACGGTTATGGAGGAGGACCCTATGGTAGAGGATATGGCGGTTATGGCGGACGAGGCTACGGTGGATACGGTGGACGAGGATTTGGAGGACCTGGTGGATTCGGAGCTGTGAACCCCGTCCAAGGAGCCATTCAAGGAGCCGTCATGGGAGCCATGCTCGGATAATTCGTATCATCTTTTACCTCACAAAGACGGGTTCCCGAAATGAACGACTTTTACATTTCTCGTGTTGTTTCTGTTAAACTTGTAAGCTAAAAATGAAGGGAATAGCCTTTGACAATCTATTGCCGGTCTTCATGACGACCATTGTTCACTCGAGCTACGATCAGTGAAATACACTATGACCCCGACGGAAATAGTTCCGCGTCTTCTGCCATTTTCTGCTGTAATCGACCGTCGCCTGGAATGTGTTTATCCAAATGAAACAAGTCGGAAGAGCTTTTTGCCCTTTTCCGAGAGTCAAAAAGGGCGAGTGTAATCCCAACCGGCTACTGTTATTCCATATAAAATGCCCCCGTTTCTGTCAGTCGCAACAACCATCAAGTTCTTTACTCTCTTTGCAATATTTCCCACTGTCTAAACAGAGTCGATGTTGCGTCTGCTTATTTTCTTTGTTTCGATGACTTTCATTGTCGCCCAATGGGGATATGGAGGTAATCCCAATCATTTTTTTTCAACCACAAATAAATTCCTTTACAGGTAGTCCGTGGTATGGATACGGAGGTCGGCCATGGGCATCACCTTACGGCGGATGGGGACGAGGCTATGGAGGTTTTCAACCAGGTGGATTCGGACGTGTCAACCCAGTCGTGGGAGCTGTCGATGGAGCCATCATAGGAGGAATGCTCGGCTAATAATGTTTTTTTGATCTCAAGAAGACGGGCATTTGACGACCTATTTTGTGATATAAATTAATTTGAAAATTCTACACTGCAAAATTTCTCAAAATAAAAAATTTCTAAAACTTTTGTTTGTGTAGAAAAACCAAAAATCGAAATAGTAATCCCACCGGACGATAAATAGAAATTTAACTGAATAAAAAGATCACCATCTAGAAATATATTTATTGTAAAACATAAAACAAACTCATCATTTTTTCTTACCATACGAAAATCTTTTTCTTTTTGCAGGTTTCTTTTTACACGATTCAGGCGTCTCAGCATCAGATTCTACGTGCTGATCGACAATTTCCTCTTCTTTCTGATTAACAACTTCTTTTTTTGTAGTAGTCGCTTCGTCATCATCCTTCATCGATTCTTCTTTTCGGCTATGACTATTCTGTTGTATAACAGGGACATCTTCTTTTTCATAGATAAATTCGTCTACTTCAACAGACTTTTCCGTGTTTATCAATGACTTTTGCTCTCGAGCTTTTAACTTTAGTCTCAATTTATTCAAATTGTCCAAACCCGAAGACAGGATAACACCTAACTGAAAATACCAAATTAACCGTGCATAATAAATCACCTCATTATTTTTTTTCTGGACGTGCATGGGATCTTCATTAGGAGCCTTTTTAAGTCGATTTTCAACACCATTCAACTCTTTCATTTGTATCTAAAATTATAACCGAAAACAAATAAAAAGGAACAAAAACGCACCAATTTCCTTTCAACCGAGTCAGTAATGCACAGAACGTTGTCTAGATTTCTTGACAGAGGCTGCATTACTTTGATTACCGATCGTTCCTTTAGCTGTCTTCGTTCTCTGAGATATTTAGCAGTAGCCTTAGAAGTATCCTACAAATATTATTGTAATTACTATATAAGAATACGAACCACAATCGAATACCGAAGATCATTTAAAATTAGCTTTTTCACTGAATATAAATTTATATCTTGGGGATTCTGCAGATGAATATTGGTTTAAATAAAAATAAATATTTCACTTACTTTCTGGATCGCAGGATTATTAAAAATTCCTAATGGACTTGAGTATAATGATGGCATTCAACGTCTAAATAAAGAGGTCAAAAACGTGTTCATCAGAAATATAAGCAATTTAGAAAAAATCAAATTTGAATAAATTTCTCTTAGGGTGAATCAGGCCCTGCCAGGGGAAAGTTGCCTGAAAAGGCCTGAACAATTTTCTTCGGCCTAAAGTCTTACTCATTGTCATTCGTTTTCATTTCTTCAATCACTGTTTCTACTTTTGTTTTGCTCTCTGGATTATCTATGCTTTTTATTTCTAGCGTAACTTTTCCGATACTAAATTATGAATTTTTCAGATGTACGCTGCCGTAAAGCTTGCTGCCGTTTCTGCTCTTTTGGCTGGCGCCAATAGCTATCATCTTCCTAGAGCTTCTTCTGGAGTTGGACTGTCTTTATCGCAACCGCTGATTCAAGCCCCAATCCCCGAACAAGAGCAACCGCTCCTCCAAGTACCTGAACTGGTACAGCCGATGACTCAAGCTCCAGAGGAAACTGTTACTCATGGGCTAGTTTTTTAATTAAAAAAACTGATACATTTAGTTTTCATCTGAATTCTACTAACTTTTGCTTTTTTAGACAACTTCATGACGAAGATGCTGCCATGGCTTACTGGTCCGACCATGCTGAAACTGCCCCTACCGAAGCCGTTGAAGAAACTACCGCTTTCAACAATATTGAGGTATTTTTGCTTTTTTATGCGAAACTCTAAATCTATATAGACGGGAAATCTGCCAACCTCGATGGATGATGCTAACGGAGGATTTGTTTTCCAGGCTTATGGTCCTCCGGCGAACACTGTTGCTCAAGAATCAACTACCACTGGTTACAGTGCTCCTATTACAGTAGCTTCTACCACTGCAGCTCCTACTACATTGCCGCCAGCCACGACAGTTGCTTCTGCGACTGTCGCTCCACCTCAGCCGGTTTACGGTAATATGCAAGGCCGTAGGATGAGACCTCGTGGACGTGCCTTCAAGCCTACTCCTTCGCAGCAGTATACAGCTCCTGCTGAAACGACCGTTGCTCCGGTGCCGACCACTACTACCGTTGCAGAAGACATCGCTTCTTCTGCCGCCAATAGCTACGCCTCCGACAACGTTGAGGTATATTTCGTTTTATGCATTATAATTTCTATTCATTTAGACTGGAACTTTGCCAACCTCAACAATCGATGCCAGCGGAGGATCTCCGTATGGCTCTCAAACCAGCACAGCTGCTCAAGAAACAACGACTGCTGGTTACAGTGCTCCTACAACAATAGCTTCTGCACCTGTAGAGCCAACTACCTTGCAGCCAGCCACAACAGTTGCTTCTGAAACTGTCGCTCCACCTCAACAAAGCTATGGTAGTGAGCGACCGCTGATCCAAACTCCAAGTGCTGAGCAAGACCAGCCACTCGTCCAAGCACCGGATCTAGTACAGCCGACCACCCAAGCTCCTGAAGCAGCTGCTCATGGGTTAGTTTTTTTTTTCGATATCAGCGATAGAGTTGAGTGAAATGTTTAATTTTAATTTTTAGATATATCCACAACGAAGATGCTGCTATCGCATACTGGTCTGACCGTGCTGAGGCCGCAACGCCCGTTCTTACGGGGCCTGCTGGAGAAACTAACGCAACCAACAACCTAGAGGTATGTTTGATTTCTTAAACGTTAAATTCTTATTTTTGTAGGCTGGAAATTTACCAACCTCTATGGATGCCAATGGAGGATCTCCTTACGGTGCTCGACCTAACACGATTGCTGAAGCAACGACAACTGCTGCTTACAATGCTCCTACTACAGCAGCTCCTACCACTGTAGCGCCAACTACCTTGCCGCCGGCCACGACAGTTGCTTCTGCGACTGTCGCTCCACCTCAGCCGGTTTACGGTAATATGCAAGGCCGTAGGATGAGACCCCATGGACGTGCCTTCAAGCCTGCTCCTTCGCAGAAGTATACAGCTCCTGGTGAAACGACCGTTGCTCCGGTGCCGACCACTACTACAATCGCTCAAGATACGACTTCTTCTGCTGCCGCCGGTGGCTATTAGCTGACGATACATCTCCTGTACATGCATATAACATACTTTTTATTTTTTTCACGTTTTATCAATTTTACGCAAATAAATCTTATAAATATTTTCATGTTGCTTGTGAGTTGGTCCGTTTCTTTAGCTATCTGGAGGGGGCTTTTCTTCTTGTTATAGTCTGTTTTAAATGGAAATGTCTCGCTGCGCAACGGCGCGATTTCAATTTTTTGAAATATGCAAAAAAAAAATTATTTCTGTAAAATTAGCATTTTTTGGATTCGCAATGATTTATGTTGGTTCTTGTATTTTTTCGATATATCAGAATTTCAGTAGGTAAATGCAATAAAAATGAGCATGAAAATAAGAAAGAAATTCACAGAAAATTGCATAAACAAGAAAGCAAAATCGAGCATCTGACCCATCTAGACGCCCGAGCGCTCTATCTAGATCGATTTAACCTTTAACCAAAACATATCCATTTGAAACAGGCTATATCTTTTTTTACGTTTCAGTCCTAGATGATGGAGGAAATGAAAGATGGGCATGATGTAACGATTGAAGAAGAAGTCGTTGATTGTCCGCCGTATGTGTCATTAGATGAATCGGGAATGATGGCTGACTCGGTAATAACAGACGAAGTTGTTGAAGAGCCGCTCGTCGAAGATTATTCTCCACCTCAGAAACGTATGCGTGCTCCTCAGAGTATTTCTTTAGCAGAAGTGGAGCCTGTTTCAGAGTCTTCAATCCAAGCAGGTATAACATTCGTACCATTTTGCACTTTTATTTTCTCAGATTCGCCAGAAGCAATCGTGGAGGGGTCAGTTACACCTAAATCACGTGGCAGACTGTCGCTAAATACGATGACAAAAAAGTTCATGGAGTTACTTCAGACAAATGGTGGTTCATGCGACTTGAACACGGTTTGTGATGTTTAGTTTTATGATTATTTGAGTTAGGCTGCCCAAGTCCTTGGAACAAAGCAGAAACGTCGTATATACGACATTACAAATGTTCTTGAAGGTGCCGGTCTCGTGGAAAAAACTGGCAGAGGCCTGGTTAAATGGAAGTATATTGATTGCGTCATCATTTTAGGATTGTTCCTTTTAGTTTTCCAACGTCTTCCGGAAGCCCTCCCCCAGAAGAACTATTTGAAAAAATAGAATCGCTGAAGAGTGATATTGATGCGCTTGAAAGAAAGGAAATGGCAATAGATAGCCAGATTAAATATTTAAAATTGGTAGTTCTTTTTGTATCACGGCATTAATTTAAGGGATTTAGAATATACGAGAATTTCTTACATCAGACAATATGCACTACATGTACACCGACGTTAACGATCCATCTGCTCTTTGTCCAAATTCGAAACAAATTATTATTCAAGCACAACCGGGAATGACTCTGGATCTTTTCCCACCGGAGGTTTGCTATTTTTTTGTACAAGTTGTATTATAAGTTTTTAGTATGACCTTACTAATGACGTACAATCACATGACATAGCTGTTAAAGCTGGAGTTGGTCCTTTAGAAGGCTGTTTCTTGGGAAAACGAGTTGTAGAGAGCATCAATAGTCCTTCGAAATATATGGAAGACAGTGCTCCAACTCAAGTAAGCGACTATTTATTCACTGTGTAGTTGTTTCAGAATGAAGCTGATATAAATGAAAATAGTTGTGTAGATAATGAAATCATAATAGAGGAAGAATTCCTAGGAGGTTTGTCACATTCAACGTATTATGGATATATTTAGACTGCGATTGGGAACATTATAAAGTGCCTATTGAGCAGTCAATTATTTCGCCCAGAAGATACCTCGATTATTTTGGATATGATGATGTGAAACTCAGCGATCTCTTTCCTAAAAATGATATTCTTATATTTAAAAGGCCTTGTTAACTTCTGCTAGCTACTTTTTTGTTCGAGCATGCGGCTGAAATTTAGTTGTTTTTGTTTTGTTATAAATCTTTTTTATCTTACTATTTGTTTCGGGATAGAAAAATGAATCCGGCAGGTAAATCAGTTTATTATTAATTATTAGCATCGAGGGGTGTGTGATATGTTTCATGAAAGTATCGAGGGTGAGAGAACACTGGCCATGAGAACACTTTTAGATAAAATACTCGGCGAGGCAACACCAGGACTCAAAATACCGCCGCCGAGTACCATAGGACTCATCACATCAGGACAAAGCACGAGAGGACTGAGAATCAAAGGACTCAACACATACGGATTAATAACATTCGGGGATAAAATGTAGGGATTCAAAATGAAAGGAGCAAAGACGAGAGGTGACAATACATAAGGAGAAAGAATATAAGGGGACAGAATGAAGGGGATGCCGACAGCTGGAGAAATAACATAAGGCGAAAGAACTGCTGGATTGAGGATCAAAGGAGAAAAGATAGACGGAGACAAAACCTGGAAGAGAAATTCAAATAGAAGAAGAAAAGATCTTACAGTTGGTCCGAGGATAGACAAACCATAAACCGGGCTGAACATGTAGGGAGCGAGAACTGTCGGTGCCAGAACAGCTATCAATGCTCTTTTACTTCTTTTGTGCTCGTGGACTTCCTAAATTTATGTCTGCTGTCCTCTGTTGGATGACTTACTGTCCCGTTTAAAGCGATCTTGGCAATCCTCAGCCAAAGTGATTCCTCTCTTTCTTTCTTTGTGAGATTCCGATACTCGTCCAAATTGAACCCGAGGTCATCTCTATTTTGGATGCCTAGACGATAATTATCCCCGTAGAAAGAAAGGAAAAAGTCGAACCTTGTTTTGCGTACATTTCCTCAATTTGATCAGGCTCCATAAAAGTGAAACCTTTATTTTTCATGTCTTTTTTCTGGTGATACCCAAGCGACTGCAATAAGAAATGTCACAACAGGGACAAGCATGGTTAGATCCAGAATTTAATATTAATTCTAGTTAGATTGAGTTTTGATTAGTATTGGTTTCTTTACTCACATCCTCCAATTGTTTAAAATGGCCGGCTAGCCTCTCCGTGACCTCTCTGAATTCTCCTTCCATTCCAAATAATTTTGCATGTTTTAACAACTGAAGTCGCCTATTTCCCCACAGCCAGTTAGCCTACCTCGACGGCATCGTCCACTGTTTGTCTCGCCCCTGACAGCTCCATAATTGTCTCCAGCACTTGTTCCCGGTCATTTTTATTCATTCCCGTCGATTCCAACAACTTCGGAATGGGTAGAATTTGATCTTCGGCGTCGTCATTGTAAAAGGAGAGAATTGACGGCGACAACTTGCCCCTCATCTCGAACTTGTCTGGCATCACCGGGGCAAAACGAGGACTATAAGAATTGTCAATTTTTTGTAGGTGACAGCTCAACCTCAAGAATTTTATATTGACAGAATCCGAAGATTTTGGGGTCTTTTCAAATTTTTCGAGGAGATTGAATGCATCGCGAAGCAGCGGTGCTATCGGCGTCTGAAATGTTTCTCGTTCTCCACGGATATTTGCGGAGATCTCTCCATATTTTATCCACCCGGGGCTGTCTACGGATTTTACGACGGCGTTGATAAGTGCTGTCAAAAACGCGACCCCCGCATCAGTATGGACACCGTCGTCTTCTTTTTTTTGGCGGGGTTTGAACTTTACCGGGCAGGCAGACAATAAATCTCTCAATCGGGAACGTTTTTGATAAAACGGGTGATGTCATTTTGGCCTTGACGTGTCGACTGCACCAGAAAGACAAAAAGAGTAAAGATTTGCAGACTTTTGATTTTGACTGGCCTCGCATTGAAGTGACATCATATGGCCCCGAGCCCGTTTATGGGTTTCGGGTACAAGATTTGATGGCGACAATGACAAGTGCGACTGCACCTATAACTCGGGAAAATGAGGTCGAATAATGTGGCGGACTACGGTGGCTGGAGTACAGGATATTCACCTTTTCGTAAAGAGAATCAGTCGGAGCCGTTCTATCCAACACGAGATCCAACATTCGATAGTCGTAGACTTTTGCCCCAGGATCTTTAGCCCGCTGGTCCATGGCCTTCTTCAGTAGAAGAAGGCTTTTGTAACTTTGGGTCCAACTGGAAATTGTCAAAATATCCCAATTCGCCTACCCGGTACTGTTTCCCATTCCTGTTAATTGCCGGATCAAATTGTTCACTTTCTGAATGTTGCTTTTACCCACCTTTTTCAGACTCGGCATACGGTGCATACTCTTCACCTGAAAAGGGGAATATCCCAGAGGAAAGACAAATAAACTCACGTAATATTTCATGGAGTCACTCTTGCTGACCGTGTCTCCAACCAGCCGTTGGAGACTTCTTTTCGCTCGTCGATGACGGAGCCTTTTGGCTTGCAGCTGTCTGTACTTTTGTAGGAGGATGGCCAATTTGTTTGACTTCTGAAATTAATCATAACTTGAGAAGTCTGGGTGCTACCTTCTTCCTGGAGCTCAACTTCATCCATGAGTCCGCAAATTTCTCGGCGGACGCGGAGGATGCAAAGGAGAAGCCTTTTGTCCTACTTTTGGGTATTTTTCTCGGCTTGAACGGAGAAAAATTGATTCTTCTTGGCAAATTATTCTGGTTTGACCGTTCATTCTTTTTTACAGAAGATCTTCTGAACTGTACCGATAAAAATAACCACAAATAGTGCCTACTCTGGTGGCTGCTCTCCAAAAGCTTTCGTTTTCGTCTTTTCAATAGAAATCTCTGATGTCTTCTTCTTCTCCTTTTCGACTGACGGTCTCTTCTCCTCATATTTTTCAGGTGAAGGTCTAAAGATACCATAAAAGAGAAGCCAATGACCCTACCGGTACCCGGCCGCCTTCTTCTCCTCGTACGCCTCTTTGGCTGCCGTCAGACATTGGGCAGCTGCAACGACGTCTCGTCTATCTGCGATCTTGTCGAGGCATCGGTAAAAGGTCACTTTGTCATCTCAATTGGCGCCATTTTGGCCTCCGTCTTCGCTCACCTCTGTGTAATTTCTTCATTAATTCTTTTCCCATTGCTCCCATCATTGCTTTGATCGAGTGCAGATACCAGTTATAGTGAATCATCTGCGCCTTCTCGTAGCTCTTTTTACCCATTCTCACTTTGTCGAAATCTTTGTCGTTTACCATTTTGACTGGTAATCGACAATATACTGTAACTAGTTTATTGCCTAGAAAAATTACACTCACCAGGAACCAGAGATAAGACCCCGAAAAGGAGCAGGATACGTAGTCGCATCGGCTAAAAATTACATTTTTTTGGATACAAAACAGCGTCGGGAAAACGGGAATATCGCCAAAAGGGACTTTTAGGGTCAAGCAGAATATGATGTTTGTTTCATGTTCTTTAAAGATTTGCCATTCAAAAGAAAAATCTATGGCTGGAGGATCTTCTTTCATTATTTTCCATTTCCTATTGTTGAGCAGAGCAATTTAGCCGAGTATACATATCACAGCCGACTCCCCAGCCGATTCTATGAGAAATTCCAAAAAGTAGTAACATTTCTCATTTTTTTTCAGTGAAATTTCCATCAAAAGGACACGAACCCGATGATGGATTTCCCTTATTGTTCTGGCCAAATGAAAGTGACACGGGGAGCGCACTATCACCTTCATCCATCACTTAAACGATCGGAAAATCACAAATTCAAAAGCCAACACGTTCCGCCAAAGACATTACTTTTGAGTGTAAAAAAGTTGCAAAAGATATAAGAACAAGGCGGCAAAGATAAACGGGAGACGCGGCGAGAGATAAAGAGAGACACGCTAATTTACCCCTTGATGGATACTGGGGACATAAAACCGAGTTGCGAACAGCGGCGGCGATCGTCGGAAGGATCATTTCACACGCTATTCGACTTGGGAGACTACCATCAAAATGATACACCTGGGGAGGAGGATGGCCAGGGGCAACTGACAAACTGATCCGGGAAGGGACATCCCCTTTTTGATGAAGTCGACCAACCACAAGAGATTTATCGTGGCGGGACAAAAAAGAATCAGAAGAGATACGGTAGCGGATCTAAACCAAACCGGATCCAAACCCGACAGACATTTTCCTTCTTTTTTTTATTCATCTAATTTTGGAAGAAGGGTGTGGTACAATTTGGGACAAGAACATAAATCGCTTACTTTTGGAGACCGAACCTTCGCTGTAGTAGATCATAGTCGGCACACGTCGCTACGAAACATGTTTGGAGCTAAGAATAAGTCATCGACAATTGATACACAAGGTACAATAAGAAGGCAAGCAGTTCAAAATATGACAATCGACGGTTCAAACGGCTATCCCGTCGGTGTATTTGTATCGTCGCAACCCACGACGACGCTTGTTGAAATCAAACCGCCAACTGTCCAAGTTCAATACTTTCTCCCAGTTGTCCCGTCCCCTGTCATTATTCATTTTGTCGCTTTTGGTTGTTATATACCGTGGGAATCAGGTCTGCTTGATGGGAATTGGGAAAATTTTGAACAAAATATCGAAATCTCACTGATTTTATGTAGAATGGCTAATAAGAGCTCGCCTTGGCTCAGCTATATCGGGTCTCGTAGCGACGTCTGCCTTTGATAGGATAGCATATTAATAATTAGGTGGATGGGTATCCAGTTGGAATGCCGGTACTCAAAAAGATAAAATAGATAATTCTCGGGTATATCCTGAAATGGTCCTAAAAATAGAGACAAACATGACAAAATGTCAATTTACATAAACAAAATGGAAGAAATCGAAATAAAACAAGGAATCCAACTATTGCTCGTTGTGTACGGTAATAAGGCGAGACCGTTTGGCTCATCTCGTAACTGTCGTCCCGTCGGTTGATTACTGTCACCTGAAAGAATACCATAATTGGCTGGATAATCTCCTTCGCCAGGTGCTGTTCCTCTCATTTTCTTGACGGTCATGGTTTTTAGCACAATTATCGATTTAATTTTATATTTCATTTAGCATATAGGAAGCTCTCGATTGTCTAACAATACTATACTCTTCCTTCGCGCTTCGGACCGGCCGAATCTTTCTTGAACTTTTCCATGTTACGGTATTTTCAAAACGGCAAATGTCACCGGGCCAGATTTACCATAATTTATGAAATCGTTTCAAGATATACCCGATGATTATTTCGGAAGATACCGGAAAATCCTGATATCCATCCGGTTGATTACTTCGATAATTACCTAGCTGTCCTATCAGAGGCAGACGTCGCTATGGGACCCGTTATAGTCGACTGACGGAAATTATGGGCAGAATCAGTCTTTTGATCCTCGACTTTTACGACATCTCTTCTCTCGCTCCTCAATATATTTGACCGGAATGGTCTCCCCGGGAACAATTTTATCAGTTCGGAAAAGTACTCAAAGTGTGAATAATTTCGACTGTGATCCTCTGTTTAATGGCTTCGTCCATCCGTTTATGTGAAGTTCTCTCGTGAACTGCTTTGCAGGAATTTCGATAGACAAAATGACGAAGATCGACGAAAAACGTCCGATAATGGGACCCGTCGGTAAAAGAAAGACTACTGTAAGAGATTGCCCAAATGTTTCAGGGACTACTTGTATCAGATGTGTTATCATCTTATCCGCGTAAGCAGCTGACCTAACTCGATTGACCAGTTTACCCGGCTATAAAACTAACGAGTAATCGTCGCTTGTCGACCATGCGGACACTAATCCTTCTTTTCATCTTTTTCTCTCTTGGCTCTGCCATCTTCTTTCCCAGCCTCGGTAGGCCTTCTACTCTTCTTCTCTTATTCTGTTCAGGAGGGGGTGGAGGAGGGGGTTGTTGTTGCCAACAACAACAATCTTGTTGCTGTCCACCGCCGCCGCCACCACCGTGAGTTTCTTCTGCATACCATCTGTGTCTTTTCAGATGCTGTTGTGGAGGAGGTGGAGGAGGTTGTGGTGGTTGTAGACGGTAGGCCTTCCCTCTTTTTTTATCATTTACAAAAGCAGGAGGGCGAAGCGTGAAATTGGAGAGACCAGCCATGTAAGGGGAACGGTGAATGGTCCCCACAAAACCGGCCAATTGGAGGGCCAATGCAATAGTATGGAATTGAGCGAACTTATAAAGAAGCACATCGACGCATCGACGGCGTCTTCCGCTAAAACGGCCATCTACCACGAGCTGGATGCTCTCTATCCGGAAGATAACTTCACCGTGTTGTGTGTCGACGGCTCTGTCAGCTACCAGGCGGATTCCCAAAAGTGAGCTTTCTTCCTTTTTATGATGACAAATAATTATTTTAGATACTGCGTGGAGGGAAATGCCCGTCACAATTGTTATGTCTTCCTCACCTAGCCATTCTTCCGTTTATTTGTCTGTTCAAATGAAGTTATCCTGTTCATTATTCTTTCGTATGTTTTCCAATTAGACTGTTTTCTGCTGGCCTTCTTCCGCTCTTGTGATTCTCTTTTGATTCGGATTTCTCTTGATTTTTGAAACATCTTCTCTTTTTTACAACTGGATGTTATCGTCTCTAGAATGGGCTCAATTCTGTTCTTTTCCGATTTCTGCCATTTTGGGTGTCCTTATCCACTCGGCGGTCATTTATCGTCTTCATCATTACAATGTCCAGCTCAACAAGTATCACATCTTCGTTATTTCTCAGTCGGTCAATGATATTTTATTCACAATTGTCGACTTGTCGATCCTACAGGTGGGCGCATCGTCGTTATTCTCTAGGAAAAAGTCAAGTTGTAATATAAATTGATTAAAATTGCCCAATTACATGGGTTAGGCTCCGTTGCGGGACCTAACCTGCCGTCTCCGCCTCCTATGACGTTTTGGGGCAGAGCTCAGCCAGCGCAGACAAAGGACAGCGGCTTATTGATGAGACTCAGAGACAACTTTGGGAAAAAACAGTAAGAGTTCCAGGTATTTCGAGAGAAGCCGCCCTTCTACATGCAATTGTTAATGCATGTCGAGTACCCGGAGGTGATAAACCTCGTTCTAGTTTGCATTTGGAATGCATCCGACATGCTTCGAGATTACATGATAGCCGTTTGTACAATGCATTGGTACTTTGCATGGAAACAGTAGGATCAGGAGGGAAAATGAACTGTCGTTTTAGGACCAAACATTACAAATTGTATTACAGTATGCTCATAATTATCTACCTCATTTTCACTATTTCCTGTATGGGGATGTACATTTGTATCCAAATATTTCCTGACTATCCTCTTGCACTGGTCAGTCATCAGTCTCTGTCTATCTTCCCTTTCAGATGTCTTATGTCAATTATGGAATGATCGCCTCTCGTCTGGTAATCTTCCTCGTCTCCCTCAGTTGTTCCCTCTATCTCCTCAATATTGCCCATACTACTCGATCCTCCAATAAGCTCTTGGAGACGGCAAAGCGAAGAATGTTGATTAGCCTGGCAGCCAAGGTTAGAAGTCAATCAGCACTAATCCCTGATACTCTGACAGGCAACTTTGATCGGATTGGTCCCGGTGTTCACTCTTCTGTCCAAACCGATAACATTTCTGGCGGAAAGACTGGCCAGCGCCGACGGGGAAGCACTGGTTACAGTTTATAGACTCCATCGCAGTAGTGTCGAGGTGCGGGAAATGGGGAAATGACCGAGATCGTCACGTCTGTTGCAGGTCATTCGATGTCTTCAGATATTTAGCCCGTTTCTGAGCGGAGTAGTCACTTTCTGGTCTTTACGCGGTTTCATGAGAAGGAAAGTCACTTGGGTTACGAATAACCAAAATCCATTCCAATATCAATAATCTCTAGTCGAGTCAATTGAAATGTAGATCAAGACAATTTACTCCCTCTAATTGGTAACTTTAATCCATGGTAATCTATCTTCTCAAGTAATTTCCACACACCTGCTGCTTCATCTACTCGAGTCAAATCACCAGTTGAGTTGTCTATTTACAATGGGAGATCGGACAGTTCTGCCCGAGCCAGCATTTAACTATGCCGACTATTCCACTGTCGTGATCATCTTCTCGTCAACTGTAAGCATCATAGGAATAGCCGCTCACTTGTTCATTTTCTTCTCTTGTTTCCGTGGCCGAGAAGATCACAAGACATTTCTTCTGATCCAGCAATCTACGAGTCTTTTTGCTGTTTTTGGTCTTCTGACTGGCGGACTGGGAAGTGTCAGGTAAGATAGAATATGGTAAAAACTGACTGAGAAATAGACACGAAGTTACTGATTCACATACCGTTTTCTTGTGTTATGGTCTGGTTAAATATGCCGACTCGCCTCGTCTTTGTGCCATACTTGATCTTTTTCCTGGGATGCATGTTCCTCTCTCATCAGTTTTTGTCACAATTATGATGGCTTATCGATGTCTCGGTCTTATGGGCAGATATTTTGAGACCAGGAGCATCTATCTCGTTGGGCTGATCTGCATCACAGCTACTCTTCCTCTTCCGGTAAAATACTTATCTTTTTTTTTTTGAAAATTCTGTCAGATTCTGACTGCTTTGAACTACATCAACGTCTCAGAAATTGATCCTCCTATGCCCACTTGGCTCCAAAATGAATGGGCTGCCGTACCTTCTTATGGAGTACAGATGACCGCAACCATGGTGAATCACCTTGTTTCAACTTTATATTCTATAGACAACTCTCTTCATCCTGTACAACTTCTTGTCGACGGTATCTCTCGGTTTCGGTATCTCGACGGCCATCTATTCCCACTTTGCAGTAAACTCGACGACTGATGTCACAAAAAATAACAATAGTCTGAAACTCCACCAGGCTTACTTTCGGGTATGATGCCTTCCCATCTACTGATAAATATCCGCTTTCAGATGTTGTACTTTGAGATCTTCACGATGTCCATCTTCGCGGTGGTCACACAACTCAGCTCGTCCAGTCTCGTCACCCTTCCCCCGGCTGTCGATTTCTACCTCAACGCTTTCAACTTCGTCATTTTTGCCCTTCCAACTGTTCTCCAAGGCATTCTGATAATTATCATGGTCCCATACGTTAGGAATGATTTTCTAATACTTTTCCGAGGATCTAAAGTTGTCTCACCCGTAACCTATTCCGTATAAAATGTCCTTTGTAATTGTCCTCATTAACCACCGTATTGATTAAAGTAAAAATATGAAAGATCAGGTAGAAGACCCCAGGGATATGCGGAGGATTTTGTAAAGTTCTTCTAGTACTCTTTACTCTTGTGAAATCTTGGCAATCTTCCAATGAACGCTAAAAGAAGTCAAGAAGAAGTGTTCTTCTCTACGTCGTGAGCAGGATGAGCTAAACAACTTTTTCCTGTAATTTGATTAGCTGGAATACAGAGCTTCGTGCCAGTATAATCCTTGTTAATTTCTTGTTCTAGCACTATTTTCATAAATATTAGCGGAAAGAGTTTCAGTCACATGCTTCTTTTTGTATTTTTGATTAAAATTCTAGAATTTGTATTTCATATCGACGGCTTGGCGCACCTCAAGCCAGAACTTACAACCTACCACCCACACAACTATTGCTCCACCCCTTTTAAAAAAAGTCAAATTTTCAGTATTATTCAAGTTTTGAAGGGGAGAAGGCCTCCTCGAAGTCATGGAGTAAGTTCTTCTGTGCTCCCATGTTACCAATCAACTCAGACCATCTGATCTCTCGTGGCTCGACGAGAAAATGGTCATTCTGTATCTGTCCATCTTCTGGTCTCTGCTTGGCATCTTCTCCCATTCCATCATTTTCTCTTTGAGTTATTTCCGATTCAAAGAAGAGAACAAGTCATTTGTTCTTTTTACCAAGTTCCACTCGGTAATGAGCATCATCGGTTTAATTGGTGGAAGCCTCTCATGCGCCAGGTAAGGGTAAGGTTTCCGGCAATGTCCTTTTAGTCGGGAATGGCTCGACGAGATCATCTGCTTCCACTGCGACATCCGCATCACCTTCTTTCGTTCTGTTGCCGTCAGTCATTATGCTGGCCTTGTTTGGAGTTTCTTCTCCATCCTCTCGCCTTTTTTGATCACTTCTATGATGATTTATCGTTGTCTCGGATTCCATGGCAAGACGATGACAATGCGCGACTCTTGGTTTCTTATCGGCTACTTGGTCGGGATTAGTATTGCTCCACCTGTAAGTCCTTCCACTGTTAATTATGAAAACTATCCCCAGGCTCTCTATGAAATTGGATATCACGTATACGATGATCATAAGGACACCTTTAACTTAACTTTAAATGGGACGGAACTTCTTACCTTTTACGGCGTCAGTATCTATTTCAATAATTGGCCTGCAATGGTAATTTACTCCAATTGGCCAGTAATAATTTTCTTATAGTTTTATTTGAACTACACGGTGACAGTTACTCTGGTTCTTTGCTTTGTTGCCAATGTCGTTGCTACTCTTCTCTCCTATCGGGCGGTGGCCTCCGTTCCCACTTTGAGTCAAAAATTACGCAACATGTACACGGCTTATTTTAACGTGGGTTAATTTAAACAAGAATCCTAAACTTCTGTTTTAGCTTTTGCTCCTCTGCAGTTTCTTAATGACGATATGCCAAGTTCTGATTCTGTTCAATGATCTCCATCTCTTCTCCAATCCGAGCATTCAGTTTATCTTCAACAACTACAGTTTTCCACTAACCGCCTTCCCCAATGTTTTACTTGGCTTGGGATCCATCTGGTTCATTCCATACATGCGTGACGCGATCTTAAATGCTCTACGGATCAAGAACATTGCAGTGGGAGACATCGTGGTTGATAGAAACACTGTCTCTGACCACTCGGATCGGCGCAATCCTCACCAGCTACTCAATGCTATCACTGACCGACCTCGTATCTTTGTAACCACAGTCCCCTGTCGTGGTGTTTGTTATGTTACCCGTCATACAGGGCAGGAAATTCGCTGCGGACCTCCACTTTCAGAGCAAATGGAAATGCGCTTTTGATTGACAATTTGTTTGTCCCTTGTTGTCGCAGTCGTCAAATAATGTACATAATAATTGGTTGAATTTGTAAATAAATGCTAATAATATACTCGAGAGATGGCTTCTTTAAAGAGAATTTCCACATGGGGACATCTAATGAGCGAGATTCGATTTATAAGGAAAAAGTAAGTGTAGACGTAGTTACTCAAAAAGATGGGATCTTACTCTATCATCGTTTTCCTATGACTGCCAGCCGAAGATGTTAACTCTTCCTCGTTGAAAGATCTGCCATCTTCTTCATTCGTCAGCTGACTCTAATTGCTCTCAAAAACTGGCAGTTATCTTCTAACCATAGTCATTTGAAAGGCGTTCGATCTCATTTGAGTTGATCTCAGGTCACAAATATGACCAGCTATCTCGAAGTACAGATAATTTCGACAGTAATTTGTGTCATTGCTTCTGCCACTAATCTGATCACCCTTATTCTGTGTCAAAAAGTCCGTAAGGCCGAGAAGAAGTCTTTCGTCTTCCTCATTCAAATAACGTGCTTCTCCAATGTTTTGAATAGCCTGACTGGATGGACCGTCCTCAACAGGTAAGGCTGTCTCTTATTTATGATTCGCTTCAGATGCGATCAGGGTATGTACGTCGTATGCGTCAGTTACGGTGTCGGAGCTTACCTCGGTTCACGAGCTCTCCATCTACTCGATTGCCTGGCCATATTCATCGACACCTACATTCCTTTTCTCATTTGTTTGATGATGCTTTTCCGTGCCTTTATCCTTTTCGACCATCAATTCAAAACCCGGACTCTATTGTTCGCGGCAATTCTTGTAATAGTGGCGGTTTTACCGCAAATGGTAGAACAGAAAAAGATTATTGAACTTCGTTTCCAGTACGGTCCAGTGGTGGGCTACGTACCAGTCTCGACTATACTTTCAACTTTGAATCCAGAGATTTTAGCTGAAGCAACTCTTCGTACGAGTTACGGGCTAACCATGGATGAGACTAATGTGAGCTCATCTCTTCAACAAAAGTGTCCATTTTTAGGTGACCATTTGGCTTGTCTATGACAAATTCCCTATTGGATGTTTTGTCATTTGTGTCATCCTTCGTTTCCTGATGCAATACAAATTGCGATATTACAAGACGACCATCAGCGAGAGAAGCAAGAAAATCCATTCTGGTTTTATGAATGTAATCTCAATATTTCGTATTTTGTGGTAATTAGTGGTTTTCAGCTGCTTACGTTGGACGCCTCGGCTATTTTGATCTATTATCTCGCCTCGCAAACGGACATCTTCGTTGGCCCGTGGACTTCGGTGATGACATTCCATTATCCCGTATTTACTCTGCCTTCGATTATTCAAGGCGTCGGTCTTCTCTACTTTGTCCCTTACCTACGCAGGTCATTTGTCAAATTGTTCAAGAGGATTCAAGTCAGTCCAATAATATCCAGCGGCGTTGGCAGTACAGTCCAATAAATAATATTGAGAAGGAGTTTATTTTAATAGAACCGACGAGCTCCTGCGCTCGGATAACTTCCAGAACCGGCGACAGAAGCCTGTGCTCCGCCTCCATGGCTCTCGAGGAGATTGGTCCTGGGTGGGCAAGGACCTAAAAGAAATAATTCGAGTATGGGGAAATGGAGCTTGGTTTACAGTAAGCAGCATTTGATCCCGGGCTTCCGGAGGCGCCAGCTTCTCCAGCAGCTCCAGGTCCTCCGGGTTGTCCATCATTTCCTGGCGCACCAGCTGGTCCAGCAGGTCCCGGGGCTCCTTCCCCTAAAATTCTTCGGTTTCAAGGCCATACTCAACTATCGATACCTCCACTTCCATCATTTCCAGCAGGTCCAGGAGCACCGGCAGGTCCGGCGGGACCAGCAGGGCCGGGTCCTCCGGGCAACTGACGCATGCCTGCAATATTCTGATTTTTTATTCAAAATTTCAGATTACCGGGTGCTCCAGGCTGTCCATCCGATCCAGGGGCACCGGGATTTCCATTAGGGCCCGGGGCGCCAGGAGGTCTACAAATGCATTCCCTTCAAATATTTTTGTCTTACCCAGCAGGTCCAGGAGTGCCGTCTCCTCCACCTTGACCATCGCTGCCGGGATTTCCGGCAGGACCAGGTGGGCCTGCAGATCCATCAGGACCCTAGGACAGGTTACATAATTTTGCAGTTACTTACAGAAGGTCCTGGTGGTCCAGCTGGGCATTTTATGCATTCCTTGGTCTCCTCTGATTGATAGGCAGCTCCTGCATTTCCCATCTGCCCGGGTTGACCATCAGTTCCTGGCTCGCCATCTGTGCCAGCCTCTCCAGCAGGTCCGGGAGGTCCGGCAGGGCATCCACTGGCTGCAGGGCCACAGTTACATTGACTGCCACCGCTTCCTTGGACAGCTCCGGTGGCATAACCCCCCTGGCGTTTGATGCGGAAGACAGAGTCGAAGGCACGGCTCGAAACTCGGCGCTCAGTCGTCACCATTGTATTCCACGCTTCATCGGCTAGATTCTGGAGATTTTCGTCTAGAAACGAGATAAGAAAATGGGTACCTTGAAGGAGATGAGGTCATCCTCGATGCTGTCCTTGAAAGTGTTAATATCGTTGACGACGTCGAAAATGGCCACGAGGGAGATGGCCACGACAAGAGATGTCGCCGCAAAGGCGGTCACAATGGCGTAATGGGAAGTGGAGACCATCTGATCGGAGTGTTGATACTGTTAGGAACAAGGCGATCCTTTTATATGGGGGAAGCAGTGGCGATACCACTGGATATGTTGTTGCGACTGCCCAAATCCACGAAACTGGTAGCGACAGCTGGATCACCGTTTCCATCAACTACTCTCTTGTTTTTTTCTCTCCATATCAATAAATATATTTATAAATTATAACCGTACAACTATTGACCCTTGGTGCTATTCAATGTGAGTTTAGAGCTGCTTGGCAAGTTTTTCCAATTTCTCGGCGAGCTTGATCTTCAAAGTTTGGAGAGAACGACGCTTGCGACCTCCTCCACAACCGCAACAACCACATCCTAAATTTTGCGAGTATTAAAAGGAGACTGTTGTTATGCTCACCACATCCACCACATCCTCCGCAGCCACAGCAACCACAGCAGCACGGGCTTAATAAATAATTTATTATGGGTGAGGGGAAAGTATTACCGGCAGCAGGTGCAACAGCAGGTTTTACAGCAGGTACAGCATCTGGAATATGTGATTCGATTAAATTGTTAAAGGTATTACCGTTGACAGCAGCAACACGGCCGGCAACAACAACAGCCACAGCCCCCTTAAATACGATTATATGTTACCTCTTCTCATGTTAGTGAAATGGGTTAGGCTATTAGCTAGAGTGTTGAGGAGTGTCTCTAGTTGAATCCGCCTAAATTACCTCCACATCCGCAGCCCCCGCAGCCACAACAACCTGAATATCTTAATTATTAACAGGAGACTGATGATATGTTTACCGCATCCACAGCCGCAGCAACCGCATCCTCCACCGTTTCTCTTGACCCTGTGACCGAAGGGAGCGACACCGCGGGTTGATGCCCCGTCACAGGAGCATTCGCCTTTGGCAGCTCCCAGGGCGCTTCCAAGTCGACCTTTGCCAAGCAGGCGAGCTGGGGCAGCTTGGGAATAGTGGACAGTATCGAAGAAGGCAACAAGAGCCACGAGAGAAAGAATGCTTCTGTTCATTTTCTGTGAAAGTGAATGGGATAGAGAGCTGGATGAATGTGTAGTTGAGCCCGGAAATCGTGTTTATATACCCAAACGGGCCGCGCACAGAGCCTGTACCCAACTGACAGTTTGACGACAAAACACTGTTTGTTTATGTTTTTGGCATCGATGGTCGGCAGCCAAAAGAGGTAACAAGCAAAAAACGAGAAGCAAACAAATAAATTGCCACTAGCTGATCCATTGGCGGTCGGAGCTGTCGTTCTCACGATCGTTACACTTCCAGTCCCTACCCTTCCTCTGAGATTTCTCTTTCTTTCCCCCTCGTCATAAATGTTCAACCGATTAATTTTTATTAATTAACAATATCAATATTCTTCTTTCCACATTCTTCGAAATCACACTCCCCACGGCACATGTGGTTACTGCTGTAGTCGCACTCTCCACGGTCAGGGATACCATCATTGGAGACCATGCAAGTGCCATCCAAGCCTGGAAGAGATACCATTTGCCTAAGGTTTAATCTTATTGGATTTTACTTTTCGAAGATCGCCACCATGCCGAATGAAGGAGTTTGTCGTAGTCCACTACACGGGGAATGTTTCCAAAAGTATTTCCTGCATACATGCATGCATTGTATCTTTTTGGATTTTAGCCAGAGTATGGTATTCCAATCTGAAATAGGGAGAGATATACATGAATACTTTGTAATTGTTACCTATTCCAAATACTTGTGGGTTTTTATCAAAATTAATTTTGAATATTTTTTTTCAATAAAATAAAAATGAGGACTCATTTATGGAGCCTGAAATATATTTATGTAATAGGGGAAAAGAAGAGAAGAAAGAGAGTGGCCAACCGCGTGCACTATGAAAACGAAATGATATTTGAGAGGGCGGCGCTGCTCCTCTCCAAGGATCAACGAGAGCTTCGCCCCGCGTGAGGAGTAAATGAAAGAGGTAGGGGCGGAGCCACAAGGCCCTGCCCACGAATGTTCAATTATTAAAAAGGGGAGTGTGCGTGAACAGCTGTGTACGAAATGGCTGTTCTTGAACATATGTTGCAAAAATTTTGCAAAAAAAATCTTATTTTTTTCCTATAGAATGGGACATTGTGAATTTAAAGACGGAGGAAGAGGGAAGTGAAATAGGCTGGAGAGAGTAGAATCGACCAGTTTCTACTCGTATTACACAAAGTATACGGGAATCGACTCCTTGGCCGTCTTCCTCTATGCTGTGCCTATTCACTGTCGTTTTTCTATTAATGGCGGCTACTAGCGAAGGTGAAAATGCTCGTAAAATAGTCGACTGACATTCGCATTCTCTCAGGGCAGGTCATCAATGCGATGTTGGTATTTCCGGCGCAGGTGCCAGTTCAATTGCAGTTTGCCACGACCAGACCTGCCCCTCCTCCAGCTCATCCTCGCCCCCCGCCATCGACTGTATCCCATCCGAACTGTGGTAATCAGGCTCTAGGACAAATTATTTCTGCTGTTAGTTTCCCCATTCTATTGTCAGATAAATTTCAGAATATAAAAAGAGAAGCAGCCGCCTCTGCCCGGGCTGTCGAAGTAGCTGTGAGGGAGAGATTCAAGGGACCCTGGTACGTCAGTTGCGGATACGACGAGATGTTCTTTTCCAAGTCTTCGCCCAGTTATTGTGAGGTAGAGCGAGACGGCGTCTACTGCTATGCCTTTCGTCCGTACAGATTGTGATCCAATGAATCTTTCAAAAGCAGGTTTCTTTGTTGCGAATTGTCCAGCCATATCCCACCTTTGCCGGCGGTGGCGCTACGGACCAGGACCACGTGAGGTCATCGGCCCATCATCAGATACGGCTTGTTATTGCTTATATATCAGCCGAACCGTTCCCACTTATCGTGGCCAATCACCGCGATTTCGTGGAAAAACCTTTAACCCCGAGACGTCGGGATGTCTTCTCTCTTTCAATAAAAATCTCGTCGACCTATCTTCTTGTAAAAATACCTGTCCATGCTGTCGGTCTGTCGTCATTTTACCCCTCCCATTTGACGCAAGTAATGCTGGCTGGCTGACCAAAACAGTGACCCGAGGTTGCATTTTGTCTTGGACAGACCGCCCCCAGCTGTGGGGGCTGACGTAGCTGGCAAAGGCACGCGACACCGGTACTTATAGTTCCGAAGCTGTCCTGTTTAACCATTCTGCTTAAAATCTTGCTCTTCCAGCTGGTAATACAGTAATACTTCCATTTCAGACGGTTCGAGATGCTTACCTCCCGCGTCGCCAGAACTGCCTACGCCATTACCGAGAAGTTCAACCCATTCATGACCAAGGGAGGGTAAGTACTCCTCATCTGTTCCCCTAATTTCAGCAATTTCAGATATGAAGCAGCTTCTCGAACCGTCGCCTCTACAGGTAGTCAGCAACATATCCAGTATGTTGTCCATAAACCCCCGTGCAACCTTAATTTTTAGCTCCAAAACCGGTGCTCCCCCTTCAACTGCCGGCGGGCAACAGGCCTCCGCCGTCAAGAAGTAATACCCCCACGATGGCAATTGTATTTAGACACTGTACAAACACATATCTTTATAAATTATTTCATCTCAATTTTTGCCCGATCATGAAGAGGAAGCAGATCCAACTGGGTCCATTCCCTAGCCTTTGAGGTAGAGCAGAATGTAAACAAGATGACGGAGGCGACAATTAGAACGGCGACTCCGAGGAAGATGACTGTCCACTGAAAATCGTAATAAATGGCAGTCTTTGCTCCGTTTTGCAACTTTCGACTTATCTTATCTCAGGGAAACAAACAAAACAAAGAAGCCGCGAACCTGTTCTTGACTATTATTGAGGACAAAATATTGTAGCAGAGACGTAAGCAAAACACAAACAGCCACTATGAAAGTGTTTCCGTTGGCCAGAACATGGGTGTGTTGTTTTGCAATCTGTAAAAATCAGTAAATAAAAATAGAAAATGATCAGATAATAGCGTCTAAAATACGATAAGCATACGCTAGACTTTGCTCTTGGGTGTGCCATCTTCTTTAAGACAAACTTTTTTAGAATCGTAGATCCCCCGTTGATTAGCCGCAAATCGATGTATCCGACTGTTGACCCTTGGGTCCTCCACTCTCGCGAGGGTCAACTCGACGGGTGCCTTCGACGGTCACCCGCACTATGACATCATTTGACCCTTCGCCACTCTTTTTGAGGGTCCCACGCTTACCAATTGCATTTGACGCATTACGACGACTACGACGAGACTGTGAAGAGAATTGAAGACAACGTAGACGACGAGGGCAATGGCCTGTGATCTTGTCTGAATGAGGGAGCAATTAGACATTTTAAAATGAACATACAAAGAGCATAACACAAAGTGCAGCGGCTGAAATAAGTTCGACGCTGGAAAAGGCCAAGACGAGACGAGATCGTTGGGAAAAAGTGTAGAATTTGTCAAGAATTCGACCGTAGGCAAATTTAGAAATGAGGGAGATCACATGAGGTAGAGCCATCAACCAGCCGGTTGATCGGACATTGAAGTTCAAAACCTGAAAGAGTACGATAGACGATGACAATGACAACTAACCAAGTTGATATAGACGGGACCGTATTGGAGGAAGACATAAGCTCCGACGAAGAAAGAAAGATACATAAACCAAGCAAGGTAAACCTGAACGAATTATCAGTCATAGAAGGACAGCTCACTTGAGGATCAGTGAATAACGCATGGATTGGAATGGAGGCATCGCTACTGTGCTTGTTCTTTCCATCTGTGATCTTATCGGCTTCTTCTTCTGTTACAAATCTGAATAATATTGCCCTCTTTAGTTTGTCAAGGTACCCACCGGTTCTTGTGAGGGTCATCAGTATACAAGAACCAGAAGAGGGCAAAGAGAATTGCAGTAATGGCCGACAGCACATAATATGTCCATTCCCATCCAAAAGAAGAACACATTTCGCCACTTGTAACAGAAGCGACTACAGGAGAGAGCTAGAAGACGTTGGGACTGTCAGAAAAAGGGAAATACCTGATAGAGACATGTTAGGATGGCGACACAGAGCCCAGTCTCACTACGAGGAGCCCATTCGAGGGAGACACTGTTGATGGCCCAGAGATACATGGCACCCGGCAGTCCCTGAATTCTATAATTGTCACAGGAAAAAAAAGGATTACCTGGAAAAGTCGGGCAATGAATGCCGGTACAAAGCCATAGCTATCCGCCAATGGATACAACACCGAAGAGACACATCCCACTACCCCATAAGATACAAAGATCTTCCTAGAAAGCGTTTATTCCGTGTAAATAAGTAATTCCACCTGGTTCCCAAGTAATAGAGAGAAAATAAAGGCACGAGACCGACGAGAAGTCCGATAGAAACCGATGAATACGAAAGGACTTTGTACGTGGGATTGGACAGATAATGTTCTATATTTGGATAAGAGAAGAAAAAGAAGACAATACTTGTCGTGTTATTATTTGGATCATATTGACACAGGATGGTCGAATGGAAGGCTAGTCGAAGAGCGTAAACAAATGTGAGACAAGCTGTCGCCAAGCCTAAAATAGGCTCGTTATTAGTTGATAATAAAAGATAACTTACCCCAGATGACGTATCGGAACATAGCGGCTACCCGGATCAGTTCATTGAGATCACGCCGAAATTTACCCTGAAATTCCGGTGGATCACGGGAAAAAGGCGCGAAATAGAAAGGACAAGTACACGGGGACAAGCTGTTTCATGACAGCTGTAATAACCGAATTCAGATGACAAAATCGGTCGATGAAATATTGATCTTCGACCGGGATCTCACCTCGGAAACAGCTGCCAACAACGAGGAAGTAGATTGAAAGTTCTTTGTTGTGGAAAGGCAATAAAGAGCCGTTTATTATAGACGAGGGGAGGTCAGTTGATATTAGTTAGCATTGTCTGGTGGTTTCCCACCGCCGTGTGTCTATGTGAAAAGTTAGCCACAGAGCAGATTTTGAGGAAGAGGTTTTAAACAAACAAACGACGGGCAGAAAAGGTCGCGACTGGGGCATTTTTTGACAGCCCGAAAGCACCTTTACCATGAGTGCAATTGTACCGAGACAAATTACGAAACAAAAAGAATTGAGGAACATTTCAAAAATTCTACAAAAAGTCCTACAAAGAAAAGAGACGGAAGACAGCCGACAATTCCTTGAAAATGACCAATGACGAGGCGATAACAGCTAGAAAATAAAAATGGGCCAGAGTTTGACAGAGAGGGGTCAAAGTGTGACGGGTAACTTCCTTCTGATAAGACAGATGAACCCGTTTCACACAGGGATTTCTGTCTAAGGCGACCATTCATAAGAACTGTCTGGGTCAACCGAAGAATATAAACAGAGGTATTTATCTGTCTGGAATAACCTCTTATTTTTCACGAGTCTGTACCTTTGACCCGTCCCATATCTGTCCTTTGTCGGCTTATCCAAGTTTTTCGAGACAGTTTCAATTCGGAATCATCTCCAGCTCATTTTTCGTTTTTCAATAAATTATAGGCAGAATCATCTAAAGAACATAGAATAGAAAAACGCGGAAAGGAGATTCTTGAGCATGTCTGTTTCTGGCCATCATCTATCCTTTCCACTTTCTATTTCTCTCGTCCTCTTCCTTGTTCCTATCAGTATACTTGGAAATATATGTTTGATCTCCAATCCAAAATATACACTTGATTTGCGATTTTCTCCTGAACGGCTAATCCGAGTGTGACAAAGGATGTTTACCAGAGCTACGTGATTTCATAATCTCGACCTGACAGGCTTATCTCCCAGAATTAAACCCCGCACGTATACCAAGAAAGGATTTGACTTGGTCCGACTGAACGAAGGATTTAGCAGAGCTCCGGAAACGGGGACCATCTGAATTTCTCAATTTTCTGGGATGGGTTTTGCTGTAATTTACAGGAATCCATTGAGCTGACCGGTTCAGACGGGCAAATTGTCAAGACATCACTGTTTTTTTCCACTCAATGTCACGTAATTTGTCGACTGTCAAGGATTTTTCATCTGCGAGTTTGCTATTTTTTTTCTGCTTTCCTTTAGGAGTAGTAGAAAGCTCCGTGTCCCCCTTCCCCATCGAGCAGTAAAAGCGATAAACAATTTTTGCGTTGCTTTGGCATCCTTTTCGCTGTTTATTTGGATCAAACCTCAAAATAAAACGGCTAATTCTTCCTGACAGCCGAGGTTTAATACACCAGACTCACGCCTGCACCTCATCTGCGCCAACGCCTATCCTTAACCCTCTAGCCCGATGAAAAAGTCAATTTAGCTTCTTTTTCATTACTTCTTTTACTTTTTGCATAGTCACAAGGATATTTCTGCCTTTTCTTTTATTTTTTAATGGCCAATATACTTCCTTATTTATTTTTATTATTTAGAGCAACGCTTCTCAACGGGAAATGGTCAATCCTGAGGATACCGTCGGAGCTGCCAAAGAAGGCTCTCCCCTGCCGACTCCGATGATTGGTCCTGAGACTAAACCAGGTTTTTAAACAGATTTAATTTATTTTTATTGGAATAAGTTCAGAATTGTTGCCAGGAACCAGTGGCGAAGTTCAGCCATCTCCTCCAGCCCGTTTGTATGACTGTTGTGATTGGGGCGGAGATGTGAGTAGTTTACTTGGGTATTACATTTTCTTTCTGTATTTCTTTAGAGTATGGAAAATATAGCCTCGGACCCGGTATTTGACCAACTCTTCCGAGGGGAACTTGGGTTCCAAGATGCTTTGCAGGCCCTTTTGCCAGATATTCCCGAACCGGATGGCGGATGGACCGAAAGCTATGTAAGCGTACAGCCTTTCGATTATTATCCCCATTTAGTGTGCTTCTATACTCTTTGATCTGATGCATGGGATCCCACGACGAGTGAAACAGCCACAATTCAACACTTTCGAGGATGCCGTCGAGCTGATACGAAACAGCAAAAGTATCATGATTCTGTCAGGAGCCGGCGTCTCCGTCGCCTGTGGAATTCCTGATTTCCGTAGTAAAAACGGTACATCCTCTTTTTGTTCAATTTCAAATTTGATACAGGAATTTACGCTCGTCTTCACAAAGACTTCCCCGATCTGCCGGATCCGACGTCGATGTTCGACATTGGCTACTTTGACCGCAATCCAAAGCCATTCTACGACTTTGCCAATGTTTGTGTCAATTTCTCTGCCTTTTTAGATTTTCTCTCTTTATAGGAAATTTTCATGGGTCAATTTGAGCCGTCACTGAGTCATAAATTCATCCGCCAGTTGGAACTCAAAGAGAAACTGTTGAGAAATTACACCCAGAATATCGACACCCTCGAGAATCAGTCAGGAATCGAAAGAGTCGTCGAATGTCACGGATCCTTTGCGACGGCGACATGTCGAAAGTGTAAGACCGATTTCAACGGCGAAGAGATCCGAGTACCGGTCATGGAGAAGGTAGCTCCTTCTTATGACCATAACATAGAAGTTTTTAGAGAGTAGCCTATTGTCCAGTTTGTAAAGATGGAGTCATCAAGCCGAACATCGTCTTCTTCGGCGAAGATTTGCCGCAGTCATTCCACAAGCATATGATCGGCGATAAGAACAGTCCAGATCTCTTGATTGTCATGGGATCGTCGCTTCGAGTCGCACCTGTCAATGCCATTCCCAGTTGTATTCCCAAAGAAGTTCCCCAGATCCTCATTAACAGGTAGCCTCTATCGCGTTTCTGTTATGGTTGCCTATTTCAGAGAGAGCCTTCCTCATTACAAACCGGACATTGAATTGCTTGGTAATTGTGACGATATCATTAGAGAGATCTGTTATCATCTGGGAGAAGAGTTCGGAACACTTGTCGAACATCACGACGAAAAGAAGAAGAAACTCGACCCGGAATACAAATGTTTGACTTATAAGAGGACAATGATCGACCACGACGACTTTGTCAAAGTCGTCACGCATATTCTTCTGTAATTAGGCGGCCTGTTTCAGATAATGCACGATGGAGAGGAGTTACAGGAGCAGTCAGGAGAAGAAGATGACTCACTGGAGCCAGCAGCCAAGAGACCGAGGCCGGAGTCGACTTACAAGCGACGGTACATTCGTGTCACCAAGAAACTTCCTCGCGGCGGCTACTACTTCCAGGTACCACATCAACTCTTTTACTTTCTACCGTTTTCTTTTAGACAAGACCAAATACCGCTGTTTTCTTTGGTTCTTATGTGTACTACGACCTGGAGAGGAAGATGTTGGTCAATGCCCCCGAGAGATACGAGTCCCCGCCGTATGGACTGATGGACAAGGAGGATTCCTGTGGAGGAAGCGAAAGCACCATAACAAGGAGAGGCAGCGAACCGCCTGAAATTGTACGTTTAACAAATCAATATTTGAATACTTTTGTATATGTTTCAGTTTAATAGTCGAGATTGTGAAACGCCTAATAATACAAGGGCGACATCTTGTGAGCCGACCATCGACCTCGACTCCTTCATTCCTTGCGATTTATTCCGGAAGAAATTGGACAGAGATGACAGCTTCGATTCGGATGATTTGTCGTCGATCGACCCCTGGGGAGCCTTTTCCGATGGTGGCGAGTCACCCAAACACGAATTCGAAGAAGAGGAAGAAGAGGAGGTGACCGCGGAGGTGTCGATCAGCGCGACAATTGAGGCCACCGATGAGATCTAATCGCGTCCATGATCTACTGTACATGTCACAGCTCTGTTTATATCCCCTTTTTGCTTGTTTTCGTTTTTTTAAAAGATCTTTCAACTTCCTCAAGGAAACTCCTCCTTTGAACTGAAAATAGTCCTCGTATCCGATACGGGTTCGGACGCATTTAAACGAGATTGGACATAGGCAACTATTCTGTGTGGAGGCTCTATTGTTATTGTTGTGATAATCACAGATTATACAAAAATAAATTCTTTATATTTTTCTTGTTATTTCCTATAAGACGAGCACTGATCGGCGACCCTTTTGCTTTTAATTTCGTAGCTGGAACCAGTAGCAGTAAAAAGTGAATACTGGTTTTCTCCCTCCTGACCTGGGAAATAGCTAATAATTCGGAGAGACGAAGAGGCTGGAATGAGCCAAAAAATGCGCTTTCGTTGATTGGAAATAACAAGTAAATGGGGGAGAGTCAAGGTTGATGATCCCCATAAAAGGAGGAGACGCGCCCTCTTCTTCCAGCTGCTATCTCCTCTCCTTCCACAGGTTTTACTTTCCCTATTTATTAGGAACTCCCTTTTAAGGATGTCGATGAACACGGTGGTGGCTACGGCCAGCATCCTCAGTGGTGCGGCGATTGTCGGCTGTCTGATTTGCGTCGGTATGCTGTTCAATGATATCAACGAATTTCATGACAAAGTCATTGAAGATTTGCAAGAGTTCCAAGTAAAAAGAAAAACAACCGACGTCACATTTGACTTTGCAGGACGTGGCTAACAGTGCCTGGCATGAAATGAACGCAGGCAAAAGGGACGGCAGCAGACCATTTGTAACAATTGCCAGGAACAAGAGACAGGCCGAGTGTAACTGCGGACGTGAGAGACTCCAAACAACAGAAGAAAAAGAGTCAATTTTCAGCGCAAGCATCTAACTGCCCAGCTGGACCACCGGGACCGCCAGGAGCTCCAGGTGAGAGAGGCGAGGATGGACTGCCGGGTGACACTGGAAAGCCGGGAACGAGAGGGATTGCCATCACCACAAAACATGCTGGAGGCTGTATCAAGTGCCCCGCAGGGCCACGCGGACCGCCAGGCCCACAAGGTTCGCCAGGACCCAAAGGAGCTCAAGGGCATCCTGGAAACCCGGGCACTGGAAGTGGTATCGGTCCTGCGGGTCGACCCGGACCTCCTGGAGATGCTGGAGCGCCCGGTCACCCTGGAAGCGCGGGACAACCTGGAAGGGCTGGACATCCTGGACGTCGTTCGAAAGGGCTTCCCGGCCCTGCTGGTCGCCCTGGCCCACGAGGAGCACCCGGACAAGCGGGACGGCCTGGACAAGGAAATGGAAGAGGAGCTCCTGGTCCACAAGGAGCACCTGGACAGCCTGGAAAACCTGGCCGACCCGGATCTGATGGACATCCCGGCGCGCCTGGAAATTCCGGAAGCCCAGGATCAGATGGTAAAAATAGACAAAACACAGTACATTTTAATTTTAGCTCAATATTGTCCTTGCCCTCCTCGTGCTGCCGTCATCGCTCGTACTTTCAATAAGAAGCATGTCGCCGTAGCTGCCCGTCGTCGTGTGGTCAAGCGAGGACCAGTCAGGCGTCATCGTGTAGTAGCTGCCAGAAAGGCCGTCAAAGCAGTCTAAAGCCGCCTCCCAATAAACTCAATTGCTTCAGTTGACCTTTTTAGTATTCTGCCCACATCATCTGTTCGTCTCGTCGTAGTTCACCTTTTTTTTGTTTTGGAAAATAGTCGCCCGGATCAAGTCCAACTGTACGAGATTTTTTCTATTATTCTATTCTCATTAGAAGTTTTCCGCTCGGAAACTCCTGTTTAGAGGAAACAAAGTCGGATGAACAAAGGGTAAGATGGGGCGACTCTATTCAGTCATATTTAAGACTCGTCAAGTTTGTTTTGACATTTGTCGTCACCTTGTTGTATCCCTCTCAAGCTCTTAAAAGGGACATATTAGACGTCATTTCTCGTCATTTAATACAGATTTTGATCAGCTGCAAAACAACCGGGGATAGAGTGACCTATTCGAATCAGCTCGCATGTATAAAACACCTGTCGACATTCTACTTTTGGGTTTTTGCAAAGGTCGTGTCTGCTCTTTTCTTTTTTCTCAATCAGTTGCTGATCTTCTGTCCGTTTCGTGGGATGGCGACGGTCGGAAGAGGCTCGCATCAGTTCCCGTCGAGTCATGATCATTTCCCGTCGTCTAATGTCATTCCCGTTGCAAACTCTTGACAAATTTCCTCTCTCCAACCCACACCTGTCTAATTCAATGTCTATATTTCACCATCTCCAAGTCAGCTTGACTCATTAATTTGATCTGAAATTATCACCCAACATCACCGCCTTTGTTTCATATCGGCCTTCAAACATACAGCTCAGTGTTTGCTCCTTTTTTATTGCTGTGAAAACGAAGTAATCCTCGCTGTTCTCTCCTTATAATAGATCCCAGTCCTCGTCATTTATGCCTTCTTATGAATGGCCTAAGCACAAAAGCATCTGAGCCCAGACGACTAATCTATTTGTGTCTACCCCGTCTCATCATTTTAATTTCAGTCGACAAATGAAGGTTCTGCTCTTTTTGACAGCTCTCTTTGCACTTATTTGCACTGTCTCTGCTGTCTTTCCTTTCTTCCAAGAAGTCCTCGAAAATGGAGTAGCCGAAGAGCCCCACATTGTGAGTCATCTCTGGGATTGACTATTCAACATCCTCTATTCCAGGTCCGTCGAAATATCTTCGTCGAAGTTCCTGAAGATCCGATTCTAGACGGCTACTTTCCGTGGCAATAAGGTCTAATAAAATTTATTGTGATCTAAATCCCGATGTTTTCCTTCTTTCCAATTATGTGAACGGTTAGATACGTGGACAATGAGACGGTGGACAAGAATGTCAACAAATACCAGACAAAACCCTGTAAGAACTTCCTGAAGAATAAAAAGGATGGCTAACTTGACACCAGTCGACTGTGGCTATGTAGATATTTTGTAAAATGGCTGAATCCGCCAGACTTGATAATTTCTGTCCCAGGGCATTTAGAGCGTAGGCTTTTCCTATCTAAAAGATCGTATATTTTAAGAGTTTTCGGAAGTTTCGGATTAGTCGACATTTCCGTTTTCAGGTCACATGGACTCCCACACAAATTATTCTGCATTTTCTCACTAAATTTGGGGTTGCTAATAAAATTAAAGACTTTCTCCCCCGCATCATATGGCGTTCATCTCATTTTGTTAATTCCGTATTCTAACCTCATTTGGTTGGACGAGGCTGGCCATGAAGGAGTACGCCATCGGGTTGATCAAACCATGGAAACAGCCGGGAATGAGACTGGCGAAGATTTCCCACGATTTCTATCAACTGGTCGATAAATAGCAAAATCTAGAAAACCTTTGCCAAGCCGATAATTAGGACGGATGTGCCCATACTAAATATTCCCATTAACATCATTGTCGTGTCTTTCAAATGGAATAGTTTCTTCAGAAACAATATACCCACTATCATTCCGATAACCTCTAAAATATCTCGGTGAATAAAAGAGAGTAGACATACGGATAATCGGCCTGGCTGATTTATAATTGGCATATTCTGAAGAACTCCACTCAAACGGATACAGCAGAGTATAGGTTCCGATTAGACCTCAAGTAGAAGAATTGTTCAAATAAAGTTAAGCTTACCTTTGTCTTCTCCAAAAATAAATTGGTTTAGGAAATTGGCAAAGAAACAAAAAGCCAACAGGAGGCGACGATGACCGACCCTATTGACCAAGAATATCTTGGCAGCTTCATAGATCGAAATGAAAGAGATCATTGCAATTTTGAAGATTCTAATGCGATTGTGAAAATGAATTAGAGGACTTACCCTTTCCTTTCTTCTTTTTCATCTCGCTTCGGTTTGATGTTACTGATGAAAAATATACCGACAACGGCAGAAAGAAGATACATTCCTGGGCAAATTCTCCTTTTCAATTGAGCTTACCTTGTACAAATCCCAGTATAGAATATCGAGAGATATGGTTCTCTGCCACCTTAGTCAATTGTGCTGCAGAAAACGAGCCTAGACTGTACATAATTTGGACTATTATCAATCGGATTGAGAGAAGCTTTTTGTCATCGAACTCGTCCGTTACATAGGCATTTATACAGCCTTGGGTGAAGAGAAAATCGCCGAGAATGCCTAGTACTTGTATCTGATCAGACATTAGATATCTTACCTGCCACGACAGCCGTCGGATAGAGCCAGTAGAGCGACAAGTCAATGTCGGGTGACCATATCAACATCCTCACTGAATTATCTCATAGAAGATAAAAAATAAATCCTACTTGCGGTCTCAATGATCATGCTGAATATCCCGATGAGAAATGGTATTTTCCTCCCATAATAGTCACTAAATCCGCCTGAATTTCTACACGAATATAAGCATCAATTGAACAGGACGCCAACCATAGATAACACCGGCAATGCAACTTATTGGCAAATTCACGTAATCGTAGTTGTTGTCCCATTCTACCATCTTTTTGCTATAAAATTTATCCAGTTCTTTTTGAGTTAAGTTAGCAGGAGTAGGGTAGACTCGCTCCATCTTCAATTTGTCCAAATGAGGCGTCAGGACTCCGCTGAACTTTGACTGTTGGATTCGAAGTAAACTAACGTGACGGTACTTGCTGCAGCCAAGACGATCATCAACGGCTCGATTGTAATTTTGAGGGATTGCCAGAAGGACTTCACTCGGCTCATTGTATTTGACAGGAGTAGCGAAGTGATAATTCACGAGCTATCAGCTAGGAGGCGGTTGTAATCAGCTTGAAAAGACTACGTCATGACCTCCTGTACAAGGAACTTTCCCAAAGATCAAATTATTTATAGAAGAGGGCATTATATTCTCTGATCTTTCTTGTGATTTGTGTCCATTCTAGACAGCCAAGGTCATCCAATTCTGATTTGTGGCGGCCTTCTTTCTTCTCTCGTCCAATTTGATTGAAATGCGACCAATTGACAATCGACTTCCGTCATGGTTTCAAACTTTGGGCCGAGAATAAATAGCCTCATCCGTCAGCAGCTGCCCTCCTCTTTGTAAGATCTCTCTCCATTGACCTAAAGATGAGCAGCCGACTTCTTCTTTTCATCTTCCTTCTGGTCATTCCTCTTCAAGTAATTCTTTATTATTTTTTTGAAGAATTGCCTGTCAGATTGCTGGCTCTGCCGTAGTTCCTGAAAAGTTCTTCGGAGCATGGAAAGTCGACAGAAGCGAGAATTTCGACGAATATCTCAGCGCCAAGGGAGTCGGATGGTTCGCTCGAAAAATGATCCAAATGGCCAGTGTTACCAAAGTTTTTGACAGAAAGGCTGATGGAACGTAAGAGCAATGTTCATAACAATTTGAAGTCCAATTCAGATACGTGGTAATTACCCGCAGTTCAAAGGGCGACATCAAGTGGGAAAATATTCAATTGGACAAGGAATTCGAGGGAAAAGGACTCGACGGAACCATGCATAAGGTACCTTTGGGAACTTCTAATAATATTCGGTTTGTGTTTAGATCACGTTCGGTTTCTCGAATAGACAGCTGACTGAGCGACACATTCGAACCTACGAGGGAAAGCAAGTCGATGAGACCTATTCCTACACAGTTCAAAATGGAGAACTCGTCATGGTTAGTCCGATAACTATTGCTTCTATTTTGTTTAGAAACTCGCCGCTGGAGATATCGTTGCCCATCGCTGGTTCAAGAAGACCGAATTCAAAGAATAGAAAAGGCTTTCGATTTATTTGTCCACAAGTAAAAGCAAGGATTTGTTATAAATTTTATTCTGATGTCAATATTTACAGGCAATTTTGTCATGCTTTTTGAAATATTTCTAATATCCTGGGGCAGTTCTTGGGGGAGGGCAGTGGTCGCATCCGCCGTGGGGTCCTTCAGATCCAACAGCTCCAGGCTCACCGTCTTTTCCACGGGCTCCAGGTTGTCCTAAACTTGGATATTCAACGGGATTAAGTTAAACTCCTACCGTCAGTTCCATCATCTCCAGGCTCTCCAGCGGGTCCTTGCTCTCCTAAAATTGTTGATTATAGTCATGTAGAAATATTGATTCTAGAAGAAAGAAATATATAATCGTACCGGGTTTTCCAGGCTGTCCAGGTTCCCCTCGAGGTCCAGGAGCTCCATCATCTCCCGGAGGTCCAGCGGGTCCTTCAGGGGCGGGAACTTCTTCAACGGTACCGGGCTGGCCAGGCTCACCTGTAAAATATTATTGAGTCAATTCTGTGATAATTGCTAACCAGGTCGGCCATCCTCTCCGTCAGCTCCAGGAGGTCCAGGACTTCCAATCTTGCCAGGGGCTCCAGGATGTCCGTCAGTTCCTTTCTCTCCGTTCTTTCCATTTTCTCCTCTGGGTCCCTTAGGTCCACGAGGTCCAGGAGCTCCGGCACGAGCTTCGGGGCAATCGAAGCAGAAGTTGGGTCCAGTCTGAGCAGAGGCAGGGGCATCCTTGGCATGGTTTCCGGGGTTTCCAGGAGCTCCGTCCTTTCCGTCGGGTCCAGGTTCTCCAGGGGCTCCAGGAGGTCCGGTCAGTCCAATTCCACAAGAGCAGCACTGACCATTGTCAGAAGCAGCAGCAGATCCAGTAGCGGGAGCGTCGTATCCAGAGGCTGCAGGGGCATGAGCGCTGCTGCCACCCGAGGGGGCATCGTAGGACTGTCTCTTGGCGATGACACGGACACCACGAGCGGACTGGACTTGGGAGTAGAGGTTGAAGAGACCGTCATAACGGTGCTTGCAGTAATTGGCCTGAATATTTTGTAAACATAATATGGGGGGAAAAGTTACATCAATCTGGACGGAGCTTTGGATATGCTGGAGGTAAGTATAGAGACCGGGGATAACGATGATACAAGCCAGAGCGGCGACGGTGCTAAATAATCGAAATGAGGAGAAAAGAGAAGGAGATCACCTGATGGCGACACCGGAGAAAGCAAGCCGTCTGAGGGAATCGGCTTCCTTGATGAGTTGCTTTTCGTCGCTCATGGCTGGATGTCCATTTGGCTGCCATCGGCTGCCTTTTATAGCCAGGCAATCCGTCGGTGGACGGCATGCTCTTTTTCTAAGAGATCCCTTTTTTCCTGCCCCGTCGTCCAGTTCGGATGCGCGTTTCACCCAACCCCGGGCACTTTATTTTCGATCCAGAACACCTGGATGTTGTCTGAAGATATACGACACATATCACAAGAGGTAGATGGAAGTAGGCTACTTCCTTATTTATGCCCACTTGTTGAGTAGATGCAAAGAATAGGTAAAGAAGGAAATGTAAGAACTCTGTCAATTCTCGGAGTATTGTCGGTTTATGAAGGGTATTAGTATTTGCCAGTATCACACAATCCTACTGCTTCCTGTATGGACTTCGATTCGTTAATTGATTTTTGATGTCTTCTCTTTTCTTTTGTGTTCTCTTTTCACCTGTCCCCCTTGCCATAGCTCCGCCGCTCTTTTTCTATCGCTTTTAGTCTTTTCAGTCCACGCCTTATCGTTACAAGCAGATGTCGATCGGTAAATAAACGTACTTTCCGCCTGGCAACCACACCTGTCTCTCTCTCCCATACAATTTATTTAAATCTGTTGATAAGTACCCGGTGCTGGTTCTGTCGGAAGAATGACAAAAAGAAGAATGGATGTAAGGCAGTGGGCCAACATTATCAGAGTTAGAATCAGAACCGACCAGAATTTGTACTTTTGAGGTTCTTTTCGATATCTGAAAACACTTTTGAAAATATGAAATGATGCTTCTTACCGAGTTTTCAAGACAGCAAGAGGAAAATCTGCCTGCTTACCACGAGAAAGTCGCTGGCAGCCATAACTGCTCGAGCTTGTACCTTCTTGACCGTGTAAGTGCTACAGGAAAAACTGATCGGACACCACTGGTGGTCGAAGAGAAAATTATCTGAAATTGCGTTGAGAAAGGTTAACTTTAGACAGATGAGCTTTCGACAGGAAGTGAAGGCAATAGGGAAATTACCCATGGTGAGCTGGCAGACCGTGTCGAAACGAGCCGACCACAAAATGGATACCGATCCGTTTGGTTGTATCTGCAAGCGGGTGCTTCTCTTTGTCACATTTTGTTCCCTCTTTCAGTTTTTTTTAAATCAAACACTTCATTATGAGTATTTACCCGGCAGTTTCGAATTTCAATTGGATAGGTTGATGCTTGATGTGCTCAACAAGGAAGTTACCTTGGCTTCGTCGTATGATTGTGGTCGATCACTGGCCTGCACTTCCATACTGTTGTAGACTTCGAACGATGACATCCAAATTTTTGTCGATGGTACCATTATCTCGTCATCACCAATAAAATCCGGATCATACTGAAGTCGAGGATCTGTCCAAGTCTGAAAATGAGCATCTTTTTGACTCAACTTTGACGTTAACTTACCACCGCAATCTTTGCAATGTAACTGGCTAATTGTTGGTTTTCTTCCTAAAAAGTAGAAAAGTCAAGGGTCAAATATTCCATTACCAAATTAGCCAAAACAACAAAAGGAATGTGAAAATTTAAGATCAAAACTTCGCCGGTGATATCCCAAACGGGTATCTCATTCGAGTAGTTTGCCAGAACAGTGTCAAAGAACCTTTGTGTCGGAACAGCTGCTGCTGCTAGAATTGTAAAACGCAAGATTAAATGGGATAAAGCAAAATACACCTGGTAGAAGAAAGCCGAGGAAGGCGATCATCCGCCGCCACTGGAGGCAACGAGGAAGGTTTTGGGTTTCGAGAGCCGGCTCGGTCGGATCACAAAATGGTGGCCCATTTCAGGCAACCAATCCTCCCATTTCTGATCTCGCTGAATGCCGAGGGGCAAGGAAATATGGCTAGTAAAGCACTAGGAAGAATGGTCTAACATTGATATACCCGTGATGTAATCTTTATTATTCAGTGAGCATCAGGGAATATTTACAATTGTTTGTATGTTTCTGGATCAGGATCCGGAGGAATGGCGGTAAACATGAGGATACTTGTTAGGCACTGGGTCAGGAGGACGACGGCCATGACGCAAATGGCAAAAAGGCGGGCTTTTCTTGGATGTTTTGGATATCTTCTCCGAACATACATCTTGGGAATGTCACCGAGTAGACCCAAAATGCAGAAAAACATTTGAATAAGCAACCATTTGCCTGAATTTGGTTATTGGGACAATTGTTGTCACATTTACCAAGGAGGGGCATTTTTGAGCACCGTGGCAATTCCTGAACAATTACACCAATCATAAATGTTAATCCGAGAAGGCCAGCAAGGCACAGATTTAGCTGAACATTTTTAGCTTTGCTATAGAAATTGTACCTTTTCACCGATTTCCATTTTGAATGGGAAAAGGAGAGCAATTAGACAAGTTGTTGTAATTGTAAATGTCGGAATAACCAGGAAATATACGTAGAATTCAGGATTTCTTTTGAGAGTGTAGCTGATCCGAGCCAAAGACAGATTCTGACCTCTTGATTCAAAGGAATAATCAACCCCTTCTCCCGCGGATATCTCCCATTCGGAATTTCCCTAAATTGGGTCGATAAGTCGAGTAATACAAACATACCACGAGAAAGTCGGTCGGAGTTGTTTTGGTATGTGCCATCAGAATTTCTATTGGAGATAGGCCACAAGAGAAACTGAGGGAACAAGACTGAGTGTCGAAGGGGAAATTGTCTGGGAAAATAGAATAAATCTAGAAAATTGAGGAAAAATACCCATTGCCAACTCGCAAATGACATCAAATCGACCTTTCCAAAGAATGGTTACATTTCCAGTCGATTTAACCTAAAATTTGAAGAATGTTGTAGAAAGAAAGATGGAATACCTCCGCCTCGAAATAGGACTGCGTCTGATCAGCTTGAGTGACGTCCATACTGTTGTAGACTTCAAATGTCGGCATCCAAAGCTTTGTCGTCGGCACAATGACGACGTCTCTCCCCGCTTCTATAGGATTGAACCGAAGCCTCGGATCTATCCAATTCTGAACTCAAGAGCATATCTCGAAACAAGCGAGACTTACCACACTAATTTTAGCAATGAAGCTGACCAGCTGGGTGTTCTCTTCCTAAACTAAAGTTCTTCTCAAAACAGATCTAGACTTACCAAATTGGCGAGAACAACAAATGGCGTCGAGAAGTTCATAACAACTTGTTCGCCTGTCTTGTCCCAAGGAGGCACGTCATTCGAATAATTAGTCAATACGACATTATAGAAGTAAGCCGTGGGTCCATCGGAATATAAACAAGATACTGCAATTTGCCAGGGCTAAAAAGGAAAAGAAAAGATGACTCACCATCTCTAAAAGTCAACCACACAAGGACCAGAAACATGAAGCAATTGGAATTAAGAGAAGGTTTTGTGTTTCACAGGGGGGACTTCTGGACGATGATCATTTCAAGGCTGAAGGTAAATAAATGATGTCCGGGTTGTGAGGTAAAAGGTCACACATTCTTATTTTGCCCGATGAAATCGGATAAGTTGACAGCATGACTAATTTCGGAGGATATGGTAGACGGGTAAATGTTTATTGAGAATGGGAAAGAGGAAGATAGAGAGAAAGAGAGAGAGAGAAGAACAAAGAACACTATTCTGAAAATGGAAGAGAATATCTCAAGGGACGATGTCTAAAAAAAGAGAAAAAGTTTGCTGTGTAGGGATATTTGTGCGGACTGATCACAGGAAGTTGACGCGGAAATTCAGTTAACCCGCGCAATTTCTCAGATACCAGTAAACGTTTTATTATTTCGTAAATCGCAATGTCTGACAGCTCATAATGACTGATAGGTAATGGGATTTGGTTGTTCGGGCACGAAGACAAAGAGAAGTACAGAGGTCAGCAAATGAGCCGAGAGAATGACTGTCATCAGCACAAACACGAAGATTCTCGCCTTCTGGGGTTCTTTTCGATACCTGAAGATGATTGATTTTTGCAGAGAAATGGATACACACCTCTTGTAGAGAATCTCAAATGGCACGTCAGAGAGAATACCGAAGATGCAGAACAACATTTGGACGAGGAGCCATTTTCCCATAAGGGGAATGGCGGCAGTTCGAGGTAATTCTTGTACGATGACACTTAGCAAAAATGAGAGGCCGAGAAGACCAGCCAGAGCGAGTGTTATCTGGAAGAAATCATTTTATCCCCCTGGCTTGGTTCTACCTTCTCTCCAATCTCCATCTTCAAAGGAATAACGAGCGATCCCAGGCAGATGGTAGTTATAATAAAAGTTGGAATAATAAGAAAATTTATGTAGAATTCTGGATTCCTCTTCAACTTATAATTGAGAGTAGCTAGCGACAAATTCTTCCCATCAGCTTCGTAAGTATACGAATCAACCCACGGGCTTGGCATGACATTCCACTCCGGATTACCCTAGAATTGCATCTCGTACCGTAATTATACTTGGGCACGAGTCGAAAAAATCGAGTTCGAGTCGAGTCGAGTCGAGTCGAATTTTGAAAATTTCGAGTCGAGTCGAGTCGAGTCGAGTCAGAAAATCGAACTTTCGAGTTCGAGTCGAGTCGAGTCAGAAAAATAGACTTTCGAGTTCGAGTCGAGTCGAGTCGAGTCGAATTTTGGAAACATCGAGTCGAGTCGAGTCGAGTCGAGTCAGAAAATCGAACTTTCGAGTTCGAGTCGAGTCGAGTCGAGTCGAATTTTGGAAACTTCGAGTCATTTCGAGTCGAGTTGACTCGAATTGACTCGACTCGTGCCCAAGTATAACCGTAATGGCAGTACAAACCACAAGGAAGTCATCCGTCCTAGATGCGGTGGATGCTCTCTGGTGTGAATAATCCGACAATCCACAGGAGAAACTAATGGCGCACCATTGATAGTCGAAAGGGAAATTATCTAAAAATTGCATGTCATGTGCTTCTCTCTCGGTCAAACCCATGTAAAGTTGACAAATGGTATCGAAACGGGCTTTCCATAAAAGATAGACGGTCCCATTTGGAAAGACCTAAAATAGCTGTCGTTTAATATAAATCCGTCGCCATTTTCTTCGAAGAAACCTCACAAAGAGGCCGTATTTTGTGCTCGACTTCATCCTGCCTCGCCTTATCTTCTGATTGACTCATCCCTTTTCATTCTAGCTACTACCGTTTGTCTTATTTGACACGTCGCATATTAGGTTTCCTTCGATGACCTATGACACATTTTCCGAGCGAATTAACAAATTCAAAGAAGAAGAAGATTATGACATAGGAAGGGCGGATAATCTCGTACGAGACACTTGCCTGGGCTTCGTTATACGCCTGTTGCTGATCCGGCTGTGTGACGCCAATGCTGTTGTAAATCTCAAAAGTTGGAATCCATAACTTTGTGGTAGGTACAATTATAAAACTGCCACCGAGTCGGGTTGCGTTGTATTGAAGACGGGGATCTATCCAACTCTGTAACTCCCTGTAATCCCATTTTTGTCGGGCCTTACCACTCCAATTTTTGCTATGTAAGTGACTTGTTGGGTGTTCTCTTCCTAAATTGCCTCTATCTTCAATTATTTTAATGTGTTTACCAGATCGGCTAGAACTAGAAACGGTATCTGAAAGACGAGGACCACTTGATAATCAGGGGTCTTATCCCACGGCGGGATCTCATTCGAATAATTGGCCAAAACGATGTCATAGAACTTTTCAGTGGGACCTCTTTGTACGGATAAGACTAAAAGACAGGATAATCACAGTCAGAAAAACAAGCGGACAGTCACCTGATTCTATAAAAAGCCAAGCTAATACGAAGAACATTCACCAAAATGAGTCTACCAGGTTTTATGTTTCACTCGACGTGGGCAGACAAATCAGCGACTGGGACATAGAACAATTGATAACCTGGACAAGTGTCAATGGGACTTTTTCTACCCCCGGGAGGTAATTTAATATGTTAACAAAGAAACGAATTATGGCAGCTGCAGCTGTTATAGAAAGCACAGGGAAATAATGTATGGGGAACATAGAGAAAAGTCTCGATCTCGGCATAGTATATGTCTTTCTTTCTTTCTTTGACTAGCCACTAATTGGTTTCCCACATAAATTCGAGTCAGGTACTCGGGGCGGCCCATCCCCTCATCTACGTCGTCAGCAACTTCTTTTCAAACCAATCCGACCGTGATTGAATTATGTCACTAAACAGAAGGACCAGCCACCAGTCATTTTGTTTTTCTTCTTCAGAGCTCCACACCCTCGCAACATCTCCTTCTCGTCCCATCTGTGTTGTTCTCTATTCTTAAAGTTTTCCGCCGCGTTAATCCTTCTAAAATTGGCCAAATTTGTCTCCGGCAATCGATCAGCCCCTCTCTTCTTAGAAAAAAAAAACGATGACTTCAGGTGAGGTGGAACCGGATTATTCTCTGTCCCTCCTCATCCTCGTTGTTGGCACTCTAATAAACCTCCTCTCACTCTTGTTTTTTTTCTTTAAATAAAAACTTTTTTAGAACATGGGTCTATTAGACATCCTGCTCTACATCCAGCTGTTCATTTCGATGCTGGCTATATTTTTCAATTCCTTCCTGATTAGCCTTGTGACACGCCACAGCCGTAGTACCCTCGGATTCTACAAGTGGATAATTGTGATGTTCGCCCTTTTTGAGACAACTTATTCTCTGGTCATCTTGCTTGGAATGCCGGTTAGTTGTTTCCGTGTCTAATTCTGTCTCAGAGTCATTTTGTTGCTTATGGTTCATGGATGGTCTTCAACCACGGCGGTCTCCTGTCCGGTACTTCCTTCTCCTTCGTCGGCCCGGCTCTCTTTTGCTCGTTCTACGAAATGTGGCTCGGATTTCTGGCCATGCAATTCTTTTATCGTTACGTGAACATTTGCCAGTGAGTCTCTGCTAATTAACACGAAACAGCCGGGAAATTGAAGGCCTCAATGGTCAGCAAAAGTGGAAAAGTCTTATTTCCTCCGCTGGGTCATCACTCTTTTTGTTTTGGTTTTTGCCGGATTAACCTTGTTCTGTGGACTCTATCTTTGCACTCGAATGAAATTGCCGGAGGTGTGTGAAATACGGAAAAAAGGCCATTCACCTTTTTGTAGGATATTAGAGCAAAGGTAAAAGAAGAATTTGGCGTAAAAGCTGTGGAACACGAGGATTACATTCTGCTTCGCATCAAGGCAACCCTTGGAAAGACGAAAAAGTGAACAGATATTTTAGGATGAAAATGGGGAAAAGTCGATTTACGGAATGGTAACCATCTCGAATCATCACGTCCTTGTGGCCATTTCAACTGTTGTCATTCTCTTTTGCAGCATCCAAATTAGAAAACAAATCCAGAAACTTCGCGATATGGGAACCAGCCTTCGACGCATCAAAATGCAACGTCAGCTGCTGTGGTCTCTTCTGTTACAAGTAATCCTGTTGCCCTTTCGCATAACAGATCTTTCTTTTCAGACTTGTATCCCTGTCCTCTTCTGCCATCTGCCCTCGATCATATTCCTCTTGTTCCCCTTCTTTGACACTTCTTTCTCTTTCGGAATGTACTCTCTCCTCATTACTTATCTCACTTCCATCGAAAAGATCATCGACCCCCTCATTGTGATATTCTGCATCGCTGATTATCGTCGAATTGTTAAGAAGTCCTTCAATTTCGGTCTCCTTAGCCACGATGGCTCGGAAATCGAACAGGAACCAAAAGCATAATAATGTTACTGTACCCCCGTGACCCATTTATTAGCAGGTAATCTTCCGACGGATTAATCTGTGATGACGACAAACAAACTTTAATACTTGTACCTCTCCCCGTGTACATATATGATCTCTCTATCTCTATTTAATATACCTCTCTTTTTTATTTTCAAATAAATGTGCTGTGTCCCCCGGCAGATGTATCGGGTCGCCTCTCGCTGACCTCGTCACACTAAAAGTGAAAGTGATCTTCGCGCAATGTCCTGTGATGGATAGATTCGGATTAACCGGGCACGAAATTAAAATCTAAAAAATGTCTGTGTATGGATTCCCCAACTCTGTCATTTTTAATAAAACAATAAAATTGGCAATGTGTTTACTCTTCATCCAGTCTATATTGTGAGCTATGAAAATCACTCGTTTAAAAAAACCCAAAGAAAAACATGACTATATCTACCAAAAATAAGGTCTGTCAATACACGAATCAGAAACAACCAGGATCAGTTGGAGATTGGGAAAAAGACGAAAGAAAACAGTAAAGCAGCGGGAAGTCACGGGAATAAATATCAAATGAAGCACGGGATATGAGAGACTGATATTGCAAAGGGAAGGAGTATCGATATGGGGGACCTAGTCAAGGAGAGAAGGTCCCACATCAGGGACAGGATTCGAAGTGCCGGTGTCGTGGTCATCTTTTCCGACAGCCTGTGTCTGTCGCGTTCTTCTTGTCGTCTTGGCGGGTGGAACTTCTCGACTCGCCTCATACGACGGGTCATCATTGGCAGCTCTAAAATGAGCCAATTATTAATTGATTACGAAGCGATTGGTCTCGAGTGGAACAAGTGCAATGTCTTTCCCAGGGTGCTCTCTTTTTTGGATAGAAAGAAAGAAGGAAATTCATTATTCACAAGACAACGCGGATACCGTATAACCCAACCTTGCACTTGCATAGCTTGCCATAATTCACAGGTGCAATATTCCTAAAAGGATTAGTCTCTCCACTGCCCTTTTCCCTTCGGATAAAACCTACCGTTTCCTTCTTCCCATGGGTTCAGGAGTCGGGGAACTGGAAAGTCGAGCCTCGGTCTTGGCAGCGAAGATAGGTCCCAGCCAGATCTCTTTCTTTACAGGAGTTACCAGCTGAAGTTTTGCTTTTACAAAACAATGGACAACGCCTACCCTGTCCAGGAGCAGATCCTCTGCAAACCGACCATAAAAACTCTCAATTTCTAGGGCAGACTTGCCCAATTCTGTTGCCACTTTCTCGAAATCCAACCCATATTTTCCAAAGGCTAAAAATATTAGTTTATTCGAGGATTATTGCCCAATTACCTTTTACAATGACAAGTTTTTCCGCGGGAGTATAGTTTTGAACTGCCAATTTCTTGCTGATTTTTCCCCATTTGTTCATTGTCCAACATCTGCAAACCGTCATCTGTGTCTTTAGAACTGGATTACTTTGGGTCCAATTTCGGTGTAAATTTTTTGGTCTTCTCAAACATCTCAACATTTGTAATTTTGCCAGCTTTTCCTTTGGTCGAGGGCAACTGGTCGATGACATCCCGGATATTTATCGCCTCCAATCTCTGATTTTCCATATATTTGAATACCTAAAATGGCGGTTTTAGAAGTCTATCCCTCGATTGTGTACCTCTTTCTTTGTGACTGATTTCTCTTTGGTCTTTTCCAACTCAAACCACACTTTAGCTATTTTCTCATCGGGTTCAGTCAGGGGCGAATTGACGACGCGATGCTTTTTCCTTCTTCTGAAACAATTTCTTATTCGACGAGTCTCTCATCCAACTCACGAGAAATAAAGCTCGCAGACGGAACAATAGCTCTGACCCCGGGAACTTCTCTCCGGCAGGATAGTACTCCACAAATATTTTGTACAATTGTAGCATTCGTAGCGTTGAACTGACGGGAACTCCACAATCAAACTAAAATGTGGCTGCTGCAAAATTTTTAGAAGACTGACTTCTTTTTACAAGCGCATCGATGGTAGAGTCGATGAGCACATCCCCGATGTTTTGACTCGTAGTAATATTGGACCAACTCTCCCAGATAATATCCTTTCAACTGGAAACAGAGCCAGTTTAATTATCCGGAAATGGCTTACAAATGTCTCCTGCATCCGTCGAAAATTCTTCTTCCTCGTGCCGGTTCCTGTTTCCGTCTCATAACACAGCCATTTTTCAAATTCGGCTTGTTGTGCTTCATTGAATTCTTCAAATGGATGTGGTAAATCCAGGAGCTCTTCTTCGATGGTCAACAACATTTTGTCGATATCATAGTCACATTTCATTAGTCGTCGCAACATCTTTCATTTTTGGTTAGTTTCACTTTCCCGTTTTTCTTACCGAGTCCAGGCCGACTTTTCCTCCAAATTGTCTCCTCACAGCTGTCCAGGCCTCGTCGAGTTCCCTCTCCTTATCTTTTAACTTTACCCGGTCATCTATCCACATCTGAAGAGTCTTCTTTTCTCTGCCTTTCTTCTCCTCTTACCACTTGGTCATCTCGATCCGGTATCTCGTCCACCGAAATCTTCGGCTTTTGGAAATCTTCTGCCAGATAATGGTCAAAATTGGCTTGGAATTCGTGGCCTTCGCTGATGACGCTGTGTGTCCTCTGGGGTTGCATTTCCTTCATTGCATTCATCGTCGTCTTTGTCTTTGGTCCGACCTAAACTTATCTTCCTCCGTTTTTTCTATGTTCAAATTACCATATTAATTTTGAGCTTGTCTTTTTCTTTCTCCAATTCTCCTCGAGGGGGTTTGAATGGCTGTCGTTTGAGTCCATTTGGAGGCACAACCCGTGGCCAGACTACAAACGGGCATTATTCTATTCGACAAAGGAGGACATACCTTGTCGTTTCTCGCCGGTATCCACATAATTATTAATAACAACCTCGTTAGCATTCCCATCACGATTTCGCGTCATCCTGAAATGTTTCATAATTCTACATAATGACAGAAAACGGTGTGGAAATTTGTGAGCATGTATGTTTACCTTAATTTCTGTCCTTCGGTATTTTCCACGGGTTTTCTGACATATTTCCTTTTCTTCGCGACGACTCCATTCTGTTCTGGCGGCTTCGCTGAGGCTGTTCCATTTTGTTCATCATTCAACGTCTAAAAATGGGGTACAAGTAATTTTATAAGTCCTACATCTTCTTTTTTAAGGGGGTCGACCTCAGGTGGCGGTGTCATGTTGAGCATTCCTGGCGAGGGGTCAGTCACATCGCTGGCACTGCTACTGGGCACATCGACATCGAGAAGAAGTGGCGAGTCATTGACCGGATACTGAACACAGTGTGATAAAGGTTGTGGGACGTGAATTACCGCTTGATTGGGTTCAGTTTCACGGGAATTTGTTGCCGGTGTCATAAGTAGGGAGCGTCTCTCGCCGGCCATCGAGTAGACCTGGAAATGGTAGGTAAACGTTTGGCGGTCATCTCTTTCGATAAGGCACACGGTGTAAAAACCGCCTTAGAAAGGACGTTCCTTGAATTTTCGGCGGGTCAAGAATCTCTGCCTTTGTCTGACCTTTCGGCTTTAACTTACCCTGGGATCTTTCCTTTGTAATAAAATTTGTGAAGAATTTGAGGCAACCTCCATAAGTCGCCTGAAAATGGCTGCATTAATAAAATGGAAAAGGAAGTGGGAGAAGGAAAGACAAGAGGGAGAAAATGGCCAAAAGAAGAGGAATTTCATGTCGCCGACCACAGAAGGAACAAGATTACGGAAAGGGGGAACTTGTCTAGACCCCAAGGTTCTCCGATCAAGAAAACAAAAATTTGCAGAGGTCGCCAATTTATTATTTGCAAAGGCGATATCAACATTAATAATATCTGGGAAAGGTGTACATTTTCCTTTGCATGAATTATGTAAAAGACTGTACTACCGAGGGTTAGGTGTATTCTCGGCGGCCGTACAAAGGCTGAATAAAACATAAATTCCAGGTGGTCATACTCAACTAATCCAATTTCTACGAATGTTCAAAAAGAGCTTGCACGTTTTCCAAAAATGGACATCTCGAATATTTATACATTTTATTGGGAATGCGAATTCATTATCCTACAGTATCCAATTACCTACTGCTCAATCCTCATCATCTAATTACTTCTGAATATTCAGGAAATTTCGAGAAGAGACATTTTTCGGACAAAAGGAACACCGGGCGCGGGAGATAAAGTAATTCTTGCTCAAGAGGACGCAAACAAGCCGCCGCGGCTGAAGTTGTTTTTGGAAATAAATATGTGTCTGACCCGGCATCTTTTATTGATTTTTTAATTACAATTCCTTTTTTTGTGGAATTTCTTTATTGCCAGCTGGGAATAGATCAAAGAATGAAAAAGAAAGAGACGAACACGAGGGGCCAGTAGACAACAAGAGGACGGGATCTCCCTGTTGACCACGATAGAGAGGGCGCTTGCTCCCTTCCACGTGACCATAGAAATTATGAAAAACGTCTGCTTTTATTTGAAGGAAATGCTAGCCGGCTATGGGGCCGACCGCCTCATTTTCCCACGATTTGACTCTACGCGCTCTGTCTGCCTCCCCGATCGACAGAAAATGAAAAAAAAGAAAAGTCGAAGAAATAATTTGTGACCAATCCTTGTGAAACGCCAGCAGCTCGGTTGGAAATGAGTCAGTTTTAGGCTGACGTCATGGGCGCGAGAGGAGTTGTCATCGTGACAGGACTACAAAGTGGGGAATAGGGCACAGTCACAGACTGTGATTATTCTGGACGCGGTACACCTCAACGCTCTCTAAAATATATTTATGGGCCCCTCCCTTACGTGAAATTTACATCAATTTCTATGAAAATGGCACGATGAGAAAAATTTTGGTAAGTTTTGAAATATCACGAAATATTCGACTGTTGGCTGGAATGATTGGGGAGGAGAAAGGGAGACATGGTAGTCTCGAATAGGCGGCTATTCCCCCACAAGATATTGGCAATCGATGGCCGTCTTCTGTAGATTTGATCACAGTTGTAACTGGAGAGAAACCACATAGGAGAGAGGCGACCCCTTTGGCGCTAGGAGACCTCAGCCCATTTCCCGAACACCCCTCAAATTTCAATATTTTCCCTGATGATTTATTTTTGTTTTAAACTACAAGTTTTTCTGTTATCAAAACTACTTGAATTCTCCCGTTTATGTCTAAAATCTCATCAAAATAAATGTCTACTTCCTCTTCACTTTTTTTCTCTGAAAATTGGCTCTGCCTCACATTTCTGCTAAGCACTCTATCGCACGGAAATTGCGTAAGGAGATAAGCGGGTCATTGTGGGTCGGCTGGGGGAAGGGACACCTTGGGCCGGCTGGGTCGCGGCTAAATACGCCAGATGGCTTAGACTTTAATAAATACACCGAAGAGCTCCTAATTTGCTGATTCAATCAACAATCTTATCCAGAAAAAAAGAGCAGAACTTTCTATTTGGGGCTTATAAATTCTTCGCAGATGGTTACTGATGAAAACAACGAGTTGATTACGTAAATCAGGCCCCCGACTACGGTGTTTTCCATGATGTCATCCGTTCAAAAAATCGGAAAACATCCATTTTCTACTAAATAGGAAATCATTTTTTTCGCGGGCTTAGAATATGATCTCATTCGATGGGAAGCTAAAGGTATGACCCAGAACAAAAGAAGCGCCCTCGTAAGAAGGAATCGCCTAATTTCTGCTACAAAAATTTCCGCGAAACTTGGAATAACGTCTGTTTTTTTGGAGCTTGTTCTAGGATTTTTCTCTTCTAACTTGAAGCTTGAAATTAAAGAGACGCTATCTCTGCATCCCCAAAATGCCCCTTTAAAAATTTGTACTAATAATTTCCTATGATTAGATTTACTGGAGAAGCCTTTACTTCTCTTTCTAATAATTCCTCTAAAGATAAATTCTTATTTAGAATGGCTAATTCAAAAGTGCTCTCGCTCGCGAAGATTGTTGTCCCATTCCCAAAGGTTATTTTGTTTTCCTGCTGGCGGCAGTCAACCGTTCATCTTTCGCCATTTCTACCAAAGAATAAGAGAAGATCAGCCTCCAATTGATGAGGAGATGTCCGAGAAGATCATCTCTGACCAGTTGCTCTGCCCGGTAGATACTTCACGCGCAAAGAAAAAGAAAAAACTCAATCGGCAATCCCGGGACAGCCGAAAACTTCGATCATTTAGTATGGATCGAGAGCTCGAAAAGTCAGGAATCCAATGCTGTTGATGGTTTTTTAGATAATTTCATTTGCCAACTCAGAAATGGCCTTCGGAGCGGCGAGAGGCAGCGCTCTTCTAAAGTGAATATTTCACTTCAAGAGGACGCAGACCATCTGGGATAATTTTTTTATGGAAGAGAATATCGAGAGGAAGAATTTAGACCCTAATTTGACTGGTTTCAAATTATTTTTTGAAACATAAAAATTCCTCGAAAATTTGATATGAAAATGCTTGGAAAATGGCTCCTTTTGTCGATAGAAATAGTTTTGCATGCATGGGACTATGCCATGGAAAGTTAGGGAAGATGAAAAGTTAGAATATTAGTGTGATTTCGGCATAGTCTTTGGAAGGGGAACCGCCTCAATCTGAACGGCTGCGAAGGGACTGTGCGGAGTGGAGAGACGCAAACAAGTCAGCCGGCGAGGGATCGACCATTAACACGGCGAGTCGACGAGACGCAGAGCCATCCCCCGGCTAGAGTGCACAACAAAATTCTGTTTTTACAGAAATTGTAATAAAATTTAAAGATCTTACATACGAACAGGGGTTTTCAATTATGAGAAAACGGTTGGAAGTGGTCCTGGCGCGGGAATTTGCCTCGGTGAAATGATAGAGTTGCAGTCCGTTAAGTCGGGTAGCCAAATGGCGTAGGGCGGCTGCGGCAATGGCGCGTGTGTCGACCTACAGTGTATGCGAGAGAGAACGAGACAGAGAGAATCAGACAACCATTGATTCCAGCGCTTTACTTACTTTTCTAAAGATCTACCCCGGATCTTCTTCGGGTCTGTCTAGCCCTTTTCTATAATTTAGAAAGACTCTCGAAGCCAAAGAGACTCGAACCAGCCAAAAATCGACCTATTTCGAGGGATATCTCAGCCACAAGAAGAGCTACCGACTCCCACCGAGGTACTGATTATTAATTAACTTGTATGCAACCATGTACGAACTGAAAATTATTCCTCAAGCCTATAGAAGCAGCTGAATTGACTCCCTGCCTCCGCCCACAGAGACAGATAATTTTAGACAGGATGACAGCGGCCACGCACTCGAATTGTCACTTTACACACTGGAAAGTCTAAGTAAAGATGACCGTCATCCGAGACGTCTCTCCTTTGGAAGATAAACTGTCAAGAGTCAACATGTTGTTATTGGTCAAGAAGAATGGAAGGAGGGGGATTATTCGGATAGACAAACAGCCATTTTCAAAAAGGAATGGGTACAGAAAGGGCAATAAGTCGTTGAATAGGTATGCGACCATCAACTTCTGCCGCTGTCATAATTAAAAAATGGCTTACAGTTTGCCGCCCCACTGTAAAAAAAATTGTAAGAGATTGAAAAGTTGTGGTCGAGAGAAGGTTGAGTAAGGAACATTTTGACATGGGAATTTCTCGGTTTATAGTAATCCACGGTTTCCGCGGGGGCGAGTAATACTCGTTCAAGAAAGTCAGCGGTATTATGGGAACGAGGTTGAAAATTGAAAGCCATGACTGGTTAGTCCCCACAAATTCAATAAGTATCCTCAGTTGAGTGGGGAGATTGCAGATAGAAACGGGTACTTTTTCTCGTGTACACAAGTAATTATACCCATAAAAATACGCAAGCGGAAGACGTCATTCCATTTTTTTGAAAAATCTACACGCCATTTCCTTGTGAAAATTAAATCAAGCTGGGAAAGCCGTCTCTTGAAACAACCTGCGACTTCCTCATTTTCTATTCTCAAAATAATTTTATCAATTTCTATAATACAAGCAATTTTTGTGCAGAGGGGCGACATTTTCCCTCCACGTCATCCATCTTCCCCCAATAGGTCGTATATAAATTTTGCCTGTCGCCCGTCTGTGTGTGCCTCTGCCTTTTCCTTTTTGTCCAGTCAACAGCAGCCCCCGTCCTCGTCCCGCTTTTTGGTGCGAGAAAACCCATGTGCGACGTGGGAAAGTGCTGCGACCCGGGGTAAGATCTCTTGGCGGATAAAATGACCCCCATTGGGGCGACGGGCGAATACAGACAAAAAAAAGAGAATAAATGAATGGAATTGAGAGAAGCGAATGGAAAAGAGGAGTGAGTAATTGGCGAAGAAGGTGTTTCTCATTTTACAGGGAATATTTCTATTTCTCAATTGATGTGTGAGCCATAAACTTAAAGATAAATGGACCTTTCCGCGCTGGAATGTGGTAATTTGCAAATACTGATTTTCTGGGACGAGAGTATGGAATTCACTTCAGATGAATGCAGGCGTCGAACACGGAAATATCCAAATTATTCTCAATTTCTAACCAACATTTTTGTGTGGATCTTTTTATTTTTGTTCTTCAAAGTTATTTCTCTCCTGAAATGTGCGGGAAGTGGTGTTTCCGCCAGTCATCTGATGCAAATCGAGTGACTTGACTCACGTGTTCCAACTGTTTCGAATTCCCTCAACCGTTGCTATCTTGTCCCCTTATCGCTGGCTCTTTCCCCGGCTCCGGCCACTGTAGCCAACAAGACAGCCATTGATAAAGATGTCCGTCGGAAGCAAAAGGACAAAAAAGTCTGGCAGTCGCTCCCACATCCTCGACTGACTCATTTCTATTTTCACCATGACTCAACTGTTCGAGATCAATGACACACATTCTGCTTCTCGTAGGGGTGGATTTGAGCTTCCCCTTTGGCGTTTTTATCTCGTCCGTCTCTCCTTTGATTGCAGCCGATGCATTCATATCCCACGCGACACGAGAAGCGACTCTCCCAGCCAGCAGCAGCAACAGCTGAAGTAAACACAGGAGAGATTCGACCAAAGGTTACCCCCTGCCACACAGGAGAACTGACCCCCCAGAGATGACTAGTCATGAAATGCATTTCCGAGACAAATGATCGGGCGGAGGTGGACGACTCACACACAAAATATTATTAGATCTAAAGAGAGAAAATTTAAAAGGAGGACAAGGAACTTCTGCAAAAGGGAAATTTAATTAGAAGATTACAATAATCTCTATTTTAAAACGGCACAAGGAACCGTATTGGAAACGTCGGGTTCATGAGGAAGTAAGAATTTCTTGGAAGAGTTATCCCTGACAAAATCGAAAGAGAGCGAAGAGGGATACTAGAAAATTTCAATTCTTCTTTGCTTTCCAATCTTTTTACTCCTTGAAAAGAAAGGGTACTTTCAGGACTTCTGGAAGGAGCTTCCCAAGTACGGTAATCTATGCATAAATGGATTATGCTGACCACTCGAATATGAAAATTACGATGTGCATTATTACAATTTTCTGCAGTAACATCAATAATTGTCACTTTCTATTAGTTGCAGAAGTCCATCGAAACAAGATCATATTTTTTGCACGACTCCATTAGTCGTCCTCCCACTTGACCACAAGACTAATCGCTTGATGAATTCATTCGAGATTTAAGTGTCAGAATATTCCGTAAAAACCCTTTCAGTCCGCTGTTTTTTCTTTTAATTATCCTGTTGTTCTGGGTCCTCTATGAATAGAACGGACTCTGACGCAGAATTAAAAATTCCTCACATGGCAAGAGGCGAAAGAGCGAGAGGGCCAAATAACCTATGAGGATAAAAATATAGACACCACATTTTATGTGTCTTCCATAAAATTCCTGAATGACTTTGAGGGGAATTGACGACAACAGTAATTTTTATTTAGACGAACTACCATGTCCATGCCAGAGGAGAGGAAGTTGCCCATCATTTTTTTGGGTGTGACGTCACTGTCCAATATTTGCAATGCTCGTGAACGTATGTTCTATCCGGATTGTTGGCCAGTCCTTCACTGCTAACTGCCGAAACCTGTCACGTTGCCAGCCAGCAGCAGGCTGACCGAGGGACATTTTTGGGCGGGAAATCTAAACTAGTCAAAGGGTGTTACACTTCAACCGGTTCCAATTTGGCAGCCAGGGACATCTCTCAACTGTGGCTATGTTTTTTCTGTCTAAAAATTGGGGAAGTAGACTACAGTCACGAGAGAGGAGAACCCCTGTTTACCTCGGAAATGTTCATGGGGGAACCACATTCACAAGATTTAACATCTGCGGGAAAACATAACACATATGGACAGACAACGGGGGATCGTAGGATTTATTGAGAAAAAATATAATGAAATGAAAATCATGTCCACAAGAATGTCCAGAATGTTAAGATATTCTCCTATCTTCGAGCATCGGGTATTCAAGAGTAGCACCTTTCCGAAAATCCTATTTTTCCTTCTGAGGATTTCATTTACTTTAATAATTTTTTATGAGGAAATTTGGCCTCTATAAGTATAGTCAATGAGGAGAAACATCATGTTCAACATTTTGCTCCATTTAACTTGGGGCTGTCAACCATCTCATTCTTCCATGGGAAAATTGTGTCTACTTGTGCCAGGAATACTAGAACAGTGTTTTCAGCATTTACAAATTAATAAGGTGCCCGATTGCGTTACCGTAATTTATGCAGGTCCTACCAACTTTGACCTAGCAATAAGATTTCCAGCAGGCTTTGTAGTGTTTCTTTTTCGCTGAATAAAATAGGGTACCCTCTGGGTTACGGTACTCCCTTCCCCATACTGCTAACCACCCTCTAAAAGGCTTATGGTATTATTACTAATTTTGTAAAGGGATGAGAATTCTTTAAAAGGTGAACTGCTCAGCTTGACCTCTAAAACCGTTCAAATGAGCTTATGGAAACGAGTATGGTCCATAAAAAGAATATTCGTCTAGACGTGTTTGCTCTATTTTTCAGTGTTCAATTTAGACGTATTTGTTAGTTGTTTGTGTTCCGTCTGGGATGACCTACAGTTGTGTTTTGCCAGGCCTCCGCTGGCCACATGATCCCCACAGGGAAGAGAACGAAGATTCAACTTTGAACTGGTTACAAAAGGTCAGCTGCCCTTCTCTCTAGGTCATCGCCTGCTTGTCCCGACATCTTTTTTTTCTCAGAAGGGCACTTGTCCTAGATGTCCCGTGGTCTTCTTGAGGGGGTGTCGCCCTTCTCGTCCTCCTAATCGGGAGTATGGTAGGAGGGGATAGAGTGACCGCTAATTCCATGCGTCCGTTGATTCATGTGTTGAACAAACGCGCTGGCCACGATCGATCGCTTTCGCCGGCCGCCTTTGAGAGTGCTGGCGAAAACGAGGGACCGGCGCCTGCAAAAAACACAGAGAATTGAAAGACACTACTTTTTAGTGGAACGAAAGCTGCTCAGGAGATACACATCATCCTCGACAACGGAAACTAAAGAGACAAGACGTCTTCTAGGGAACACGACATCACACATCTCGATCAATTATGACCGTCTCTGTTTCGCAGTCATAAAAGAATTTGATCTGGATTATTGAAGAAGATACACAGCGGCCAACATATTCAGATGGAGACTGCCTTTGTGGAGCCTCTTCAAAAAGATTGACAGCTTCCATTCCAGGAAGATCTCCAGAATACATGCATAATTTCACGAGGCCCTTATTTATTTTAATCGCATTTGAGATCAAATTCGAGTCGTCGACTGTCTTGAGAATTTGCGGTACATTGTGTCTTCTTGTTTCGGCGAAGGAGATTTCATCGGAGCAGCTAACAATTCTTTTGGAGGTTGATAGGATGGCTGATAGTTGTAGTTATATTCGCTGGCTCTTCCCAAGGCCCAGAAGGTGATCCTCACTCCTTTTCCCTAAAAACGATGGTAATGGTTAAAATAAGTTCCTGTGCCTTTATGATGACTTCTCCCCTGCTCTCCGTCACATACTCTTCACCAAAGTTTTTCGTGAGCAAATCGTGAGCAGATTGAGACAAATGGATGTGGCTAGCTGAAAAAAAAAGACTGCTTTTCCTCAGCTGCTTAGCTCCTTTACCCTTTCCATTACTTTCCATTCTGGAGGCGGTATTGACGGTATCTCCAAAGAGACAATATCTCGGCATAGCTAACCCAACCACTCCGGCAACACATGGTCCTGATGATTTACGGCTGTTTGAGAGAGAAAATTAGTCAAACCTGAGTTCACGCCAATACGAAGCTCAATTTTTTCACGAGGAAGATGCGCAATCCGAAAATTTCGGCAATAATCCATTAGAACCAGGGACATCTCCACAATTTCACGGATATGGCGGACGCCATTTCTAGCTGGCAGACCGGAGACACACAAATAACCATCGCCTATGGATTCTACCTGAAATAGAGGCTGTTTAACCTTTTTGTGTAATAAGAGAAAGTGAGACGAATATAAACAAATTTTCTTATGGAACATTTCCTTTGCTCTGCATTCCATCTGTCTCACCTTGTAAGCATCATGTTGTTCAATGATACCATCAAAAGAACTGTACAATTCGTTCAACAAGCTGACAACCTAAACCCATTGTTTCCGTTCGAGTTTTTCCCAGAGAAGGCCCACCTGTAATGGTGAACACTTTGCAGCCAGCTGTGTAAATTTTACAATGTCAGAAAACATGACGCTCACGCTGTCAAAACCTTCCGGCTCTATAACTTGACCCAATTTCAGTTTCTCAGCTACTTGTCTAAATAATCGAATGTTATTCCACAATTGTTGTCCATACTTAGGTAGCATTCTACTCAATAGAAGATCAGCCTTCTTCTTCTCGGCGATGAGCTCCTTTGTTCGATCCTCAACTTCCAACTCCAATGTCCCCGTATATTCTTCCATTTTTTGGAAGACATGGTCGACCAGGTTTCCCTAAAAGTTTTTTATCTAAATTTTTTCCGAGGAAGTAAAACTTTTTCTCGTGGCATCATGGCGTCTATTGTCTTACAGATAACAGCACTATCAGGCCGTTCAGCTGGGTCTTCTGACCAACAATCCCTTATCAATGAAAACTGAAATAGAGCAATCCGTGTGACAAGAAGCCGCCCTACCAGAGCCGAGCTCAATTCGGCTTCTGTAGTTTCAAAAGTCGGTCGAACTGGTCGACTGCCGCCTTTCTTTATCATATAAACCAACTCTAAAAATAGGAATTATTCTTCGCTATGGGACCCTGACAACCATCGAGGCTTTCCTTTCTGTCTCTATAATTCCAGGCGGGTTTCCTATTGACAACCTCTGACGCGATTATGGCGAACGAATAGATGTCGCCCTGCTGGGATGACCCCGGGAGGCGCAAATGTTCGGGCGCCATCCATAATTGCACTGAAAATTGAGGGATTTTTTCTAGAAGAGTTGGTTGTACATTTCTCTTTGGCTCTTTTTGACGGTCCGAGACAGCCCGTCCCATGGTCGGTTATTTTGACTTGCCAGCCTTCGTTAACCAAACAACAGCCGGAATGCAACCTGCCGTGACACTTGAGAAATGATTGGTGAAGGTAGTGTATGCCCTGTGAAATGATCATAGTTTGATCGAAAAAGGGAGAGTGACTCGGGGTCACTTGTCACCTCTGCAATATCCTTAATGACACAATAGACAAAGAAGGCGTCAAGAGTATTCAAATTGCCATTGACAATTATGTCATAGATACTGCTCCGACTACAGTACTTCCAGATGACTTTATAGTCGACGCCATCCATCGACATCCCAATGAATTGGTTCACATTCGGATGATCCAACTTCCTCAACTAAACGTCTCGTACATTTTGTCAAATGAAGTATCCACCTTGATGAAATTGTCAAAGTCATTCTCAGTCAACATGACGGGATCGTGCTCAGTGACCATAACATGATCCTTTTCCAACACATAGACGTCATAGAAATCGGCTTCCATCATACTCCGATGAGTCAGCTCACTTCCTGACGAGATACTCGACGTCATTGACCTCATGCTGTTCCTTTCCTTCTTCTAAAATTGGATCTCTTCCTTCGCAATCCAATGGGAACCAACTTTGACAGGCTTCAATAACCTGCTGGAGGATACCTGCCACTCTGATCGCTGTCGTTCCTTCCTCTCTTGTCTTGATCTGAATATTTCTGTCACTCATAAAAGAAGCAGCTTGACCTTATCAAATACGAGATAATTGCAATAGCAATCAAGAGCAGGACTATTGCCACGGCTAGCCCAACAGCCACAAATAGGAGATTCTTTTGCCAAAAAGACAGAGGACATTCCAGCCCCGAATAATTACAGATAGGCCTAGCCAATGGCCTAAAAAGTTTGCATTCTAAAACTATTCGATAGTGGAACCGTTTTCCGCCACGAGTTGCCCACAGTCCAGCGTCAGGGCTGCTGAAGATTGGAGTGTAATACTGGAACAAGTTTGCAATCGACCGGAAGTCGCCTTACCACAACATTGTCCAATACAGTAATCTCTGCATAACTTTCCTCGTTTCCCCCAGAATCCAAACCATACAAAATATAGTCGGGATCCCTAGTTTTGTTCGAATTTATTTGAACAGTTCCTGTTAGGCCTAAAAGATTTGTTGCCACGGAAATTATCCAGACCATTGAATCTGATTTGTGATGAGTCTTGGAGAAAGTCGGCATTATTGTAGCCATTTATGGGATCTCTTTGAATTGCAGTCGAGAGTGCCAGCCCGTAGAGATAGACAGCGTCGTGTAAAGAGCGGGCAAAACCACCTGGCTGAACCAAACAAGTAAAGGCCAGCCGCATGAGAGTTTACCTGTTTGTCACCATTGTTCATACAAGCTGTCGTGGAGCAGAATATCGGAGCCTCTCTGACTCTTTTGACAATTTCCTTATTGAATGTGGCCAGATACGCAGTGTCATTTACAGAATTACTCAAATCGAGCTAGAAATAGAGGGGAAGGAAAGAAACAAACCACAAGAGTTCGACCTGCAGCTTCCTTGGCCGCATTGTCTTTGCCGTCTCTGTTGCCGTTTATGGAATCGAGCCAGAAAGGAGATAATCCACTGGATACTGGAATCATTTCCTTAAAATTTCTATGATAACTTTACGTTTAGCACCCATATCAGCTACTTGACCAAAGCCTGTACTTTTCATGGACAGGAGAAGATAGACATATTCATCAGTGGCCATTCCATTATCCGCTGCTCTGTACATAAATTCACGAGCATCGACAGCCAAGTCAAAACAAAGCATGACAACTGAATAGATAGCTGCGAAATGAGAAGAACCTACTCCTTGCTCTGAGTTTTATTCTGTTTAATAGACTGACATAGGCAGCTGGGTCATTCCTAGGTATTTCACTGTTGATTACAAGCCGTGTTTGAAAAGTGGAATTATTCAAAAGGGCCAGTTGTATCGCATTGTTGATTCCTTGACAGTAGTTGGCATCATCTCGGGTATACAACAAAGCAAAACGATCCCATTTAAATGTCTCCAAGACCTGAATTTCTCCATGCTTTCAATCCAATGCCCCTACTTTCATTGCTGAATTTCCCAAAGAGACAGAATTGGAGATGACTGTCGTCAGATACGAGAATTTGTTGAGATTACCAAAATCAGAGGCCATGACGTATCCCCACGAGATCATATAAACCTTGTAGTACGTCGACAGAATCCCCATCATGTAGGCGGCTGGAAGATTTCTTTTTTATTTTTATGAGAAAAATTTTATTTTCATGTAGATTCTGTAGGAAGAAGTACTCACAAGCGAAACATGGTGGGCCGATTATGGCGTCTACTTTCTTTTCTTTAATAAAGTCGACAGCAACTGCCGCGGATCGAGATGAGTCACACTCGGTGTAATTAACATAAACTCTAGAAAAAGTGTGGGACAGTTATCGGACAGATAACCTGAAATCAACATCCAAGAGGAGATTCTGTTTTCGAAGAAGTTCAAGTGCTAAGGAGACTGCTCCCCCGGTCACCGACCATCCGATGTTACTCGTCTCCGTCGCTTCTGCAGCTGCAATTCCAACAGTAACCTAAATCTCCCTTTGCTCGAAAAATAAACAATTACTATTCTTTTCTGTCCAGGCGGTAGTGTGCTCTGTGGGGGAAGTGTTCCAGTTGTGATGGACGGAAGGGTAGAAACTACAGGAATAGATGTGATATTTTGACAGAAAATGAGGGGAAAACAGTAGAAGAGAAGAGATATCAACCACATAGACAAGTCTATCTACTGGCGAAGAAGCCCAACGGGCTCATATATAATTCCCTTGTAATATTGCAATTTAGAGGAAACCATATCTTTATTATTAGCATTAGGATACGTCAAGATTCCCTAACTGAAACTGTCATTTCATGTAAAGCTAAAGTCCAAACCACCTCCGCCCCTTTGTCATGTCCCTCTGTCCAATGTCTGTCAAGTTTAGTAGATCAGAGTGTCTTGTGTTCTCGCTTGTTTGTTTGTTATCTCACCTCTCCAATGTGTCAATATTTCTGTTGTTTCTCCCAGCAGCAGAAAAACTTTATTTACCCGTAATGTATCGAGTTTTGAATATACAAGTTATAAAAATACAAAAGAGAGAGAGAATTTTTCCCTACGAACTGGCACTTGGAAATGAGACAAATGGCCCGATAGTTGTGTACTCCGTGGATGGCTGACTAAGGACGGTCAGCTGCAAGATGACCGCCATTCGACGTCGTCGGTCGATCTGCCATCTCCACTTCGACGTCGATTCTGGCCGGTGTCTCATGTCTAATTTCGGTCTCCTCTATGATTCTCGTCAATGGCTGAAATCGACTTGTTGTATTCTGTGTCAAATGTCATCTTGTGCTCTGTTGTCGTAAACCGACTGGGGTCAAAGTAAAGTGACCCAGTTTGTTCAGTCATTTCACTCGATGGCGCAGCACACAGAAACTGTGAGAAAAGGCGAGAGTCAAAAGGGTTCGCCACAAATATTTGCCGGGACTCTGCTTGTGAGTGGCGCAGAATTCGAAATGACGCGGGAAAATCAGGGAAAGGCTGTCAAATATTGAACCGATTGGGGGGAGAGATGTTGAGGTCATTGGACTTCCGCTGCACCCGGCCCGTGGAGTACATGTGATCGACCTGATTTTTGCGACCGGATTGGACCTTTTGATTTAGTGCTTTCCAAGGACATCAACCATTTGACGGCCTATTTTTTGAGAAATTCTACGTCAAACACATTTTCCCACAATAAATGGCCATGTTTTCTGTCCCCTAACCCCTTTTCCAATTTTTAATAGAAACTTGGCCCAGAAAATGATGTAAACAACTGGGGAATATTTGCCATGGCAGAAAGTCAAATATGGCCAGGGAGAATGTGTAATTTGAAGAGCTGATCTCTTTCCAGCTAAAAGACACAGACCACAGAGTTGAATGATCTCTTTGTCTGTCAATGAACTCACTGTTGGCGAGATCGGTGTAATCGGAGTGAGAGGAGCACTGCGGACGGCTTCTTCGTAGGATGGAGGGGCATCGAATTTTGGATCGTTCACAGATGGCGTTATATATAAGGGAAGAGGAGTTGTCGAGTTGGGTCGAGCAAAGGACGGTATCGGGCTACGGGGAGGCGACATTCGAGCACGGACGTTAGCCACTGCTCTCTAAAAAACTATTTTTGAAGTCGAAATAAACCCCTCAAGCATTGTTTAAACTGCAAGCAAAGCTAGTTTAGCATCTTAAAATAACTGTGGGTTTTCCCTGCCCTCGGTGCAATCAGTCTCGTCAATTAATTACCAATCGGCTTTCCTCACAGTTTGACTGATCCCCGTCCTATTGACACCAAATGATAAACTGAGATTGACCCGGGAATTTCTCGACGTACCTGTGCTCGTCGAGATCGGCGATTACTGACCAACATACAGAATAATGTAATGACGACACTAATTATGGCTACTGCTGCTGAAAAAAGCGAGATTTTATTTGAGGGAGAAGTAATTGCTTACCAATAATTAAAATAGTTAGTGCTCCACTGGGAATGCCCTTACTCTCTTGTGTCTCGTATACCATCTCGCTGAAAAATTAACTTCTTTAATTGAGATAAAGATAGAAAATAAGAAACAACTATGAATAGAGCCGTTTTTTTCGATCGGGAACAAGAAAAGTCCGGCCAAACTCTGTTGAAGGGGTCTAGGAGTTAGCTAGGCAAATAGCAACTCTCTCCGGCAAGGCGGCACCGAATCTCATAGAGAAGGGGGGTTCTAGGGGGGCTGAGGTTGTTCAAACAGTTAAAAATCAGACGACGACATTGTCATCTGGTGGATTATGGCCACGAAGAGCAAGGAAACTCCTGGCATGGCTATTGTGAAATGAGGGAAGAGAAAGACGGTTCAGAGGGTGAACAAACAGAAAAACTCTGACTTTAGAAGATTCTCGATAGGCTAACAAGAGAATGTGACGAAATATTTCGATTGGAGTTCGACGAGAAGGGAAGGACAGAGGATGTTGGTACTGACAAGAAGGAACCAAGAATGGGATGTATCTCCCATGTCATCGGAATAATACTATTTATTTCCAATTTTGGGTGGATAAGTTCTAATAAAATGGAATAAGGAACCCCTTCAACATAAGCCGTTCGGCTGCAATATTGAGACCAAAGAAGAAAAAGAGGACTCACGTGGTAGAGGGCATAATATAAGGTGAAAAATCGGATAGCATTGGGAATTCAATATCTTCTTCAGATGACGGGTTCATCAGGGTTTGGTCTCGCCAGGAGAGGAGTGGGTTCAGACGCGAGAAGGGCGCTGCCGGGGTCGGGGCGACTGCGCTGCGCAAATTCTACATACATGTTTACTCAGTATTCTTGCTCCGTACCATGTGCTTTGGCCGCTATCAACTGAATGATGAGAGACGGAGGGCAGTCAATGGTTCGAAGGAGGAAAAGCTGGTTGATGTCTGTTGCAACCAAGTCCTGTGACCTCAAGAAAAAACTGTTCGGTCTTTAGTTTAGCCAATCAACCCGGTAATTCGAGACTTTTAGGTGCTTTCAGTCACGTCGAATTCAATTCGACAATTCAACTTTGTTACTTCCTGGGTTAAAGGACATTTGATATGATTCACGGAGGCGATGTATGCTCATATGATTTGGGATGATAGAGATACATCCCCGATTTTGATGAAAACAAAAAGGTCACAAATGGGGGCAGACATCGGAATGGATAGGATGGGTCGGAAATGGATACGAGCTGGGTCAAATGAATTATTCTGGAGAGAAAAGAAGTCGATGAGGTAAACTAGAGAGAAAGCTACCATTTCAGGGTGTTTTTCTGTTTATAATCTACTCGAAATAACAACATGAAACTAAAGAGAGTCAACGGGCCGACATCACATGCGCGTGTAACTGGACGACGATGACTCGAGACTTTGTTGATCCGCCACTCAAACCTCATTACAAGTAACAATTAAATAGTCTTTTGGGATTGATTCGGAGCCTTGTTTCTTTTCTCGCAAATGACTCACTATCCCTTTGGCATGGAGAGACAAAAGCGACGGTTAGGAAATATCAAATAACAAAGCTGTCTACACAAAAAGGAGGATAAAGCCGGGAACAACACCAATGCTCCCAGTTTTTTTGCTGATGGAATCATCCATCTCAAACACTCAAATTAACCGCGTCTTCTGTCAATAAACCTGTTCAAATAGAATTTGAGATTCACCAGAGAATTTTATACGTCAAGGCTTCCTTTTTGAGAAGGGTAAATAAATAACAAACGGATATTCCAAAAGATTTCGGCCAAGATGACAAGTGTACTGGGAGATGGAGATCCTTTTTTGTCATTGTGTGCTTATGCTTATGAAATCCAGCAGTAAGGGGATATCTCTCTGACGAAGTATCGACTAATTAGGACAGGAATAGCCAGAAAAGGTCGGGAGATTAGAGACAAGCAGGAGGTATCTAACCCGACGGTCAGGTGAGTGACTTTCAACGAGGGTAAACTTACCAGTCTGCCAAGGTTTGACAAGGAGTCGATGAGTGTTTGCACCCACGCTGAACACACAGGCTGACAACTTCTGGCAATCATCTTAATTCGATCAAAAACACAAAATCAACCTTTTGGACTTTGTGTCATCTTTGAAGATATCTGGGTGGCCATAATATTTTTGGTAGATCTCAAGAGGCCCCGTTAGACATAACACGATGTCTATACCGTAAAAACTGAATCCGAACCCCCTGGGGCGCTAAGTTTCAATACCCCCCTTTCCCCTGGGGCAATAAAACAAGAGGGGTTTTATTATAGGGGGGGGCGCTAAGTTTCAACGTGCTTTTCAGGCCTCAGATATCAAGAAAATGCAACTTTTTTGAGAAATTTTAGCGAAATTTTTCAAATTTTTCTCAATTTTTTCTCATTTTTGACCACTTTTTCTCTAATTTTGTGGTTCGAGATTTTTAAAAATCTTATTTTTTATGCGGTTTTCTGTCGGAATCTTTGCAGAATGCCTGGCTAACCATGACTAAAATGGTTGTATCATTCGGTTTAACTATTCCTACAGACACAAACGGCTGTTGGACGGTGGAAATAGACAATCATTATCAATTCCTGACCAGCTTTAGCATTATCACCACAGATATTCGCGCAGTACTTCATTTTTGCGAACATAATTCCTATTCGTTGAGCCTGTGATGAGCAATCGGGCCCCGTGGGTGCTGACCGAGCCTGCCCAGACCGACGATTACTCACGAAATCGTTCGCCGACCCTGAGGCGGCTTGGTAGGGATGCCGGCGGGAGGGGACGTCCCGAGGGACTTGACGTCCCGTCCCGTCCAGGGACAGGAACGTCCCGCTAGAGGTACGAGTTCTTTTGGGACGGGACCTGCTCTCTACGTCCCGTCCCGCAGGCAGATGATGGATACATTCGATCTAAGCCGGCTGTAAAAGGAAAGGTCTGTGCAGCCTTGCTGTGTACCAGAATCGTATCCTGATTCCAGCAATACTTTGCAAAGAGACTCGGAGGCGTTCGACCCATTTTGCATTGTAGTGGTTGAAAGAGTACCGATGAGTACAAGAGAAATGTATTTTCTGGTGCTTTTATGCTGAACTTCTCTGTTCTCCTTCATACAGAACATAGAATGATGAGCAGTGTAATTTGTTTCGTCTAATATTCGTGGAAATAAGCAGTTTTGCTAGGCTATAAAGACAATTTAGAGCTCTTACATTATGAAAAATCGGATTCTACGTCTAAAAATACCCAGGTAATGTAGCCAAATTCGGTATGAAATGAAGTTTGGCGAAAAATCGGGGGGCTATAGCACAGGGAGGGGGCATTTTTGGGGGAGGGGTTATATCTCAGGGGGGGGCCTTAAGTTTCAATATACCCCTTTACCCTGGGGTTATACTAGGGGAGGGGTCTTATTACAGGGGGGGGGTTCGGATTCAGTTTTTACGGTACTTTCAAGTGGCCCATTGTTTTTCAGAATTATTTATTATCAGGAGCTGGTAGTCCTCTTTCTCGGTGACATAACATCAAGTTCATTAACCGATTTGTCTGGAGCTTCTGGATTCCAGCTGGCATGATGTCCACAAATTTCAGGTACATGCTGCTTTGAGGTCATAATCAGATAGACAAATTGACTTGTGCTGTTTGATGGTGGCTGTTTATTGTGGATGACAGCAGCCTGCCAGGAAATAACACAGCTTCTGAAGGGTACGGCCCCGTCAAAGAGCAGACAGTTGCACTTTTCTTTTCTTGGGAAATCCCTTCAACGGGAACATTATACCAACTACTACAGTATGCAAATTATATTTTTTTAAATATTCTGATGCCATAAAGGATCACATTAATGTTTTATGAGTTTAAACGGCGTGTTTTTAGATCAGAGAGGACACACCCTGTTTTGATTCTCGAAATAAACACAGAACAAAGGGATCTTTTTTCTGCAAGAAGGATTTTCTTAGAAAGGATCAAACTTCTGGTGATCGACATCACTTGCTTCTTCGAATAATTAGGGCTTATCTCCTTTATGCAATTTCGTTCTCACCACGCAGAATGTTTTTAAATGAAACTCAGTGAAGTAAACATAATATTTTTAGGGAAAAAAGTTTTCTTTGTGAAATGGATCGGAAGTTAGGAGGAGGTTGCTTTGTTTTGCATTGAAGAGCTGCAGTCGACCATAGCAAACGGTTCTCTGAGGGCGTCAAGGAGGAGGGGCAGAGATCTGGCGTGGGCAAGGCAAGGGTCATCTTTTTGGAGTTTGGTATAAATTCCGGTCACAGTTTTACTTGATATTCTGTAGACCCCCCTCTCAAGCCTCTCGGTGTCCTTCAGTGTAGACACTAACCATACCCAGCTCAATTACCTGCCCGTATGATATCATAGATGTCATTCCCTGTCATTATCAAATGAATAAATAATAAAAAGAAAAAACAACGAGTTCCCGGTTAAGTTGAGAGGTCATTTATTATAGTTTATGACTTTCAAAGATCAGTGGATCGAGATGTTCAATCAAGAGGATTAAATGTAGAATCTTCTGTCTTCTACTTCTTTGTTCCGTTCCAGCCCATTGCCTTGTAGAATTACAGAAAGAACAGGATGAGATCAAAAATAAAAGCTTTATGTTGTAGAAGGAACTAATTTCGACAATTCGTTCCATAGAAAATTTCCCATCTTGGCTCTACGAGAAACACTGGCATTCAAACTTTAAAATTTTCTTAAAATTTTATTCGATAAGGTCAAACTGGACAGTCTGTGACCGTGTTCACAAAAAGCAGGCTCCCTGGAGAGCTGGGGAAGATCACAGTTTCCTGACCAATAGCTCCCTTACTGCGTTTCTTATCATTCCCGTTTAGATCAGGTTCGAGGTCAAGTTGTTCTCTGATATCCTAAATTAATATCGTAATAATAATTTTGAACCATAAATAATTCAAAAGCCGTTTTATTTCGAATGTTCATACTTTGTTTTAAACGGAGATAACAGCTTTGATACTAAATTATGATGATTGGAGCTCGTCACAATATCCATGCCATAATTTATAAGATATTTCAACCGCATCCTGTTATTTCATTCCTGTTCCATTTTTATCGAACACGATCTGACGATCTTCTTTTTTTTCCTCTTGACCAGTTTTTCTGTAAAACCTTCGTCTAAATATACGTTACCAATTCCGTCACATCTATTCATGCTCATATCGGATTAGAGAAGACGTAACTACAGTAACCTTCAATGACTACGTACTCTTGTACTGTCAAGGGATTTGATTGTACAGTGGATTGGATGTCCTCTCCAAAAGGGTAACTTGAATACTTCAGTGACTTTGGACTACGGTAGTTCAACCACCCAATAATTGGGGACAGAGTTCTCCATCAAACCGAGAGATCATTTTCCCAAATTAGAAACGTCATGCCGAAATCATTCTTTGGCAGAGGTCCACCGAATTTGTATACACTGAATACCAGACGGATTCCCAAAAAAATAACGAGGAGCCGACCTGCCCGAGTAGTATTGGGTCGAGCAACCCGAAATTACATCCGATGATATCGCTATCCCGGCTGTCGCCAACTCATACAATCCTGGTTAAAGTTCCTTGTTGTCAAATTGGCATTAAAGATCTTCAAATCTTGTTGGGCGTGGCTGTCGAAGGAGGAGCTTCATGCCTCTTCCCTATATATCTTTTCAAACCCTCTTCAATTTCATTCAAAGCCGCCGGGTTAACTAGCTATAGTTACCGTAATCCTGTGTTTATAAGTGACCAGATTCGCGCCAACTTTTGCATTCTCTCGGTGTTATTAATTATTCTCCTTGCCACTCCCTTTTACTTGGCTATTTTCCAGTACTTGGTCCTATCATGCAACCGCAACAGCCTCCCCAATCGGATGACATTCCCTGTAAAGTTTGTCAGCGAATGGGATCCCGCAACTTTTACAAGGGACAAGTTTGCAAGTAATTGACCTTTTCCTGAGTCTGTCTATTCCTCGTTTCCAGTGCTTGTCGTGTTTTCTTCTACCGTAATGTTGTCGATCATCAAAAATTGGAATGCGAGAAGAAGGATGGCAACTGCCGCGTCTATTTCAGTAAGACGCCAAAATGGTAAATATGGGGGTTGAAATTTAGCTATCAAGCGTTTTTGCATTTACTGTCGCTTCCAAAAGTGTCTGAAGGCCAATATGAAGGTAGAATCGGTCAACCGGCGCCCTGTAGGACAGCGTCCAACCAAGCTATCGACCCCTTATCTCACCTACGAGGCAATCCATGAACATCTCGTGAGTTCTCATTGAGAACTTAAATAACACCGCGTACAGACTTATATTTACGGTGGAATGTTTCGCGATAAGCCAGAAAATGTGTTGAAAACGTTCGGAATCCATAACGTGGTTGAAGTTGTCCGCCACTTGGCCGACTACAATAGGTACATCTTCCGCTACGGCGGAAATAGTCCTTCTTGGAGCCCATTGAACACTGATTTGGCTCTTTCCGACATCTTCGTAAACGCGGAGTTTTGCATTGATAAGAATACTGTAAGGGTTCTTTGGTATCTTAATTAATTACGTAAATAGGCGGTCAGTGACATCATCTCGAAGGATCCGATGTCCCATTACATCCAATACAACATGCCGGCTACCATTGTCCGCTCGGTCGTCGCAACCATCGAAATGTTGAGCATTGCCGACAACTTCCGTCAATTTCCGTGGGCCGATAAGGTTTTTCCTTGAGAATCTTGGCAAAATCTCTGAAAATTACAGGCCAAAATGGTCCAGCGCGGTTGCACTCTGCTGCAGACTTTTGTCGTCCACTATGAGAAGTATCTTCGTCGCATGGATGAAGACGCTTTCTGCCAGTATCTCAATCGTTTCCGTGCTACCCAGGAACTGCCGGATAAGTAAGAAAAAACTACTTGGATTACTGTTATCCTTGTTCAGTTTTATGGTGGACATGAACCAAGGCTACTACCGTAGACTCGACGAGCTCTTCATCACCATTCAGCCGACTGAACAAGAAATGTCAATCCTTCGTCTGATTGGCCTTTACCAGTCGTGTAAGCCGCCAATTCCAATGCATAGATTACTGTAATTTATAGATCCGGAGCTTTCGCTGCACGGGATTAATGTAGCTATCCAGACCAAGATACGTATGACTTATCTACTGGAGCAATACCTTATCGAGGCTTATCCGGAGCTGACCCGTCGTGAGATCCTTGACAAAGTTCATGGCCTGCTTCAAATTGTTCGCTTTATGAAGGTGAAGGAAATCCATTTACAGAGAAGAACACAAATTCAGGAGATCCACGATGCCAACCACAACTCCTATTTTCGGGCCCTCGTCGACTGCGGATTTACCCAAACTACTTTGGGATACGATCTCTTCATCCGCCAGTATTGATCTCATTTGATCTCTCGATTACTCACGTATTCTACCTTCCCAGTACCTACCTTCAATGTTGTATTATCCTCTTTTTTATATACCCGTCAATGTTGTGTTGTCCTCTTTTTTAATTACCGTAATCGTTGTGTTGTCTAATAAAAATAGTGTAGTCAACGGTTGATTGAGTCGAAGATAGATTCTAGTTGAGTTATTTGTTTATTCTTTTCAGAAAATGGCCATTACGAACCCGCTCTTGTAGAAAAACGACGACATCTTCAAGGACTACTATATTTAACAGTTATTCTGAAAAGGAAACATTCAGTGGAGCGAATGAAAAAAGCTTACCCGTGCGTCACCGGTGTAGATTTTCATGCTGGAAGGAGATGAACCGCCGAGGAAAGTTCTCTCATGGAGCAATTCGCCGTAACATTTGATAAACCCGTAGTCGAAGTCCGGCAAGACTTTGTTAGCTAGGAAATGACAATGGGAATGAAGAGGAGATACAAACCACAAATATGATGCAACTGGCTGAACATTGGAAGATATTCCATCCCAAAGATACATGTCCCATGGCGATCGAAGATGCTCCTACACGGTGGATTGTACCACTTTTCCCATTCATTATATCTAAAAGGAGCGTCCGTATTAAATAAAGTAATAAATTACCGAGTGATGTAATGATTATTATCAGAACAGGGCATTCTCGGAGCACCGGGAAGTTCGAGCTCTTCGGTGGCGATCAACGTAGCCCAGAATAATTCATCGGTAGCGAATCGCTAGAAAAACACGTGGCCAATTATAGCTGGGAGAAAAAAAAACAAACATATGGTACTTCGAACGCTTCCAATAGACTCTTGTAGTTCATCTCGTTTATGACGAATTCTAACATTTGGCGAGAGATGAAGACTTCGTTATAATTTTGGGAGATGTCCAAAACAGCATCTCGCTGTCTCTGCGACCTTTCCTCTGCTTAAAAGACGAGAAAATTCACAAAAATAATGGGGTTACTTGCCATTTTTCCATAGATTTAGGCTTTTAGTGGACCAATCTTTGGTTACCGCGTACCGCTTCCACTGAGCCGGCTTATGTCCAATTGCATGCGAACCGTTTAAAAATGCGATAATCCGGCTTACTTCCTGGTTTGTTCGCAATATGAGATCATGATTCTAGGAAAGACGAGTTATCGAAGGGAAGCGAGCTCTCACCTGAGCCCATAGAATATATTTCCATCCTTTTTTCTTGATTAATTGTTCTGAACAGTCAAAATGACCGTAATTGATAAAATGGCCATTTGAGTCAAAATCGAATCTCTGAAAATAGACAAAAGTCGAAGGGTTTTAGTGCCTGACTTTTTTGGAGACAATCACATTTGGTAGGCATTTCTCCAGGGTTGTCATCAAATTGACAAAGGACTGGCTGCTTTTGGCGTCAATAGAATAACAGTAACAATTTTGGGGTGAGTATGTCTGGGCGAGGACAGTCTCCTGCCAGAAATAATCCTGTAAGAGCGATTGAAATGGATAAAAATGGAGGGAGTGCCTTATAAACAACGCGTGAAATGGCATACTTATGGTCGACTGTCGGATAAGTGAGATTTACGAGGATACGAGATCTAATTGAATCACAATCCATGGGCAGTGGGGTCTTGTCCTAAATATATTTTTTCAAAATGTCAACAATAAGCTCACATCTGCAACTATTCGTCCCCAATGTCTATATTTCTCGAATACATCTCCCTTTGGGCTGTATTCATTTTCTTTAAAAAATTCAGAACAATCGAAACCGGGATACCTGAATAAAAATACTTAAAAATCACTGATTAGGCTCACATTTCATATTTTGGTAATTTGTACAAGTGTCTTGGGAGAGTTCTCCGTTTAAATTTCCAATTCTTTATGTCATTCTGTAAAATTATAGGAAATTGGGTGGAAAACTCACCCAATCGACAAATAAATTGGTATAATAATAAAGGATAATTAAAACTATACAAAATATGAAAGGTACAAGTCGATTATAGCGCCTCAAAAGACGAATAAAAGGTAACATGCCGGTGGTGACCCATGAGGCGACTGGGACTGTCGGCGGTTAAGCAAACAACACGACGTGGCTCAAGACATTGGCTATTTCTTCTCAAATTAAGATGCCAACTGACGATGTAGGGTCAGTCGCGTAGTGCAGGTTTAGTTGACATCGAGAAATGAAAATATCACGAGAAGAGCCGGTGATTTTTGTATGAACAGTTCATAAAGCACAAGATGGTCTAGGATCCGTATCGCTGTACTATTTTTTGATAAGCAGAACGTGGTAACAAAGAGACAATTGTCCGATCCTCGTGCTCTCTAGTACGGGCCTTTTTCTATTCCCTCAAAATAAAAATATGAAGCGGGAGACGGTGAACATCATCCAGCTGGGTTTCGGCTTTTGTTTCATTTACACCGCAATGAATTCCCAGGTAAGGAATCACTTTCTAGAGCACAGTTCGTTGTAGGCTTTCATTGTCGAGCCTGTTCTTGCTTCCTATCATTCCTATGATCCGAGGATACCGTCCAACTTTGGATACACATTGTAATTTCTCTCGTTTTAGTTTTACAATCATTTCCAGGATGTCTATCAGTTCGATTTCCCTAATGGTTGGTAATTTCTTCGCCCCGTCAGTCATCAGATTACTAGGCTCAAAGTAGAGTCTCTTCTGCAGTAGCCTTTGTAAGATTTGGGGAACAGGCGACTGTCTTTTTAAGATTTTCCTCTAGCCCTGATCGGATGTGAATTTATGAACAAATACTATTTCATAAGCATCAGCCTCATTGGTGGTTTTTTGTCCGGAGCGTTGTGGGCAGCTATGGGAGAATATATTTTGTTGAATTCAAAAGAAGACGAAGTTGAGAAATACTCCGGATTGGCTTGGTTGATCTACATGCTCAGGTAGCTCTCCTGCCATAGTTTGTCGACTAATTTCCAGTTATGTCTTCGGCGGTCTCTTCCTTCTTTTGATATTCCTGGTCAATCCGGACAACAGCTACACTCCTCGACTGATTCGATGTCTCTTTGCTGTCTTAGCAGTCGTTTCTAGCCTCGGTAACCGCTGACACCTTGTATATCCAACTTCGCTTCAGGCTGTATTGCATTCTTTTTCTTGCAACCACGACGTAGCAAAAGATTGGAGCAGAAAAAGAGGAACAAGAAGATATTTCGCAATGTTTGGGAAGAAGTTGTCTCGACTTGCAAGCTCCTCTTCTCCAAGGATTTCCTCCTGCAAATTCCCATTTCCATGTTTTCTGGATTCGAACTGATCCTCTTTGCTATCACATATCCCACTGTTCTTCAATTTACCCAGGGATTTTCAATTGACAATCAAGTTTTAGTTGCTTTGTCAGCTGTAGCTGTTGGTTCTGGAGAAATTGCCGGTACGGTGATGACTTTGTCACATGTAAATATTTAGCCGGAATACCTCTATTTCTTTTTGGAAAGGGCAAACTGAGCTACAAATTTTACATCAATCTTTGTTGTCTACTCGAGATTGTCACCTACATATTGATCTATATCAATACCCCAAATGACTCGGTTTTTGGAAATACGACCGAAAGAGGATTGATCAAACCGAGGTAAGATGCCCATTCTAGAAGAAAGTCTGTGGATTAAGCGTCGTATTGGCCTTGTTGGCGGCTTTTTTGATGGGAGTAGCCGATGCTATTTTGAATGTTATGACCCTGGGTTTTATCAGTCAACAATTTCCGGAAGAACAACAGTCGACAATCGCTTATTCTTTGAGAAATATGTTACAGGTCAGCCTGTAAGTTCTCCTATAAACCATTTTAAAGGCGATTTCGTGTGCTGCGATGCTCTACGTCGGCTCTTATGTCGGTCTCTATTGGCAACTGTTGTTTATTTCGATCGTCGCCATGATTTCGGCTGTTACCTTCTTTGCAGCTGAGGTCATTTTACACAGAAAATTTCGAGAAGATGACGAACAAAAGAAAAGAGCAATATCGGATGTAGAGGAAATATTTAATAAAACTTAAATCTATTCCGTTTCTCCAAGTCTTCGTAAATTGTTCTAACAATCGGTCGATAGACTTCATCGACCGCCCTCAGCCCAACGGCAAAATCCAAGTGAGTAAAGTGATCCAAGTCGTAGGATCCCTGAAGAAAGACGTAATTTCCAATTATCACAAAGGGCACCTTCAGTCCCGGCCCATATTTGGCTAGTAAATATTCCCTCGTGCTATCAATCGTGGTAATCTTGTCGTCATCGGAAAAGTACAAATAAGTCGGGGTTGTTATTGACGAAAGGTCGAAACTCGGAGGTTCCGCTGCTCCATAAATTTCTTGGTTTCCTTCTGGGCCATAGTCCATCCTTGCCAATTTATGAGAATGGATAAGTTGCAACCAATGGATGACGTTGAGAGTTGACGTCGAAGAGGGAAAATGTTCTAGATACAGAGCTATCCTCGACTGAAACTCCTCCTTTTCGGCAAAATTGAAACTAACCGAATTAAATTGAGAATTCTTTTGAAGGCCGTCGAACATTGCCATGAATGACTGACAGAGGAAATGACCGAAAACTGGCTGATTGCAGAAATGAGTTATTCCTTGTCGACTGAAATCGGGCAGCTCAAAAGGGCGAAGACGTCGACCAAGAATATGCTGAACTATTTGTTGATTACAGAAAAATAATAAAGTACATCAATTATATCGTAAATAGTCTGACTGTTGAAGACATTTATCAGTCCGACCGTGTTTGCAAAACCACCGACTGGTCCCAAAGCGTAAAATTGGCGGATCTGAATCGAAATTTAATGAGAAAAATGTATTCCTGCCTTCTTCGCAAAATCTTCATTATCTTCTGCCAATTTTGCAAACATAATAATTGTGCCTTGGCTGTGTCCCACGTAGTAGAGATCTCGCTCTCCCGTATAATCCAAAATAAAGTCGACGGTGTCCGGAAGATCCCTATGAGCGTGATCATACCATCTGAAACATTTCCACACTGAAAAAATAATTCAATCCTCCCACGTAAAATTCCAATAGTCCGCTTGATGAGTGTCCGGGTTTGGATGTCGTCGACTGTACCTGTTTCCACGACAATTACCAAGCCAGACATCGAAACCTGCGTCAGCTAAGACATATCCTATAATTGACGGGGAAGACTCGGCTAGACGGGATGAGTTACCTGGTGACGTTGATGGCGGATTCATTACCGAATTTGAGCTGTCTCCAAATAGTCCGTGCATTAGCAAGACGACTGGTCGGGCTCCATTTGAAAACGGTGCTTCTCGAGCTGAATTACTAATTTCTTCATCAGCAGTTCTCTAACTTACGGTCTCTTCCATGAGGAATTCTGTGCAATTGAAGGATATAACCATCTTTTGTAGTAAGATCATGAACTTCCACCGGATATTTGTAGAAATTGATAAGACTTGGCTGCAAAAGAAATTACGCTGGCATTTCATTGCTTTACCGCATCCAGGAGAGCTTCCTGATCGACAAGATGTCCTGCAGCTGGGAAAAAGTAAAGGAATAATAGCAGCATGACTATTTCTGTCGACCTTCATGGGACGCTTATAAATAAGGCGGAATGGTTCTGATAATAAGTACGAGGTCGAGCACGTTTTTCACTTTTGAACAGGAATTGTCCTGACAATATTGACGACTACATTTGGATGACCTCCTCATCGTTGACCTCGTTCGATGTTTATTGGAATAACCATTTGTACTCTGTTGAAACAGATTCTATTTTCTGAGAGTTCATCAGATCGCCCTATTCATCCCGAAGACGCGTGTTTCCAATTCCAACAAGGACTAAAAATAACAAGAAACAGCAGCTATATTTATTGTTTCCCATTTCCGCTCGATATCGGTACAGTGCTGACAAGGGTGACCTTCTTCCGCCCGAATATTTTACTCAATGTTCTCCTGACACGTCGATTGACAAGGAGTACAAACCACGGAATGGGCAAGTAGCAAAGATCGTTGAGCAAAGCTAAAAACTGGTGAAGTCGACGGAGGGCAAACAACTTACAGCGGTAATTGTAGAAAGCTGTGTTGAGTGCGTTGTCAACAAGCACAGCACGGACATACCATTGAACCAACTGGAACGAAAATCAAAAGAGGAAGTCTCTTACCATGTAGGCGGAATAGACGATGGTCGAGAAACAGATGTAACAGTTGATGGCGAAGAGACGCAGCTTTACTTCGCCATTGTTTTTGGCCCGAATTTTCCAGTAACGAACAATTGAAATCAAGGAGCAAATGAAGATGAGCACGAAACTTATGATACCGGCTAGACCATTGACAAAAAAAGTATTCAGCTGGAAGAGAGAAGGATATTGTAGAAGAAAATAGGAACTTACAAAGTCATAGCCTGGATAAAGATGCGTCAATAAAATGTAGACGCGATAGGGAGACAGTGGCCAGAGTCGTAACTCGGACAGCAGAACATGTGTACAGAATACCAACGGAATTATGAAAATCAACCCGTGGATTAGAAGTTTTCGCCTTTTGAACAACTGAAATTCTCGTATAAAACAGAACATGGTGATTTTTACCACTTCACATTGAGTTGGGTAGACGATAGCATACATTTGGTAGACGGAAATGATAGTACTGCAGACTAAAGAAGCAATACTCCCCGTGGTCAAAAAGTAATAGGGAATACTGAGCCAATACTTGGAGGACAGGGCCAACCAATACGGACAGACGGCCCAGAAACTAAGAATTTTTGAGACGAGGAAAGAAGCCCACCAGGCCAGGAGATTCTAAAGATTTTAGATATGGAAAAACATGGAACCTTACCGCATAAGAATAGAGGCTAAAAAGGCGAACATAAATGGCCGAATAGTAGGTGGATTGCTTTTTGATCATAGCAACCACAACAAAATAAAGAATAGTAGTGGGGACAGCATAAATGAGAGAATAAAATTGGTAAACAAGATCAGTGGCCAGAGTCTCGTTGGAAGGAATACAAGATAGCTTATTCGACTCTGTCGACATCGGGACACACTGATGGATAGATCAGACAAGTTGCGAAGATCGCCGAGGACAAGAAACGAATTTGAATCTGTGAATAGGACGATTAGATGAAGGAGAGACAGAAAAAAGGACAAGATAAACATGTCTTGATGGATGTTATTGAGGATCTGTTAACCATTTGAATAGACTCGTTGTGGCTACTGGTCAGACATCTCGAAATTTCGACGGACATCTCTGCTATCGAAAGAACTTGATCTTAGATGCTATCCTTCTGTTATTTTGATCTGTGACAAATGGGGAAAGTTATCGCTTTATTTTGACAAAAGAATTTCAAAATTTGTTATTTCCTGAGGTTGATTGAGCTGTGCTGAGGAAAGGTGTACTTTTTCTGCCGAAGAGACCCAGAAAATACGAGCGCATCCGACGATTGATCAAGAGGGAAACCCAAGGAATTGGGAGATAGCAGACATCCGAAACCAGACCTAAACAGATGGCGACTTCATTTATGAGTTGAGACATACTTCTGTAGGAGAATACTCGGTTTACCAGGAAAAAGTCGACAGCAAAAACTCGGGCGTAAAACATAAATACTTGTAGAGTTATATAGGAGATCATAGACAGGCAGATATACAGATTGATAATGAATAGTCGCAGCTTGACGGGATTGTTATTCTTTGCTCGAATCTGACTGTAGCGAATTATCGAAATTAGCGACGTCGTAGAAATGATGATGAAACAAACGATCCCAATGATACCGTTGACGAATGCAGACGTTATCTGTAAATTCAGTCTGACAATGGCAGAGTTATACTTACGAAATCGAGTCCTTCGTAAATGTGAGAAAGTCGGAGATACATTCGAGAAGTCGAACTGAAGAACATCATCCGGATACGGGATATGAAAATATTACAACAACAAACCATTGGAATCACCACAATTATAAAATAAATTTTACTGATATGGCGAAGAAAGTGCTAAAAATGGTCGTCAAGGGAGAAAGCACGGTTCCCACCTGTTCAGCTCTCAAAGGAAAAAGAATTACGGACATTTGGTAAAAGGAAATGGTGGTAGAGCAAAGGAGAGATGCCAAAGGAAAAAGCGACAGCACATAGTAGGGAAGACTGATCAAATATTCACCGGATAAGCTCATCCAAAATGGACAAAATTGAGAGAAACCAAGAATTTGTAAGAGGAAGAAGTCTATCCACCAACAGGTCAAATTCTAGAAATGGGATTATTCTAAAGAGGGACGAGAATTTACCAAGGACATGGAAAGAGTTATGAGGCGAACATAGACCGGTGAATAATGACTGGCTTGTTCTTTAATAGAAATGATAGCGATTATATAGAGGATAGAAGTTGGAACAGAGTAGAGAAGAGCATAGAATTGGCTGAAGATTTCGTAGAGAATGGTATCGTCGCTGGGTCGACATTGTCCAAAGGAATGAGTTGGCATGACTGGTCTTGACTAATGGGCACCTCCTTCTGAAATCACGAGGCTTCTGTTTTTTTGCCGTGTTGATCTTTATCACAAAATTGTAGGACCAAATCAAAGATGAGTCGATGGCACCCCATTAAATGGCCAGGCCTTTTTCAATCAGTGGGCTCGCGCCAACCACAATAATATGTCTAATGAATATCCAATCAAAAAGTTCAAGGATTCTTTCAAAATAATGATCTTTCGGCTAATCTACGTCAAATTAACTTGATCTACTGCACCTTCCAATAAAACGTAGCAACATCCATTTTCGATGTTTACCCTACGGGGAGGTTTCAATGAACTTACTGGATATTGGGGCTATCTTTTCCACTTCCAATGGCTCGATCGACGCAAAATTCTACGGAACACGATGTCGATGCACACAAATTAGGTAGATGCCACATTGGATAGAAAAGAGACAATTCCAGATGTGGACGGAACGCTTCTGCCCTTATGGTGGGTCGGTTTTGCCATTTGTATTGGCGCCTGCTTCGTTAGTCTTGTTCTTTTTGTTATTTCTCTTTTTCTGATGTACAAAAGACGACAAGTGAGAAAACAATTAAATTTTGTCTATTGAAATAAAAACATTTTATTGGCTCTAAACTTCCGCGATATAATTGTACAGAGAAAAGTTTTGAATCTTCGTCGGGGTCACTCGGGGGGCATGCCAAACCAAGTAGGAATTCGTTCCCTGAATCGGATTTTATTTTAAAATTGAGGGGACGGACCTCCTGTTGGAATAGATTAATATCAGCTTTGCTCAGTTTCAAATCTCGAATGAAACAAAGTTCTATTGCTGAGAGATCGCATGTCTCATTAAATGACACCGTACTACTGAACATATTTTGTGCTTTCTGTTTTTCTCAGAGCTCACTTGACAATCAAATCCATGTTTGTTGCAAAATTAGCCAAGTCGAAGTACTGGAAAACACCTTGTTCACTTCCTTTCCATGTGCTCTTGTCATATGATCTTCCTGCAACCAAATAAACCCATTCCCACGTCACCTACCAACATCCCAGATGCCCATCTTCTCCACTGCTTTGACATAACTGTCCCAGAATCGGACATCATAGGCATAGTCGCCATCTCCGAAATAGACGACAGCCTTGGAATAATCTCCTTTGATTTGTGCCGAATTCTCTCGAATGTAACGGAGAGCCTCGTTTCTCAACATCCACTCTGAACAAATAAATCCTCAGCTGAATTGATGGGAAGAACCCGAGCTGTTTCCATTTGACTGGAAGAGGTAGGCATAGTCCCGACGGGCCTTCTTTATCACCGACTCCAAGACTTCCGTCTTTTCCGTGTTATTATCAGACACGATCCAAAATGCATCATCTTCATGGCGCAGAGTATTGGCAAGACTAAAATTGGATTGATAATTGGGAACGGAAAATGCTTGCTGTACTTAGTTAGATCAGCCAATCGGCTTGACGACCTCTTGGTTGCTGTGACAAAGACAACAAGAGTATGCTCATCTTCATTCTCGTGTCTGAAACTGTTTATTAAGACAAATTATGCCTGGACTGACACATGCTTCTCGTTCTTGGGTCCTCTTGTCCCAGTAAAGATGATAATTGTAGGAATGACAAAGAGGAGGACAACAAACCCAATGGCACAGAAAAATGGGCCGTTGTTCATGGTTGGAAATGGCAATGGCTAGCTGTTCTAGACCTTGTCTGTTCAAATAAAAATAGCAAGTTGGCAGCATTTCGTAATTTATTGGATCAAACAGTTTTATTTTTTGGTTTCTCTTCTACTTCTGGATCGGTTTCGACGAGATAATTATAGAGATCGAGCTTGTAGAGGAAACGCTCGTAGCCATGGTGCGACTGCCAAATCAACAAATCATCTGAGTTCTGTAACTTCATGATTATCTTCTAAACAAAGGATATTACTTCATTCTGAAAATATTGGATCTGATCCTTTGGCATATCGAGGTCTTTGATGAAACAAAGCTCAGAGTAGTTGAACTTGCACTTTTCCTCGAATTCGACCGGAGGGCTGAACAAATAAATCTCGACGGATATCTGGAGATCCTACTCCAGAATGAGTTCGGCATTGAAGGCCATGTTAGCAAGGTCGAAGTATTTGTATGGGGATCTCATCTCTGTGGCGTTTAGTTTCTTCTGCTCTTTGTCCGAAGTTTTAATTGGTCGTCCTGAACGACCTCATATCAACAGTCCGGTCTCAAATGGATACCCACCGACATTCCAAATTCCTATTTTTTCAATTTTTCTCACGTAATGATTCCACAACCTCAAGTCATAGGAATAGTCGACGTCGGCGAAGTAGACGATAATATTCTTGTACATTTCACCAAGTTCTCCCATATGCGTCCTCACATAAAACAGACCATAATTGTAGAGGTCGACTCGTGCTACAAGTAAAAGTTATCGACAAAGACAGTTGAAAGATACTTGTGTATGAAGTATTCGCTTCACATTTGGCGTTTAAAAGAACAGAAGGGAGATTGGACTGTTTGACGATGTCGGCGATGGCGTCGATTGACGGCTTTTCCGTCGAATTATCGACCACAACCCAGAAAAGATCTTTTACATTGGCAAGACTGTTAGCTAATCTGAAATAATATAGTTCACGCTTCAAATAAAGTATTGCCTACGTAAATAAGTCCGGTATCCTGGTAACTGTTCGATAAGTTACTGTAATTACGACAATCAAGGTCTCCTCTCTCCTTACTTCGGGAGGATTTCTGCAATTTACCTTCTGGGAAATGGGGAAATCTTACTCTGTCGTTCTGCTATCAGTTCTGGTAATAAATAAAATAGGAGTAGCAATTAATATTAGTAACAAGGCGGGTAATAAAAAGCTCATTTGACGGAAAATCCCGGGGTGTCAATCGTTTTATAGAATGTGGCATCATCAACACGTTGAGCAAAGAGAGCAAACACGGCCTTTTCCGGACAGATGGCTATGATTTATAGTGATACATCTGTAGAATGGCTTTATTTCTGATCGTGTAGTATTTACATGTGCTAATGGAGGAAAATGACAGTCTTGAACCGCAGAAGGCTTGTATTGATGGTAAGAAGGCGGTCATGCAGATGGTAGGTCAAGTATGTTACACCGACAAAAAGTTCTCCCCTTTTGTTTCAGGGCCAAAGTATTGTCATTTTAACATGCGTAATACCTGTCCCCAAGTGCGTCAGCGATGTTCGGGTAGGCCGACTAGTCGCGCATAATATTCTCTATCTGGTTATACTCTTCTCTCGCCTCGGTCTACCATTTTACCCTCAATCTCTTTTCCTCCTGTCTTCTTCTTTTTTTCTTAACCACACGCCGCTTGTAACGTGACGTTTTAAAACCGACACCGGAAGGGTTTACGCCGGTTAAAACAACAGATTTTCTGTATTTTGAGACGGAACCGGACTGACTGGGACCCGGGGGGTAAGACGACGGTTATCAACCACAGACAGACACACGAATGCCGGTCGAAGGACTTGTTTGTCAGCTGGCGTTACATTTCTCGCTACTCTCATACTTCCTGATCATTTTCCCCGAATATCACCATTTTTTGACCTCGTGCCGTGTGTTTCCGCGTCGTTCGCCTAACTTCTGTTCCAATTTTATCTCTCTATCCATTTCCAGACAATTCTTTCTTTGAATTCTTCATTAAAATGGTAACTGATCCATGTAGAGTACACCTGGCGGGAGAATGTTTTGAGCTACGCGTAGCAATTTCCCAATGCTTTTTGTTGTGAATCCTTTATAAGTCGTGTCTCCGATGTCTATAACCACATGGTAGTACTCATCTTTTCCTTTAGATTCTACGCCGTTTCTCAATTGTCTAGAATACAATAACATTTTTTCTAAAATTAGTTGACCTTTGGATGTCACAGGCCCACCAACAAGGAGTCAGACTCATTCCCCACCCTTTCATTGTCCCAAATGACATCTTCTTGCTTTGATCCTGGTAGTACACGGCCTTTATATCAGTGACTTTTATTTTCTAAACAAATTTGAATTTACTGTAAAGACTCACCTTATCTTGAGTAGTGGGGAAGTAGAACCATTTCAAGTGGAAGGCATCTTCCGTTACTTTGCACCATTTATCTTCGAAAAGAACTTCTTTTTTCTTGCCCATTACGAAGATTTTCTGTAAAATAATGTTAAAAATCGATTAGGAAAGAAGGAAAGGGGCCAAATAGTGAGCATCTGACTGTTATCAGCACTTGACGCCAAAAAGAACGAACACGAAACTATAACCTTATCTCTTATTTTAGTCAAAATACAAATAACAGTTGCAGGTTGATGGGATAGAATGGCCTGGAAAGTAAAACAGTTTTGTAAGGAGAATCCTCTCCTGGTGATGACGATGATCTCCGTCGTGTTGGGAGTCACACTGGGATTCGGACTCCGACCACTGAATCTCTCCCAGGAGACGCTACAGCTGATCAATTTTCCCGGAGAAATATTCATGCAGGTCTTGAAGATGATGATTCTTCCGCTCATCTTCTCTTCCCTCATCTCCGGTACCTGTTCTTAACTTCTTTAAAAGGTTTCTTCTAGCTTTGGCTCAAATGGATGCTAGAGAATCCGGTCAGATGGGTCTTGCCACTGTTCTCTACTATCTCACGACCACCGTTCTCGCCACTTTGGTAGTTTCATCTCTTTTCAATTATTTTCTATTTCAGCTGGGAATCTTCTTGGTAATCACCATCCATCCTGGTGATCCTTCGATCAAAGCTGGCCTCATTCCGGAGAATCCTCAAGATACGGATGTCTCGCCGCTGGATACATTCCTCGACCTTGTCAGGAATATGTTCCCAGAGAACATAATCCAGGCAACGTATCAACGGGTGCAGACATCGTATACAGTTGAGAGGCCAAAAGTGGCCAGAAATATGAGTGAGATGGTCGTGAAGAAGGTCGTCTCCTCTTCTCCTGGTACCAATATTTTAGGTAGCCTAGTCTCTTTCCTTCTATACCCTAGTTCAGGTATAATTGTCTTCTGTACAGGATTTGGTATTGTGATCTCGCAGTTGGGAGAGAGGGCGAGGATTGTCGTCGACTTCTTTGTTATTCTCGACGCAGTTATCATGAGATGGGTCGAGACGCTCATGTGGTAGGTTCTACTATTTATTTCCTTCAAAATTCTTTAGGTTTGCTCCTTTGGGTATCACTTGTCTTATTTGCGGAAACCTTCTCGAATTGGATGATCTCTCCGACACCGCCACCGTACTCATTCTGTCAGTCCTTTCTTTTCCCTATATTCATTCTTTCAGATATGTTTTCACAGTTATGGCCGGCTTCCTTCTTCATACGATCATTACCGTACCTCTCCTCTACTTCTTGATCACAAGAAAGAATCCCATGTTCATCTTTCGGGGTCTCCTACAAGCCATTGTCACCGCATTTGGAACAGCTAGCGGGTAATTAACCTAACTCAACTTACCATACTCTGTCTAGAGGAGCAGCATTGCCGATGTCGATGCAATGTATGGAAGACAATTGTGGCATCGATAGGCGAATAGTTCGATTCGTGTTACCATTGGGGTCGACCATCAACATGGACGGAAATGCGCTTTACGAAGCGGTGGCCGTTATCTTCATTGCTCAATTGAACAATGTGGAATTGTCTTTCGCCGAGGTTGTCACCGTCAGTATTACGGCGACAATAGCTTCTATTGGATTGGGATCCGTTCCAGCTGGACTGGTTTCAATTCTTCTAATTTTAAATACAGTAGGACTGCCTGTAAATGATGTCAGTCTACTCTTGACCATAGATTGGTTATTGTACGGTTTATTGTACTTCGTCGAAGATGAGAATTCTTTAGAGATCGAGTTAGAACAGCCATCAACGTTGTAGGCGACGGATTCGCTGCTAGTATTGTTGCCCATATCTTGAAGGAAAGACTGGATGATGGTGATGCCAGAAGCAGTTTCCGAGCACAGATCAAAGAAGAAATACGTAAGTCGAGGGTAGCTTCGTTTGACTTCGGTCTTCTAGAGCTTCTAAAGTCGGCCAATACCAGCCGACGGCCATCTTTCTGCAGCAATGCATCTTCAAGAGAGGTTTGACTGCTTTATTCTAAAATAGTTCTCTATTTTAGATGTATATGAACGCGATGCAAACCGCGGCCAATTCTTTGGCTCCTTCGCGTCGTGCCTCCATAGGAAATTTCAATTTTACTTGGAGAAGTGCGCTACTGGAACCGGCGTACACTCCGCTGCCAAAGGCAGAGGACGTTTGACAAACAGGGTCAAGCAGAGCTTTAATTTATATAAAAATAAAGATCAAAACAGGGTTAGACGGTGAATTTTGAGATAAGGGAAGTGAAGAGAGGACGAAGGGCGTCGATCCCGGCTGAAGTGTAATGCATGTCGTTGTCCATGTAGGAAAGGAGAGTCGTCTCGTTGAAGATTGAATAGATGTCAGCATCAAGAAAAGGAATTGTGGGATCGATGATTTCACATTTTGTACAATTTATTTGGGAGAGAAGCCTCCTAGTCGGCTCCAATTCCTCAACTGCCTGATTTTAATGAATACCTGACCCGAAATCTCTACCGCCCTGTTTAGGTTAAACTTGTCTAAATTATCCGAATTCGACAACGATTCAATGAACTTATTGAGAAACTGAACTGGGACGACCGGAGCTGGACCTGAAGTGGTGACCTTTCCTGCAATTGAGAGCAATAGACCCAATATGAACAGTTTGGAAGTGACTAATATTTCCAGCCTTTGAATATTCTTCTGGTAGTGTTCAAGAAGCCATCCATTCCCGGGTTCTAGTTGTGTGCTATCAAACCTAAAAAATGGAAGGCGTCTCTTCCACGTACCTTGTCAAAATGAAGGCGTAATCCGCCCGTTGTCTTTCAATCCACTGCATTGCCCATTCTTGTTCCCCATGTAGACTACTTGCAGTATTATTCACAAACGGATCATAGAGTATTTGCAGCCATAAAATCATCTATATCAACGATTCTGACTCTTCGCCTACCACCACCAGTCAGCGTTCTGAATTTCCGATAGTTTTCTTTGAATTCGTCATGAATCATATTCTCGAAATTTATGACGTAACTGTTTCCAACAAGAATGACGTCGGCAGTCCCTTTTCCCACCTAGATAACATTTTTGATCAGCAGGCAGCACTCACGGGATAGTCACAAACTCCCCAATACCACACAAACGCGTCAAAGTTGGAGTCGGTGACGTTTTTGATGCAATTGGGAACATAGCGAAGATGGGTGGTGACCATCTCGACGTTCTTTTCTATTGCTATCCTGATTCTTTCCTCATTTACTAAAAAAGGTTAGACTAATCCTGGTGTTACCTCCTCTCATTCTGTAGACCTGAAAGATCTTTGATATCATTGGGCAATGGACGAGGGATGAGTACAGCAGGAGGCTGAGAGCCACGAAGAAGCATGAAAGTTTTATTTGGGTCGGTTTTGGTAGGCGACGATACCATTGTTCAAAGAATTCATAGATGGATATTGACAGCAGGAAAATAATAGCTGGAAATTACAACATCAGCTGCTTCCTGAGCAGTTCACCTATGGCGATGATGGTATTTCCGAAATTACGGTTCTCATTCAGAAAGACGACGACTGGCCAGTGAATGAGGTAAAGAATGTAGGAGATGTTGCCAAGAAAGACGAGATAACTGTGTTTTGGTGGCTGAATCCGACTTCCTGTTACAAGTATTCGCTCTTTACCTCTTCTGCATTGCTTGCAAATAAAAAACACAGCAGCACAACAAGAACAGGGGTGACCCAATTTTTGTCAAATTCGTGGATCGGAAACAAAAGTAATGCAATCGGCAAGAGATTAGAAAGAGATTGATATTCTCCTAAACAATATATTGAAATGGTCTCTTTTCATACCCAGAAAATTTCGCTTTTCGTGAGCCAGAATACCCGCCCCGAATTGCCAAAATCTCGTTGCCAGATGGTTGAATCGAAATGTCTCCTCTTCTTGCATCCATATGTTCAAGGAAAAAAGGATACTTGCACATAGCAACACCGGCCCGAAGGCTGTTCCTGCCAGTTTATAACCTATGAAAAGAATAGGAATAACTGCATAAAACTGCATCTCAATCGAGATGGACCAGGTGTGCAGGAGGAGATCACTCGAGGAGGCGTCGCTTTGAAACTGATAGAGTGGTAGAGCGACAAAAGCTTTACTTTTCCGAAGTAGTCCTCCTCATCCCAGATCATTTTCATATTTTTGAGGAATGCCAGCGAGAACGGAACCCCACTCAAATTTTGAAGGACTTTCGTTTCCGTGGACATGAACTGACATGCGAGTAAGAGGGCAGCTGTCACCAAAAAATAAAGTGGAAGTATTCTACAAAGTCGATCAGAGTAAAAACAATCGACGTTCTTGAAGTGCCAGTTGTCCAGCTCTGACAACTTTTTGGCCATAATGAAACCGGAGATGACAAAGAAACTGAAAGGAAATGTGACTTTGGAAAGGGTTGGGACGTAGTACACATCTACACCGAGGTATCCATTTGGAAAGATATCTGGCGATAGGTGGAAGAGGACGACGGCGAGTATGGCAATTCCACGACATTCCTGGATATGGAAAAGCATTATAATGACGAGATTGAGATGACAATCTCCTATTCTCGATCAATTAGTAACGCTTTGAAGAACTCTTCTTTATCTCGACTCGAGGCTGTTTTAAACTTGAGTTGCTCATCGGCTCTATAAATATAGGATCTACCTTGAGGGGATGATGCAGTGATCAAAAGGTTAGATGTTTCAAGGAGGCAGAAATAGTCTGGTTTCAACTTACCGCGCCGGTCCCTCTCCTCGTCTGACCAGCAGAGGCAGCCAGTAGAAAACATCAACCAGCTGCCCACAGCTGTCGACTTGTGTTCTTCTCCTCCTCACTGACCCATACCTTCTCCTGTCCTTTTGGCATGCTTTTACCAGAGAAATGGTTTTTCTTTTCATTTGACGTTCCAAATATTGCTGATTTTTCGCCCGCCCGCTGCTCACTCATAGTTATATTGAGACGAGAGAATGAAATTCTCATCTTTCGGAAAATGACGCAGTTTCAGTGCGTAAAAATAAAATGGCAGGAGAGGGGAGGGGGAGAAAGGGATGGATAAACTGGCCATCAACCATCCGCCGCCCTATCCGATCAGTGGTTCTTCTTCTCGCGCACACATTAGAGGCGCGCCGTTTTCATCGGGATTTTTCCGCCGGCGCCCCATAAATTCCACAAAAACTTGAACCATCAGCTATCGGGCAAAATCCATTTTGGTGCCTCTCGTGTTCCTCATTTATTATGAAACCCATGGAGAATGGTCTTTATTTTACGACCTCCGTCCCTCGGGCCAATTGAGGTTTACGACTCTTGCCTGCGGTCAGGGAATAGGGCTACTACTTTTTGTGAATGACCGGCAAAATCTTTTGTTGAGACGCCCGGGGGAACACCGCCTGCTTCTTTACTCATACCTGACCCTTTTGCTTACACCGACTACCTGGACTATAGTCGAGACCTTTGTCAGCTGCATGTTTTGCTTATTCTGAGGAAGACATTTTACAGTAATCTTACAATATCATAATTGGAAATAGGCAAATTCTTCTCATTCCTCGGCGGTTATCTCGCCTTGCCGTCAAACAAAGGCCCATTTTCCTTATTGTTGTGTTTATTTTCACCCCCGCGATCCCGTCAATCCATCTCCTCCCGGCTATGCGAAGATACCGGTGGCAATCTCTCTCGCCCGCGAGAGTCAGAGTTTCCCACGCGGGGGATCGTCATCGGCGGAGTCGGAGTCGGCCCGCTTCCGTGGTCCATTGTTGACGTGTTTGAGTACTAGTGTAGGGGCGACGACAATAAGTGATCGGAGGGGGCACCCCGTGCTGTAATGGACTTAGCGCCGTGGGGCTGCGCATTTGCATAGAGCGGAGTCCTGTGGACAGCCGGCTGTCAGGGACGCAGAGTGCGTAGGGGGGACCAGCCGGCCGCCTTTTTACACTTTTGTAGGGCGTGCCAATCCTCGGCTTGCCTCACCGCCATCGCCGCCAAGATCACCCTAAATCCACCCACATTTTGTCTCATTTTTATTGATTTATTGATCGTCTAGTCATTTTTTTGAACTTCAGATTTTTCACCAATTTTTTCTCTCCCGAATTCTTTCTCTCTTTCTTCTTTAAAAGAGCGGACTCGACGACATGCTCCACTGGGCAATAATAAACAACGAGACTCTCGTCTTTTTATTGGAAGGAGGGCTGTCGGGTCCCAGCTGATTCTCATCCGGAGAGGAATGCGATACGACACAAAGCGTGTCTCGTACTCTCTCTGCCTAATTTCCTCGTCCCTTTTGACCTTCATTGGCCTCTCCTCCTTTTTAATTTCAGGTCTCTCTGTCCTTGGCGCCTGTTCTTTGTCTCGTTATTCTCTCTGTCAGTATTAATCATATTCTCCGAAAACAGAGTCATCTCCCGCAACATGGCCACCTTATCTATGTATTTTATCTGCCGCCCAGACTGTCCATTTACTTCTGACCTCTCTTTATTAGTCTCCTTCCTTTCTTCCCTCTCCATTGATTTCTAAGTGATAAGGGTCCAAATTCTCACGGGTTCATGTTTGTTCCTCTCCTGTGCGCGACACGTGTCCCACAGTTCCCTCAAGGGCTCTCCAATTTCATATTACAATCATCTTCTTTTTCCTTTTTGACTAATTTCCTTCCTTGTTTTCATCTGTATTTATTCTTTCTTATTCTTCACTCAGCTGGTAAACATCGACGTAAACTATAGAAAATCGTGTTTGTATTTCGGATTTGCCCCTTCTTCCCATTTTTTTCGTAGACATCCTTGACCCTGTCGAATTTCTTGTTTTTCAGTAATATGAACTGATAGTGGAAGTGAAACATCCAGGATGCCGGTATTTCATACAAAAACCATCGAGAGCATTCTCGAGCCCGTCGCCCAACAGGTTGGTACATACTTATTCTTTTTTATGTCTTTCTCTGTGTGTCTCGTTTTTTTGTACTCATATACTGACAAGCAAAGTTTTTCAGTTCGCAACGCGTTCCCGTAACGGGACCTATACCATTCGACAGAGCATCAAAAAAAAAGCCCGAGAGGTGGTGTCAGTAACTGCCGAGCGCCTCCGAGTATATGGTAACACATATGGGCCCATACTTGCATTTGTTTCTTCTATTCTTTTCCAAAATGAAAGCAACCGCTTATTGTAAAATGAGACGAGCAATGAAACACAAAAAATTGTGAGGGGATAGAACTTTGCTCTATGGAAGCGTATTCTACTGATTTACCAGTTGAGCCAAGCTGCTTCTGGAATCCTAGCTAAATGGCGATAATGATATTTTACAAAGCGTTTCCATGTAGATTTCCCTCAACCTGTCACGCGACGCGCTCGGCAGTTACTGACATCACCTTCCGGGCTAATTTTTTATGCTCTGTTGAATGGTATAGGTCCCGTTACGGGAACGCGTTGCGAACTGAAAAACTTTGCTTGTGAGATCTTTCTTTCTATTGCCTCTTTTTCTCTTTCTTGGCCGACTAACCTATGCATTTCGACGGTCTCCCTCAACAGAAGCACGTGAAATATGACACCTTCATTTATTTATGATGTTAATCCCACGCCAGTGCTGCACCGATTGTTTTTAGCCATTAGACACCTTGGGGAAAAGAGATAAAAGGAAATTTACAAAAATGAGGTTTTATAGAAAATAACCCTTGGATGGCACAGGTTTCCATGGGCAGAGTACCGTCCAAGGAATATTTAGTGGTTCATTGCCCTTTCCGCCGGGCGTGCATATTTCTACCTTGTAGCCGAATGGCAACCAATTCAAAAGATATTATTTTAATTTGTCCGTCTGAAACAGTAACTCTCCCTTTCCTTCTCTCATGCCCATTTGACACATTCGACACAACTTTCTGATAATTTTCGTCTACTCCAGAAGTTTTTGAATCTCGAAAATGAAAAATTTTCCAAAATTCTTTCAAAATCCACTTCACACCATTTTTGGCTGGTTTCGTATTGGAGATAGCAATAACGACAGCCAATAAAGTTGTTGTCCCGGATGCCCTTGTTGTCCCCTAGGTGTTCCCCCGGTGGTTGTTCAGGTCAGCGCGTGGGTGCCTGCGCTTTACTACACGTTAAATATAGCGAGCCGGGGTCTATAAACCTCCTCAACTCGGCGTCTTTTGACCTCAATTTTTGATTGTTTTTCTGTCAGATACTTTTTGTTACTTTGCTGAAGTCGTCCGCAATAGTTTGTTGGCACTTTTCCCGGGGCCGTCTCCGCCAGCCCCGCTGTTTGAGAGATGCTCTGCTCAAGAGGCCGGCTCAAACACCAAACGGCTCACCCTGGGTTTTCCGGAGCCACTCTTCCAAAGAGACTGGAGCAGAAAATAGAGACGAGGGAATATATGGATAAGGGGAAAAAGTGAGCCGGTTCGAGGGGGACAAATTGGCCTCGACAAGGGGAGAAATGGCTCTTGGCAACAGAGGGACTGGCCATGGGTCTGACTATAAAATGGACCACCCCCAGCGGAAATAGTCAACTACGAGTCAGCCTCGAGTCACTGTTTGTCCAACCTCTTCGGCAAACAGCTACACGCGTGCATGAAATTTTTTGTTTCACGCGGTAGCACATCAATCAAATAAAAGAACTCGGATTAGAAGGGATTTAGTGGCAAAAGTAACACGACAGAAACAAACAGGTGGCACTTGGCAATGTGGCAATTTATCTTGACACCTTCTGTCTCCTATTTATCAATCCATTGTTTTGCAACTAGGCCTGGCATTCGCCTTGTGGGATTTTGAAGAAAATCGTAGAATGCTTTTGACAGGCAAAGAGACTGTAATTGCAAAAAAAAATAGTTGTGGTGAATGCTTCCACAGTTTAACAGAGAATGAGAAGAAATATCTGAAAATCCGATTCTTCAGAGTTTCCTATGCTTGTCTCTATAATCTGTATCCTAATATTTCCCGCGTGTTGCTAACCACTAGCCGAATGTCATCTCCTTCCCCTTTCTTCTCTCAACATGTCCTTCCTCTGCATGGCTCGTCTCGTTCCTCTCGTTGATGTCCATGTCTTCAGCTCCACTATGTCTTAGCCGTAGCTGAGAAAAATGCCGAAAAGCAGCAGTTGTCGAATGGCCATGTGAATGGCTACACGACGAGCGGCGGTCTTTCTCGAGCCAGTAGTCGTCGTTCTATTCCCGAATTCATCTATCCCGATACAATCCAACAGCGTGTCACTGTCGATGATTGTCCCGTCTGTCAGCTCATGTTGCCAAAAGGCCATCATGGTCAATGTGTACGTCTCCTTTATGTTCTTATCTCTGTCTAAACTTTCTTTTCTGACGCAATATATCCCAAAAAAAAGTAGTTTTTAGGTTTCAAGGTTAGTTATCCTCCATGAAGAAGCTGAAGATGGCAATGCGATGCCGGACCTCACGAGGCCGGTTGGTATGGTCTCCAAGGCCGTTGCCAATCTCATCGACGTGAGTTTTGCCTTGTCTTTATTGCCCTGAGGCGACTGTTGTAAACCATCTGGAAGAGAGACGACACTTGAAAAGTAAAAAAGAACAGGGACTCCTCTTGAACCCTGCGCTATGTTTTTATGCTTCTTCTTTGCTTTCTGCCACTGAGAGTGAGACACATTTTCGCGCACGGAGAAGAGAAGGCTAGCAGCATCTGTTTACCTATTTGATGTAAATGCAACTGGCCGGCGAAAGCGGAAGAGTCCACAGCGGCTCGGGCCGAATGCGCGGCGCGCGCCGCAGTCTCCACCGTCAGTTTCGCCGCATTGAAACTATTAACAGGCGCTACTCACGCACTCTTAGAGTCAACTGGGTGCGCCTTCTTTTAATTCTTTTATTAATGGGCCCTTTTTAGGTTGGATATGATACCGTTAACCATTCCGATGATCAGATCCTAAGGCAGGATATGCCACCAGCCCTTCAGCGTGTTGAGAACAGTTCTAAACTTTTGGAAGAATCTTGTGCCATGCTTAGGGTCAGTTCCTCCTTTTTTCTTCAAATATTAATAATTCCAGCCTGATCCTTATTCCGTTCCCGCTAGAAGGAAACTCATCGATGGAGCCCGTGGAATTCTTCAGGGAACTTCTGCACTTCTCCTTTGCTTTGATGAGTCAGAGGCGAGTTTCCGTCCTCATTTGTCTTCCTAATCGCTCCCATCTTTTAGGTTCGTAAAATTATTCGTGGATGTCGTAAAGTGTTGGATTACTTGGCTGTGGCTGAAGTCATCGAGAGTATGGAAGATCTGGCTCAGTTCGTCAAAGACATTTCCCCATGGCTCTCTCGAGTCACCTCAGATGTCAATGCCCGTCAACAAGAACTGACCCACCAAGTCCACCGGGAGATCCTTGTCCGTTGTCTTGACCAGCTGAAGACCCTCTCGCCCATCCTCATCTGTGCTATGAAAATATTCATCCAGTTGAGTCATGATCCCTCGGGAAGAGGAGTAGCCGAGTCGGCTGAGAACAGAAACTATCTGGGAGCCAGGATGACCGATGAAGTAAATGAAATCATCCGTGTCCTCCAGTTGACGACTTACGACGAGGACGAATGGGATGCCGATAACGTGACGGTTATGAGGAAAGCCCTCTCGGCTGCCAAGAGCTTGTTGACAGCAGCTTTGGATTGGTTAGGAGATCCTCGAGGACGACCAGGAGCCGTCGGAGAGAAGGCCATCAGAAGGATTCTCGACTACGCCGACAAGATTGCTGCTCGAGCCTTACCCGAAGACAGCTACGGCATCAAGAGAATGATCCAGGAGATCTCTTCCCTCACTGACAGTCTTTGCGAGATCAGAAACAATGGAGGGTATGGTTTATTCCTTTATATGAAATTGAATTATTTTAGAAATAACGAAGGATTGGCTATCAGTTGTGCAGAGAAGTTGAAGGCTCTCGTTGGAACCAAGACAACCACTGGTCTCATGCCCGACGCTTTGATGAATGCCCAGCGTCAAGGAGGAGCTAATCCAGCTCACACAGCTGCCGGCCGATTAGAACAGGCTCTCAGGTTGGAATTGTTTCTATTCCTCTGTGCAACGTAATTCTCAGATGGTTGGACAACCCCGGTGTCAATGACGGCGGTCTCGGTCTCCAGGCCATCAAATTGATGACCCAGGATGCTGCCCGCCTTGCTGACAAGCTCAATCCTCAAGATAGGAACCGTCTCTTGAACTTGTGCAATGATATCAATCGTCTAGCTGATCAATTGGCTGATTTGGAGAGGCGAGGACTTGGCAACAGTCCTGAAGCCCACGCCATCCGCCAACAGCTCAAGGATAAACTCCGAGAATTGGCCGACTTTATGAAGAAGATTCTCACCGAGAGAGTTGTAAGTGTTTTGACTGTCTGGGTGCTAAAAACAACTCTTTGAGGTGGAAGACTTTGCCGACATCACCACTCCCTTGAAGCAGTTCGTTGAGGCAGCTCACGCTGACCCTAACATGCCCAACAGAGAGCCCAATTTCCATGAGAAATCCAACCGATTGAGGGAACACTCTGGCAACATGACAACCACTGCCAGATTAGTGGCCACTTGCGGTCCTTCTAGGAGTAAGAAGACTGTCGAGGCTATTTTGGACACTGTGGAGAAGGTCAGTTGCAGGGGGAATCGTTGAAATGGATGGATATTCAGATAGATCAAATGACACCTCAGCTGGTCAATGCCGGAAAGATCCGGTTGCACAACAGTTCGGATGCCGTCGAACAACACTTTGAGAATCTCCACAGACAATACGGAGATGCTCTTCACAGGCTACGTAGTCATGTGGATGATGCCATCGACACCGGCGAATTCATCCGTGCTTCTGAAACGGTATTCAATTAGGATCAGCGTGTATTTTGATCTCTTCTAGGCGATGAGGCGATACACCAACAGATGCGAGGATTCTATTGCCAATGCTTTCCCTCAGGGAATGGTCGACAATACCTCCCAAGTTAGATTGTCTTTGAGCATAAAAGGGTGTCCTGTTTCAGATAGCTCGCCTTGGAAACCGCGTGCTGATGACGGCGAAGAACGAGGCGGACAACTCGGAGGAGCCCGCTTTCATCGACCGAGTAAACACAGCGGCCTCGCAACTTCATTCCGGTAAGCCCCGTCGTCCGATATGCCATCCCGTTACTCGACTGACTATGATTCGGACGAGTATGACAATGAGTCGAATGAGCGCTATTCATCCACGTATTCCTTGAGATATATTCATGACCCTATCGTCTATATAAGTAAGTGAACGTGTTCACTTCTGATGCTTTCCTCTACCTACGTCAACAAGGGGAAATTTAAACTCGCGGGGGAGGGGGGTGAAAACACAGCTGGCAACCTTTGCCTGGGGGCGATCCTCTACCCAGTCAACCAGTCAACAGCTATGCCGTCTCCTTACATTCCTAGTCCGGATAATTTTGAAGATTTTTTGAATAGCGCTTTGGGTAAGAGAATACCGTTTTTAAATAGAACAGACTCCCCCCTGATTAGAGTAAAATGTATTTGTCTTTTAGCTATTCCACCCATGGTGAACCAAGCCAAACACGTGGCGATGAACCCGCGCGACTCTGGAGCTGCCGAACAGTGGCGAGGAGCCAACGACCATCTTTTGGATTCAGTCAGAGCTGTCGGCGACGCCATTGCCGGAGTCCCGATGAATGGAAGACACTCTTCAGCCTCCTTCCACGAGAGAGGACCCTCTCCTTATAACAACCAGGTTAGTTGCTGTTTCATATGTCTGGCACGAGACAGCCATCCATTACGTAGCAAAGCTCTCTTTTCAGGTTCGAAACGAGGTTATCCGTTCTGTGGCAGCGACTGCCCCAACACCGCCAGTTGTCCACAACAAAGTCCTGATCCGTGAAGAAATTCCCGCTCCTCCTCGTCCCCCACCGCCGGTCGAGATCTCGCCTCCTCCCCGTCCTCCTCCCCCGCCGGAGTACGACGAAGAGGAGGAGACCCGAGCCTTCTGGGAACGGTATCCTCTTCCTCAGGCATCTCATCACCCAATTCTTTCTGCTGCTCATAATCTTCACAATGTGAGTTCCTCTCTTTTTCTTGAATAATAAGAATCTTTAGGAACTGAAGCAATGGTCAAGTCAGGAGAATGACATTGTGGCGGCGGCCAAGAGAATGGCCATTTTGATGGCTCGCCTGTCCCAGTTGGTCCGCGGAGAAGGCGGCACCAAGAAAGATTTGATCGATTGCGCCAAGGCGATTGCCAATTCCTCTGAAGAAGTCACTCGATTGGCAGTCCAATTGGCTCGTCTCTGTACAGACATCAAGATGAGAATGGCCCTGTTGCAAGTGGCCGAGCGTATTCCAACCATCGCCACCCAATTGCACATTTGCTCCACCGTCAAGGCCACCATGCTCGGCTCATCTAGTAAGTAGGCGTCTCTGCTGTTCCTTGTTATTTACGTCAGCGCCGCGAGAACAAATAGAGTTTCTGCTTGTCTTGGGGCGCGAGATCTGAAAAACTATTGGGAGAAAAACTGTTAACAGACAAATGTTTCAGGGCAAGTCGGACCGTACGGACAGCCAGTTGAGGGTAAATTTTGACTATTTGAGGCACGCTGGCGTGAAAATTCCCTTGATAAACAAATCTAACATTTGAAAGTGGTCTTTTTAACTGAGTGCAATTACCTCTTCTCCAGATTAATACGAGATTTAAATGATTGTTTAGGTTCTGAAGAAGATGAAGAAGCCATGCAACAATTGGTCCAAAATGCTCAAAATCTGATGCAATCAGTCAAGGACACAGTCCGAGCAGCTGAAGCCGCCTCGATCAAGATCCGAACCAACTCAGGACTTCGTCTCCGGTGGATCAGGAAACCCATGTGGTCTAACTTCTAAACTCTTTTCTGTAAGTCCTTGCTCTCTTTTTCAAGCCAGTTTCCTGTTTAGATTTCTTCCTCTTGGCTACACATCCATCCCCATTTTTTCCACCCGCTTCAATTCATTTATAAATATGTGCTCCACCGTTTTCCGTCCGTCTCAACCTCCACGTGCCTTACCGTAACCCCCGTGTGTGCATTTATAAAGTGCCCTTTCCGTCTAGTTTAATCTTATATGCAATTCTTCGTGACGCTGCCTCTTTTTTTTCCTAGTTGATGTTTTTTTTTCTACACATTGTACACTTTTCCTATACTAGTCCATTGGCCCCGGATAGCCATCCTCATTCATCGTGCATAAGATTTTTCTGGAGATAACTTGCCCCGTCCATCGGAGGCAACAAAGAATTTTGGTTATATTGAAAAATAAAGTCTTCTTTCAATTGAATTGACTCGATAAGATTCAGAGACTGTCGCCTCCATTCGGAGGCTTTCCAAAAATTTTGCCTAGCAACATGTACAATTTGTTTTTCGCATTTCTTCGGCAAAAAGAAGCGAAAACCCCGCCACTAGCCGTGTTCAGTACGTCTACCTAATAGCGGAGTGGCAGGGCGAGGTTTAGGCGAGCCTTGCTCACATGGGAAGGCCAGCCTGCCGACAATTTATGGGTGCTAGTGCATCCTTTGCTAGCCGCGTCACAAAAGACTTTGATTCTTACACTTTTCTGGGGTGGAGCTCCTTTTTTAAAGGAATCATCAGGGAGTGAAAAGATTATAAGCCGAGACATGTCATATTCTAATTCTAATTCTACGCCATCCAATTGACTTGTTGGGCAACTTTGACTTGTGGGGCATCTTCAACTTGTTGAAAATTCAAATTTTTACACCGAAAACGTCGTTTTTCTCGCGATTCAGACCTCCTCATGAAAAAAGAAAAGTAGTACAGTGATCAGGAGAAAAAGGCGCATCTTTTGAGCCCAAGTTGTTTTCAGTCCCTGACGGTTCCTTTAATCGGGACCCTTGGTCCAAGGATTGTCGCCTCCTTTCGGAGACCTTCCAAAAATTTTGCCATAAAAAAATGCATTCGCATTTGATTGGTCTTTATGAAACGAATGGACCTTCCAGCTAACCGTTCGGCAGTGCCTAATAAACAACCAGAGGGACAGACAAAACACACACACCTCAATTTTCAGAAAATAAAATTCAGTTCACTTATAACTTGCGACGGTACTGCCGATTGTTTGCGGCTGCTGGTGACACTCCTCGACCGATGTGTTTTTCTGTCTATCTTCGAATTTATGGGGTTTCTATTAAAGTTTTGCATAGAGAGTAATCATTTTCGATGACAGCAACCAATTTAGCAAAGAAATAATCGATCATCTCCGTTAGGAGGCTTTCCAAAAATTTTGTCATGTAAAATTTAAAAAAAAATATGTAAAGTTCGCATTTCTTCGGCAAAAAGAAACACTACCACCAGACATTCCGGCACCCCGTAATGGCCATGGAGAGCTGACGAATGTTAAAACCCGTTCTCAAACGAGTTTACTGAGTTTACCTAATTTGCAGTTTTATTAGATGCGTTGCGTGGAAGAAGAAGATAAAATAAACGGTTGCTACTGATTCAATACCAGAGAAATGAATCAACTAAGAATCAGTGAATTCTAAAAAGAGAAAGGGAAAATAGAAACACAAAAAATGAATATGTTGGCGCGGCAAATGAGAAGCAACTCAAGCCATGTCGTGGATGGCCGCCTTGGCGTCGGATGACTGGGCGACACTTCCACTGGCTGGGGTGACCGCTGACTTCTTTTGCAATTTGCTGAACAATTTCAATATTTTTTAAAGTAAGAAAATGATAACCTGAGACCGCTCCAGTCTAGAAATGCTCGTCGATAAGGCGTGATAAAATAGAGAGAAATGAGGGGCGTGATCATCGGCATCACTTCCATTGACATAAATGTTCCATGTTCAAATATTGGTCCTAAATTATTACTCCTTTTTTAGACTTTTTATTAAAATTACCAGAGATAATGTGGAATGTTCCCAGGGCATATTGGACGGCACCGGCGAGATAGAAGATGGGGACACAAGCTTGGATTGTAAGGGCCTTGATCATCTTCCTGTGTTGTTTCTTGGTTTCGGCAGAGAGGTTGGAAGCAGCCTTGTCAAGATAATCGAGGGTTTTCTTACGATAGTAGAGAATGACAGAATAGACGAAAGGACAAGGGACGACCATGTAGATGACAGCCAACGAGGCGGACCATTCCAGGGCAGTGGCATTGCCACCGACGACGACAGACGGGTCTGAACTGGTGGGAAAGAGCGAGGGATCGACCAACCATCGAGGAAAGTGTATTCTGGGTAGGCGTCTTTCATAATCTGGCGGACAACTTCCGTGGGAGAATTACGAAGGGTGTATGGAAAGAGAGCCAATACGGAAGGAATGTAGACCAGGACACACAGCTTGATAACATTTTTGTATTCGGGTGATGGGTTGACCAGGATCCAATAACGGAAGATGAAGGAGATGAGAAGAATCCATTGAGAATGGGCGAAGACGTGACAATTGAAACAGTGGAAGAAATAACACAAATAAGGATGGACAAATTGACACGCTCCGTTGAAGATGTACGTGATTGCCCAGCCGGAGAACAGAAGACTAAAACACAAACATTCTAAAATATTCAGGACATACCGCTGCATACTCATCATTGAACCGAAAGAAGCCCAGAAATCGACGAGAGCGAAATTGAAGAGGAGGACAGCGTAGGATTTGAGTGGCGGCGGGGTACGCTGGCGATTTTGGTTACGATAGACAAATTAGGGAAATACCTTGATGATGGCCAAGAGGAATATTCCATTGAAGAACATTCCCAAGCCGGTTGTTATGCTCGAAATTATCAAAGCGGCGAAATCCATAGTTTCCTCGTCCATTTTGACTGGGTGAGGTCTGAACTATTTTAGAAAACAGAATGAGACGAAAGAAATAAAAATGTCAGGGAAAATCATGACCGTGACATTCTCCGATGGTGAGGCATGTTTCGGACTTCTGATGTTTGAGAGAGCACATTTCGGTATTTATAGGGAAAATTAAGATTTGTCGGACTGTCTAGGTCAAAAAGTGGGCGGTTTTTGGTTATTTTTTGTCTGAATAGCCGCTGGCTATAATCTCTGTGATGTCCTTAAAAACAAAGGGACAGTTCTCAATTCTCGTTCGTGGAAAATAAAAGGACAACATTGAGATTTAGGGAGAAACAAGAACTACTGTAGGGCTGTTTGCCGACTGCTTATATACTTCATGGAATTATTGTGGTTTCTGAGGGTCCACACTCCAATTCACAGTTTGGAACACGCGAAATACAATAATTGTCGGTGGCAACACGAGAGATCTGCCTCTATCTTGTAAACAGATTTTGGGAAGAGAATAATAGACGGGCTGATAATCAGTAGGGAAAGAAAGAAGCCTCAAGTTGACACCCAGGTGAGGTGTATCCTTCTTTTTTGCCCTTTTGATAGTCAGCCAACTGAACAGAATCATCTTTTGATTACGTTCTCCTCTGATGGTGGTCAAATTTAAAAAAATCTTTTACTCAATTATTTATTTTATCTTTCGGTTTGCATGAAAGTCTTCAAATTTAGCACGCGGTTTGGTCCACCTCGAAGAGTACCCGTGTCGTTTCCCCGCTCTTTCTATCACTCATTTCTTATCCCAACCAGCTGTATAGGCCAGATAATATTGCTCCGATGTCACCGGCTTCGAGATGTTTTGAATCCCTGCTCTTCGTCGTTTCTGTTCGTTCTTGTAAATTTCTTTCAAAGCTATTGGACTGATAAGACAGAAGAGTGGGAAAATCTGAAAATGGTTGTTGTAATGAGGGAGAAGATGTCGACTAACGTAAACCGCGGCAAGGATTGTCCTCGACTCCATGCTGTCGACGTCAAAATCGAATAAAATGGGGACCAGATAACTCGATGCCATGAGAAAGATGACCGTAGCGAAGTGAAAGAACATCCACGGAGCGAGAGTACGACACACAGCCAGGTTCTCCCTTACTTGGAAGCGGATCTTAACATTGTATCGCTGACTGTAAATTAATGGTAACAAATAAAAAAAGACAACTAACTTCTTTTCCATCCATTTGTTGACATAGAAAACGATAATAAACAATAAAAGGACGACGACTTCCATGAGAATACCGGCCAATGCCAACCAGCTCAACTGACGAACGTTTTCCGAGTTGAAGGGCGAGCAATATGGGCCATATCCCACAAAAAGAGCCGCCTTGACAGTAAATAAGCCGAAGACGAGGACATAAAGAAGCTGAAGAAAATATGGTCGAAAGCAGAAAAAAACCGACAGAACATCCACAGAGAGCCATTCCAAGTGCCGTCGAGATCCCCTCGTAGGTTTTGATCTTGATGGTCGCGACGAGCCTCTCAATGACCATACAATTATTGATGGCCGTGTAATAGAGCAGGCACAAGTAGGCAGGAATACGGAGGACATTGCAGAAAGCCGGAGAAAGCAGGACATCACAGCCGGATTGAGCTGTCCACATCAAATAACTGTGGGTACTCTGAAAGAGATTCTGGAAACACCTTTTTCTAATATTTTGATCTTGATTGAACACCAGCTGGACAAGTAGTTTTTAACGGAAATAACAAACTGATCTGATAAAATATAATGAAACCTTTTAAAATTCCACCTGCCCACCAAAGACCAAAATATCAAGGGTTTCCCCCAGAGAATTGGACGAACCTGTTGGATAACATAGAAAAAAGAATGCAATATGTTGACCATTATTCCACAAGCCAATAATAACTGAAAAAGCTTCAATTAACAATAAAACGGCTCACCCTAATATTTTTATGGAAATACATTTTGGAGCAAACTGTAGGAAAGACCAATGGATTGATGACGAGGGCCAAGGCACTCAAGATGGCCTGTACCGTAACCACTACTTTAAATGAGAGATTATCCACAAATGGCTCCCCGAGAGAACAATTCATCTGAAAATGGCAATTGTTTTTTGAGGATGAAGATGGGAGTAGATGGAGTCGTGTATGGCTTTGCAGGTGTTTTATTTGTTCAGCGGAGAGAGGTGCCACGCCAGGAAAGGGAGACTCGCCCGTATTAGGGAGGATAGATCAAAATGATTTGAGGAAGAGAGGAAGACATGAGCCTAAGTACACAACGGACATCACTCTCGACTATCCCTGGCAAACAGATCGAGAGGTGATACAAGATGGAAGACAATTGAAGGGAGAAAAAGCAACAGAAAGAGCACCAGTTGTTGCGATGCAATTCCATGCGTGATTTATGGCAGGAGATGGTCATATTTCAATGAAATCAATGATCATTCAACACTCGCTGGTTCTCCTTTTGTAAACACTTGGAAGGCCAGAGGTAAGTTCTGTTAGAAGAGGGCGACAGGACGAAAGGACTAATAGTGACTAATTTGGGAGTATTCTGGACTAGATGGCAATTGGCTACTCCGACCAGCCATAAACCGGCAACTGACCCATGTGGTCACTCCCTTTAAAATCGAAAAAGAGGAAGATTCGATGGGGGATAAATTCAAAATGAGGGGCTTTGCGGATGGCCGTGGGGAATGTAAACCAACACCTTCCTAAATGAATGGAATGGGAACAACTGAGCGCCTGAACAGAAAAAGACATTTCCCTAACTGGGTGGTCCGTCGATTACAAATTTAGACAGTTATGCAAACACATTGTATCGTCAGAGTGATCCCAAGTACACGAAGAAGTACTTCCAGTTCTCTCTCCGTGTCTTCTTTGTAAAAACGAACGTAGTGCCTGCCAATGACCTTCCTCCTTTTCGACCGGGCGGGGCTGGCTGGTTTTTATAATCATTTGATCCCTCATAACAAGGAACTGCTTGCCCTTTTTCCACTTTTGAAAATTAGGTCAATTTCGACTGACCTCTAGCCTGGAATCTAGGTCACATTCCCTGGTGATACTGTTCAAAATACAAGATGCGTGACAAACTTCAAATAGTACTTGAGTTTATTGACCACGTCTATTTTCTTAATTTTTGATGTAATCTCTGTACTCTGCCTGTCCTCTTTTCCATTTTTTGATCGACGTGATGTCAACCGGCCATGTTTGTAACGAAGAGGAAGCGTGTTATTGGCAGTCCATTTTGGGCATGTTGAACCATCTGTTTCCCAGCAGCAAAATAGCATCAACCATCTCTGCTTATCCTCTCGGAAAAAGTCTCCTTCTTTCCCTCAAATACATCCGTTAGCCGGTCCATTGAGTCCAATCGCCGTAGCAGACGATTTGTGCCATTTTATCCTTTTGGCTGCTGGCTGATCCCCCTCTCCATTGTCCTTTATCCTCGACGTTAACCAGATGAAAACTATTTAAAGACGGTTAATCTGTCTGTACTTTACTCGTGACGTTAATCCCTCGAGGTATCCTGAGGGTGTTTCTTTCTTCTGTCACCATAACACGGTCGACATTTCGTGTTCTCTTGGTTCTCCAAGCCACTTTTTGTATGGTTTGGATCTGTCGATGTCCTAGTTTCAACCGGCTATCTACAGTTTCCTTCCAGCCACACCCGAGATTCCACAGTTTCTATTTTTGTCGTCTCTTTTGTCCGTCGAAAATATTAATCATCTTCAGTTGCCCTTCCTATTCTGTAGTATAATCCACAATGTGCACAGAGGGTATGTGTCCCACTGTGTCCTTGTGAATCCCCTAAATATAGTGTCCGCCCGCTTCGGCAAATGAAGTACTCGCTGTGCTCATTCATAGCATTCGGGGAACTCTCCGTGTCTGCCTATTCGCCCTCCTCTCTGATATCAAAAGAGCAAACCAGCCATCTGTTCGCTGCCGTATAATCGGCGACAGAGATCTTTAAAGACTCTCGATTATCTTTCCGGCTATACTACTTCCTCCATTAAAAAGTTGTTCTTTTGCTCTTAAAATGTGTCATCGTCCAAAACACAAATATACGGTCAGCGGCAATCGAGACACGTACACGTATTGCAGCTGTTTTAGTTCCGTCTGCACGTAGTCCGGCTCTTATCAAACTGACACCTAACTTCTCATCATTTTGTTCGATGCTTCCAGTTGTTGCCATTGTTTAGTTGCCAGTGTCATTTTCCATAATAGTCGCCGTCAAAAGCAATTTGTAGCTTGGTGTCACTCCAGCCTCTGCGACCTCGTTTGTTTAATGTCTCTCTCTCTCGTCATATCTTTCTTCTCACAGCCCCTATTCCATTGTGTTGACCTTTTTAGTTGATAGAAAATCGAATATTTTATTATGCAGCAAATTATCCGAGTCCGCAATGTCCAATCTCCGAAGTAAACAACGCGCCCATTTCCTCCATCCTGACGAAATTAATTCCTTGGGTTCTAGCGAGTCTCACGTACTCTCCGCCCCTTCGTGTCTATCCTTCTTCCCCCATAAAATTCGGGTTATCTCTAAGTTGACCTTATGATTTCTCCTGGAAATATTGGTGTTTTTCCCTTCTGGCTTCGTTAGCAAAAGGGCATAAGATTTTTTAAGAAGGAGGTAGTTTTTTGGGCGAAGTTCAACGAGGGCCGCAAACCATTTCGTAGGCAGCGCATGGAGAAATATTCCGGTTTGATAGAAGCCGTCGTATGATTCATCCGTCCATACGTCCCATGATTAACCGTATTTCCATTATCAAGGCCACTATTTATGTTCTTTTCTCTTTTAACAACAGGGACTCCTGCTTCATTGATGTCTCTTGTATAGACTTCTGCCTCCATCCTTATCGGTGTTTTCTTCTATAAAATAGCTCATTTTTTGCAGGCGGGAAAATGTCGACTTCGGGTAGCTGGAATGACGAGGCAGAGAACAATGCTGAACGGGAGCTCAAGGAGGCCATTAACAATATTAGGTAAAGCGAACTGAGACACGTCCAGACACTCGAGTTCAGGTTCCATGACGAGGCCATCAATATGTATTCTCAGGTATTCAAGACGGAAAAAGGATCAGGGTAGGCCATTCGACACCTCGTCTAGTCTTTTCTCTCTATTTTTAGAGTTCCCTGCAGTAGTTCAGACCTCTTGGCCATGAGGTTTCAGCATTTGAAGAATGTCAGGAGCCTCGAGGAACAGAGGGCCAGTCAGCTTACCCAGCAGCTATTTTCCGGGGCACAGCAGGCTTGGAATAATTGAATCGACGCTACGTCGGAGGCTACGGATCTCACCTTTTCTTCTTCTTTACGGAACCTGTGATATTTCCCCCTCTCGCGTCCATATCCCCTGTCCCTTTGTCTGTATAGATTACACACAGATTACACACGATTATAGGCACTCTAATAAATGTTTTTTCATCCTGCAACAAGGACAAGGAAATTGCCCAGAGCGGCTGTTGAGAATGCCAAGAGGAGCAGCAGATGATGACCATGGATCAGACATTTTGGTATCTTCCACAGTCTAAATATGTTTGTTTTCCGTAGGTTGGATTATCCACCCCAGATTAATTTCCTTTCTGCTTTTCTTCTTGACTTTTCCGAGTAACATGACAATTATGCTGGCCACGGTGATTAGAAGAAGATTGACCAAAAGATAAATAGCTGAAATGAAATGAAGAGGGAGGTGGCCACTAATGTCTCACACAAACAATCCGCGTAATTAACTTTGGGCATATCCTGGGTGGTCATTTGAAGGACAAACATCATAGCCAGAATAGCAGCAAAACCAAGATTCAACTGGAAAAAGACAGAGTACATTATAAATACTCCAAAAGCATACCGAGTCGATGTAATTTTCGTGTGTCACTGGTTCCCAGAAAAGACCAAACACACAAAGAAGAGTCAGAATAAAGGAGGGAATAATCATAAGGACCGTGTAATAGGTGGTACTCCGTTTCATTTGAAATTTGAACCGAAGAAGGGAATATCGACGTTGAAATTCCCCGACGAGGATGTCATTCTCAACCCAAATTTTCTCCATTGTCCACTCTCCGTTTCCCTAGAAATTCTTCTCCGTCGCCATCCTGTAACTCACAGCAGTTGCCACTGTCTCCTTTAGATAGTCATCCACTGTCCCATCGACAATCATTTCACTAATGGGAAAGTTGAAAGAAGTTATCTTCAATTCACAGGTTTGTGTGTCGAATGGAAAGGACGATAACTGGAATTAGTGGAAATTGGAAGAAAGAAAGAGATACATTCAGGCGACAGACAAAGTCGATGACAGTAGTCCGGTACAAGCCGACCAAGCCATCAGAATAGATCTAGACAAAGTCTTTATTTTATTAAAACAAGACCCTTACATCGACAAACTGAATATCATCCGGCAAGCTGTCAATATACGAGTGCCTGGAATTGTAATTCCTTCTGAAAGAAAAATGTTCTCACATGTCATACGGTAGGACGTCGGGAATCCAGACAGTGTCCTTCCGAACGACAGAAATCGAAGTAATCCCATTATAATCTGAGGCATTCCACGTCAACCGAGGATCGATCCATTTCTAAATTATCGTAATCCGCAGAGAAAAAACTAATATACGTTGTAAAAGTCGAGAATCATTGTAGCGCTCTGCTTCGCTTGATCCTAAAATTCCAGTCTTTAATGTAATAAAAAGATGAGCTACAATCTCAAGAATTTTTGTGTACATCAGAGAGCAATTCGTCTGCATGACCTGTGGCTCAATGTTGCTTCTCTCTAAAAATGGAATAACGGTCAGAAAAAGAGACAAATTACGTGAGAGGTACAACCCGGGCAATTGCCGGTCATACTTGCTGAACAGATCCATCTTCAACTTTCGGTTTATTTCGAAATAATTCTCTGTGAAAGTTTGATCTGTACTGGATTTAATCGTAGCCAACAAAACTAACTGTCTAATTGAAGAAGGGAAAAGGCTGAGGGAAGTAGAAGACACCATGGCGAGATAGCCATCTGAAAGGACGACAAAACGGCAGGGGTTCAAAAAGTGAACATGTTTGACAATCTCTTGGGTTTCAACTTCCGAGTTTTAGGTGACCCGGTTGGACCAAGGAGTGTATCTGTCTGTGGTTGGGAAACTAATAAGCTCCTGCTCATCAAAATCCATGAAGTATGAAAAAGAAAGTTTCAAACCAAAACATGTTTATAAAACAAATCATAATAATAGGAAGTAAACAATAAATGATAAATCAGACGGGAAGAAGTTTCTTGGACAGCCATTCACAATTAATGGAAGGAGTCACTCGGAGTTGGCTTCTAATTAAATTATTTAAAAAATAAAAGAAACGACTAACATTGATGACAGAATTGAGAAGAGTCTCTTGCATTCTGAGACATGTCTTGAGGACCTCGCTTTTTTCTTTGACGGCCTCTTCCAATGATCGGACTTTTTCCTCCAGAAATTTCATGGCCATTGCATGATGACTGCGTTCGTTCTGGCGATCGTCTTCAACCTTGGCCAGGATCTTCTTCATCTTGTGCATTTCTTTTCTCATCAGATAAAGTTGTTCTTCTTTTTGGGTTAAATTCTTGGTGATGTCTTCGTTTTCCTTCTTCAAATCGTCGCTCTGTCTGGCCATCTCCTTTTCCATTTCGGCTATCTTCTTCAAATGACCAGCCTCCAGCTTTGCGTAAGCGTCTTGCAATTCTCCCAATTGTTTCTCCAAAGTTTCGGTCTTGATCGGGACACTATTGCTTTGATCTTGCGTGACGGTGGAGACACTCCCGCTGCTTCGATGGGGACTGTTTGTTGTGGGCTTCCGATTCCATGTCGGCAATGGTTTCAATTTCCTCTTGCAATCGTCAGCTAATTCATTGAACTTTAGCCGCAACTTCGAGTTTTCCTTCCAATAATACGGTGGAATATTATTCTACAAAGAAATTACTAGACATAAAGAAGTTTCAAACCAAACCTTAATCGAAGTGTTCAAATGATTAATCATTCCCTCCAAACGCTGGTTTTTTTCCTCGGTCAGATGGATATTTTCCAGAAAAGTTCTGTTGAATTCTCGAAGATCGTCGTTTGTTGGAGGGTATCCTCGCTCGTAAAGTTGAGAGATATATCTTCTCATGTACATTTGCCATTTTAAAGGACTGTTTGAGTCAGACATTCCTGATAATGTGAATGATGGAACTAACAAGAAGCGAGATGTTCTTGCTAACAAAGGTTGCCTAGACCCGTCCAATAATGTCGAATTTACCAAACAGTTCGACAACTGGCTCGACGACTTGGATTTCCCCGCCTGTCAAAAGCCGAAAGAGGCGTTCAAAAACAAGAAATAAGACTAGAATGACAAATGACGAAGTTCCTTCTTTGAGTAGATGGCTTCCATCTCTTCCAATTGCTTTTCCTTCTCCACCAGTTGTTTTTTTCTTTTTCTGCAAGCTGCTTCAATCTCTCGATTTTGATCATGGCGGCATTGTTCGTTTCTTGAGCAACTCAGGCGAAGATGTACGATTAATTGAAGAGTTTCATGCGGCTGGAAATGCTTCCAATTTCCTATTGTAATCGTTGACAATGTGTTCGAACTTCTTCTTCAGACGATACTGTCCTTTCAAATAATACGTTACAAAAACTTCACCGTTTTCCGAAAAAACCTATTCGTATGATGAGCTTGGAGGGCGTGCAAGGATCACATTTCTTTATATTATGATCGACACTATGATTATAGGTTTATCGGGAGATATTCAAATAGTCGGGTTACGGGTAAGCATCTGAACTGGCGTTGTGGTGACCTTTTTGCTGGTAAACACTGGTGGCAGCGTGTTGTCAATGAATCGTTTAAAAATTCTCAAGCGTATCTGAAATATCCGTTGTAGCGGAAGCATTCATGTCTTTCACCTCATTGTGATATTTTAACAAAATAGTGGCCAGAATTTGCAATTTGATGAGGATGAAAAGGGGATAGATGCAGAACATCCAATCCTGTTGGAAAGTAGAGGGAATTGACTGGGTGGCGAAGAAAAGAATCCAACCAATGGCATTGGCCAAAACAATACATAAATATTCCACGGTGAATCTAAACTTTGTCAGGTCATTTATGACTACGGTCGTGCCTCTTCTCCCTCATTCGAACTTGAACCTGAATAAGGAAGGGCTGAACTGACTTCTTTGTTCTGTAAAGATGGCAAATGATCTGTAAACAGGTCACATACAGCGGAAGGACAAGCTCACCAGTGAATAGAGAATCCCTGAAAAGATAGCTGGCACAGCAGCAAGAGGAAGGATCGTGGTCAGACTAAAATTATTGACCAGATTCTGGGGATTATAGTAAAAGAAGCCAAAGTGTTTCCAGTCGACAGCAATCCTAAATTCTGATTCAAGAGCCGTGCTATCGTATACCTGCAGCAGTCAGATTTAATTAAGATGAAAAAGAGTAGGGGGCCAGAGAGAACATACGGCAGAAGGCAGAACAAAATAATTATAAAACGCTTGATATCAATGGAATATCTGACCACGATGAATCTGAAGGGGTTGCCAGATTATCTGATGCAAAAAGAACCTGTGAAGAGTGACAACAATTTGGAGGAGACCCTCGACGAACCAGGAATATAACAAAAAGATGGATAGAATATTCAGGAAGAGGCTGTCGAGGCCATTTTCAAAGAAGTAAGACTGAAGAAGGAGGCTCTTTTGAATAGAGACAAATTACCTGGGCGATAGTAGAAGGTCCGATATAAGCAGAAAAAAGAAGAATGAGAAGAAGATCATTGAACAAGGAAGCCAACGCTGTGATGAAGAAATTACTCGACTTCCATAATTCCAATCGAATGATTGTAATTATTATGGCCAAAATGTAAAAGACACCCAATACTCCAAGAACTGTCAATATACAACCGATGACGAGATGAAGTGTCGACATCTGCAAAAATGATGTTGGGATGATGAAATAGAGATACCTGTTGTCATATGAGGAGGAATGGGACGATAACTAGCACGGCGAGCATCCGGCTCCATGTCTTCCGGGTAATTTCCTTTGTGGGAATTAGGTGGGCAGATGGATAAATGAATGCAACATGACGGGAAAGATAAAGGACAAACAAACGGGCATCTACCGTATATCAAGAGAATAAAACAATGCCGGATGTAATAATAATACAAAATAATACAAATACAAAATCAATCATTCCTTCCCTCGTGGCTTTGCTTCAATTGGCAACACGTGCCTTGTCATTTTTTTGGTCGGAAATTTTAATTGTTCGAATAGTCAGATGGTCGACGATTCACGGGCCTTTTCTTCCTTTCCACAATAAATACACCGAAGATCGCTTCCCTTTTTGTTCTTGATATTTCCTGATATCGCATCTGTGACGCCCCCAACCTGTCATTGTAAAATTTCTCTATCAATTTATCTTTGTTCTTTTCGAACATGTGATTTTTATACTTTCTCGTATCTCTCCCTCCCTTCATCCTTGTGTATATTTCTTTCTCTCGATCAAGCTAATCAATCTCGGTCCCATGTTATAGGAAGGAGTTCCCAATTGCCGCTGTCACTTCGCAACAAGATGTCTGCAGAACTTCCGACAACTCAGCGTGCTCTCATCTACGAGGAATATAATGGCCCGATGGTTGTCAAGCAAGTCCTTGTACCCGAAATAAAGGACGACGAGATCCTGGTGAATATCAAGTACTCGGGAGTTTGTCACTCGGATCTTCATGGATGGCTTGGTGATTTTCACTTTATGTGCCAGCTGCCGATTATTGGAGGACACGAGGGATCCGGGATCGTCGTCAAGATTGGCAGCAATGTGAAGGGATGGAATGTCGGCGATCGAGCCGGTGTCAAGGTAGGAAATTTTCTAGGTCGGACCTCGGCTTTTGCGTATAACAGAAACGAAAAAGGTTTCCTTCTCCTTTACAGTCCTTTTTTGGGTTTTGATTGGAAATCAAAATAATTGAAAACTAGAAGGACGTATTCAAATAAAAAGGCGTTCCAGTGAGAGGGCATTCCTTTTGATTGATAGTTCCTGCCTGGTAACACATGACCGGGAACCAGAAAAACGAAAAGGATTCCCCAATACAAAGATCAAATCTTTCGATTTTAGGTTTTCAATAATAATTGCTACTCTTGTGAGTGGTGCAAGCGAGGACATGAGTCTTCCTGTATGGCCAAGAGTAGCCACGGCTTCATTGAAGACGGCACCAACCAAGAATATCTGGCAATTAGAGCCCTCGACGCCATTAAAATCCCCGAAGGAGTAGACATGGCAACAGCAGCTCCTGTTCTCTGCGCTGTAAGTTGAGTTTTGACAAGGAAGTAGAGCCAATTCAAGGGTATGACTGTCTACAAGGCGTTAAAAGAGTCAAAAGTGAAGCCGGGACAGATTGTAGTCCTCACTGGAGCTGGAGGAGGACTCGGCTCATTTGCCATTCAATATGCCAAGGCCATGGGAATGCGTGTTCTCGCCGTCGACCATCCGAGCAAAGAAGAACATTGCAAGGAATTGGGAGCCGAATGGTTCGTCGACGGGTTCAACACCCCGGACGTTGTAGCTACTATCAAGGAGGTAAACTACTTTTGTGATTTAAAAAGGAAGAGATTTCAGTTGACAAATGGAGGACCACACGGAGTTGTGAATCTGGCTGTGAACACCCAAGCCATGGAGAAGGCCGTCGAGTACGTGAGACCCCGTGGAACCGTGGTCTTTGTCGCCCTGCCGAAGGATCCTATTGTTAGTCTCGAAGACAGACGAAAGACAATACTTCCTCCTTCAGGTCAAAATCAACTCGATGATCTGTGTTTTCAATGCCATCACCATCAAAGGAAGTATTGTCGGCAGTCGAATCGACGTCGACGAGGCGATGGATTTCGTGGCCAGAGGAGTGGTCAAAGTGCCGTACAAGCTGGTCTCCCTGGAGCAAGTCCCCGAGATCTACAAGGACATGATCGAGGGAAAAGTCACTTCTCGTGCTATTGTCGACCTTTCTCTATAATGAATCATTTCGGACGCCTTTTGTTTTGATTGACCCCGTAATCACACAACTCCGAGCCATGCTGTCCTCTCGCCCATCCGGCTGCCGCCGGCAGCTGGCAGTGTAACGATGAAAATACTCAGCAGCTAACGCCCCCACCTGAGCCATCGATTCTAACTTCTCTCTTTTCCTCTTTTCATTTCTAAAAGAAGCTCTTCCAGGTAAAAACCATGTCTCCGATGAGTGCAGCCCGATTTGCACGAGATGACGTGGATACGGAGACCAAGTGGTGGCAGGACTACCCGAAAACGTGAGTCGACAAGTGGGCGAAGGGACCTAGTCGATTGCAGGAAATACGTCGACAGGGCCAGGGCACAGAATACCTACAACCAGTACGTGTCCGGAGTATGGGACAAGCCAAAACAACTGGCCCGGAGTGCCTCCTACACAAATTTGACATATATCAAGGTAACCGTACCTGTCATTACATTCTGATCTATGTGTTCAGGATGCCGTCCATGACTTCCCTCCCATCCGTAGATCTGATTCTGTCTCATCTTTAGCCCCATCCCTCGCTCTTCCACAATATTGCCGGTATGTCATCACGTCCACATCTCATTTGAGCAAAATTATTCAGAGAAGCCCAACGGATTGTCCATACCGTTCCCGTTTACAAGCCCCACGTTCACGAATGGTACAACAAGAGCTATTCGGTCGCTCGTTACAATGTCTGTTCATACCTTTCTATTTTATTATTGTTTTTTAGGACACCCACAATGAGATCAACAAGCCCTACAGGCCAAATCTCCATTATATCCCGGCCGTCTCCAGTCATGTTCCCTATTACACTTTCCAGACAAAAAGGATATTCTTCAATGAGGTAAAACACCGATTGAAATTAATAATTAGTCAATTTTGTAGAGGATGAACAACTCCAAGTCATATTTGAAGGAATCGCAGAAATATCTTGATCGATATGTCGGATCCAGGCTCAAGGTATTCCTCAACTTTACCCTGTCTATCTCTTTTTAGGCCGACGACTATGCCAACCGCTTCGCCTATTCTGCCTATGAATGGCGAAAACCCCAAGATCATTCTTTCAACCGTCACTTTATGTATGACCAAGGAGTAAGCTATTTCTATCGCTTGTTTTAACTCTCTCCCTTGCAGGTACACGTGTCTGTTCCCACTGGAAATCCCGTCTCCTTCTACGATAAGCAGTCTCTCCGTCGTATGTACAAACTGACTGGTCGCTTCTACTTCTAATTCTGGTCGGAACATCTGCTCTTTCCCCGGTTCTGTAGACGTGCTTTCTTTTTGTCGATGGGAATAAATGGGCTTCGTATCGTGTTGGGACCAATTGTTGGCAGAAGGGAGAGCTGATAAGCAGAGGGGAGCAGACGAGGGTGAAAGACAAAAGATTACCACGGCAAAAGAATTTCGTTTTGACTTTTTGCATCCGTTTTCTTCATTTATTAATACTTTTCGAGCATTTTCTGTTGAAAGCCATCTCTCCTTCAAATTTCAAAGTATCCTTATTTCAGATGTTTGGCCCAAAATGTACCGGGTTCATAATCGTCATGTCAATTTGGGGCACAGTCTTCCTGGTAAGTTCTATCTCGATTATTATTGAAGTTTTTTTCTTTCTAGGCGATTCTGGGTGGTCTTTATTATAACCAGTCAGTTGGATTGTTAGAAGATCTGCCAGATGAAACCTCCGGTATGGAACAGGAGCCATGGTCAGCGAGAAAATCCCACATCGTAGAGTGAGTATTCCTTTTTTTTTCATTTTACCAGAATTCCTTAGTCTCTTCAATCAAAATGCCTATAATTGTTGGGCCGCTGCCGGTGGATATGCCGTCCTCGCCATCGTATTCGCGTTGCGTGCCGTTTGCCTCTGCCGATAATCATTTCCCAGTTATCCCAGATTTGTACAGTAAGCAAATATTTTATATTTTATACATCAGGTACAATAAACCGTCTAATATCGCCGGATCAACAAATCATAGAATAATCTTTGCGAGAGTCCCTCGTGGTTATTGGCGACGGCTTCACGAAACAACTGAGCAGAATGTTCGCTGATTTGTTTGACTTGTTTTATGAGGCCGAGTAGTCGTGAAAGGCGCATCAATTGCTGTGACCGGCTCAACTCGGGATGTGTCGTCGCAATATGTTCGTATAATTTCTTGGAGTAGACATCACGTACAATCGAGGCCTTTTTCATTCCGTCCGTGCTTATGTCGACTGCTTCAATTGTCTTTTGGAACAGAGGAAATACAGATGACTCACGTGTGGAGAACATGGCGATGACTTTGAGAGCCGTGTATTCGATTTCGTCAAATTTCAGCTCACTGTATGTGGGATAAACGACGTTGACGGCCAGTTGATTTATGATCGACGCATTTCGAGACAATCTGAATGAGTCATTAAAATCTTGAGAATACGACTAACAAAGAGGATAAACTATGTACATGACTCAGGTTCTCATTTATGGTCTGCCAAACATCCGGCGAGAGTCGATTCTTCAGTTGACATTCGACCACGTAGAAGACCCGGAAGTCGAGCAGATTATGCTGGACTATTTTTATCTGAAAAAGGGATAATAACAAGAGGCAAGTTTCCAATACCATGTCTTCTAATTTGAAATCCATAAAATAGTGGGTCGAGTGAAGGAGGTCAATGTAGGAAACGGGCCATCGACCACAATTACTCAACACGTTCAATTTCACTTTGGGTATATCGATGTCAACACAGGCCGTTTCTCTTGAACAACAAAGAGCTGGGTTCTTGATAAATTCGATCAGTGGAATATCCAGGTTTAATCTCGTCAGACTGGGACTGGGCCCTTTCTCATTTAGTGACATTCTGAAGGAATAACAAAAAGAGGAAGAGGATACCCACTTGTGGCACATCAGAATAGTCTCGATCGAGCCGGGAATAGTCAGTGGAGCTTCTATCAATAAGGGATAATGGAACACTTTCTGAAATATTTGACAATAAAAAGAACGGGGAAAATAGTACCATTACAGCCGATACGGTCGTCGGATCCAAGAATCGCTCTTTCTGGCCGGTTCTCCTCAGTTCTACAACTTGAATTTCTCCTTTTTCTGGGATAAAACAAACCTCTTGGGTCCATATTCAAAGAACAGCATTTCTTAAATCGACACGCGGCACAATTCCGCTTGTTATCTGAATACATTCCCGTCTTGTTTTTTCACCGCCTGTCTTACTCGTTGATACTGAACAATCTCCTCTTTTCCTACATGGAAACGGCCGTTTCACATTAGCACATCGATAGAAGAAAATCCGACAGCTGCTAAAACAAAAAAGGGTAGAAGAATGGTCGAGGAGAGAATGACTCACTCACAAACTATGGCCTTATAGTGGAGACCGGCCTCCGGATGGTCACACACCTGGCAAGGACCGTCCATCCATAAACTAAAAGGGCGAATAATTAGCAGAGAAGCCTAATATCTGAAATAAAAAAGAAGTATACAGCTGGGATTTGATCCCATGACAACGTCTCTCATTAGATGTTCACAAGACACAGACGAGCTAACTACTCCCACAAAAAGACGTAATTGATATCACACAAAATATGATAAATACTAGAGTGTACTTTGGTTTGGGAACACCTGTTCATAAATCTCGAGAGGAAGTGGCAGAGGATGAGTAATTCGGCAGTAAAGGAGATGTTGGACAGCTTAGGCGTCGTTGCTATGTTTGTCCGGATATTCTGGTAAATAAAGAAACGCATAACACACCGCACTTGGCGGATCAGAAAATACAAAATGACGCAAGGAGGCAGCCGCCCTCGGTCAAATTATGACCGACTTAATTTAAAGTCACACTTTGTAATGAATGGAACATAATGATTGAACATCGAAACACAAAGATCACATAGAAGGAGGGAAGTCGTGTAGATATCGGACAAAGGCTGCTGATGTTGCTCAGAAATGATCAGAGGAGCCTACACCTCTCTCTATTTTAAGAACCATAAATAGACACTAACAATAGACTGGGACAGGGATTTATTGTCAACTTCAAATCAGAATATCATGTTCGTATTCATTCTCTCACCGCCTGAGGGTGTGTTTTCTCCTTACGGATTAAAAATTATCTGATTCATAAGACGTCAACAGAAAATTAACACGGCTATGCAAAATTGACCGAGAGGGGAAAACGTAGCAGACTATCCCCAAATGTGTTTTTGACATCTGCCACAGAACTTTACTCAATTTTCAAGTTGTTCAATAAAAATATATTTTGAACCGCATTATATACTGTCTGGCAAATAGGGAAAAAATAGACTGCCCAAAGGTGTTGTTGACACCGGTCGCTGAACCGCAGACGAATTGCCATCTCTTGCCCTCTGCAGCTGTGCTCTCTATCTCCGACTGAGAACCGCAGCAGTACAAAATTTGAATTTCTTAACTTTCGATGCGTTCACCTTTCTCATGGCCTACCAGCTATGAGTAATATGTTATTCCATCGTGGAACGCGCTCCTTACGCTCTCTTTCCCTCAACCAGTGTTGCAATTTTCTCCTTTTTTGCTAGCCAGCCTATCGGCTGACCGCTTTCTGCTGTTGACAGCTCTCACCCAGACTTAAACCTAAACTTTTCTCCTTTACTCTTTTTATAGGACTTTTCCAGATGCATACATTATCTCGATCTTTACCTGAACAGAACATGAAAAGAATGGTGTGTTCCATGAAGACCCGATGCCAAAATACATGGCCATTCGAGGTACAGAGTCTTCTGTCATTTTATTGCATATAGAGATACAGACAACGACTTCGAGTTCGCCGATGTCAAAGGAATTCCCGTTGTGGACAAATGTGGAAAAATCGAGGATATGTACTATTGTCGCAGAGTGAAGAGACTTCCATCGGATTGCAACATAATCAGCATCGATAGATGCCCCGTCGATTCATGGGAGGCTATAGCCAATAAAACCACCGGCCATGTTAGTTTCCCGACGCATCTATTTTACTGACTTAAAATTTTCAGTTCGTTTATCCTCGTACACTCGGTCCCCACGGAATCATAGCCACTGATGCACTCATTGCAACAAACGTCCATTTGTCATCGGAAAGCCGTAAGTCAATAGTCGACAATAGTAATAATGATGAAGATTCAGGATCTTCTACGTCGCGTTTGGGAAGGGTACCAAGGTATTAATCGACGGCAGGGGTATACTCTCGGCTATCTGTAGATGTCACTTCAAAAGAAATATTTCCAGTAGGTATAATTTTGATGGAAAATGAAAAAGATGGAAACTCTCGATGAGACTCTTCTACAATGGTGAGCTGTATTTCCGGACTAGAATAATAGACAAATGTTTCTCAGATAATGAATAAGATTTCAGGTGACAAGTAGCTGTCCGCCCATCTATCGAGAGAGATAGCTAACTCTAGAGCTCCGTCCAATAAATTATAGTTTATCCTATGTTTTAATAGACAGCTATTATCTATAAAGCTCTGCTCAGCGTTGGAGTGACAGTCAACCATAGGTTTCTCCGTGTTCAACCCATATAGAATTCAGGTGTCGTTTCGAATTCAGGCCTCTTAAATGTAGCAAGTCAATCATCAGGAAATATTCAATTCACACTGAACTCGGAGGACACAAGCAAATCATGTTGCCTAGCTAGAAACGAGGAAGAATATTTTATTTATACAATTTGAAAGTCGGTCGTTTAAATTTTTACTTTATGGCAAATGATGTGATTTCAAATCGTTATGTCCGCAACGATCGGCAATGAATGACCAAAAATAGTGAGATCCTCTATCTTTTTTGAATGAAGATATATATATGTATTCCAATACAACAATGGCGGTTAATAGACAGAGCTGGGAACATCACTTGGGTTAAGGATAGTAACTGGGGAGACTTGGCTCTTGTTCCACCCCCATCTCTTTTTGATTTCCGCTCTGAGTTCACCGCTCAAAATAAGGATGATGACACCGTTGGACACCATCAGAGCGAAGAAATAAGCCATAAACTGAAAAGAAGAAGGGTATGAGGGAAAGCTGACGAACCTGATCACGGATCATTTGGAAAAACCAGAGGTTGGCAACGGGCAGAGGAATCAAACTTTGGATTTCGTAGACAAAATCAAAGCTATAGAGGATGGCCTTGATGAGGGCGAAAAAAGCCAAACTCTGAAGACTCGACTCTCCATTTTAGTTGGAAATTCCTTACGATCTCGGTCTTTTTCCTGACAATTCCTGTATTCATTTGAAGGTTTTTCTTCGCTTTATAAATGAGATAAATGGTAATTGGAGAGATGATGACACAGTCGATTTCGAAAGTGACAACGGCCACGGCTGACGCAATGACGGTCTTCTAAATTATAGCGGATTAAACTGGACTTTGACCCTCGTCTAACCATCGTGTAGTTATTCCGCTGAAAGCAGAGGTCATCTTTGACATAGAAGAGACGTGGCCGGTCGAAGATATCACTGTAACTCCAAATGGCAATCCCGGCGATAATTATAACGGCAATTGCAAGATGTCTTGCCCTCCAGATCTACAAAAAAAGGAGGTTGTTGTTGTCCTTGTTGAAACCAAACCGTTTTATGGGCAATAGGAAGAGCCACTGACGTGAGACGATTCAGAGTAATTAAAATGTTAATCAGAAAGTGGAAGATGTAGTTGGTCCCTGTAATGATGAAGCCAATTCGAATCAGCACCTCATGCTCGTAACCTAAACTTCCGTGATCATTTTATCTTCTTTAATAACTGACACAATCCAATGTTTTTGACCTGGCGGGTAAATTCGACAGCAATGGCAATTGGAATATCATTAAAACCTGGAGGAATAAGTCAGAAAAAGATATCGATTACCTCCAATTATAAACAAAATGTAGAATGAACTCCGGAAGAGTTTCTGTTTTGTGACCAAGAGGACATAGATGACATAGATGTAGATCGAGAGGAAGACCACTTCAATGCCAAGTTGCACATCGATTATCTTCTCAGTTCGAACCCGCCAATTGATGTTGTTTGGATCAGGACGCTGAAGATGTTTTTAGTCGAGAAAAAGAGTAAGAAAACTGACCGTGATATTCATATGTTGGGCGATTATAACGAAAAGATTGTTGGATGTTTTGTCGGACATGAGGCGATAAGAAGTCAGGTGGGAAGATATCCCCCTAATTAGATATAATTATAAGACGTCAACCCTTTCTTTTTGGGAAAGGTGACTCTCTGGGGACTGGTGATTGAGAGTAAGCTACTCTGAGTGAGAAATATGAGGGTCTAAGCCCGAGGTCGAGTACAATCTGCAGTAATCTCGGGGAGACAAAAGGCCGTGAGACTCTACTTCGAATTACAAAGGACACCAGGCTCTTTACTCTTCCCTTGACACATCCAAAAGGAAATGAATTTATTGAGCAGGTCTTACAGCGACGACAGTCTGTGTTATGGTCGAACCAGTGACGGCATTCGATTTCGTCCATCGGCGGATGATATCCTTTCGAAGTGTTTGACTCAACAAGACGATGATGGGACAATTGAGGAAGATAATCACGTAGAAGTAGGCCCAGAACTGAAAAATGCACCCCCTTTTGTAGTCTCCATGAGCATACCTGAGCATTGATGAAAGTGAAAAACCAATTATTAGTTATTGGCCATTTGTAAAGATTAGTCAGCTCATAGACCAATTCGAAACTGAAGACGACGCACTTGATGAGAGAGAAAAAGGCCAGCCCCTGAAAAACGCCTTCTTTTCTGGATGGCCTTTGGACCTTACCGCTTCCTGTCTACGGCCGTTCGGATATTGCCCGAATTTTTGGTTGAAATTGTGCATGGCATAGATGGTAATGGGACTCAGAACAAGACAGTCACATTCAAAAAAGGCCACAGAGACGAGCGAGAGATACCGAGGGAACTAAACTCTCAGATACAAGTTTTGTCTGAAATGGATACCTTTTGATCGGTTTTTATCATGGCACATGTATCACCCAGAGGGATGAAACTGTATGGAAGAGCGAACAAGTAGGCTTGTGATCCAAAACCGAAAAGGATAAGAAGAGCACACAGTGGCCAGTAGCGGTTCCGCTGCCATATCTGAAGTCCAAAATTGTCAAAATACAGTAGACGGCGTACTCGGTCGTGTTTCAATGGAATATGGACAGCCGTGAACCGATTGATAGCAATCAAACCATTCACATAAACATGGACGGCAAAATTGGTCCCGGTTATTGTATTGGCTATTCGGGTGACAATCTCCCATTCTTCGCCTAAAATCGGAGAGTGTAACCTCAGGAACAACCGCTTACAGAGTCCCACTCTTTTCCGTATTCTCATGAAGATTATGGCAACGAGGAGTGTGATATCGAAGACAGCTGAAAAGATCGAGGATTACTGTAACGGATTAGGATTACCTCCAATTCTGAATAGATCGTAAAAAGCATGACGGAAGATGGATTTCTTGGAAGTCAAAAGAATATACAAACAATAAGAGTACAGAAGAACACCAAGAATTTCACAGATGAACTGGGCGTCGACGAGATTTTCCAGATGGACGACTCGACCGGGAGTCGAGATTTTCTCGTTCTGAAAGATCGGATTCTTCGTAGAGAGGAAGACAGACCTCCATTTTATCCTTTTCAAGAATTGGTAGAGGTTGAACTTCACTGTAAACCAAGAATAACTTGAACAGTCTATTCAAATGAAAAGGGGAGAATAAACTCTGAACTGTGAGGGGATCTAGCGCCGACTCATTGGTAGATGGGATCATTTGGTTGTTCTCTGGGGATTTTCGGGGATAGCGTAGACAGTGAACGGGCCAAAAAGATGCGACACTTTCTTTGGGACCGAACGTCATCCAAATGAGAGTGAGCTACCCTACACTTGGGGAAGTCTGGGAACGGCCGTCTGATGAGTAATCTCAATAATTAGAGCCATATTTTGACCCATCAAAAAGAGCGAGTGGGAGAGTTGTACCGTATAATTCAAAGGCGGATTGTTATTGGACTAGATCGTGGTTTTCCTTGGTTCAAAGAATAAGGGCAGGAAAACAAAGGAAACTACAACCTGGTTCACTGTAAGCAAGGAGTACTTTTGGGACATGGCACGGGCTATCAACAGGAACAGACGGAAATAGGTTCTCACGATGTACGAGAGGAGGTAACCTTTATTCAAGCTCAGAAATGATGTGTAATTGCCGTGTCAAGCAGAATAGTATAATCCATGTACACATCATCTTGACTGTTCGTATATCACCTGTCAGTATTCTCAATGTTTTCGAGCTTTCTCATCGCAATGTCTGTCCTTTGTCAGGTGCCTCGACTACAACTCTTTGTACTCCCCCTCAAGGTCACGAGCTATCCGAGTTACTCACAAATCACTATTATACAGCTGGAATATTTATTCTATAGAACAGTGGTAGGAGCAGTAATAAAAGTAGAAGTCGAATGAGATGACTGCTTTTTCCAGCGTTTGATGATATCTGTCCGGAGAGTTACGCTCAGAATTAGAAGAACAGGACAATTTAGGAACATCAACACGTAGAAGTAAGACCAAAACTAAAATGGGACATGTTTTTTGATGGAGAAAGTTTTTACCTGGGCATTGATGAAATCAAAGAAGAAATTGTCGGTGATAGGAATACGAAAGAGATTGACCAGCTCGTAGATCAACTCGAAAAAGAAACAAACCGATTTGATCATAGAGAAGAAGGCAAGACCCTGGGAAATCAAGATACAGACGATATTAAAGTCAACTTACGGCTTCCTGTCTCATTCCATTGCGATTCTGTCCAAATTTCCGGGTGAATTGATGCATTGAATAAATGGTCAATGGACTCAATATACAACAGTCGACTTCGAAGAACATTACAGAGAAAACCGAGAGAATCCGTGGAAACTGAAGGGGAATTATTCAATGCTACTCTTCTCGAACCACTCTAGTTTCATTTTTAATCAGCATACATCCGTCGCCCCATGGTTTGAAGGTAAACGGATCAGAGAAGAGATATCCCTGTGATCCGAAACTAAACAAAATGATGACGACAGAAAGGGAGAAGTAGTAGCGTCGTTGCCAGATCTTTAAAATTTGTACTATCTCTTTGTAGGTTAGTCAAACTCGGTCATGCTTCAACGGCATCATCACTGAAGTGAACCGATTCAGAGCAATCAACATGTTCAGATAGACATGGGTGATAAAGTTGGTCGCCGTCAGAGCATTCGAGATCCTGGTCCATATCTCCCAATCCTCACAGAGACCAACTCGTTTTCTTATTCTCATGTAGACAATGGCCACAAGAAGGGTGATGTCAAAAATGGCTGGAAGGGAAAGCTGGGAAAATAGCGGAGAACTTACCGCCTAGAATGAAGAGCTGGTAGAAAGCATGGCGGAAAGTGGGATTGTTGGTGGTCAGGAGGACGTAGACCGTGTAGATATAAAGGAAGATACCAAGTAGCTCAAAGATGAACTGGGCATCGAGGAGATTCTCAGGATGAGAAATTGGCAAAACCGGCATGGAATAAGAAATATTCTAAAAATGGCTGTAGGACGAAGTAAAACAGCGAAATGCCTGAGTGTCGTTCTCCATGGCTGCTGACCTTCGGAATGACTTCGTCGATCCCCCGCTTGACCCTGAAACTACATTCTGATATCAGGTCTAGAAGCCGTTTTGTAAAAGAAGCCATGCACTAGCGGTCACTTGCCCTCGTCGTCAGCTGACCCGGCGGAACCGACTGGTCAAAGTGTACTCTCGCTCCCGTAAAGAATCACCCCCAGTCTCGAGTTTTTATCCATGGCGCGCGTTTGCGTTGAAGGATGTTGGGTGCCAGCCCCCTTGGCAGCCGCCTTTCGCAGCCGGGAGAACACTCCCTTCAGGTGAGAGCCGCCCCCGCTCCCGTCTGTTTTTTTCTGTTTTGATCAACATCTAACTGATTACAGGGAGAAGACCCCATTCTCCTACTCCGAGCCCAATCCCGGCGGCCTCAATTTACATTGGCGAATACGTGTGCCAAGGGTAAGCGTCCTCCTCGTTTCCTTGATATTCCCCCAAATTCCTACAGGTATTGCCTATTCTACCACCGGAAGAGATGTCTGCCCAAGCTGTCCATCTACAATATAATTCCCCTATGGGGTTGTACAACCAGTGAGTCGATTCTTATACATTTTTCTCTTCATTGGATAAGGATAATCACTCATAATTACTATTCATAGGGTTGAGTAATTAGCAAGTGAAGAGGGAAAAAAATGGAAATCTTGAAAAAAAAGCTGTGAAAGGTGCGGCGGAGTGGATTATAAAATGAAGGGCAGGCGAGTGTCACCCACCTGTCTGTTCTTATGGGCAGATCACTCTCATCAGAAAATCTTTTGATGTCTAGCCATCCGTTAAAACAGAATACTCTGAATACGTGAAAACTTTTGTTTGTTTTATCGTCTGAAAACATCACAATCGAGGAAGTTATCACTTGAAGTTCGATGTTATTTATCCAAAATTGTGGATAAGACTCTCTTCCGAAAGAATGGGAATAGTCTATTTATTTGTATTCATTTTTGTCACTTCACGCGGTTATTTTAAAACTCTGTAATTGAATACCCCGAAGGAGTTTGTCTCATTCATTGATCCATCAACAAAATGAGTCTCAGCCACACATTACAACAGTCGTGCCTCGGGCATGTGGCGCCTATTACGAACGTGGCGGATGCCATGGAAAATTGTTCAAGAGCGAAATTAACACATACTTTTTTTTGCTTATTATCAATCATTTTGAACAGGAAAAAACAGAAAATATTTTGCAGGGAGACAGCCCAGGAACAATTCCAACAGCAAGTCGGATCGACGACACCGGTCCCACTGCCGGCTTCTGACAAACATTTCGACCCTAACAAGAGTGCCACTCTCAGATACATCAAGGTCTGACACTTCTTTTGACTGGGTACGGTAGATTCCAGGAAGGAGATCACTCCAATTTTGGGGCTAACTTCGCCGAAAAGATCGCCGCCGCAGAGGCTCCCAAGGTTCCTTACAGTCAGGTTGGGTAACTTCTCTTTTTTGACAAGCCTTTCCGTAGGAACCAGCATGGGCTCGTTATGCCCGTGAAAAGAGTGAGCGTGCTCGGTCTCGTACGCCAGCCGATCCATCTCAACATCGATACAGTGGCTCTCGCAGTCCCAGTCAACCGCGACGAGAACACCACGACACTCCTTGGGAACACGCAGAGAAGACAAGGGTTTACACCAATGCCGTCCATCCAAACGCACATGGACCTGCTTATTATCAATACCAACAACATGGACAGAGACATCGGCCACACAGCGTCGGTGCCAAGTGAGTCCGACTTTTAGATGGAAATAAATCTATTCAGCTATCCTGACAGAGGATATGAATGTGGAGGTATGGACTTTACCAAAGGATTGCCGATTGAGAAGGGTTCCTCTGGCTACTACGAACACCACGTGTCGAGGAAAGATGAACATAACAGGTCCCAACCTGGCTACGAGATGGGTGGAACTGATTTTGGAAAGGTTTGAGCCCCTTTATTCTATAGAATATAGCAGGAAAATAGTCAATTATCTGCTTACTCTGAAGCTTTCAGGGCTACGTATCGCCCGGTCCTTACCATGGGCACGGACCCGATCCGCCCCGTCTCCGTCCTCACTACAGTGCTGATCCTCACGCAGCCTGCAATGCTTTTGTTGCTCCGAATGTAGACGGAGTCGATGCTAATCTTCTTGTGGGAGACACTTTATCGAATCAAAAGATTCGCCACGAAGTTCGGCACATCGACCAATCAGAATTCGGCACTTCGTTTGCTCCTCCTGCCGGTTTCAAGCCCGATCACAACACAGTCCGCCATGCTCCTCCTCCACAGGAGCCTGTCATCTATTCGACAAATTTCAAGGAGTCGTACAAGAATCGGTCGGCCAGTGCTCCTCGTCCTCAGCCCGTTTATCGAAGCTCAGCCCCCTCTGAACAGCAGAATGTTTGGCGACAACGACAAGCGGACACGGATCGAGAGGTGACGGTTGAGCGTCTTCTGACAGGCGAGGCAACCGCCCGTCGACCGCTGAACCCGACGATTCCCTACTGGTCTCACAGCGCCCTTAGGAAGCACGAGCACTGGAAACACCGCTCCGACCCGCGTCTTGACAGACACGAGGCGAGCAATGCGTGCGCCCTAGCCTCTAACTTGTGCTTCCTTTGTTCATTTTGCCGAGTTTTGTGTTCACTAATTGAGCTTTTCTTTTAGGTTTACGTGACGGAGCCCAATTGGTCGAGAACTGTCCAACAAAGGAAAGGAGCCTGGGAGAGAAAAGCCTACGACACAGAGGCACACGTCAATCTTCCTGCTTCGGCAAAGGTTACTAATCCTCTTCTTTTTTCTCACATCTGGTCAGACGACAATTTCCCCTGTCAACATGTGCTTGCCAGAGGCATTTTTCCCTGTTTCTTACTTTTTCCGCCCCCGAGAGTGAACCAGCTGTTACCCCGCACTTCCCTCCTTGCAGGTTCCAGCCTCGGCTCCCCAGCCTTGGCAGCAGACAGCTCACCAGAAGCACCAAGTTTGGCGGAGTGCTTCTGACCACGTACAAGGAGGAGGACACAGCCAGCAGCAGCAGTATCATCAACAGCAACCGCAACAGTCTTACCAGGTGAACCCTGTGTCATTCTCTTTACCAACTAACCTGTCGAGAGTGTAATCCAAGAACTGATGTTGAAAAAGAGAGGCACGAAAGCTTCAGAGTAAGCAAAAATTCTTTCTAGAACATTCCAAACTTCCTTGTGAAGATTTATCATTATTCACTTTCAGACCCAGTCGCAGTCCCACTACTCCCAGCAATATTCTCATCCACCGGCCAATTACTCTTCCGGAACCAACGTAATGAACGTGGCAAACAGCGGATTCAACCAAAACCAACTGGACTACCTGGCCAGCCATCAGAACAACTACCAAGGTGGACGAGCCTACTCTCCCAGGCAGCACAATGAAAGCTATTCTGTAAGTCTCCTGTCTTATCAACAGAAGACATATTTCAGACAACCACGACGACAATGTACCCAGGAGGAACTGGCTACAACCAGGTTTGTCCTTCTTATTCTTTCTCGAGCGATGTCTCTAGTTGAAAGAAGATTACCAGCGGAGTGAGAGAAGTCATAGCGAGACGAGGAGTGTGAATTCGCTGCCAGTGGCCTATGAGGTTTAGCTTTTTTTTGACGCGTAAAAAAACTGAACAACTGCCGTTGCCATTGATTTGTGTTCGGCTTTCCTCAGTTCAAATTAGATGTGTTTGTGGGGAAACGGCGTGTGTTTGTTTATGTTCTGTTGGGATTGCTTCTTTTTGGTTCGAAACCAATTTCTTTAGGCGTCTAGCTCGTTTAAATACAGTCGAAATGAAGAAACGCTGGAGAAAATATCATCTGATAATAGTTTGAATACGATAGTTCAGAGAAAGGTCGAAAATATTTGGGATAGAAAGACGTAGGATTTAGAAGGAGGACGAGGGCCCGGCCAAAATTTTGACATCCATCCTGCCATCTGGTCCTGCTCAGTCGGCATTCCAGGTGGTGGACGGGTTGACTCTAAACTTCGTCCGTTTAGGACCATTCTTTTTCAACTTACAGCCATAAAAGTAAAGAGATAATTGACCAGCGCATGCTTAAACCTAGCCAATGGGGAGACTCCAACTCGTTGAAAGACAAGGAATCGCTTCCAAGTCTTCAGGCCTTTTCCCCCTCAAACAGGCAATTTTCTACATTTTAGGAGGGGAAGATCCACGAAATAAAACAATTGGATAGTTCTTACTTTTCGAATAATAATCAAAGTATTCAACAAAGAAGAGAAGACGACCAGAGTGCATTTGAGGTGTGACAGATTGCGGTTGAAAGTGTCGTAGAATAGTCAGTAGTCTAACATTAGAATAGAATCAATCCTATCAATACGATCTGTGATGATATTCCTTATAGGAATTCAGTTCTTCGAAATACTCGAAGCGCAGTGAAGAAACTGTGGAGCAGTCATCTCCGAGACAAGTAATCTCACTTTTTTCCATTTTTGCATTTTGTTGTTAGGCCGGTACATTCCGGGTGGCCGAAACACACTTGAATCCGGCCAGCACACAGGAGAGCAGCCATCGTTTTGAATCAAAGACTGAGACCAAATCGTCGTCTGGTCAAGATGGTCGGGTGCATGAGATCAAAATGTTGGGTTCACCTCATTCCCAGCAAACATATCAGGAGTCATTCAAGAGCTCCAAACAGGAGACATCGGCGACTGGAGCCCCCGTCCAGACCGAGTTTCAGGTGTGACTGTAGTCGTGTGATGATAGAAATCCGTAGATCAGTGTGTCTATAACTTCTAAACCTCTGTTCTGTTGCAATAATCGTGTATTCAGGAACAGCGCAGCCACTACAAGTCGAGCAGTTCGACTCGTGAGGAGAGGACCATCCCCGTCCAGACAGGATTCCAGGAGAGCGGATACACAAAGAGTTCCAGCTCTACCCAAGAGACGCGCACCATTCCTGTACAGCCAGCCCAAAACCAGTACCAACAGAGCTATCACAAGACGAGCAGCTCAACCCAAGAGACCAACAGTGCTCCTCTCAACCCCATCCAGACAAACTTTCAGGAGAGTTATCAGAGAAGCAGCAGCAACACCAATCAGGAGACTCGATCAGCTCCTCAGGTAAGAAGGAAGTCGTTGAAGAAGAGAGTTAAATTTAGGGAGGACTCCTTCAAACCCAGAGCAATTTCGGCAACTTTGGCAACAAGGACATGATGCACTCGCCGGGATCTTACAAGAGTTTCCACTCGTCTCATTATTCCAAGCAGGAGACAACCACTAACACAAGCGGCCCAGAACGACATTTCAATCCACAGGTCACAACCACAACTCCTGTCACCAAAAACTCGTCCTACAGTTATTCTTCTGTAGAGTGCCACTTTTTCGTAAACGAGAAAAGTTTTAGCAATCTGTCAGTCAGCCTCCTCCACCGACTCAAATGCAACAAAGCAGCACAACCAGCCACTCGACCAGGGAACAAGCCATTCCCATTGGATATGCTCCGATTGCTCCACCAAGAAATGAAGGAGGAAGCAGTAACTACCACGCCGAATCTCACCATTCTTATAAGAGAGAAGAGGTTTTTTTTTGCTTATTTTTGACTAGACTGTAAATCTTTAGCAAGAGAGCCGCCCTGTCTCCCAATTGTCACAGTACAGCCAGAGCAGCTACAATAGGAAGAGGGAAGAACGCACAGAGACCCGTACGACTGTGCCCACTGTGGCCCCGTTATCCAGCAGTTCAGGCGCTGTTCAGGGAGGACCTCAGACGGCTTATTCAAAGGTAAAAGAATTTTTATCTAAAACTGGGAAAGTTTAGATCGAGATGAATGAAACCCTTCCTCGTGGACTGTTGGCTAATACCAACACCAACACCCAGGGAGGATACCGGGACCAGGAAGGCCACGATGTCTACTACAAACGCGATCTGCAGACTACAGCCGATCCTGGAAAAGAATGTGCCTTATTGAAGGAAGAAGAGAAACGAGTTGTGGAGACCCCTCTGGAACCAGGAGTCATTTCCCGGTGTGTTTATACCCGAAAGTCGACGAATCGATGCCCTTTTCAGCCACGTGACAACCAAATATTATAAGAAGAAGACGGTTACTGACACGACCACCACGACTACTCCCGAAGTCGCCCCATAAATATGCTTTTTCCATTCTTTTGCGATATGCTTTGGCTTTCATTTTTGGTGCTTTGTTATAGACGATGATTTGTAGGTTGTAGACATTTTAGACGGTACTGGATATTTGGGAATTGTAGAGCTTTATTTAAATGAATTTTATGCTATCGATCTCCATGAGAGAAAAAATTCTGCCATTCTGCCTCGCTGCCCAATGCAAGCAATTGGCCGTTTATTGGCATTTTTTACACTTCCCTGAAGAAGGCTGCCCGCGGAGACTATTCCTACACCCGCAGCTTGCAAACCCTTCTACTCTCCATCGACAATCCTTGACCTTTTTCTTCCTCGTTTCTGCTGACAACTGGCTCATGTCGAGCAACTGTCCCTCCCGTATCCTACCTCACTCTTTCATTTACGCTTCTCCCGAAACCTACTTTTTTTCATACACAATAATATTTTCCATTTGCAGATGCATATTTCATCTCAACCTTCTTCATGTTAATTTTTTGATGGATACATGGATTAACGAATAGCTAAGCCAAGATGCGATCAGAAGAGTTGTGGATCAAGCCCGAAACGAACACGTCGGCGACAATTATTTCCCCAAAAAGGTTCAGGTACTAAATGTTGCACTTATGACAGTATGTCCCGCATAGTTGCTGATGATATTCACAAATTCAGACATAATCGAAGTTAACATATTTTTGTGAACTCCTCTGGAACCAATTAGATGGGCATGTTTTCTGGAAAAATCCTGCTGCAGATTTGAACATCACATATTTAATTAAATAAAAAAATAATTAAGAAACAATTGTTTGATTTTAATTCGGCTTGGTTTTGAATCAATAAAATCATGCAAACTGGCAGAACAACTCGCCCGTAGAGTAAAATTGTATCATCGCATGTCCCAGTCCTTCGAAATGGAGTCTCCTTTTCCTGGCTACTTTCTTATACCGGACGAGTTTCTTCCTTCTTTATTCATGATCTTCAAGTCCCTTCTTTTCCCCTATTAATATCCCGATGTTCTTCTCATTATCCGCTGCATTCTGAGACAAATATCGAAAAAGATCGGCTACTAATTAGAAAAGTAAGTGCCCGTTTTTTATGACACAGAAGACACTTGTTTACCATTCAAAGAATTGCTCTTCCCTCTTGCGAACAGTCGACTCGACCCCGTTGAGCTCAGTTCTGTGCTTTCTAGTTTCCCATCATCTAATAATCGTCTTTCTAATCAGTAATTTTCGAAGTCGGTGCCGGTTCGTGCCAAGTATCCTCCTCCGCCTTCAAATAATTGCTTCAAATAATCAGTATTCATCTTCAAGTAATGGCTGATATCTCGTCTAACAAACTTATCCTTTTCGGTCTTATTACAGCCGTAAGTTAATTTTTTCACTGGGTATTATTCCTTATCCAGACGAGTTTGACCGGCGTGGCCACCCTTGCCATTGCCTTCCTGGTTATGCGAAAGGTCGACGTCTACAAGACGCCTTACGGTGTCATGATGCAGGCAAAGTGTTTTCATGGGATCCTTTTCCTTCTCTATTTCTTACTTTTTGTAGCAGCTGGGTAAATTTACTTCCTCTATGATGAGTAAACTGCTACAGAGCCTGGGATATAATTCCACCAGTGGTGGCAAAATGGGCAGGATTGCCTTTCCTCTTCTTTACCATCGCCGTTTTTATCACCAGCTCCTTCTTGTCCGCAATCCGCTTCGTCAATGTTCATCTTCCCTTTACTGGGGACAAAAAGTACATGACCAATGCGATGTATGGCAATATCTTTGTATTTTTCATCAGTATTGGATATGTTGTGCCTTCTATCTGGGGTAAGCAATTAAAAAAAGAGAAGAGAAATGAATACAGAGGAATGTCGGATGTATTTCAACCCGGAAGTGTTTGCCTTCCTTTTTCCATGCACTGTATGCAGTGGATATCTGGCCTTTTATGGTGATTTCATCGTCCCGATTGTGCTTTTCAACGTGGCTCTCTTCTTTGATCTGTGTACAGTGTTGAAATTGCGGGAGAATCGGCAGAAATTTTCCGGAAATATTTCCAGTCTCCAAAGGAGGAGACGTCATCGGCGGGAGATCTCTCTCACAGTCCAGGTACACCCGTTGTTTTTCAAGAGTAAACCATTTCTAGACTTTACTGAATGCTTCTCTATGTTTTCTGATGGTTATTTCTTATCACATCTTGCCAGCAATTGACTCGCTCCCACCCTTTTGCATCCTCCTCGTCTCCTCAAGATATTGTTGGTGCTTCGTTATCGCTTCCGGAGGGTCAGTTGTTATTCCATTGGCTATCATCTTCCGCTTTTTTTCAGTTATTTCTCGATAATTTTTGACAAAGAAGTGAGAAAATTCATTCGGACGAAGATCTTCTGCTTGCCCGCAACTCGTCGCGTGGCTCAATGGCATCCGTCAGCCAGCCCGATTCCCATCTCGGCTGAGAATTCGCCTACTCAATAAACAGACAAAAAAATCGAAAACAATTTTATTGCACATAATTATTATTAATATTGTTGAAATTTTTGAGCAATATTCTTCGGAGAGCCCGTTTTTCGTTTACAAGAAAGATTGGGGTAAAAATAGATCCATGACGGTGGTGACGAATCTGACTCCCGTTGGCAATTCCTTTCCATGTGTAAACATTTCCATCGAAGTAAAGCTGTAGAAGAAATCGGCCATGGTTCTGTAGAGACGGAAGAAGCTTTGCTGGAGAATCTTGACTCCCAAGTTCGAGTGGCAAGACGCCAACATTCCATTGGCGATTATGTCTCCTGTCATGGTCAAAGGAGCGTAGATTCCCTTCTTTTGAACCTGAAATTATTCATTTACACAAATTAGAAGAAATAATAACCATTTCAATTTGAGAGACGACAGCATTTCGAAGGAGGCCGTTTCCATTGGGGAAGTTGACACAGTCTCCGATGACGACATCCTTAGCCGGCACAAGACGCGAGTTCTCGTTGTTTCTACAGCTGGACACGTAGATAAGATGCTCTGATGTCAGTTCCAATGTTTTGTTCTCCTAAAATATTTGACGTTTATCATAGGGTCGAGTAGACTAACAGCCGTGATCTTGAAGAATTGGGCTTCTTCTTCTTCCAAATGGTGGAGGAACATGACGACGGGCGAGTACATGACGACTCCTTCCTCGTGACTCATAACAACGTCTCCAATTTGCAGTTCTGCCATTTTCTTCATTCCAGTAGTTGTCTCAACCTAAAGATGCTCTTTTCTGCAGCCAAAAAGGATCAATACCTCGACGTCTCCGCTGAAACATTGCATAGCCCCGAGGAAAGAGTTCATGCATCCTCCGCAACCACAGGTACTTCCACATGTTCCAGTTGCACTGCTTCCATATGAAACCGATTGACCGTAAGCTGGTTGGTAAACTTGTTGAACTGGAGGACTCTCGACGACTTGCTGTGGAGCGACAGCTAAAATGCTCATTGTTCCTGCGTCGTATTCCTTACTTACCGTATCCACCTTGCTGTACTCCTTGAGCAATTTGAGGCTGTTGGAAATCAGGAACAGGAGGTACCATCGGGGCATAGGTAACTCCTCCGTCGACAATTTGCTGCTGTGGGGCGGGTTGAGGAGCGGGAGGTCCTTCTTGGTATCCTTGTTGTTGGACTTGCTGTACTTGTTGTACTTGTTGCACAGGCTGCTGGACAGGTTGTTGGACTGGTTGTGGAACTTGTTGAGGAGCAGGTCCGACTTGTGAATTGACGTAGGTCGAGTCTTGGGTTTGGGCTGGGTATGCAGGCATGTGAACCTGAGAAGGTTTCTGGACGACGAGGACCATTTGAGGATGCTCATCGCTGGCTTTTACTTGAATCTCCTCAGGAATCTTAAATGTTACCGTAATTTGAGAGTCAGGTAATGCTACCTGATCATAGGTGGCATCTTCGGTATCAGCTCCGTAAGCACGTGCTCTCGATTTGTAGGCAATGGGCCACAGGACATTTCCCCCGGTACGGACGCGTTCTCTTCCGTGTCTCAATTCGAATCTTCTTCTTGGCTGGTAGAAGTCCTCCTCGTAGTCGTAGTAATAGTCATCGGGTTGATTTCTTCTACGGAATCCGAATGGCCGGAAAGGTGACCGGTAGAGGGACTGTCGTCGTCCGTATCGGCCATATCTGTAAGCCAATTAATCGACTTCCGTCCTCTTCTGTCCACAAACCCGTGATATGATTTACGGGGCAAGCCGCCACCACCTGCATATCCAGTTCGTCCGCCGCGGCCGTCTTGGTCATAGTCATCTGAAAGCGAGAATTAGATCTTTGTTCCCGAAAAACCCGATATACCGAGATCGTCCAGCTGGCAGGGCATCCGGACAATGGTCACCTCGTACCTGGCCCTGAAACTGGACTCATTTTTTGACTCAACTTGATGGACTCACACTCCATTGCGCATCACTCGTCGTTTTACCTCCTTAATGACGTCGAATCCGCCCAATCCCTCGCTCCTCACGTAAGCGCCTCCGGTAAATTCTTCGTCGGTTTGCAGAACAACTGTCTTGACGGGAGTGGCCAATACAAGTCCCGGGTAATTGCAACATTTGGTCTTGAAACTGAAATGGACTCTTTTTTTAAGAAGAGACCAGTTTAATGAACACAGCTGGTCATAGACCAAGAATAAAGTTCGGATTGTTTCGGCAATTAGCCATTGTTCCCGCTTATGGATAGCTATAATCGCCGAAGATCGCGGTTCGAGAAGCCTGTTATCCGCCGAGAAAGACGCATGGCAAAGAGAAAGGCCATTACTGCGATTGTGATCATTGTAGCGACATCCAGCGGGAATAGAAAGAAAAAGCAAAAAGATAGTCGGGAAAGAACTCACACAACCTCGTCTCCCTTTCTTCCTTCTGTGTAGACTTCCATGAAGCCAGCAACCCATTGGTCTTCTCCACTGCATTGTCCATCTCTATATCCATTGCAAGTCTAAAAACGGTCAATTGGAAAGAAAAGATGAAGTAGGAATTGCCAGAAAATGAAGTACTGACCACATTGAAGGCATTGTGCCTGACATGAGAGCCTTTCTTGTCGTGTGACTTGTACTCGTCGCCGAGACACGAAGGCTGTGCACAAGAGATTTCTGTAAATGGACAATGAGGAAAAGGGAATAGGAGGGAGGGAATACTAAAAACGGGGCGATACCAACCTGGTTTGCCATGCCCATTGATACTGATCCGATAGGGAACTGATCGTTCATCACATGAGGATAGAAATTGATATTCCTCAAGAGAAAATACTGTAGTGGCTGCTGCCGCAAGGGCAACAATAGTTAGCCGGTGAAGCATGTGAAAAGACTGCCGAGATGCTTGGATCGAAAACCCGGATAGAGATAAGGACGGGTCGGCGGGCGAGTTCAGGACAACGGCCAAGCTTTTGGCTGCTGACTTTTATATTAGACCCGGGATTTCTCTTTTTCTCGGCCTGCTGCTTAGAGGCGGTCCTTCCTTACAGAAGAATAAAAATCACTTCGATCTGCATGAGACGCAAAGGAAGTTGCGATATGATTGGATACCGGGAAGGAAAGAGATGATATGGAGCAGCAATTGTCGGAAATTAAATGGCTCCTTACAGGAAATGGGAAAGATACAAGATCTTTCAAGGTCAGGAGGAGTTCGAAGATCCCTCGCGAATGGGCAATAAAGGCATCGAGGGTGGATTGCAGGATGGTTTTCTGTTGCCGGAATGCCTGTCAAGGGAAATATCACTTCATTTCCTAATCATCTTACTCTTTTCACAGTCCCCATAATAGTCAAAGCTTGAACTGTGCTTGAGATAATGGATACATATGAAGTAATAAGGAAAAATATTGTTCATAAGATCATAAATTTCGAAAAAGACTCGATTTTCTGGACATTTTTGCGCGTCGAAGACTGGCCACCGTCCCAGGTTGATCGGCATCAGCAAGATGTCTTGGGCTTCGGGAAATACGTCAACATTCTGGTTTTTACTGGCTCATTCTGGGGATTACAGGCATAGATCACTATTCTGCCAGGAGTCTTCGTTATCTCAGATATCCTTCCTGCTCATAAGCCAAGTTAAGGAAGATACTCAAAAAATAGTATTTTTATGTTGTTCAGCCAGTTGCAATTGCCATCGGACGCATCAAGATGTGGCGGTTAATTCGTATCAGAGACCGTTTATTCGTTAGCATCCACCGGGCGGCAATCAAGCATCGGGAATGCGAATTTTAACAAGCCTGTTTGGCTTCTACGTATAATTGGGGGGAAGGAATCTCGGCTTTTTGCCACGCGAACCTCTGCCATCGGGGAGACGAGCCTTTGAATATTTAGGTATCATCAAAAAATGTCGACTGTCTTTGTCAACACGGTAGATAATGGATGTGTTGTCCAAAAGTAGTCTGTGTGTAGTGTGATAAGCATATTTTATGCCATTTTCGGGGCACAGGTAGCGGAAACTGGCCACTCTGTCCTTCCGTCAAGTTTTTGATGATGTCTGACTGTTGGCGCGGATAATGCCCTGTTCGGGACTTTTATGGCTTTTGAAATTTGTGGTCTGTGGCTCCTAACAAAATGCTGATAATTTCATTCTTACTCTCTTCTAAGAACAATCCCAGAAAATTGTAAAGTCGAACACTTTGGAGGTGGCCCGGTCAAAACACAACTTTTATTTGAGGAAGCGGGGCTATAGAAGCATCCGAGCTAGTAATAAGAGAGTCATTTCGGTCCAGTTTGTGTTGACCCTTCTTGGCATCAAACTCTTTATGTGGCTGTATTTGAAGCCTGTAAAAAGCCCGATTCCTGTTGATAGAGGTGACCCCCAGCCTCGTCCGGGGATTTCGGGATTTATTGAGATTTTGCGGAATCCGTAAACCATTCCGCGGGGATCATTAAAACACTATCATACCCCCCCCCCCCCCCCCTCTTGTGAACTGTGATAGAAAAAGACGACGTTGTTCGACTTGTTTCCAATCGTGGGAAAAAATACAGTCCAGTTTGGGCAGCCAACTCCGATCACAATTGCTATTAACTTCTCATTTGATGGATGGAATTGCCCATCTGGGAAAGCGGAACACTTTCTGCCATTTTTGACCAGAAAACACAATGGTTTCTGTATTCTCCTCGTGAGGATAAAAGTCAGGGATACCGCCACAAGCATCGTCGTTATTTTCGCTGCGTGAACTTCGAGAAACCGGATGCTTGACCGTGCGATAACATGAAAGCGAAAGGCCCTCATGCTCACCACCTGGGGGGTTGCCCTTTGTGTAGGTCGACCGCTTTTTGTATGTCTGTCGGGACAGGTCTCTCTCTCAAAATTCATTCTGGATACATTTATCAAAACGTCAGGAGGAATGCAACCAAGATATTATTGTGACAAATTGGGGTGAGGGACAGGGATCACACGTGTTCATTTTCTTTCCTCTCGTTCATCAATTCTAATCTTTGGTCTGACATGAAGTAGCCTGTCCACTTTTTCTCGCCTTGTCTATGTGTACATAATTTCGAAGAAAAAACTTCCGAACAATCGGAGATTCTAATCTCGGATCGACGGTGGCGGACATGGCAAATTCCGACCTGTTAGATCAGCACCTCTCCATATCCGACACATTGTCGACGTCATAAGTCCATTTTACCGGTCGGATCAAAGTGTACCCGGACCGGGAGTCCAGTTCAAGAGTCAATCGATCATTCGGGAGTCTTTTCCAGATAGAAGCAGGTCTATAACCACATGATGAGGGGACCAAACAGTTAAAAGACGAGAACAATGTTTATTTATTTTGAATTAGATTTGTAGAATCCTCTCTTGGAAGGATGCCGCGGTGAGATGAGGGAACTGTCGAAACTCGAGGTCAGCATCCGCCGTCTTCAATGTCGACTTCTCCCGTTCATTGTATTCCAATGCCGTGTAGACAGCGTCCTCCGCCTCTTTCTCCCATTCGTATGGATCCAACAGACTAAACTCATTGTTCTTCATCTCGTCCATCATCAGCTTATAAATGAGGTAATAGTCCGGTCGATCGCCGTATTTCAGTCCTCGCAAGTAGGCAGCAATGGGCATGAAACACTTCGGACACTCCTTGAAGACTTCGGCATCGGACATGGACTCCTTCATCTGACGGATTTCTTTCTCGTCTTTGAGAAGTCGCCACGGAACTCCGGCGAAGATTTCAGTCAGAGTGTAGAGCATGGCCCAGAGGTCGTCGACTCGTCCCTGATCGACTCGACGGTGCACATTCAGAGAACAGTAGCGTCGAGTCCCGCGAAAGAGGCAGCCAGTACGCTGAGCACGAGACTGTGTCGTCGAGCCTTTAACCACAATCGACCGAGCCATTCCTGGTATATTATCTTAGCATAAAAATTACAAATTACCGTAATCAATGAGGTAGAACATTCGACTCTCTCTTCCGACCAGTCCATTCATGACATTTCCCGGTTTTACATCGCGATGGACATATCCGACCTCGTGGACTTGCTTGATGGCATAGAGGAGCTGTATTCCAATTCTGAGAGTACTGGAGTCACTGATTGCCTGCTCGGGACAGTTGGCCCTCAATCCATACAAATCACTTCCACAGAGACTCATTACCATGTAACTGAAATGGTCTAGAAGCCGACAGTCGCCAACTTACTTATAATACTTTCGACGGCCGCAGCCAAACAGTCGAATGGTATTGGGGCACCGCTGCAACTTCTTGAGAAGACTCGCCTCCAATTTCAAGACTCCGTGCTCGTCTTGGGTTATTTTTTCAGCTTTCATGGCGGCCATAAACCCCTTTCGTTGGAGGTCTTCTACTTTGAAGACGGCACCGCAACCACCGTTGCCCAATTTGCAAACAATTGACCATCTACCATTTACAACCTGAATTGCCCTTGTTGAAACAAAATAAAAAATAGACTGACTTTTCCTGGTTTCAATGCAACATCCATCTAGCCGCCCACTGACAGAAATGAGATCAACAGAATATGACCGGTGACGAAAATTCCTGTCAAAACGAATACTTGCCAATTTTTATTAATGGATTCTGTCCAGCCAGACAATGGTCGGTTGTTTTTTCTCTCTCATTAATTTATAAATTACAGCAGGAACAACAGAAGCAGACATCGTCATAAGAAACATCTTGGCAGCGCAGAGGGAAAAGAAGAAGAAGGTGGAGGAAAGCGGAGAGGTCGCCAGCCACTATGCCCAGCCACAAAAGCCAAAATTGAAGTTGTCGGCTCGGTCGACACACATCTCATCGAAATTACGCGGAGTGATCAGCAACGCCTCATTGAGACTTCGTAATTCTGTCAGGAGATCTAACCGCAAAGGATCAAAATGGAATATTCCCAGATCTCCTTCTCCGTCGTCCCGTCGAAAGAAGAAACGTGGCGGATTGCGACTGAAGGAAAGCGTCAAGAAGCCACCGATTGATATGAATTCCCTCTTCGAAGCGCCTCAGCCGCTGTCGGCCTACATGATGGAAAACCAGAAGAAACGTCAACTGCACCGACAGAAACACATAGCCACGGCCATCTCCTCCATCTCGCTGCTGTTTCTCGCTTTGGGTACTCTCATTGGGACATTGGGCTGGCTGAAAGTCAATCTCCTTCACTGGGAGTACACCGCCCTGTTGGCTGCTATGAATGAGTCGAGTACACCGTGGATAGAAGACTGCCCCAATCGACAGCTGATGAGGACCATCCACGGCATCAATTATACTGTGCCATGTACAGGAGCCATCTCCGTCGACAAAGCAAAATGGTCGAGCTGGACAAATTGTGATGGAGGAATCCAATACAGATGGAAGATATTGAAGGCCAATGTCAGTTATGATGTCCAGCACGATAAACAAATATTCCAAGAGCAAAGATGTGTCCCAGTGACGACGTCGACGACGGCAGTAGCGTCGACAAATTCGACATCGACGACGACCACGACAGTTGGCCCATGATATTCCCTAAAACGTCAATATAAACAATTATGTCCTTTTGTCTCCGTTCTTGACCAGACCCACGTTTTCTTCCATCCGCTCCATTTCAGCATTTATGCGCTTCATTGAAATTCCATAATTATGTCTTCCATCGACGTTCATTTTCTTTTGGCTGCCCCATTCAGTCGACTCGCCCTCTCTTCCATATTTCAAACAGAGGCTATTTTAAACGGGAAAGAGGAGACAGTGATATATCCGGGGAACATGGCGGGGGCACATTGCCATTGCATGGGGCATATCCATTTATGTGTCGCAGACCCCGTGTATCCATCACCCCACACGTTTTATAATGAAAATCGGAGTGTGTGAACAGCCGACTGTCATCGATCGTTCAGGCCCCGGGGATCATACCAGACGGGCACTTTGCCTTTAGCAGCTTGGCTCGACTCGATGATTCGACACTCGTCCTCCTCAACGGAGGAGTCTATCCTCTCTGAACAGGTCAGTTCTCGTCGTTCATTCTGCAAAATGGTCCTCTTTCTCCTTTTTTCCTGTCATTTTCCCGCAAAAAAAAGGAGATTTTGAGGATGAATTTTTGATGGTAGGGGACATCTTGAGTGGACTTCTTGAAGTCGAGGATGACGTCAAGTCAAGAAGTTACTTAGAATGGATTCTTCTTCCAAAAAGAGGTCTATTTGTTCTGGACTTTGTGAAATTCATTGGCATTTCCCAATTCTTCCAGCTGTGCATACTCCATGTGCACGTTGTACGCATCCCCGTTTTTCTGTCGTTGATTCTATCTTTTTTTTCTATCCAAACAAAAGCGAGTGAAGACGGCTACCCCGATATACATAATAATACCCCATCGATTTCTCATGGCACAAGGGGATCACTCTTTTCTTTGAATAGAAGCAGCAATTTCAGGTTCGGAAACTGTTCAAGCTGTGTGACCAAGAAGAGCGTGGCGTCATCGGAAAGGTGAGACGTGTCTGGGCTATAAAGCTAAAGGACTGGCTGAGAACGCCATCCATCTCGGGCGAGCAATTGATACACTGTGTTTTCGCCTCTCAGAAAGAAAAGACACAAAATAAATACTTACCTCTTTTGGCAGATAAGGTATCAAATAATAGTAGTCGATGTTGTTTGCCAGGGGTAGTGTTTGCCTCTGCAAGGAGACTCCCCTCTGGAACTCGTCCTCCCCCTTTCTCCTGATTAATTATCTTACTGTTTCTCCACTTTCATTGATTTCTTTAGACAGAATTACTGGCCATCTCCGATCTCATTCCCCCAAAGCAAATGGCCGAGCTGGAAAAGGCCATTGGAGAGAGATTCATCGACGAGAAGGAATTCAACGACATCATGCGTGAGCCATTTGTATCTATTACCTGGAAATGACGAGAAGAGTCGACGCCCTCTTGAAGATGTCATTCCGCCCAGAAACACAACCCCCGGGGCTGCCAATTCCAAACAATCGGCTGCTAATCGACCCTCTCCTCATGATTAAAACAGCCATTTTCCGTGTCGAATCCGGCTCGTTTTCAGAGAATCTGGTTGCTGAGGATTCACGTGGAAGCAGTACAGACAACGATATCCATGCCTCATCTAACAGTTCTCCCCAGGTAAGCCATTAGATACAGCAAAAAAAAGAGATGTTTTAGGGATTTGGAGAAGGAGTGAGTTTGGCAGACGAATTAGACGACGTGGCCAAGGTCGAGGAAGCACTGCAAGATCCAATGACCGACTTGATCAGGTAAGAAGAGGATGATAACGATATCTTCTACTCGAATATTTATGTTATTTGCCCCTCCCCCACTCCCAATCTTTAGAGCCCAACTGGATGAATGTCCATATCCGTATGTAGTCACGAATTCGACCATGCCCAGCAGTGGCCCGTCGCCTATCATGCCCTTAGCTGAGCCCGTTGTAATCAAGGTAAAGTGTCCTCGTCTCGTCTGTTGATCTCTGTTAAGAAGGCTCAGTTCCGTCCGATGGAGCCGGATGTTCGATCGTATGCAGTCGGGGCGACATCTTTGGCCGACGTCAGCCTTTTTTCTTTCTTTTTAGTCCAAAAGTTTTAGGAATTGGCTGAAGCCGAAATGGGCAGCACGAGTCATTCGACACCCGACGCCGACTTCCGAACTCCTGATCGCATTTTCAAAGTTGTTTTTGTTGGTGATTCTGCGGTTGGAAAGACATGTTTCCTTCACAGGTCAGTTGCCTTTTAGGCTTGGATTTATCAAGCTCTTTAGGTTTTGTCACAATCGCTTCAAACCTTTGTTCAATGCCACAATCGGTGTTGATTTCACTGTCAAAACAATTCAATTGAAGGATAGAATTGTGGCATTACAGCTATGGGATACAGCTGGACAAGAGAGATTTCGAGCTATTACGAAACAATATTTTCGAAAAGCCGATGGAGTTATTTTGATGTTTGACGTGACATCGGAACAATCCCTTTTGAATGTGAGAAATTGGGTGGATTCAGTTCGAGCCGGTGTCGATGAGTCGACTGTTTTATGTCTTGTTGGAAATAAAGTCGACCTTTTTGGCAGTGACTCCGCCAGAAATTCTGTCTATCGAGCCGGTAAAAAACTTGCTGAGGTATCCTCCAAATCTATTGTTAATATTATTTTTAGGAATTTGGAATGTCATTTTTTGAGACCAGTGCATTTACGGGTTATGGCATTGAAACTTGTATGAAATGTATTGCCGAAACATTGCAACAACGTGAAGAAAAACACTTGGAAGAAGCTCTTCGACTTGAGATGACAATCCAAGAAAAAAAGAGAAGCTGGTGTTGTGTATAATTAATAAATAAGTATATATGGTATTTAAATTTTATTGAATAATTAAAAGATAACAATACTCGTAACATAGAAATTACTATCGGTAATAAAATGTAGGAGGTCACATTGCGAATTGCTCTTCAAATATCCGCTCATATTCTTCTCTCTCTTCATCTGTCATTTTTGCTATCAAGTCTTCATTTCCTGTCACTTCGCTCAGGGGCATCTATAAATTATCAATAAAAATAAAGAAAAAAAGAGTATACTTTCTCGCCAGCAACATAGATCATTATCTCCTCATCATCCTCTTCATCGACTTCTTCTTTTACTATTTGATTATATCCATTATCAACATCTTCAATCTTTATCCGTTTTGGTTCAGGTTCATCTTCTTCATTCTCTAATTCCCGGAGCATTTCCACTGTAACTGTCGATGTGCTGGCTGTAACTCCATTCTTATTATCGAGGGTGTTATCCAGTGAATCAAGAGAAGCAGCAGCTTGAGCATGTTCCACACCAGCAATCGCGTTATCATTCAACCAAAGTGGAATTTCTCTAGTTTCTTCAACAACACGCCTTAAAATTAATCCGTATTCGGAATAAAAATATTAAACGTACCTGCTTGAATCCGCATTCAAGTCGACAATAATTTCATCACCATGAGCATAACGAAGCGTGGTAGCATTTTTATGTCCCGAGAAAGCTTTTCCTCCTAAAGAAATGCGCTCGCCATGTTGTGAAAAATCTAAGGCGTCAGACATGTGTTGTGTTGCATCTAAAATACTAGACAAAAGCAAATTTCAATCAAACCACTTTCTTCCTTTTCTAAGAATTTTGTTATGTCAGGTTCCAAAAGATGTGGGGCCAATTGGACTCCTTTGAGATCCTGTGCGACAACAAATAATGGATGTAATTGCTCATTAAATTTTGCCAGAAGAGACCTAAAAATGGAAAAAAAAATATTTAAAAAAATAAAAAGAAATAAAATGTAAATAAATTAACACACCGTGTAACTTGACTAGGACCTCCAGTCTCATCGGTTACAACTTCTGATCCACATCGCCAACATTTCAATGTAGCTGTAAATGGATCCAGTAATCTGTCAACATCTAATGTCTACAACGTTTCTATTCTCTTTTTTTTCATGTTTTTGCAGCACCTCGTATTTTGCCGCACAATGGGAGCATTTGTAAATTGCTTTTTGAGTATCTTCTTTCTCTCGAGCTTCTAATTTCTGTCTAAAAGATCAAATGTAATAAAACAATAAATAAACTAACCTCATATGATCCACCTTATACATGAGAACATTGATAATGGCGCGATAGTTGATAAAATAAAAAATGATGGAAACAGAACGGTTGTTGTCATTCTTCTGCTGAAGCAGTCGCTCTTTTACTAATTTTTCTGATTTTAATGTTGCTAGATTCTGAAAAAAAGATAAGATAAAACCGTAGAATAAAATTGTACCCGACGAAGTTCTTTCTGATCATATTGTAGTTTATTACGAAGGTTTTCCTCTCGTATACATGTGGCCATCATAATATAATACACTATTAAAAAATGTTCCTAAAATGAAAATATTTAAAATTAGAAATCAAACCGGGGAGAAGAAATTTTTCACAATTAATAATAATGCCCGTTGAAGCTCTGGTGGAATATCGGTTACAATTTTGATATCTGGCTTATCGGTAGTAGATGATGGTGCAGTTGAAGCCATTTAGATGCTAGATGGGATAATAATTAAAATTCGTGGAAAAAGGTCGCGATAAAAATTGGTTGCAACCAGGACAGTTAAAACTAATTATATTATCATTTTTTATATGGACAGTCAAAAACAAAAACAATAACCATCCTTTAAAACAATAAAAAATCTAACAATATAATATTCTACAGCGGGAAAACGAAACCTACAATCCTATATTATACCCGTACGAATAAATTCAAGGTTGAGCAGTGTCAGCTTCTTCTTCCATTTGATAATATGCTGGTGGATCGTAAAAATCACAAATGGCTCCCACACTTGGATCACGGCCCTAGAAATATTTTCAGTCGAAAAAAAGCAAAACTAACTTGGAATCGTCTGTACAATTCTTTAGCAACATCTCCAGAGCCTTTATATAACACCGTATTTTTTAAACGTTCGCCTGTTTTACATTCATCATTTTCTTTATCAAAAGTTTCTTGAATATCCAAAGCAAGCATCTGAAATAAAATACGTTATTTTTAATTTAAAAATACAAACTTCTGTCCACAATTTTCGATAATACATTCCCATATGCGGTTGAAGTGCAAAAATGGGGAAGAAAGAACATGGATGGTAGTCGTTTTTACTTTGGCGGAATGGGAAATACTTCTCATACATTTCCCGGTATAAATCAAGCCAGAATTTTGATCTACAATGAAATTATTTAAAAAATAAATCAGAATTCAAATCAAATTACCTTCTATCTTCCATTTCATAAACTGACAGATCAAAATCAGACCAGAACAATGTTCGATATGATTCCCAGAATGTCCCCCTTTGTAAAGCTAGAGCAATACTATTGGCCAAATCCTCATTCAAATGTTCTCCTGTTTTCTGAAGGAAAACGAGTTGTGTGAATATGGCCAAAAAATACCAGATGTGGTGAACTAAGAGCTTGGAGAAGAGAAGGTTTGTAAATGAAGAACTGCAGGAATGCTGGGAACATATCAACAGCATCCCAATCACTGCCATAAAAAGGTGCCCATGGAATGGCAATATCTCGGTAAGGCGACTGAGAAAGCAGTAATTGAACAGCACGACCAAACTAAATAAATAATAAAATTATATGGAAAACTTGGATGAAACTGACAGTAAACAGAAGTTGTTGTAGTTGAGAATGATGAAGAAGAGAAGGAGAATCCTGAGTAGGAGCAATAGCAGAGCCAATCATATAAACTAGCTTATCGAGCCCTCGAGCATCAGATTCAGCTAATAAAAAAGTAATATAATAATATTTTAAAAGTTTACTTCTTCCCAATAATGTATTCCAGCCTCCTCGCTTATTTTCCCTGTCATATGGGTCAATGTAAAGGCGTCCGAGATGGTGTCCAGAGGTTTTATCTGTGACAGAGAAAATTCGAGCATCGGGATGAGCACGTTCCAAGCCGCGATCCGTAATATCCTAAAAAGGCCTCGTAAAAATTAATTTTTTAAAAATTTACCTGGAATTGCAAACCGAAGATATGGGAAACCAAGTTAGCCATATTATTGAAAGTAGGCCAGAACGGAAAATGATTCATGAGGTCCAAGGTGTCAATACTGAAATCATGTAAGAATAAATGGTAAATAATTTACCCAAAATGAGCTTCAGCTTCTTTTCTGCTAATATAAAACAAATCATGTGACTGCAAATCTCCCTTCATGAGTTCTTTTACTTGAGCATATTCCCTCCACGCCTCCATTCGATCTTCTAATACCGGATGCAAACGCATTTTTAATGCATCCAAGAACATCCTGACTGTGTCGGGAGAAGAAGCCATTTTATTAGCTAGACGATGTTCAGCTACAGAGCTGTAGCCAAGTGTTTTGGCCAATCCTTCACTAAAAGTAAAAGTACACAACAATAAATAAATTACTTACTTATTATGTCTTAATTCTTCGATGTTTATAGAATTATTGTAGAAATCATGATCAAATGACGCTTTACTGGTCCATTTTTCCCATGCTTCAGCACGTAAGCTGCGATCACCACAATAACGCATAAATGGAAGGAGGGAATGTGGGGTCATTCTTCCTCTCCAGGGACCTGTTTCCCATGTATTTCTAAACAAAGGAACTACATATGCAACACTGAAAGAACCCTACGACTCAACTGCTAATTTTTGCAAAACATGTGGTGGAGCATCCTTCAAAGCTCCTTTGTCATGAATTGTATATGTGTGTTGGTCGTTGGTGGCCATGGCATTAGTTCTATATATAACAGAGTTATTTTAAAGTAGACTTAGACTTACATATATTTACTACGGTATTCATCAATGAATTTGCTCCATGAGCCTATCAACTTTCGTGTTTTGTCGTCTTTTTTATCTAAACCACTTGCTTTTATCTAAATTTGATGATTATGTTTTTTTTCGAAACAAATACCTCTAGCAGATACCATTCTAAAAGTCTTAACTGCCAATCGTCTAGACCTTCTTTCTTGGTGTAAAGATCCTAAAAACGAAGTAGAAAATAATAAAAATGTCATACCGAAACGGCATCCTGGAAATCTGTATTCATCAGTTTTTCCATATGATCTCTAGCGCACATGATTTTTATCTAAAAAGCAAATTAATAAAATAAAGATAAAAACTAACATGATGTAAATCTGCGTCAAATAGTCTTCTGCTGGAATCTGGCCAGTCGGTAAGCATTTTTAGAAGAAGTGTTTGAAAAGCATAATTGACGTCATACTCTTCCGTGAGAAGTGGGCCGACTACTTTATCAAAAGTTCTTTCCTCTGCAGGTACTGGAAATAAAAATAAATAAATTTTAAAAATGCATCCAACGTTTAGCTAAATATTCCATATGTTCTAGACTAGTTGCACCATATTCCATAAGCATGCGAACTGTGCCTTCGTACATTTCTTTCGGTGTAGCTGTCGCTAGCTTTGGCCAATCTTCTCCTTTTGCAATATTGTACATAAAACTATTATTTTCCACGGTTTCATCAGGTATTACGGGGAAACTAAAAAATAGACTAAAAATAAACTGTGATAACGTACATAACATAATATCCCACTACTCTTGCAGGAGTTTCATTACCCATTTTGAATAATATACCTCTCTTTTGTTCTACTGATGATGTACATCTTGAATTTAGCACCCCAGATTTCTAAGAACAATATACCAATAGAATATCTACTAAAACTGAGGTTACCTGACGAAAGTTTCGAATTCTACACGATTTTGCACCCAAGAGAGCCCGTTTTAACATATTGGATTAATCCACAGAAATTGAAAGCTCTGAAACTTTTATTTATCATATTTAGAGCAAATGGACAGAAAGAAATGTGAGAAATCGGTGTCTGTATAATGAAAAAGGAATTCTTTGCAAATTTTGTTTGAGCCGAGGTCTTAGCGCGCGCCTTTCTGCAGACGGTCGAATGTTGTGACGGCTCGATTATTTACTAGTCTGTTTCAATTGAATTCAATTGGCTTTTTTCTGTATGGACGGCATCGATGGAAATGATGAGGAGGGCGAAATTGTTTACGATGTGACTAATATTGGTAAATCTTTTTGCACAGCTTTTATATTTTATTGTCTAGAAGAATTAGATCATTTCGATATTGGCGAAGATGTCGCAGAGTTGGAGGTAGCCGCTGAAGAAATCAATGTGATGGAGTTTATGGAGCCTGATACTCGAGTTCACGCTACACGAAGACGAAGAAATAACAGCAGGTACAATATTCAGGCGTTTTCAGTTAAACTTGCGAATTTAGGGTCGTACATTTGATGAAAGAACAAACCCTTACTTCCCATTCAGAAAGAAAAGCAGCATTACCTAGAAGAAAGCGTCCTTTAGGAAAAGAAACAGAAAATCTTCAAGTTCATTCAGAAGGTATAATTTTAAATAACAATTCATAGTATCCCTTAGTGATAATGGAGCCTTCTACCTCTGCATCAAGAATTTTTGTAACCAATACAAACAGTGGGCAACATATGGATTGGCCTCTTTATAGCGATCATGTCGAGAAATTTGCCACTGCTGCCCGAATTATTGCAACCAACGCTTCTGAGGTATTTCTTGTTGATTTGATTTGAATATTTTTTAGGTTGATCCTTCACCGATATGTCAATCTGTTCCACAAGAATTTACAGGAACTGGTACTTTTATTGTCAGTATGACTAATTTTGCAAATAGAGCAGAAGTTAGTTTAGATGGATTGGGACCCTGGGGAAGCCCACAAGGTAGTTCTAAGTGGGTAGAATGCAAACGTTTAACTTACACAATTTAGATTGTTTAAACTGAACGCAGACAATCACGTCGTTCCTGCTTTACCCAGCGACTATAGCTGGAAAATTTTTTGTAGCAGATACACTCATCCAGGAACCGACCCACGAGGAATGTTCTATAAAAAGATCTATACAGGCAAACAACGAATATAGCTGTTAAACTTTTGGGTATTTTAGGTGTAAATAATGAACGTGTTCCATCGTCATTAGCTGTAATAGTCTATGAATGGCTTGGAGAACCTCATCCAATAGCTGTCAATACTGCTACAATACCTCACGCCGGTGGAATCAAAGACAAAGCATTTGGAAATCGTTCGTGGGAGGTTCGTTTTGTTTTATAAATTATTCCACAAAAAGCAAAGTATCTCACATATCTATAGGCCTAATTACTAAAAGCTGATATTTACCAAATACTTGTAGTTGTTATTGGCTCACCAGCCACTTACAGGGACGACTGGACGATATTTTACGAGATGAGTGCTTGTCGTATAGAGAGCACCCTGTTTTCTCCCGCATTTGCGTCGACTTTGAGACGGCTTGTCGAATTTTATTGGCTCACTCTCATATTCAGGAGCATAGGTTGGTAACTAATAAAAAACTAAAATTAATTGTCTAAAATGTGTTTCGTAATGTTTTTCAAGCAATTCAGACAACCCGAAATCCTGTGACTCACAGCGTCACGTGATAGAGGGTCTACCCGTGTGGGAGCGGTTTAGTACTCAGTTCGATTTTTACCGGTTCTTTTTACTTTGTCTCGTCTAATTTTGTCTTCCTTTTTTATTCTTAAAATATATTCTAAAATGCACTTTTGTATTTTTAAACTTTCCTAAATTTTTCAAATGCGTAAAAACTTGATTGTAATTCAGTTACACGATAATTCCGATACTAAATTTAAATATTTTTTTCATAAAATTACAATGATTTTGGGGTTGGGTAACACTGCTGTCTAAGGGCCAGTCCGCAGCAGGCGCTCCGTCCGCCCGGCCAATCGATTGGCCCGGCTCTCCCATGACTTTATCTTATCCTCAGGAAAAATTAATTCATCTTTTTGACAAATATAAAAGAATTACAACGTTTCAAAAACCGTCGTCCATTTTTTTGGTGGTTTTCTTTTTCTATTCTTTAATGCCAAGATATAATTAGTTTACTAATCCAAAGTACTAAAATGGAAATCTTTTTTCAGAATATGCACCGGAGTTCCTCAAGAATTTCGGGAATGTGGAACGTTTGTTTTAAATATCGCTCGATGTGAAGGTGAAAGAGTTGTTTATCGTGATGGTAGAGATTGGAATAAACCTTCAGGAAGTAGCAGGTTTGTTTCTGAACTGTTTTATAAAATTTAACATTACTTTCAGATTCTTTCGTGTCGATGAGCAAGGTAATTACGTAAGAGCAGATATCAACAATGCTCATCCGGACGACCGCTATGACATTCAGGTATGTCTCTTTATTAATCTGGCAGCTAGTTGTTATTTTATTTTATTTGATGTTCATACTAAAAACGTTCGTTACTCAAACGGGTTTTCACAGAGAGCAGTAGTGTAAAGTTAGACTATGCCCACTGATCACTTATTACCCTTTTTGTTTTCCTCAGTTGATCGCCTATAATGAGATATTATTGCTGGAGAAGCAATGAAAGTGCTTATCCTTTTATTTTCGCTTATTATCGCGCAACAAAAAATTTCCGTGCTCACCCTCATGTGGTGTTTTTGACCAGCCACACCAATTGATCCACACGGCTTGGCTGTTTGTCTCCTGGCGGCGGCGGTGCCAGTGCACGTGTACTCTTTATTCTGACACGGTCTGGGACCCCCTAGTTGGTTTTCGTCAGCTGATGTAATAAATCTCGGCGTATAGCTTTACCCTCATATGGATAGATTTTTTTTACCCACGTAAGCATCATAAATTAATTTGCATTGGGCAGGAAAATATCAAAAATTCAAAAAATGATAAAACTCCTTTGTGGTCGACATATCTTGAACAGTATCAATTTGCCTAACAAAATGTTTTTGATGAGACTGGCGGCAGTTTTCCGCCCACTCTCGTCATCATGTTTACATGTTATTTCCTTCTGGTGGATTTGTTTTAATACGTAAGAACATCGATCCTCCTCGAGACATTTTGCACTTTTGGTGGAACTACTAAATATATTTTCCATATTTTCTTAAATGCGACAAATGATAAATAATGTTTCAGGTAATGTTGAAACGTTACGAAACCCTGGATCCCATCGGCCTTATAAGAAAAATTTATGTGGCTCGAGATAAAACTAAAAGATTAGCATCACCTCTAGCAGTTGTCACTTATCTCTACAGAGCACCAGGAATACAGAAGGTTCGACTTTTTGAGTGGCATGTTAGCATGTTTATAGAGTA